>CM048606.1:7552500-8802500 GCA_026413675.1 Populus pruinosa
TCATTGGTAAAATCACGGATGAAATAACAATATTAGTGATTGGCATATACAATAAATATTTTATAACTTTATATGAAATATCAATAAATTTATTCTGTCTATAAAAATGTCAGTGATTGTGGCATATGCATTAAATATTTTGCAGTTCTCTGTAAAATACTGATGACATAATTCTATCTTTAAATATGTCGCTGATATTTTAAAAAATAAAATTATGTAGAATAAATAATATAAAATTGTATGGAATAGTAGTAAAAAAACCAATTAAGCAAATAAAATTGTATAAAATATTCATTATAATTTTATATTGTTTCAAAAAAAAAATTGAACTAGAATAATTGTGGAAACATATGAGGAGGAGGAGGGGGAGGAAGAGACTGGTCACTTCGGGGACCATATAACAAAAAAGGCACACACATACCATTCATCTATAATTTTATATCTATGACAATTTGACATAATTATTTATAATCTACCGATAGTTGCTTATATTACTGGATGAGATCAGCTACGTGTTGTTTCAAGACCATAATTTTCTCAGAATGAGTGCTCAATACTGATTAAGAGCTCCCAATAGTTGAGATACTATAGACCGGCTGTATATTATTGGTTATAATGTTGGAGAGTCCGTTCTTTGTTTTTATTTTCCTAATTTATTTATTTATTTAATGTTGAATAGTGATTTTTAGTTTAAGTTTGTTTTAGATCATTAGATTATTTAAAAGTTTATTTTATTATTAGATATATGTTAGTTGATTACTAATTTAAATTTATTAGCTTACAATCTATAATGAATGCATTAAAGTTAATTAGATAAAACTATATTATTTTTTTTCTTATTTGTAAGTTTAGGTAGCAAGTTGAAGAATAATATGACCTTTTTTTTTTATTTGTTGCAAAACAACTTTTTTTTAATAAATAAAAATCATATATTAACTTATTAAAAATTAATTAGTTTCATAAGTTATTAATATACTCAGAGTTCTTAGATATAAAGTTATTTTTGATCAAAATGTTTTTTCAATACCTTTGATTTTTAAATGCATAGTTATTAGGGGTGATCATTTTCGATTCGGTTTGGTTTTTATAAAAAAAAAGTAACCAAACCGAAAAAAATTTTTTTTGAAAAAAAACTCGAAACCGAACTGAAACCGGGTCAAATCGACCGGTTTCGGTTCGGTTTTTTAGGGGAAAAACCGGTTCAAATCGGTTTGACTCGGTTTTTCTTGTTTTTTCTCGATTTTTCTTGGTTTTAGCTCAGTTTTTCCAGTTTGGCTCGATTTTGGCTCGGTTTTTCCGGTTTGGTTCGGTTTGGCTCGGTTTTTTTCGGTTTCGGTTCGGTTCAGTTTTTCGGTTATAAAACCGAAACTGAACCGAATCGGCTGGTTTTTTCAAAATTTTAATCGGTTTAATCGGTTTTTTTTTTTGTTCGGTTTTTTCAGTTATTTTTTTCCCGGTTTTCTCGGTTTAATCGGTTTTTTCGGTTTTTTTGCTCATCCATAATTGTTATCTCTAGATTAAGAGTCTGTCAAACTGGATTTTCAACTTTTTGAATTATTATCTACTTTAAAAATTATATAGTCGTGTGATAAAAAATTTGCATCAAATTTTTTTAATAAAATATTTAATAAATATTAAAAATAAATAAATTTTTATTAATAAATTAAATATATTTATATTAACGTATAACCAACCACCGCTTAGCTTCAAGAAATATACACTTCAAGGACTGATCTCCCCCGTAGGTTTGAACAATCAAACATGTAGGATTGCAAAAGAATTGAGTTAAAATGGGGAGGAAACGACAGCTGTGACACACATCTGGAACAAAATTCAAAAGAAGGGAAATGATAAGTAAATCAGATTACTGTAATAAGTCAGAAATATATTGAGGATGTAGTATTCTCACCAAGAAGAAGAAATATGTCCTAGGTGGGAGAAAATACCCCCAATCCAGTGACTCAAGGACACTACAACATATTTACATGCTGTGCAGGTCTTCAGCAGCCTGAGAAGACAACATATAACAAAGCCCTAAATCCTGATCCATGCTTTGCAATTTATCTGGATGATGCGGAAGATACAACTCCAATTTGTAAGGATGGGCGGCCAGGAAGTTTTGATGGCTCCGAACTTGGTTGTAAAAGAGCTGCTCTTTCAGGGTTCATAAGCAAAAGCTGCTGCATGTCTTTGGGAAGGACATTGAACACTGCCTGCAGATCTTTCTTCAATTTCTGGCAAGTTTCTGTAAAGTCAACAGCAGCCCTTCCTAACTTCTCCATCTGATGATTGCATAATGAAAAATCAAAAATATTTCTCTGCTATAACCTAACACATGAACAAAGATAGAGGATTTTCTATTTTTATTTTGAACGTGACAGAAACATGGCAAATTAGAACATGGAATGTGTATATACATATAAATATGATATCAGAGTTCACTAAAGAGCAGCAGTGTGAATAAATATTTGTTTGTCCTGAAAATAGAAATTCCAATCATTGGTTTACCCTGCTCAAAGAGGGCTGCAAAACAAGCTGTGAAAAATTTACTGGAAAGAAGCTTTGCCAGGAAAAAAGCCTCTGACAGCATCACTAATTATACCGCATAGCAGCCTTTAAAGCAAGACATAATTTCTTCTTTCTCTCACAATCTAGAACTCACACGATTTATGCACGTGTTACAGAGACATTTACCCACAGTAAAATGGAAACTAGGTTTTCAAATTGCCATGTTAAGTTGTATCATCAAAGTGGTAATTACTTCCAAATGCTAGTATCTAATTTTCATGATGGCAAACATCTTGGCATGCCTCGTAACATAGTTAAAAGAACAAAAACATTTAAGTAGAGACTGCGTTTCATCCAGCAGCTACAGAATTGCAATGGTCACATCTTTCAAATCCATCTTGCCCTAATTCCCATTTCTTTCTGTTATTTCTTCTTCTGGAGAGACTTGTGACATAATGTGTAGATCTTCGAATATATTTAATTCTGAAACTCACCACATTATAGTTGAGCATAAAGAGGTATACAGGTCTAAACTACCTACGCAATGAAATCCTTCCACAAAGGATTCCATACCCCTCTACAATGGAAAACCAGCAAAGCCTGGGGGAAGGGGTTAAACTATCCTGAGATTCACCTCAAAAGCAAGACTTCTGCTGGTTGTGTGTACATTTGTAGCATTTTTCCCTAAAATGTCATGCTGAGTTCAGCAGCTGCATGCATATATGTGACATGTGTGTTCGAATGCAAGTGTGTGCTGTTTCTGCAGCTGCATGGGATGTGTAACATGCGTGCTTGAATGCATGCATGTGCTGTTTCTGCAGCTGTAGTTGCATGCATGTATGTATTTCAGTTCTTTTTCTACATCTATGTGTGTGTATTACAGTTCTTTTACTTCTTTCCAAAGATGAGTGCATATTTAACTCCAATTAAAAAAAAAAAAAGTCTCATGTTTTTTTCCCAATAGATGTTGACCAAAGGTCACGTAACTCCTATTTTTGTATAGTTGTTCTTATTTGTAAACTACGAAACCAAAGCTTAGATGCTTGCAGGCATAGAATGTGTTATTACAAAATTGTGACAGATTCAAAAGGACAAAGGCATACAGTCTGGACATATTGCCCTAGGAAATAAAGATAACAAGAGAAGAAACAGAATAATTTACCTGAATTTCTCCCTGGAGATGTCTTTCAATAGCATTGAAATAATCAACAATTTCCAATTCTGGCATTTTCAATATGAGCAGCTTTATGTCAGCTTTCATTCTTGCCTGCCTCCAGAGTCTATGTTGTTCTTGTTCAGCAACTGCGAGCCTTCTTTGAAACCATGGCATGAAGTTTGGCCCTTTCAGGAACCTCCTGAACAGCAATGTAACCCATCCTCATGTCAGAAACAAGCATTGAAAACATGACCAGATTTGAATGAAGGACTCAGAAGCAACAAAACAAACTGAAAAAAGAAAGTCATAAATAATATTAATAGCAGCTTAACAATTATTACTTGTATAAATCCAGCCAGTTAGACTTCATCCGCTTCGACAGAAACTTCCCCACACCTCTTGCTGATAAGTTTGCCAAAAATTCATCAGCATCAAATGGAGGAAGAGGGGGAGGGTCCATGAATGGAAGAGATCCTTCAGAAGGAGTTGTGGCCCTAAAATAAGGGCCAAAAGGAGCCAAGAAGTTGGTGGTGAGCTCTAAGAAATGACGGCGCAATATTTCATTGTTAACAACTGACATTGACTCCTCAACCCTTGGTAACATCCCAGCATCAATAAGCCTATTCAAGATAGAGGTGTCAGGCTTAGTTGTTGCGACATAGGTGCTCCAAACAGCTTCCTTATGTTCTGTCATGAGGCAAAGAGGACCATCTCTCCTTAACTTAACAGCACTCAACAAACTTGAAGGAGAAAACTTCTTCAAGGAAAGCTGCTGAAGACCAAATCCTTCTAGTCTTCCATGAATCCTGCCAGCAGACCTACTTGCAAAGGGAACCTGATTTGAATTAAGAGCAGGGCTGCCAACTGAAACAATGTGGGGAATATTACGAAGAGCTTTAAGGAAAAATAGATTCGTCACACCCAAAATCATAGGAGGGAAAGTGTCTCCTTCTCGAAGTGAATTTAAATGCTTAAAATCAGGATCATGGATAGTGAAGTATGGCCTAAAATCAATACTGCATGGCAATGGAGCAACCAAACTGACTAGACTAGCAACTGCCTCACAACACTGGGGAGGTGTTGGTCCTATGATTAGAACGGGTTCACCAATAAGTAACAGTTCCCATAACAACCAGAGCTGCAACAAAATGCTCCGGAATGTACCAAATATATCTGAATCATGAAACAGACCCTGTGGAATTGACTGATTATTTGGAAGAAAAGGTGCCATGGCAGAAGCAGATTCTTCAAACATCCCAATTTCAAAAGACAGACTATGAGCAGGTGGCAAGCTAACTTTAAGCAAGGCATTCCCAATTCGAAGTTCCATGTGTTTACCAGGTGCAGGAGCAGGCCACATTGAAACATAAGCAGCAATATGCTCAAGAGCTTTCTTTCCTATATCAAAATATAAAGGACCCATGATTTGTAACAAAGGCCTAAACACACTGGAGTAAGGATTGTGTGATAATATCACCACAGATTTTTGTTCTCCGCCTCTTCTTAGCTTCTCATCATGCCATTGCCTGTTAAATACATAGCCATACAAGTATTTCAATTGTTTGGTATCATTTCTAATTTTTCTTCTATTAATCACCTTCTCTTTCATGGAATTTGAAGATACTTCTTTATCATCAATTTCTACTGTCTCAGATGAATTCACATTTCTTTGTTCAGAACTCTTCCGCCTTTGGATGCGGAAAAAGAATATGCAATCATGAATGCTTGAACGGTTCTGGTTCTGGGAAACAGAATCCGGAAATGAACTAAAAGCAACATCAAGTTCCTCTTCATTCGAAAGTGAACCAGGTGGATAACACTCTTCAATAAGCTGGCCTTGTTCAAGATCAAATCTAATAATGCAAAAGGCAACAACCCATTGCTGCAAAGATTCCAAATCAGTCTTTAGACTAAGCTCCTGTTTAACAGCAAATGACGGTGATCGACTCATTTCCTAGATAATCAGCAGCCTTTTTCATCCATTAAAAAAAAAAAAAAGCCAATTCTAATCATCTACGAGAATCAAACTTGAGCTACTTTTCCAGCCAGAATCTTCGGGGATTTTCGGCTATTAAACAATCGTGGTAACAAAATCAAAGCCTACAAAGAAAACCAAGAAGCATGCTTTAATTTACAGATCAAAAGAAGTCACTTTAAAACAAACTTTAATGGCAACGATTTGTTTGGCAACCAAGAGAATCCATTAAAAAGATAAGTAACTAAAATTGTATACGCTTGAAATTTTTAACAGAAATCAATGAACTGAATCCAAACAACCAAAGACTGGCTATTAAAAAGCAATAAAAACAAAACGCAATTTCAAACATCTAAATTTAAAAGAAGATCCAAGAAAATGGGTATAAAAGAACCACTTGGCTTACCTGAACTGGAAAACCAAGATTCAGTTCTTGCAAGAATCAATCCAGAACAACCAAAAGAAGGACACCCAATTGGCCAAAAACAAATGGGTCTCTTCTAAGAACCAGAAAAGTTCGAGATCTTCTTGGACTTGCCTGTGTAGCTGTATGAGTTGCAGAGAGAATGTGAGTGCAGCTTTGGAAGTAACTACAATCAAAC
Source organism: Populus pruinosa (assembly GCA_026413675.1). Taxonomy (NCBI): domain Eukaryota; kingdom Viridiplantae; phylum Streptophyta; class Magnoliopsida; order Malpighiales; family Salicaceae; genus Populus; species Populus pruinosa. The sequence continues at coordinate 7,558,742 of CM048606.1, forward strand.
GTTGTTGGTAAGGCGTAAATGGCAAAGCAATCATTTGTTAAGAAGATCTCCTTCAATTCGAGCACTTGGAGCATATATGTTTGCTTGAATTGGGAAAGCATCTATATCTGGTAATAATATTATTATTTCTTTTGTCCTCTCCGGTTCCGTCCATCTAGTTTTCACACACATGATTCAGATTCTATTCATTTTTTTCCCTTTCATGGGTGTATTTCGTTAAATAATAATAATAATAATAATGTAAAGCCATGGAGGCAAATGAAACAGTGTTAAACTAAATTTGTGTCTGAAGCTTCGCCGTGGCCAGCTAATCCCTGTTTGTGTTTGTGTTTTAAATTTGTTTTTAAAAAAATTTAATTTTTTTTATTTTTTATTAATTTTAAATTAATATATTTTTATTGTTTTCAAATTATTTTGATGTGCTGATGTTAAAAATAATTTTTAAAAAATAAAAAAAATATTATTAGCATGTATTTTGATAAAAAAACTATTTAAAAAATAACAATAATCATACTTTCAAACAAGTTCTAAATTTTTTATCTTATATATAAAAATACAGAAAAAAAATTGAGACTTGATTATTAATTAAATTAATAATATAAATAATAAATATAATAATAATAAATAAATTAGATAAAATAAAATTGACAACAAAGTTTTTGAGAGAGGTTAAAAATTAGATTTTATTAAAAAAAAAAAAAAGAAGAGGAAAATGGATCGTAGTTATAAACATTGATCCCATCTTGCTGTCTGGTCTTGTAGAGAGTGACGAAGTCATGTGTCTTGAAGAGTTCCTAGGGGAAAGTACAATGTTGTGCCTTCCCTCACTGGCATGAACATGAATTGATATGTTTTTTATTATTAATAATATGAATATTTATATTAATTTGTATATATTTTAATTAATTTTATAAATTTTAAAATAAATAATCATATAAATTTTTAATAATTCTAAAATTCATAAAATTTAAATTAATAATAATTTTTTTTAAATAAATTTAAAAACTAACTGGTTAAAGAATATCATAACTAAGTTAGAAAGAGGCACCTTAGGAATCAATTATATCAGAGCTATAATCAATACAATGTCGTGCTTCCGGCGAAGGGATAATATTCCGTAGGGAGCGCTTTCTATCATTGAACTCAATATTGATATTTTATTTTACTGATAATGGCAGGTGGCCTTGGTTATCTCAATTGAATTAGGAGATTTCATCACCCTTCCACGAATACCACCAAAGAAGAGGAGAAGGAAGAGGAAAAGACTGAAAAGACAGAGGCGGAGGTTTCTTTGGAAGAGATGGAAAGAAATATGGGTGCTTTTAGTGTTCGGTTAGCCAGCTACATGTAAAAGGAGACTGGCACCTAAAGCTTCATGTTCTACGCAATAGTCTCTTCGTTTGTTAAGACTACAATGGTTGCCACTCTATAAGCTTTTCTTATAGAAAAGGTTGGTTGGTTTTGGTTCTCGATACCAGCACTAGAAAAGGTTGGTTCCAACACCATCAATTGTTAGGATAAGCGACTCCCTCTAACATTATATAGACTAGAAAAAAGAGAGATGCTATGATGATATGGTCAAGGATAAACTTCGAGAAACTGGAGTAGAGATCTTTGTTGTCATCATTTATTTTTGTGTTTTGTCTTTTTTATAAAAAATAATAAATAAATAATAATAATAAAAAAACTGATATTTTTTTAAAAAATAACTAAGGAAGGATTCATATATAAAAAAATCAAGATGTAATTTTTAATGGAATCAAAAATATAATTATCCCATATTATACTCAAAACTAGAGAGATAATACAGATTCAATGTCAAATTAAATGATCATTGAACAAATCTACATAAAAATTAAGTCCAATGACATAATTAGATTTTTAATAGGCCAATTTAATTTAATCATGGATCAAATTTAAGGTTTAATTATGTTTAAAAATTAATTTGAGTCCAATTACATGATTTAATTAGGTACAATACTTAATTATACATTAAATAGATCAAATTAATTTTATTAAGAGCTTAGTTGGTAAAAAATTAAGTTTTGAGAGCCTAATTTGAGCCTAATTGAGAAGATTGAAATTTTAGAAGATCGAATTTAATTTTTACTAAATTAATTAATTGAAATAAAAGGTAAAATTGCAATAAAATCAAAAGTTTAAGGTCGATTAGGGATCAAATTGAAGAAATTCAAAACCAATAACCATTTTAAAAAAGATACTAAATTTTTAGGAACCAATTGATTCAAATTAAAGACAAATTTGAAGAGAATTGAAAGTCTGATGATCAATTTGCATAAATATATGACCAAGGACTAAAATAAAAAAGGTGTTGAAATTTAAGGCTGACATTGAGGTTTGTGACACGAGCAAAATATTGATATCTTCTCTCAAGTACAGGAGTGTCAAAGTAATAAATAACACGTCTAGACCGGAATCAAATTACAAGGAGATTAATTATATAAATTATAAATAAGAACAAGACGATGACGACAACAACAACAACAATAACAAGAATAATGATAATAGAAGAAAAAGAAGAAGAAATTAATGAGAACTTTGAGATGAAAAATCAATGTAAGGATTAAACAATGATAACAATAAATGTCAAGGTTAGAAGATCTACTAATGGTATTTCAAATAACTATAGTATAAACTTTTATTACTAAAATGGAAACCACACACAGAGGAGGTTTCAATCAGATTATAAATTATTAACATGAGTATACTAGTTATCTTATTCAAATAATGTTAATACTTGTAAATATTATCAGGTATTTGATTAATACTTAAAAGTGTATTTTTATCAAGATTTTATAATAACTCCTTAACTAAAACATGTTTTATAATAACATATCTAATAATACAAGATACCTTTAATTTGTGGTAAATGTTCATTTTAAATACAGGCCTATCACATAAATGAAAGGATTGATTGATGAGTTTAAGAACTGAAATTGAAAGGACAAAGAGATGACCAAACTTAGAAAACAGATGCTGGTGCAGTCCAAATCAGAACACTGTTAGGTAATTGGATCATATCTGGAGTTGTAGATCTCGGATTTAGATCTATTTTATATGGATGAAAAGGTAAGATATAGGCCTACAACTTTCATTAGAGCCCAAGATTTTAAAAGGCTATTTTCAAGTTCAATTGTAGCAACAACGAAGAAGTTTGAATCTGTCCTGCAGCCCGTACACTGTTTAGTGTTTGGTCCATATCTAGAGTTGTAGAAGTCCAAATGACTTTTATTTTTTTTCCTAGAAAGTTGAGACAATTTTCTAGAACTTTCATGTCTTCAAGTAGTTCCAATTCTGATGTTATCAATGACGTTTTGAGCAGTTAAGAGAAGATAACGATTGTCACCAAGTCAAGAGTTGGTCACCCACTCATCAATTAGTCATCAAATCAATAATTCATAATTCTGGCCTATAAAAGGAGATATTTGTCATACATTTAGGCATCTTGGTTTCTAGATTAAGATCATGCTTTTGCTTTCTCTCTTTGTATTTTTTGTAATGTTTATGCTTTGCTTTTATTAATATCAAGTTTATGCCTTTCATTTCCTTTCATTTACTTAGTTAACTTTTATCTTATTTATGTTCTTATTTTGTTTATTTATTTTTCTTTCTTTTATTATGTATAGTTAAGTTTATTATGTCAAGGTGAAAAGGTTATACTAATGGTGTAAGAATAAGTATAATGTAAACTTAACATGGACTTTAATGTTTGATACTAACATGTTTTGTATTTGTTATTTTGTTCACTATTTAATACTTTACTTGTTAAATGACTAACTTGATTTATGTTGTATAATACTTGGTATAACAAATGCTTGACACTTTTATAGCGCATACTATATGGTATAACCGACACTTGAGCTATGAAAAAAACTTGATTTGTTGTTAACATAAGTTATAATCATGAATACCTGACGAGATTTACAAATATTAACATTAATCGAATAAGATAACTAATGTAATCATGTTAACAATTTATAATCTGATTGGAACCTGCTTTACGTGTGGTTTCCATTTGAGTAATAAGAGTTTATACTATACTTGTTTGAAATACCATTAGTGGATCCTCTAACCTTGACATTTGTTGTTATCATTATTTAACTCTTACATTGATCTTTCATCTCAAAGTTCTTATCAACTTCTTTTTCTTTTTCTTATTCTTCTTCATTATTATTATTATTATTACTACTACTACTACTACTATTAGTATTGTTGTTGTTATTGTTACTATTATTGTTGTTTATAATTTATACAATTAACCTCCTTGTGGTTCGATCCCTATCTTGCCGGGTTATATATTACTTCGACACTCCTACACTTGGGCAAAGACATCAATCTTTTGGTCGTGTCAGTATTCATGATTATAACTTACATTAACAACAAATCAAGTTCTTTTCATAGCACAGGTGTAGGTTTTACCATACGATTGGGTTATGAAAGTGTCAAGTATTTGTTGTACCAAGTGTTCTACAATATAAATCTAGATTAACGATTTAACAAGCAAAGTATTAAAAGTGAATAAGATAACAAATACAAAACATGTTAGTATCAAACATTAAAGTTCATGTTGAGTTTACACTATACTTATTTTTACACTATTAGTGTAACCTTTTCACCTTGACATAATAAACTTAGCTAAATATAATAAAGAAGAGAAACATAAATAAACAAGATAAAAACATAAATAAGATAAAAGTTAACTAAGTAAAGGAAAGGAAATGAAAGGCATAATTAAGATATTAATGAAAGCAAAACTTAAGCAATACCAAAATACAAAAAGAAAAAGCAAGAGCATGATCTTGATCTTGATCTTGATCTGGAAACCAAGATGCATACATATATGGCAAATGCCTCCTTTTATAGGCCAAAATTAGGAACTATTAATTTAATGACTAATTAATGAGTGGATGACCAACTCTTGACTTGGTGATAATCCTTATCTTCTCTTGTCTAAATAAAATATCATTGATAACCTTAGAAAATAAAGTAGATCTTCACATCAAAGTTCTAAAAAATTGTCTCATCTTTTCATGAAAAAAAATTGAGGTCATTTGGACTTCTAGAACTCAAGATATGAGTCAAATACTGAACAGTGTCTGGGCTGCAAGACAGATTCGGACTTATTCGCCGTTGTTATAATTTAGACTTGAAAATATCCTTTTTAAATCTTAGACTCCCATGAAAGTTGTAGGATTATGTCTCACATTTTCAGCCATATAAAGTAAACTTAAATCCGAGATCTACATCTCCAAATATGACCCAATTACCAAATAGTTTTTCTATTTGGACTGCACTAACATCTATTTTCCAAGTTTAGCCATTTCTTTGTCCTTTCAATTTTAATACTTCAACTCATTAATCAATCCTTTTATTTATATGTTCTTTGTCCTTTCAATTTCAATATTTCAACTCATTAATCAATCCTATTATTTATATGATAGACTTGTATTTAGGATGAACATTTACTATAAATTAAAGGTATCTTATGTTATTAAACTTGTTATTATAAAACATGCTTTAGTTAAAGAGTTATTAATACTTCAAGTGCAAAATGATGATATAAAATCTTGATAAAAGTACACTTTTAAATACTAATCATACCTGACACGACTAAAAGATTGATGTCTTCTCCCAAGTGCAGGAGTGTCGAAGTAATAAATAACCCGGCAAGACCGGGGTCGAACCACAGGGAGGTTAATTATACAAATTATAAACGACAATAGTACAACAACAATAATAACAACAACAACAACAATAATAATAGTAATAACATAATAACAACAATGACAATAACAATAATAACTATAATAATAGTAGTGGTGGTAGTGGTAGTAGTAGTAGTAGTAGTAGTAGTACTAATAATAATAAAGAAAGAGAAGAAGAAGATGATGATGAGAACTTGGAGATAGAAAATTAATGTAAGAATTAAACAATAATAATAACAAATGTCAAGGTTAGAGGTTTCACTAATGATATGTCAAATAAGTATAGTATAAACTCTTATTATTCAATTGGAAACCACACACAAAGGAGGTTTCAATCAGATTATAGATTGTTAACATGATTACATTAGTCATCTTATTCGATTAGTGCTAGTACTTGTAAATCTCGTCAAGCATTCATGATTATAACTTATGTTAACAACAAATCAAGTTCCTTTCATAGCTCAGGTGTCGGTTATACCATACAGTATGAGCTATGAGAGTGCCAAGCATTTGTTGTACCAAGTGTTATACAACATAAATCAAGATTAGTCATTTAACAAGCATAGTATTAAAGAGTGAACAAGATAACAAATATAAAACATGTTAGTATCAAACATTAAAGTCCATATTGAGTTTATACTATACTTATTCTAACACCATTAATGTAACCTTTTCATCTTGACATAATAAACTTAGCTAAACATAATGAAAGAAAGAAAAATAGATAAACAAAATAAGAACATAAAAGTTAACTAAGTAAAGGAAAGGAAATGAAAGGCATAAACTTGATATTAATTAAAGCAAAGCATAAACATTACAAAAAATACAAATAGAGAAAGGAAGAGCATGATCTTGATCTAAACACCAAGATGCCTAAATGCATGGCAAATGCCTCCTTTTATAGGCTAAAATTGGGAACTATTGATTTGATGACTAATTGATAAGTGGGTGGCTAACTTTTAACTTGGTGACAATCCTTATCTTCTCTTGTCTGCCCAAAACGTCATTGATAACGTCAAAATTGGAGCTAGTTGCAAACATGAAAATTGTAGGAAATTATCTCAGCTTTCTTGTGTAAAACATTTAGCTCATTTGGACTTCTAGAACTCCAGATATGGCCAAAATACTGAACAGTGCTCGGGCTGGAAGATAGATTCGGGCTTTTTTGTTGTTGCTACAATTTGGACTTGAAAATGGCCTTTTTAGATCTTGGGCTCCATATGAAAGTTGTAGGCCTATGTCTTACCTTTCCATCTATATAAATTGGAACTAAATCTGAGATACATAGCTCTAGATATGACCCAATTACCTAACAGTATTCCGGTTTAGATTGCACCGACATCTCTTTTCTAAGTTTGGCCATCTCTTTATCCTTGCAATTTAAGTTCTTAAAGTCATCAATCAATCCTTTCATTTATGTGATAGGCCTGCATTTAAAATGAACATTTACCACAAATTAAAGGTATCTTATATTATTAGATATATTATTATAAAACATGCTTTGGTTAAGGAGTTATTGATACTTCAAGTGCAAAATAATGATATAAAACTCTGATAAAAATGCACTTTTAAGTACTAATCACACCCCCCAACCAGCTTATTACTAGTCCCCAGTAATCAAAGCGTTAAATAGAAAAACAATTTGCAAATTCCACAAAGCAAGGTATTCATCATTTAACTTCCATTAATCTATCCAAATAAACAAACTCTCATTAAATTTATATATCTGCTCAATACCTCTTAACAAGATATTAATAAACCTTTTTTTTGTACTCAATGTATCAACACATAATTATGGGGCTTTTCTTGGAAGAAAACAAAATTTTTATTCTAATGTTTAAGGTTAACTTCTTTGGGCTGGGATTATTATTTTTGTCTTTTTTTTTCTTTTTTTTTTAAATATATATACATATAATTTAAAAACATTATGTATCTTTAACCCATGTAACGAGCTTTCAGCTAATGACTCCAGACCAGTTGGTCTTAGGGCATTAGGTGTTAAGACACCCCTACGAGCTTAGTAACTCGGGTCACAGATACTGATATGTAGATAGTGCAATGTTTGATTTCCTTAAGCTTTTCTCCTCAACCCATGTAACAAGCGTTGGGCCAATAGCTCCCAAGTCAGTTGACTTTAGGGTATTAGGTGTTAAAACGCCCCTTCGGGCTTAATTACTTAGGTTAGGGAGGCTACGAAACCAAACTTATCTATATTTTTATTATCATCATTTTTTTTTCTTTTTTTTCATGTTTTTTTTCTTAATTATATACAATCCCTTTCCCTTAGTTTTTACCTTTAACAAAAGAACATAAATAATGTAATAATCCAATATGCAACCCACAATCATATGTTAAAGTGTGTGTGTGTAAATTAAGGTTTAAGAATACATGTTAAATAAGTATGTGAGCAGAATTAAGTGATAACAATACCAGAGTTTATAAATCTGAATATTTGAGGAAGTATTATAATAGACCTTGTTAAGAATGGTTACTAACATGCGTTTCAAGAGTCACTTTAACAAAAAAGCTCCTTTACTCTGCCATCCTAGTAACAACAATTATGCACATGCTTTATGAAATGAAAAACAATTTTTTTTTATCAACTACTACCCTCTCCCCCCAACCAAAACGAGACATTGTCCTTAATGTTTTAAGGTAGAAAGATAGAGTATAGAAGATATCACCTGAAATAACGAACACCGACAAACCTGAAACACACTAAAACAAAAATAAGAAATAACAAAACACAATAATAAAACCAAAAGACACAAAAATTCACAAATGAAGGCTCAAATCCAATCTAAGCTTTTTACGGCTTTCCTTAGATGACCAATTTATGCGAATCATGGAAGGATCAATCACAGGAATGAAAGATTGTAGTTGGTCAATCAATTGTTCAACAGTAGCAGCAGAGATTATGATTTGTCGTGCAGAAGATGTTAGAAATTCCTGTTCCACAATATGATCAAGAAAAGACAACAATTTATCATAATAACCATTAACATTAACAAACCTATGGGTTTATGGTGAATGTGCAGTTGAGCCCAAGAGGAAATATGAAAGATCTCTTCCAATGTGCCTAGACCACCTGGTAAAGCAATGAAGGCATCAACATGGTTAAACATTGTATTTATTCGAGCTGACATTATGGAGACCTGAAGTTCCTCTCTAATTGTTTTTCCAATGATGTCCCCTTGTGCCAAAGCTTTAAGGACGACCCCCAAAACTTGACTATCTCCTAAAAATGTAGTTGTTGACACTCCTCCTATTAACCCAAGACTGCCTCCCCCATACACTAAATGAATCTTTCTCTCAGCTAGCATCTGACCAAGATGATTTGCTGATTCTAAAAACTCCTTTTCTTTCCCAGGACTAGATCCACCGAAAACACAAATATTTCGTATTTGATGACCTGAGGAACTTGCCATTTTTACACACTTCTGTAATTATTGAATGTATGGGTTGAGTAGAAATGAAAGGAAGGAGGAGAGGGTTTTATAGATAAGAAATAAGAAAGGCAATCATAACACCTATATGTAGGCCAGCTAGAGTCTTACTCTCTCTCTCTCTTTTTATTTATTTATTTATTTATTTTTTGAAAAAGCATGTGTATGTACAGGTAGTTGTGATTGTGGCTCACATCTTCCCTTGGTTTTACGTTCAAGAACGGCTTAAATGCCCTCTATAGGTCGGGGATAGGCTTCCCATCCAGTTTTCTTAAAAACTAGCAAACAGGGTCTTTTTTAGTTAGATTCCCAAGACTAAGTCGATCATGTTCTTTATGAAATAGTGGCCATAAATCATGAATTACACGATGCACATCTCCACTAGGATGCATCTCAAGAGTCAATAGAAGATTATCTAAAGACTCCTTACTCAGACCATCCTTAATGAATTGTATTTTATCTTCACGGTTTATAGATACCATTTCTAAAGAACGACATTGTGTATTACAAGTCCATCTAGCACATCGATGACAGACTTCTAGTCATTTTGCACGACGTTTCTTTGCAAAAGTGCTTTTACTTGTTCCAAGCATATGTGAAATGAAGAAGTTAGAGGACTCACCTGATAATCGGACCTTTGCTTCAATCAACCAGCGAATATCTTCAGGAATTCCATGATTCATTAACAATCTCAATCTTGCACATCTAGCACGGTAAATTTTTGTAATCGCATTCTGAGGCAGAGTGGGAAAATACTTTTTCAATTTTTCAAGATTAGTGTCCATTTTCAAATGAGAATTAGAAGAGAGATTCAAAGAATTGCACAAATATATGCACAAATATCAGTTATTGTAGGAAACTAAAAGAACCGACTTAAGTCACGGAGTACCGTTGTCCGCCATTTGATCGGGGTGAGAGAAACTTGCAAGAATCACTAAAAAAGAAACAAAAATAAAATAAAATAAAATAAAATAAATCTTTATATACAGGATCACCCAATTCAATAGAGTTATGTTCAACTGAAAAATTGTCAAAGTAAACTTTCAGACGATGTCCATTTACCTTGAAAACATTGTCATTCTTTGGATTCTCGATGTCATAGGCCCCATATGGATACACATGTTTCACAATAAAAGGACCGCTCCATCTTGATCTTAATTTTCCAGGAAATAAATGCAGTCGAGAATTATAAAGTAAGACTTTTTGACTAACATTAAAGGTTTTTCTCTGTATTTTCTTGTCATGAAACTCTTTAATTTTTGCTTTATGAATTCTTGAATTTTCATATGCATCATTTCTTATTTCCTCAAGCTCATTTATTTGTAATTTTCGCAGTTAACTAGCATCATTCAGATTTGAATTGAAAGCTTTAATAGCTCAATAAGCTTTATGTTCAAGTTCCACAGGCAAGTGACAAGGTTTTCCATAGACTAGTCTATAAGATGACATACCTAATGATGTTTTATAAGCAGTTCGATAAGCCCAAAGTGCATCATTAAGTCTTAAAGACCAGTCTTTCCTATTAGGGTTCATTGTTTTCTCCAAAATATATTTGATCTCCCTATTAGCAAGCTCTACTTGTCCACTTGTTTGAGGGTGATAAGGGGTGGCAACTTTGTGTGTGATTCCATATTTCTTCATTAAAGACTCAAATGGCTTGTTGCAGAAATGTGTTCCACCATCACTTATTATGGCTCGAGGGACTCCAAATCGACTCAAAATATTTTCTTTCAAAAACTTTATCACTATTTTGTGATCATTGTTTCGACTTGAAATTGCCTCTATCCATTTTGACACATAATCTACTGCGACTAATATGTATAAGAAACCAAATGATGGAGGGAATGGACCCATGAAATCTATACCCCAACAATCAAAGATCTCAATGACAATAATAGGATTTAAAGGCATCATGTGACGTTTTGAAATAGATCCCAACTTTTGACAATTTTCACAAGACTTACAGAATGCATGTGAGTCTTTGAACATGGTGGGCCAATAAAATCCACTTTGTAAGATTTTTGCGGTTGTCTTTCTTGATAAGAAATGGCACCCACATGCCTCAGAATGATAAAATTTAATGACACTACTTACCTCATTGTCCGGAATGCATCTTTGAAATATTTGATCAGGACAATATTTGAATAAATAAGGATCATCCCAATAAAAGTTCTTCACTTCGTTCAAGAACTTTCTTTTATCTTGGGTACTCCAATGAGCTGACAATTGTCCTGAAACAAGAAAATTGACAATATTAGCAAACCAAGGCATTGTAGAGACAGAAAATAAAGATTCATCGGGAAAGTAGTCATCGATTGATGTGATGTCAGTTTTCGAATCTGTTGTCAATCTTAACAAGTGATCTGCGACAACATTTTCGCTGCCTTTCTTATCTTTGATTGTGATATCAAATTCTTGAAGTAATAAAATCCACCGCAATAATCTAGCCTTAGAATCTTTCTTAGAAAGAAGATATTTCAATGCTGCATGATCACTAAAAACAACAACAGGTGAGCCAACAAGATAAGATCTGAATTTTTCACATGCAAATACTACTGCAAGTAATTCTTTTTCAGTGGTGGTATAATTCATTTGAGCACTATTTAAAGTTTTACTTGCATAGTAAATTACATAAGGTTTCTTATCTTTTCTTTGTCCCAAAACAGCACCTACGGCATAATCACTAGCATCACACATTATTTCAAAAGGTAATGACCAATCGGAAGGTTAAATGATAGGAGCATAAGTAAGCAAGTTTTTAAGTTTAACAAAGGCTTCTTCACAATGTTCAGTCCATTCAAAAATAGTATCCTTTGTTAGAAGGTTACTTAAAGGCTTAGATATTACACTAAAATCTTTGATGAACCTTCTATAAAAACCAGCATGTCCCAGGAATGATCTAACATCTTTAAGAGATTTTGGTATTGGCAAGTTTGCAATTAACTCGATTTTAGATTTGTCAACCTCAATTCCTTTTGATGAAACAATGTGACCAAGTATAATGCCATTTGTTACCATAAAATGATATTTTTCCCAATTCAGCACAAGATTCTTCTCTTCACACCTGGTCAAAACCTTTTCTAAGTTAGTCAAACAATCATCAATTGAATTGCCAAAAACAGAAAAATCATCCATGAAAATCTCAATAAAATGTTCAACCATATCACTAAATATACTAAGCATGCATCTTTAAAATGTGGTTGGTGCATTACATAATCCAAAAGGCATCCTTCGATATGCAAAAGTACCAAATGGACATTTGAAAGTAGTCTTTTCTTGATCTTTTAATGCAATTTCAATTTGGTTGTAACCCGAATAGCTATCTGGGAAACAATAAAATTCATGACCTGCAACTCTTTCTAGGATTTGATCCATGAAAGGTAAAGGAAAATGATCTTTTTTAGTCATTGAATTAAGTTTCCTATAGTCAATGCACATGCGCCAACCAGTAACAGTTCTAGTGGGAATTAACTCATTGTTCTCATTTGTTATCATAGTGACTCCAAACTTCTTAGGTACAACTTGGGTAGGACTTACCCATTTGTTGTCAAAAATAGGATAAATGATTTCATTATCTAGAAGCTTAATGACTTCATTTTTCACTACTTCTTTCATATTAGGATTTAGCCTTCGTTGCATTTCTCTAGAGGGTTTAGCATTTTCCTCTAAATAAATTCTGTGTGTACAAATCAAAGGACTAATTCCTTTTATATCAGCTATGGACCATCCTAATGCATTTTTGTGCATTTTTAGAGTTTGTAATAACTTACCTTTTTGATATGCATTAAGTTTGGAAGAGATTATTACCATAAAAGTTTCATTTTCTCCCAAAAATGAGTATTTGAGATTGGATGGCAACGACTTCAAATCAGGTTTTGGTGGTTGAACACTTGAAGGTATGGACTTAATTGATCGTGGTGGCAATTCCTCAATTTGTGGCCTACAATTACTTGTCTTTGATTCTTCCTGAAAATAAATCATTTCCAAATCATCAGATTCATCAATCTCAATTTCATTGGAAGTGGTTGGAAATTGATCATGAATTAATTTTTCAGTAAAGTCCACTTCCTGTAAATCATTATCATCTCTAGGTTGCTTGCAAATGTTGAAAATATTCATCTCCAATGCCATGTTTCCAAATGATAGCTTCATCAGTCCATTCCTACAAGTAATCAATGCATTAGAAGTTGTAAGAAATGGACGTCCTAAAATAACAGGAAATGAATTACATACTTTAATAGGTTGTGTGTCCAAGACAATAAAATCCACAAGATAAATGAATTTATCAACTTATACTAACACATCTTTAATTAATCCTCTAGGCACTTTTATAGATCTATCGGCAAGTAAAAGAGTTATAGAAGTTGGTTTTAACTCACCTAGATTGAGACTCTGAAAAACTGAATATGGAAGTAAATTCACACTAGCTCCAAGATCAAGTAAGGCTCTTTCAATTTTATGCTCTCCAATAAAGTAGGAAATTGTAGGACAACTAGGGTCTTTATATTTCAAAGCATTATTGTTTTGAAGAATGGCACTTACTTGTTCCGCTAGAAAGGCTTTCTTTTTCATATTTAGTTTCCTCTTCACAGTGCAGAGATCTTTCAAAAATTTAGCATAGGAAGGAACCTGTTTAATAGCATCCAGCAAAGGTATATTGATCCTTACCTGTTTGAAAGTTTCAAAGATTTCAGAGTTGTGATTAACTTTCCTTTGTTTGGTCATGGCTTGAGGAAATGGAAGTGCTGGTAGAGAATCAGTCTTTTCTTTGCAATTTTCAGATTCAACCCCTTCCTTACCCTCAGAGATTGACTCATCATCTTTCTCATAAGGTTCAAGAGAGGGTTTTTCAATAACCTTACCACTGCACAGAGTAGTGACTGATTTGACTTGATCCATGTGTTGGTTTCTGGAACTACTTGCATTTGCATTATATTGCCCCTTGGGATTTTGTTGTGGTTGAGATGGAAACTTACCTTTCTCTTAGAAACTGAGAGCAGATGTTAATTTTGCAAGAGTATCTTTAAAATCTGTCATGTTTTGAGCAAGTTGAGTATTGATTGTCTCTTGCTTTTCAATGAATGCATGCAATGTTTCCTCAAGATTTCTTCTAAGAGGTGGAGCATAAGGAGGTGCACATCCATGAGAATTTTGAAAATTGTGGTGTGCTTGAAACGGTGGTTGTGAAGTTTGTGCATTGTTGTTCTCACTCTTCCAACTAAAATTTGGGTGATTTCTCCAACCAGGGTTGTATGTTTGGGAGTATAGGTTGTGGTTGGTCCTTTGAAAACTATTTAAAGCATGGGCTTGTTCATGGAGACATTCCTTAAAAGAAGGCAAGGTTGCACAATCGTTGGTTGAGTGTTCATTTGTTTCACAGATTTGACACACAATGTTTTCAACAGATTTTAATTTACCACTCTTTTTCAATTCTAGTGCCTCGACTTTTTTAGCTAAAGATGCAAACTTGGCTTGAAGGTCATGATCTTCTCTAAGGTTGTACATGCCTCCACTAGATGTGTGAGGTTGAGTTTTACTTGGTGCCTCATAAGTACCCGCAGTGTCCCAATTTTGAGCATTTTCAGCTAACAAGTCTAAGTACTCCATTGTTTCATCAGGGTCTTTATCTTCAAAATTTCCATTGCACATCAATTCAACCATTTGCCTATCTTTAGGTGTTAACCCTTCATAGAAATATGATACCAATCTCCATGTTTCAAAACCATGATGAGGGCAAGTACTAAGCAAGTCTCGATACCTATCCCAACATTGGTAAAATGTTTCTCCTGGTTTTTGAGTGAAAGTGGTGATTTGTCTCTTGAAAGAGTTTGTTCTATGAGATGGGAAAAACTTCTTTAAAAATTATTGTTGCATTTCATCCCAAGCACGAATGGATCCTGGTCTCAAATTTTGTAGCCATGTTTTAGCTTTATCTTTTAATGAAAAAGGGAAAAGCTTTAATCTGATGGTGTTCATGCTACAATTTAAATTATTATATGTGTTGCAGACCTCTTTAAATTCCCTTAAATGCAAGTATGGATTTTCCAATTCTAAAACATGAAAAGAAGGTAAAAGTTGAATAATACCTGGTTTAAAATTAAAATGAGATGCATCAGGAGGAAAAACTATGCATGATGGTGCACTTGTTCTTGTGGGATTCATGTGGTCTCTAAGGGTTCTAGCATGGTTATTCTCATTATTTTCATTATGAAGTGATTGATTATCTTCTTCAGCCATATTTTTTGAAAATGATGAGGATACCCTACAAAGTCTACCACTTGATGTACGTGACCACACTCTCATGCACGTGTAGGAATAAAATAAAAAAGAAGAAGAAAGCAAAAGAAGGAGGAAGAAAACAAAATAAAAAGAAACAAAAGAAAAGAAACAGAGTTATATATAAGAAAAGTGAAAAGTGAAAATAAAATAAATACTATAATTTATACAAAAACTTACCTCCCAAGCAACGACGCCAAAAACTTGACACGACTAAAAGATTGATGTCTTCTCCCAAGTGCAGGAGTGTCGAAGTAATAAATAACCCGGCAAGACCGAGGTCGAACCATAGGGAGGTTAATTGTACAAATTATAAACGACAATAGTACACCAACAATAATAACAACAACAACAACAATAATAATAGTAATAACAATAATAACAACAACGATAATAACAATAATAACTATAATAATAATAATAATAATAATAATAATAATAATAATAATAATAGTAGTAGTAGTAGTAGTAGTAGTAGTAGTAGTAATAATAAAGAAGAAGAAGATGATGAGAACTTGGAGATGGAAAATTAATGTAAGAATTAAACAATAATAATAACAAATGTCAAGGTTAGAGGTTTCACTAATGGTATGTCAAACAAGTATAGTATAAACTCTTATTATTCAATTGGAAACCACACACAAAGGAGGTTCCAATCAGATTATAGATTGTTAACATGATTACATTAGTCATCTTATTCGATTAATGCTAGTACTTGTAAATCTCGTCAAGCATTCATGATTATAACTTATGTTAACAACAAATCAAGTTCCTTTCGTAGCTCAGGTGTTGGTTATACCATACAGTATGAGCTATGAGAGTGCCAAGCATTTGTTGTACCAAGTGTTATACAACATAAATCAAGATTAGTCATTTAACAAGCAAAGTATTAAAGAGTGAACAAGATAACAAATATAAAACATGTTAGTATCAAACATTAAAGTCCATATTGAGTTTACACTATACTTATTCTTACACCATTAGTGTAACCTTTTCACCTTGACATAATAAACTTAGCTAGACATAATGAAAGAAAGAAAAATAGATAAACAAAATAAGAACATAAAAATTAACTAAGTAAAGGAAAGAAAATGAAAGACATAAACTTGATATTAATGAAAGCAAAGCATAAACATTACAAAAAATACAAAGAGAGAAAGGAAGAGCATGATCTTGATCTGAACACCAAGATGCCTAAATGCATGGAAAATGCCTCCTTTTATAGGCTAAAATTGGGAACTATTGATTTGATAACTAATTGATAAGTGGATGGCCAACTTTTGACTTGGTGACAATCCTTATCTTCTCTTGTCTGCCCAAAACGTCATTGATAACGTCAAAATTGGAGCCATTTGCAAACATGAAAGTTGTAGGCAATTGTCTCAGCTTTCTTATGTAAACAATTCAGCTCATTTGGACTTCTAGAACTCTAGATATGGCCAAAATACCGAACAGTGCTTGATCATCTCTTTATCCTTGCAATTTAAGTTCTTGAAGTCATCAATAAATCCTTTCATTTATGTGATAGGCTTGCATTTAAAATGAACATTTACCACAAATTAAAGGTATCTTATATTATTAGATATATTATTATAAAACATGCTTTGGTTAAGGAGTTATTGATACTTCAAGTGCAAAATGATGATATAAAACCCTGATAAAAATACACTTTTAAGTACTAATCAATACCCTCCAACCAACTTATTAATAACCCCCAGTAATCAAAGTGTTAAAATAGAAAAACAATTTGTAAATTCCACAAAGCAAGACATTTATCATTCAACTTCCATTAATCTATGTAGATAAATAAACTCTCATTAAATTTATATATATGCTCAATACCTCTTGAATAAGATATTAATAAACCTTTCTTTTGTGCTCAATATATCAACACATAGTTATGGAACTTTACTTGGAAAAAAACAAAATTTTTGTTCTAATGTTTAAGGTTAACTTCCTTGAATTGAAATTATTATCTTTTTCTTCTCTTTTTTTTTTTAATTAATATATATAATTTAAAAACAAAATGCATCTTTAACCCATATAACGAGCTTTCAGCTAATGACTCCCAGATCAATTGGTCTTAGAGCATTAGGTGTTGAGACACCCCTGCAAACTTAATAACTCGGGTTACAGATACTAATACGTAGATAGTATAATGTTTGATTCCCTTAAGCTTTTCTTCTCAACTTATGTAACAAGCATTAGGTCAATAACTCCCAAATCAATTGACTTTAGAGTGTTAGGTGTTAAAACACCCCATCAAGCTTAATTGCTTAAGTTAAAGAGGCTACGAAACCAAACTTATCTATGTTTTTATTATCATTATTTTTTTGTTTTTTTGTTTTTTTTTGTAATTTATATACTATCCATTTCGCTTAATTGTTAAAGTGTGTGGATGAAAATAAAGGTTTAAGAATAATTGTTAAATAAGTATATGAACATAATTAAATGATAACAATGCGAGAGTTTGTAAACCTGAATATTTAAGAAGTATTTTGATAGACTTTGTTATGAATATTGCAAATAACTATTGAAAAATGTTTATGAAATAGAAATTCCTCCTTACCTTGTCTCAAGAGTCAATAAAATTCCTCCTTACTCTGTCATCTTAGTAACAACAATTTTATAAATGGTTTATGAAATAGAAAACACAGTTAGTTTTTTTATATAATATCAACTACTACCCTCTCTCCTCAACCAAAACGAGACATTGTCCTCAATATCCTAAGATGGAAAGATAGAGTATAGAAGATATCATCTAATTTTGACAAACCTGAAACACATTTAAAGAAATATAAGAAATAATAAAATAAAATAATATATTATTAAGAAAATCAAAAGACACAAGAATTCACAAATGAAGGCTCAAATCCAATCTAAACTTTTTACAACTTTTCTTAGTTGACTAATTTATGTGACTCATGGAAAGATCAATTACAGGAGTGAACGATTGTAGATGGTCAATCAATTGTTCAATAGTAGCAGCAGAGATTATAATTTGTCATGCCGAAGATATTAGAAATTCCTGTTCCACAGCATGATCAAGAAAAGACAACAACTTATCATAATAACCATTAACATTCAACAGACCTAAGGTTTATGGTGAATGTGTAGTTGGGCCCAAGAGGTAATATGAAAGATCTCTTACAATGTGCCAAGACCACCTAGTAAGGAAATGAAGGCATTAACATGTTTAAACATTGCATTCATTCGATCAGACATTGTGGAGACCTGTAGTTCCTCTCCAATTGTTTTTCCAATGATGTTTCCTTGTGCTAAAACTTTAGGGACAACCCCTATAACTTCACTAAAAATACAACTATTGACACTCCCTCTATTAACCCAAGGCTATCTTTTCCATATACTAAATGAATCTTTCTCTTAGCTAGTACTTGAGCAAGATGATTTGCTGATTTTAAAAATTCTATTTCCTTTTTAGGAGATCCACCGAAAACATAAATGTCTTATATGAAAATTTGGGGAACCTGTCATTTTTACACACTTCTATATCTATTAAATGTATGGGTTAAGTAGAAATGATGGGAAAGAAAAGAAGATTTTATATATGACAACTTAAAAATGCAATTATATCACCTATATGTAGGCCAGCTAGAGTCTTATACTTTGTCTTTCTCTCTCTCTCTCTCTTTTTATTTATTTATTATTTTATTTTATTTAAAAAAACATGTGTATGTATAGGTAATTGTGATTGCGGCTCACATCTTCCCTTGGTTTTACGTCCAAAAATAGCTTAAACGCCCTCTATGGATCAGGGATAGGCTTCCCATCTAGCTTTTTTAAAAATTAACAAACAAGGTCCTTTTTAGTCAGATTTTTAAGACTATATTGAGCATGTTCTTTATGAAAATAGGGTCATAAGTAATGAAATGCACAATGCGCATCTCTACTAGGATATGTCTCAAAAGTCAATAGAAGATTATCTAACGATTCCTTATATTTTTAAACAAATCCTGACTTTTGACAAGTTTCACAAGCTTTTCAGAACACATGTGTGTCTTTGAACATGGTAGGCCAATAAAATCTATATTGTAAGATTTTTGCAATCGTCTTTTTTATGAGAAATGATTCCCATATGCCTCAAAATAAAAAAATTTAATGACACTACTTACCTTATTGTCAGGAATTCATATTTAAAATAATTGATCAGGACAATATTGGAATAAGTACGGGTCATCCCAATGAAATTTTTGGACATCGCTTAAAACCTTTCTTTTGTCTTTGGTACTCTAGTGAGCTAGCAAATCTTCTAAAGCAAGAAAATTGATATTTTTAGATAACTAAGGCATTGAACTAAGAGAAAATAAGAATTCGTTAGGAAAGTAATCATCGATTGGTGTGATGTTGGATGTTGAATATGTTGTCACTCTTAATAAAAGATCCGCATCAATATTTTTGGTGTCTTTTTCATCTATGATTTCTTCCTGAGAATAAATCATTTGCAAATCTTCAGATTCATCCAACTCAATACTTAAAGTCGATTCAAGTTGATCATAAACTAGTTATTCAATATGATCTACTTCTTGTAAATCATTATCATCTCTAGGTTGCTTGCAAATGTTGAAAATATTCATCTCCAATGTCATGTTTTCAAATGATAGCCTTATCAGTCCATTCCTATAATTAATCAATGCGTTAGAAGTTGCAAGAAATGGATGTTCTAAAATAATAGAAAATGAATTACATGCTTTAACAGGTTGTGTGTCCAAAACAACAAAATCCACAGGATAAATGAATTTATCGACTTGTACCAACACATCTTCAACTATTCCTCTAGGCACTTTTACAAATCTATCAGCAAGCAAGAGAGTTATAGAAGTTGGTTTTAACCTATATAGATTGAGACTTTGAAAAACTGAATATGGAAACAAATTCACACTACCTCTAAAATCAAGTAAGGCTCTTTCAATTTTATGTTCTCCAATAAAGCAAGAAATTATAGGATAACTAGGGTTTTTATATTTCAAAGAATTATTATTCTGAAAAATAGCACTTACTTGTTTTGCTAAAAAGACTTTCTTTTTCACATTTAGTTTTCTCTTCACAATACACAAATCTTTCAAAAATTTAGCATAAGAAGGAACTTGTTTAATAACATTCAGCAAAGGTATATTGATCCTTACCTGTTTGAAAGTTTCAAAGATTTCATAATTGTGATTGACTTTTCTTTGTTTGGTCATGGCATGAGGAAATAGAAGTGATAACAGGGAATTAGTCTTTTCTTTGCAATATTCAGATTCGACCCCTTCCTTACCCTCAGAAATTGACTCATCATCCCTTACAAGATTCAAGAGTGGATTTTTCAATAACATTACCACTACGAAGAGTAATGATTGATTTGACTTGATCCACGTATTGAATTTTAGAACTACTTGCATTTGTATTATATTGCCCTCTAGAATTTTATTATGATTGAGATAGAAACTTGTCTTTCTCTTGGCAACTAAGAGCAAATGTCAATTTTGCTAAAGTATCTTTAAAATCTATCATGCTTTTGAGCAAGTTGAGTATTGATTGTCTCTTGCTTTTCAATGAATGCATGCAATGTTTCCTTAAGATTTCTTTTAGGAGGTGAAGTGTAAGGAGCTGTATCCATAAGAATTTTGGAAATTATGGTGTATTTAAAACGATAGTTGTGAAGTTTGTACATTATTATTATCACTCTTTTAATTGAAATTTGGGTGACTTCTCCAACTAGAATGTATATTTGCGAGTATGGATAATGATTAGGCCTTTGAAAATTATTTAAAACATAAGTTTATTCATGTAAATATTTCTTAAAAGAAGACATGTATAGCTAACCTTAATAATAATAATGTAAAATAGTTATTCATGACTTTTATATTTTTTATTATATTTGAATTTTTTCTGATTTAACTGGTAATATTACTGGCTGTGAACTAGTTTCTTCTATAGCTTCACGTTCTCATCTGCCAGTCGAGGTACAAACATACATCAAAGCCCAGCTACTACACCTAGCAATCTTTACCGACGACGCATACATAACTTGAACCAGCCTTTCTTTTGGTCAATATCCCATTAGACAGTCTTTTGGCATTTTAGCCACCCCTCTCTCCCTATATATATATATATATATTCTCTATTCCGGATAAGAGGGTGTTTAATATTATTATTTTTATTATACAAGTGAATTGCATTAAAAAGAAAAGGAAGAAATAGAAACATCTTTAGCAAGAAAAACATGAATGGTCATTCTCCAAATGCATGGGAAGGTAGTCGGGTCATGATTATCGGTTCAGTGGGGTTCATTGGCGGGTTCATAGCCGAAGCTAGCCTCGAATGTGGCCACCCCGCTTACCTTCTGATCCGGCCTGAACTGGCTGCCCTTTCTAAGGCGTCCACCATCAAGTCTCTCCAAGACGGGGGAGCTACCACCATATACGTAACCAACGCATATATTGTGGCCTTTTTTATTTTTACTTGGTCTTTATTTTAATGCACACACAGCCACAGGTGTAATTGATGTTCATGTGTGTGTGTGTGTTGTGTATGACTCGGGTGATTGTGATATCAGGGCTCTATCAAAGATCAGGATTTAATGGAGAAGGTGATTAGAGAACATAATATTGAAATTGTGATATCAGCTGTTGGTGGTGCAAGCATAGCAGACCAAGTCAAGCTTGTTAATGCCATCAAGGCAGCTGGTACTGTAAAGGTGATGTCTAAACTCTCGAGTATGTTACTCGACTAGTTACAATGGGCAGATGTTTTCAAAGTTACACGTGCCAACAAACGAACAATATTGCCCGTCGTCTATATATTTTGTGTGTGTCCTTTTATATGCATTCCCAGACATCTGAAATTAAAGGAAACTCGCCCCACGTATTTGGGAAGCCATAGATTTGAGCCTCTCTTCTTCTTCTTCTTTTTTCTGGCATAAACTCTCTCTCTTATAATTGCAAGCGTAGCATCAACCAGTATTAATAGTTCCCATAATCTTCGTTTTAATAACAGATAGGCAATCAACGTACACACATATTAAAGGTTGTTAGTTTGACAGAGGATCTGTTTGGTCTTAATATACGCCCACTGCGGGGGATTACTTCCACTTCCATTTCAGTAGGTATTTTATTTTTTTATTTAAAATAGAATGTTTTTTTTAGGATTGTACTGTTTCACAGCTATATATTCAATAAATATAATTTGAATTTAAAATAAATTAATTATAAATTATACAATATAAATATAATATCAAACAAATATAATTTTAAATTTTAAAATATTTCTACATAGTCAAAAGTAAATAATTTTTACTTAAAATAATTCAACTTAAATAAAATATCAAAATATTATGAAAGTAAATTATTTTAACACAAATATTTTAAATATAAAGTTAGGTCAATGTTATCAAAGTTAATAGGATTTAAAGTATCTCTTATTTTGCTTAAATTCTTATAAAGTATAAACATGAAAAAAATAACATGAATATAAACCATATATATTAGTTATAAGTCTAATTTTAAAATATTAATATAATTGTCAATGAAAATAGTAATAATAATTTTTAATATTATTTTAATATCATTATTATTGAAAATAGTAATAAAAAAGAGCTTTTTATAATTGAGTGGTTTAATTAATTCAAGTAAATTAATTTTAATTTAATTTAATGGCTTTTCAAAACTGAAACAGAACATGTGGAATAAAATTGAAACATTCCAGCCGAAATTTAGCTAAAAAATCTGTAATAAGATTTAAAATAAGATAAAAATTATTCTGTTTTATTTATTTTTTAAATTAATATGAAATATTTTGATCATTTCATAAAAAAACAAAATACAATTAACAACCTTCAGCACAACCTTTAAATGATTATAAGAGAATCAAGGATAGACATGCTCTTTTGTTGAGGAAATAAAATGTCTGCGCGCAGAGATTTTTGCCATCTGAGTTTGGCCATGACATAGACAGAGCTGATCCAGTGGAGCCAGGGCTTACCATGTACAAAGAAAACAGACAAGTTAGACGTTACATTGAAGAAGCTGGGATTCCGTACACTTACATTTGCTGCAACTCCATAGCTGCCTGGCCTTACCATGATAATACTCACCCTGCTGATGTTCCTCCACCATTGGATCGGCTCAAATCTACAGTGAGGGAACAGTTAAAGGTGCATCCTAACGGCTATATATTCTGTTGATTTTATTTTTGTCAAGGAATATGATTCGAATGATTAATATGGACTTATAATTTACATCATATTTGTTGCCGGTTCTGATATCGGAAAATTCACATCGATTAATGATAATTTAACACTCGACAAAACTGTTCATTTTAGACCTCCAAGCAATCTGCTAAGCACTAATGAGCTTGCCTCTTTATGGGAAGAGAAGCTTGGATACAAGCTGCCCAGAGCCACCATCACAGAAGATGATCTACTTGCTGCTGCTAGAGGTTGGTTTTAAATATAACTGCCAGTATTGTCTTCTGGGATAAACTTGTTTTTAAAGATCATTTTAAGAGGAAAACCAGAGTCAAATATCCATTTATCACGCACGTCCCAGTTGTTTTCACAGCCAGTTTTCATGAATGCAGAGATGCGCATTCCACACAGCATAGTTGCTGCCATCACTCACGACATTTTAATAAACAGCTGCCAAATAAACTACAGCATGGATCAGCCAACTGATGTTGAGGTGTGCTCCCTCTATCCAGAGTTGCTATTTAGAACCGTTGATGAATGCTTCAATGATTTTGCCGTAAAGTTGATCAGCAATCCAAAACTCGTTAACAAGCCAGCGAACAAGAATGGCACCATGATGCCAAATCCTAAACCAGAAGCTTTATTTATTACAGCATGATATTCGGGAGAACATATCCCTTTCATTCTCGTGTTTTTATGTTTGCGACGGAAAATCTATTGATATATTCTTCCTACCTAGGATAGGGAGATGCTATCAAATCTAGCAAAACCTGTTTCTAGCAGAATTTTGTTTGTATGTTATGAGGGTACGGTGCTGCGTTAGCAATAATACTACATTTTTCTAGAACTATTCGGCTTTCTAAACAGTTCAGCCTACGAAAAAGTGGTGAACCTTCACATGGGCATACATCAAATTGTTTATAAAGACAAGTCATGTCCCTGTCGTCTGCAAATAACGTGACAGGCAACCCCAGCACTTGCTGATGAGATAAACATTTCTAATAGACTTCTGGCATTAATATGGAGGACACTGGGTAACAAATTGGTTTAATGCATACACTAAAGATGTCAAGCAGCAGCTGATAGTACAGATTAATCGAACAAAACACACTCTTGTGCTTAATGCTCCAAAATCGACTTCTAAATTTGACAGTAGAGTAAATTAAAGACTAGACTTCAGGTCTTAGAAGAATGCCTGATGGCTCGTCTTTGGCAGTTTTGTATAATAAACTTGCATAGTTGGGTGATCTCATTTTCTGACGTCCCTAGAGAGGAAAGCAGATTTTCTTTTTTTCACTTGCTTCTCGCAGTATAGGTCACAGGTGCCATCAATATGATGCGGGTTCTCAAACTATCACTAGTAAGGTAACATGCAAACCTTGCCCATGAAATCAAAGTACCAAACAGTATTTACATTACAACTTAGAAGAGTATTTCAAGCATCCACTGCCAAAAGAAAATATACACAGAAATAAGTTCTTAAATATTTAGTGGGTATATGTGGCATGGCAAATACTTTTCAGCATCTTGCACCAATAAAAACAAACTATTTACATTTTTTTTCATGGGGAAAAAAAAAGGAAAGGAAAGGTGCTAGCAACCGTGTTCTCTACATGTCCTAATGCACAATTATGTTAATTTGAACAGGCGGAACGCACAGAAGTAAAAGTTCTGGTCAGCTGTAAAAAGAACTTCCCTGCTAAAGCTGTTATACCTTATCTGCACACTCCAATTCATCATCCATATTACAAAACGCTGGAAGCTAAACATCATATACAGATAAGCGCTCCTCAACAGAGACACGACAAATTGGACATTTTTTACACCTCTCACAGCAGGTGCTGCAATGCATTTAATAATCCATCAGCATTACAGTAAGGGAGGGGAGAAGAAAATTGAACTCCATATGTTAGCAGACATCAAGATAGAAACCATACCTGCAAAGGATACGATGTCTACAAGGAAGCAGAACCACACTGATCTCTCCCTCAAAGCACACCCTGCATAAAACTTTTTCCTGACCAGTACAAGAAAACAACATTTAGATATCTCACCTAACAGACAATATACTAATGCAAATTCAAGTAACAGACAATCTCAAGCAAACTCCCATAATTTACAGACAGCAGACACCAGGATCTTTGGCAATGCAAGAAGCTTTTTCATACTTTATTTCAGACAATTATGGTGTTTGATACACAGATGCTCCTTTGAAGATCTACGCTTAAGAAATATTCATTGGAGATCTAAATTCCAAGATATCACGTGCAATAGGATGTATTTCTGTTTAATAACTAAGTGGAGCTTGGCACTAAAATTTTGCATGATACAGATGTTTTTTTCATGTATGTATAATGTTTTGACAGTATTGTTGCAATTATTGTAATCCAACAAGTATAACGCAATTGACAAACTGGAGACAGAATTTCATGTTCCAGATTAAAATAACTTTCATTTAGATAATCAATTTCAGTTAAACCAAAAGGAATTCTGTTTAGGAAAACAAAAGTTTTCAAAACAGGTAGCTTAAATTGATGCATTTAATATTGCCATCATCTTCAGCATAACATCCATGTTCAGAATAACTATATGAAACGCTTCAGTGAGATTAATTTATAAACATAAACCACATATTCTTCTCTATATTTGTCTCAAATTACAAGAATACACATACCTGCTTGCACTAAGGAACAGTACATGTTTCTTTCAGGCTCCTCTTCAACTTTTATTTGAGGACTAACTAATGTTTACTAGGATATTATGCCAAAATTCAGAATTACTGCATTACCCATTTTGAAATAATTTTAGTTCATCAATAAACCTAAAAAATTGACATAGATTTACATGTTACAATTTTCAAACCTTGGGTAAAACATGAATTCAACTGATCCACAAGGCAGAACTAAGTAATGGAACTAAGATTGTTCAAAATCATAGAATAAGGGTCCTGCCCTAAAAATGAAATGAGTGATGGTTCCCAAATAATAGAAATTATAGTATTCCTGTGTTCAGACCATGTCCCTTGATTATGAAACTATAAGTAAAGCATTGAGGTATTACATTTTGAAGTCTTTCAAACTCCTGCTGGCTGTATTTGGTGATTTCTGTCTGCTCACCAAGAGCTGCTTGAAGCCTCCATACCTAAGAGAATCATGCAAGAATGCAAAGGTGGACTATAAAGGGTCAAAATCAATGTTTGCATTGGCCAATAAAAATCCATGGTTGGATCCAGGAGTATAAAGAGAGCGGGAGAGTATGCTTATATATAAAAGTGAAACCTTGTCTTTGCAACAAATAGAATACAAAGAAAAACAATGACTTTATTACCTCCTCAGCAAGATCCTTTTTAGGCATTTTCTTCACTATCTCAGGAGGATAACCACAGAAAGTATTATAACTACACATCAATGAACCAAATGTACAAAGATCAGAAACGAGCACCAATTTGTAACTTTTTATGAATTATATAATAACTTAAAAGATTTAATTCAACAGCTAAAGCACCAAAGTAACCCACTGAAATGGAGAGGGAGGGGGAGAGAATATAACACTTGTGGAGAAAATTCAAAAAAGAAAAATTGAGGATGCTTGATAATTGGGATTTGAGGATATCTGGTGTCAACCAAGACAAGTAAAGCAGTAGTGATGCTACCTGTAAAATTAATTGCATACATTCTATTGAATCAAGGTTGACTGAGCTCTTGACTACAATTTCAGGAATGGGTAGGTCAAGGCAATACACCCAAGCCAGAATACCTACAACCATAACTCACTCCACACCTGACCTGATCGGGTCAAGTCAAGCGGAGGGCTTTGTCTACTCATTAGGTACCCACCAAGTATCCAACCCGATTCCTAAAAAAAAAATCATTATTTGAAATCACATTAAATCATATCCTAAACAAATAAAGCAAAGGGTACAAGTTGGGTGATGAGTCAGGTGAAATCCACATCCATTCCAGCACCCAGCCCTGGTAAAACCAGTTGGGTTTCACCTGCACCTGGTTTGACACTGGTCAAACTGTGTAAAAACCTGACCCAACAGCTTTGAGTAACACTGGATACCTGAGGGAAGTTGCCATTCCTGCTTCTATTGCTTTTTTCCCCCACCATATGCAACTTTCATTTCATGATTCTCCATACTTCTAAACATTAAACACATCTAGCAGTTCTCCTAAACAATTTTCATATTGCAGTCCACCAGTCAAATTTAAACAGGTTTACAGTTTCCAAGATTGAAACAAGCAAAATACAGTTTCAATGATCTCAATCCTATTCTTATGTCCATATCTTTCTTTGACCTCACAAAAGGATATGTCATCCAACATGACACATGCTCAAAAAAGAAAGAAATATTTTAGCAGTTTATGAACCATTATAAAATGTACGGAAATAGATAATATACTAACCTCGCATCACCCATGTGGTACAATCGGGCCTGTTCCTCTTGACTTCCCTCATCAATTGACCACCATCCCAGTAGCCTGTATCAAACAAATTGGGAGATACAGAAGGTTATTCTGTTAGTAATCATACCACATCAAATACTTCCACTGGCTAAGTGGAATCATGACCTTTCCTAACAGGTTAGGCTTCTGATGGAAAGTTGGTGATCACCTGGAACCATGGTGCAAGAACCCCAAGCAGTCATGAGCTCTTGCGGAAAATGTAAAATATCTTCCAGTGCCAGCTTCACTCCGTAATAAAAGAACAAGCTTCTCTGCCAACTTAGAAGCAGCAAATAATACACCAGCACCTTGAAGCAGGAAAAGCGGAGAGAAAAGAACCAGAAGTGGTATATTTCTAGCACCAGCAGGTGTTCCCTGAATTAAAAAGCCATTATCTATTAATAAGAGAATCCCATCCAGCAGGCATGAATAAAAGTCAATTATGCAAGTACCTCTAAACGCATACAAAGGAGAACTTGGAAACCAATTAAGGGAATTTTCATGATATGGCCACCAATATCTTGTAGACCACACATTCTGTCCTGGTGTTGATTCTCCTCTGGAGAAACCATTAAGCCACCATTCCAGTCAAGATATCTAATCGTCATTGAAGATGAAGTACCTTCTCTTGTCCGAGAATTTCTATGGATCACTGGATTAGACCATTTAGTACAGACAAGAAAGGCAAAGCACTCAGCAATGCTGCAGAAAAAATGTTCAGATTTATCATTTCGTTGTGGCACTAAAACCTTGAACGTACATCCAGCTTTATTATGTCTGAACCATGAAGCAGTACTGAAAAACAGCAATTAGAAAGAAAGAATCAATGCAACCTTACCTAAAGTTTATGAACAAGTCCCACCAGCCAAGTGCACCCACATCACCTGCAATATTTTAAGAGAACCAGAAACCAGTCATCATTTTGATATAAGCCATTACATGTAATGATTCAGTATAGATAGGATCACCCACATTATACAAAAGGACAAGTTTAGTTCACATTGTGGTCCATGGAAAAGAAAAGTGAATTAATTTCCACTATTCAGGACTGCTCAGGAATGACCCCCCTCTCATAAGTGAGTGTGAAATTATACTAGACTAGACTAAGAAAGACAGCACAGCATTACTTGAAGAATGCGTGCACAACCTACAAAGTATCAATAAGAAAATTGAAAATAAGCAATTTAGTTTCTCTCTACAGTGTAGTCACATTGTTATATAACTGACATTCTGTAGCCCAGCAAATGACCACCACCATTAAAGACCTGAAAAAAATATGTATTTCACAAGCAATGCAAAATTTTGATTTTTAAGTTATGTTTGAATGTGCTTGTCCATATATTTAGCATTCTTGAAGAACCATAAAATTCATATCATTGAAAGAAACCTTCCACCCTGTCAAGCCACTTAATTCAATTGCAAATTTATTATGAAAAGCGATCCCCAATATAGCAGGAATGGGAACAAATAAGGGATGCCAGTAAGGAAGTGTTGGGATCCAATGAAGGGAGGAATGCATGTCTTATCCGCAGCAGAACACAATTTTAATGAAATGTAAAAGCATGTATTTCACAAGCAGTGTAAAATGTTGATTTTAAGATAAGTTTCAAAGGACAACAGCTTGTCTATATGCTCAGCATTCTATACAACTATAAAATTCCAATCATTGTAATGAACCTTCAACCCTATCTAGCAACTTAATTTGGAATGCTAATTTACAATGAATGATGATCCAATGACATTTTCACGTGATAAATTATCTTTTTTCATGAGGGGGGGGGGGGGGGGACTCCATGATGGATACACATAACTTTCAGAGCACATAAAAAGGATCCAAGCTAATGGATCATGTATCTTGTTGTCACTATAGCATTTTAAGAATAGAGTTTTAGAATCTGAAAATTTATCTAATACAGTCCCACTGCTCCATATCTCTCCCCCAAAAACTTCATGCACTAAACATTCATTCCTCTACAAACCGTAAATTACCCTAGTGACCCCAACAGCTCCAAATGCCAACTCCAATTCATTAAGCAGTCTTTGCCTGTTCCAGAGGAAGTTAGATTGTGTTTTCTCAGGCAATGGCTTTTAAATAATTAATCACAATTACTTATGGAACAAAAAGAAAGATTTTTTTATGTCTAATTACTCCATTCTCATTCCACATTAAGAGAACTTTCATAAAACAATAATAGAAATTTGAGAAGAGAATAAGACCATCTGAAAAGATGAAATTATAAATGCGGATTCTGGAATTGAAACTAGATAGCTGGGAAAAAAATCCCCAATTAATTTGAATGCACCAATGCAATTGTATTTAAAAATCATGTGAAGTTAAGAAAGATTACCGCCCAGCTTTAGAAGGGTAAAGACTGTAGCAGCCACAAAGAAAACCATAGAAATTGCAACCCAGAAGTGCTACAAAAGTAGAATGGAAGTTCATTAATCCTTGAATAAATTCATATACAACCTAAACCATCATATGAATTAAAAACCAACAAGCTTGAAAATGCCAAATTTGTAATAATGGCACCTGGATCTTAGGTAACATAAAAAAATGCATGATCTTGCAAATGTCGTATGTGACATTTCTGCATGAAAATAGTGTCTATAGCAAGATACTCATTTTGGAATTATCCAAAACCACGAAATACAAAGACATCTCTCTCTCAGAAACAACAAATCATAATTTTCAAGATACTGCAAAAATTACAGCCATGAAACTTTATTTACTTTCAATAAATTAATTGAGTCCTTGAGGTATAAACTGTACTGTATCAATGTGTTTGTTAACAATTTCAAATAACTACTCTCTGTTAAGGAAGTTATTATGCTTGTTAACAATTTCAAGCAAGGGATACATAAATACATTAGATGTTGATAAATTAGTTCCAAGCCACAGACAAAATACTAGACTATTGCATGCTTTGAACAGCTCTCCAAGTTAGTACAATGACAAACTTACAGGCAATGTTTCCCATATCGCTTCATCACTAATGCTTTCTTCTTCTCCTGGCATAAGAGCCTTACACATTCTGTAGAAGAAATGAAACTCCGTTAACAATAGTACAGAATACAATAGTAATTACCAATTGGGAAGAAAACTTGGATATGGGAGGAGGAAGGGAGGCTAGCTGAGGTGTCATGTGTAATTTGGAAAAACAGCAATGATGTTACAGTAATTGCCAGTGGAAAATTGATAGCAAACATATTGTGAACAGAACTTAAATTTAGTTGAAAATTTTGGACGTGATCCTTTATATAACATTTGGTATAATTATCTTTTCGTATTCTAAAGAGGTTGAACCCTTCGGAAGAATATGTATTTAGTGTAAAAAGAACAATTAAGGCAAGCTTAGGGCACGTTGTGCTCATTTAAGCCACTGGCGTTCTATCTCTCCAACAAGAATTAAGGAAAAGTTACAAGGTGGCCACCACTATAAAGTATTTTTTTTCTAACAATGGAAATGACTTAGAACTAGCATGTTAAGGAAGAACAAGCATGTCCTGTTACAAAGGTTCTCCGTGCCAATATGCAGTATGCAAAAATAGTATGTGCTGTTAACTGCGTATCTGTAAGGTAAATTACTGAGACTGATTAACATGCAAAAGGGAATACCTGAAATTGTCAATTAGAATAATTACTTCAAATGCCAACAATGGAATAAAGACAATCTTCAAGTTTACAGCAGCAATATGATAAACTGCAAGAGAAGCATTAAGAAAGTTTGAAGGTCCAAGCATTTAAATGATTATAAAACAACAAACAGAATAACTAGGAGACTTGAAAAGGATGTTATCACTTGTTAATCCTCAACAGCATAAGAATAGTAGAAGGGGTTTAGTGTATACCATAAACACTTTCGAGATATATACAAAGAAGCAGTTCAAATGCAATAAGCAATGGTGTTGCCACAACTGCATGGCATGGCGCCCACTGTCCAAGAAAGAAAATCTCAACACTTTATATCCACAAATAAAGATTGCTTTAAATCTCATGGACACAAAATAAAAGAAGGAAATATTACATGGCGATTACGTGGAACTGATGGAGCAGGTAATGAAAATCTTCCTCGAGCAACAACTACATGGAATGTCCAGAGAGGGAAGAAAATTAACCTGAAAATAGAAGCCAATACATATACATTATCCATTTTTCAGGCTTCAACAAGCACAACATTAAATACTAGGCGTCTAAATCACAACATAGTAGGAAGGACTTGAGATGCAAGCATGTTTAAGGGGAAAAAAAGGAACCCATAGATAGCCTTATTAAGGGCAGACTGCTAAGAAAAGAAAATTTTCCCATTCCCCAACCCACGGCATTCCATTTCATTACCTTATATCATAGCACGCATCTTCTCCAACTAAATTTACTACAACTTAACTGAATAAAAGCACAAAATCTGGACATCCAACCATTAAACCTGCTTTAGATTAGCATAGATTTTCTAACGCCTCTTTGTTTCATTGCTTCAACAACTGTTAGCAATTTCAAGTTTTGCACCCATTCCAACAGAACCGAGAAACCCCCCTGCCATGATAGAGACTTCCGAGAACAATAGACAATACAAAACAAAAAAAAAAAAAAAAGCATCGTATTTTCAAAATCACGAGACAGTAAAGAGAAAGAGGGCCCCTTGTAAATAATACAAAATAAAACCACAGAAGATGATATATCCTCATCAGTTGGAGATTTTCTACGTTAATAACCATGATGGATGCCACAGTCGGACTCGGAGTCATAAAATACATCAATTCGAAAAATAGCAATTTACCCCCAAATGGTTGGGTACACCACTGGTAAGAACAAAGCTGAATGCCTCTGTTGTTGTTCTTTTTATTTTTAAAGGAGAAAAAAAAAAGACTTGGGAAATTCAACTTCCCACAAAACTATAACATGTAAGCAATTCAAGTATGCATTCTCCAAAGAAACTTGTGAAATTCGTACAATCTATAGTACCAATTACAGAAAAATCTTCATTCAATTCGAAAATCCATATATCAATTCATGCACAAAACTGATAAGAAGAAGAAGAAAACAGACCACCAAGAATACAAGACGACGTGATCAAGCTTGAGGACGAGCAAGAGAGTGAAAGAGAAGAGAAGACAGTGTGCCGCTAGTGCCTGTACTGATTTCAATACTCTTCTCCAGTTCATCTTCTTCGCTCTCTCTCTTTCTGGTTTTTCTTTTTTGCGTTTGTGGGCTGCGGAATTGAATTCCTTTTTTTAGTTATATTATTATTATGAAGGGAGAAGGTTTCCTTCGGGTTTCAATGGGGCGATATTGAAGAACACCAATACCGATCCCTTTTTCCTTTTCTTTTATTATTCCCTCTCCCTTTTCTGTCTCTCTTTGTTTTCACGGCAAAGTAACGCTAACATAATAGTTGTCAGAATGACCCGTATTGATCCGGTTAAGAAATTGAATTTCAAGTTATCTAAGTTGATTCAAATTAATATAAAAAAATTAAAATAAATATTTAAAATTTTAATATTTTATATAAAAAATTAAAATCCAATCTATATAAATATAGAATACATATGCTATAAATAATAAATTTTAAAAAAAAATTTTAAAATTTTTTTATTTTATATTAAAAAAATATTATGTTAATATGATATCCTTTTAAATTAAAGCATTTAAACTAAAAAAAATTATCATATGTTGAAAAAATATAATTTTTTTTTAAACATAAAATATATATACTAAAAGATTTTAAATTTCACATTGAAAAATAAATTTTTTTTATAAACACAGAATATACATATATTATAGTATTTCAAATTTTACATTGAAAAAATAAAATATTCTTCTAGTATTAATATAATGAACTTTGAAAAGGGTTAATAACTAACTAAAATATATATATATATATATATATATATATATATATAATATCTGGTTAGGAGAAAAAACACATTAAAAAAAAAAGATCTTAACCAGTTTTTGTTGAGTTAACCGAGTTTTGCCAGGTTTTTGCTCATCCTAGTTTTTTACCTTACCCAGACTCGTTTAGCCATAGGGTCGACTAGGTTTCTAGTCAACCTACCGGATTAGTTTGGATTTAATTACTACGGCTAACATTTAGAATATTTTTCAATTTTTTTTGTTAAGTTTGATTTAAAATATTGAAATTTGTTGGTAGAGAAGACTAGATAATTTATTCCCCCTTACATTTATCAATTTTATGTTCTTACAAAGAAAATAAATTTAATTGATTAGAAATTAATCTGATTTGATCTAGTTAATTTGACAAGTTCAAAAATAATATGTATAACTAGAAAAAAATAGTTTAACTAAAAAAAAACAATACATCTTTTTTTATATAAATTTTGAGACAATAGAATATTAGATTAACCTTGGTTAAACCAAGTTAACATGTAAAATATATGTTATAGGTTATAAGATCATAATAACTTCATAGAAAACAAATCAAAATATATATTAAAGCCAAGATTTAATTTAACTTAGTGTTAAAAAATATAATTGAACAGGATCAATTAAAAAAGAAAAATAAAAAAACCTAAGTCAACTTTGTTTAACCTATCAAACTTAAATCATAAAATTGAAATAACTCAATAGAAGCAAATCAAAATAAATTATGAAACTCAATTCACAATCTATAGAAAATTGAAGGAAGAAATTGAAAAAAAAATAAAAAACAACTCAAATCAACCCAATTTAATATGCCAAATCCTTAACTTGGATCATGAAAATGATATAATCTCATAAAAAGTAA
The DNA here is from genome assembly GCA_026413675.1 of Populus pruinosa. NCBI lineage: Eukaryota > Viridiplantae > Streptophyta > Magnoliopsida > Malpighiales > Salicaceae > Populus > Populus pruinosa. The sequence continues at coordinate 7,593,569 of CM048606.1, forward strand.
ATCAAAACAAAATTATAATTCATAATTCTCAATCAACCTAAATGGTGAATGATAAAACTAAAAAAAAAATCAATTACAAAAAAAGACTCAGAAAAACTTGAGTTAACCGAGTTAATCCGCAAAACTCTTAACTTGAGAATGAGACTAAGATAATCTTATAAAAGATAACTTTAATAAATCTAATGTTAAAAGAAAAAAAAAAGAGAAGCAAAGTCTATTATGATGAAAAGAAGAGGAATAATGATTTCTCATCCCTAATTAGTCTATAATAATAATAATAATAATAATAATAATAATAATAAATTAATTCATGTAGAGAAAATATTGTAGTTGCCAATATTGTTCATTCTTTCCTAAATCATTATTGATTGTAATGGACAAAATTTTCAATTTGGTCTTTAAATTTTTTTGGCACAATATAGGCCTTTCAAACACAAATTAGCACCCAATTGATTTTTTTTTTTTTTGAAAGGAAAGGCTTCATTAAAAGTTAAAGAAACAAAGATTTTTTGGAAGGAAAGGCTTCATTAAAAGTTAAAGAAACAAAGTGAAAATAATAGGTAAAATAGATGGTGGCTTTGAATTAAACAATATAGGCCTTTCAAACCCAAATTAGCACCCAATTAATTTCATCCCCCATCTTTTTAGGTTTATAGGTTTCGGTCCTTTTAGTTGTTCAAAATTAAATTTTGGTATAAAAGTTTATTTTTCTTTTTTTTTTCAATTTTTTTTAAGAAGAGAGATAAGACACCAAATTCTGGCATAAAGAAAAAAAATCATTGTTGATGATGATTCTAGCCACCAAAAAGGTTGAAATTGGTGTCAATAAGTTTTATTTTATAAGTGTCACATGTTAAAAAATCCACGCGGCGTTGGCTCCAATGATTTTTCATCGTATTATTTGATTTGATCTTGTTGGATTCGTTAGGAGTCGCCACCTAGTATTTAATTGAAGGTTACTAGGAAACCCGGTTGTACTGGTCTTGTCAAAGATTCGCGGGTAAGGGACCGGTTGTGGTTAGGGAAGGTATTAGCACCCCTAACGCACCCTACCTGAGGTAAGCTGCTTCATGGACTTGATGTGTTAAAGAAGTTTTAAAAATTTTGTCTTTTCATCGGATTTTAGAAATACAACTTTCGTACAAGTTTGTACTTCTACACCGTGATCCAATCAAAATATTAAATTCTTCTTTATTCTCTGCAATTTTATCATAAATAAAAAGAAAACATTCATAAGACAAATACAAACACACACACACACATGCATTTTTTTATTCTTTTTCTTTTTATTTTTTCTTTTCTTTTCCTTTTTTTTTTTACATCCACATTACAAATTATAAAAATCCAAAACTAAATAAAAATTACATTAAATAATTCAAAATTTACAAAACAGTCCCTAAAACTCCAAAAATTGCATCAAAGTCCCTTATAGGGCTGTGTGAACAGTGCCCATGAACAGTGGTGGCACGTTTCCTCCACGCGCCGCCGCTGCCGGAGATGGCAGAACCAGTTGATCGGCCGTCTTCCTCTTCTCTGTCTTCCGGCGCCGGCGGTGGGTGTTGTGATTTCGGTTTTCAAATCGGCAGCCTTGACAGATTCTGGGCAAAGCTTCCGACGACCATTACTCATCAACCATTGAAACAATAACAAATCCCAACGGTGAAATGATAAACCGATATCTCAGGCAGTATATATCCAAATATCAGCCGGAGTGAACGGTTGGATCTCCCTAGATCGGAGTTAGACCGAAACTGACCCGAGATTGGCGAGCCACTGTTGAACACACATAACACCTTTTTGGATGGGTTTCATCTCATCTCCACCGTTCAGAATGTGAAATACACCCATACGCACCACATATCCAAAACTCGGGTTGATCCAACGGTGAATCATGGAGAAATAGGCCGGCGGCTCTAACTGTTCCGAGAGGGGTTTGTCCAGAAATATTCAAATGGTAATATTTCTCTCATGGTTTCAAATATGAATGATCGCTCCAGTCAGAATGTAGACAATATAGGGACGCACAACATACCCAAATTTCACGTTGATCCAACGGTAGACGAGGGAGAAATCGTCCGGCGAAGCTGACAGGTTTGAGGGGGTGAGGGAGGCGGCGGCTCTTAGAGAAAAATGTTAGGGTTTTTTGTGTTTTAGGGTTTATTTTCTCCTTCTTTTTGTCAAAATTGCCCCCCCTTTTGCTTTGTGTTAAAGGTTGCTATTTATAGGCAAAATGTTGCATGAATTTCAAAATTGGTCCCTCAATTTTATTTTTTTGTAAATTTTGATTTTTTTGATTTTTTTTGAAAACAAGCAATATCAACATCGACTCAATGAGGAAGATCAATGATTTTAAAAATAACGCGTTAAAAGTTGAACGCGTTTCAAATATCTTTGAAAATTTAAATTCTTTTGAGATGATATTGAAAATGCTAAAAATGATGCAAATATATTTAAAAATGTATTTTTTGGATTTTCATTGTTTTTCTTTATTTTTTGGATTTTTCTAAAAATTTATCAAAACATGGATAAAAATTGGGGAATAACCCAAAATTGGGTTATGACAGTTGCCCCCCTCTTTACAATGCTTATGAGTGAAAGTCTCGTAAGAGACTTAAGATAGTAAGCATTGTAAAGAAAGAAAATGAGATGATGGACTCATCATAGAAATGATGAATCCACTTGAGGGCTAGAAAGCGCACTCAGAGTAAAAACTGGAAGAGTTTTTGAAAATTCAAAGATTTTGAAATGGTCAAATTGTCATGGGTGACCTACTCAGCGAAGAAAAATTTTTTTTTTTTTTTTGAAGTGGTCTCATTGTAATGGGTGACCTACTCAGGTGAAAAACATGAAGATGTTTCAAAGTGGTGAAAAATTCAAAGATTTTTTTCAAAGAGGTGAAAAATGTAGAGATTTTTTGAAGTGGTGAAAAATACAAAGATTTTTCAAAAGTGGTCTTGTTGTAATGGGCAACCTGCCCGGGTGAAAAACACCAAAGATGTTTCAAAGAGGTGAAAAATGTAGAGATTTTTCAAAGTGGTGAGAAATGCAAAGATTTCTCAAAGTGGTGAAAAATACAAAGATTTTTCAAAAGTGGTCTTGTTGTAATGGGCAACCTACCCGGGTGAAAAATACGAAGATTTTTCAAAGTGGTGAGAAAGGCAAAGATTCCTCAAAATGATGAAAAATAAAAAGATTTTTTTCAAAGTGGTGAAAAATACAAAGATTTTTCAAAAGTGGTCTTGTTGTAATGGGCAACCTACCCGGGTGAAAGACGTGAAGATGTCTCAAAGAGGAGAAAAATGTAGAGATTTTTTGAAGTGGTGAAAAATACAAAGATTTTTCAAAAGTGGTCTTGTTGTAATGGGCAACCTACCCGGGTAAAAAGCACGAAGATTTTTCAAAAAGGTGAGAAATGCAAAGATTTCTCACAAATGGTGAAAAATGCAAAGATTTTTCAAAGTGGTGAGAAATGCGAAGATTTCTCAAAATAGTGAGAAATGCAGAGATTTCTCAAAGTGGTGAGAAATGCGAAGATTTCTCCAAGTGGTGAAAAGTACAAAGATTTTTCAAAAGTTTTATTGAAAAGGGGTAACCAACCCAAATAGAAGATTTTGCAAGTGGTGAGAAATGTAAGGATTTCTCAAAAGATGGTTTCATTGTAATGGGCAACCGGCCCAAATAGAAGATTTTGGAGGTGCTAAGAAATTCAAGGATTTCTCAAAAGATGGTTTCATTGTAATGGGCAACCGGCCCAAATAGAAGATTTTGGAGGTGCTGAGAAATTCAGGAATTTCTCAAAAGATGGTTTCATCGAATAAAAGATGAAAAGGGTTTTCGAAGAGGTCTGATTATGATGGGTAACCAGCCCAAGTTAAAACAATAAAATGTCTTCAAGAGACAATATGATGGGACTCAAAGGTGCACTATTCAAGCAATGGAAGCTTGATAGAGTATTCAAAAAGAGATAGGACTCGAAAAGGAACGAATGTTAAAAAGCGCACTTGAAAGGTCGTAAGGTTAGAAAACGCACTACCTAAGAGGTGAGGGCTTGAAAGCGCACTAAAAAGGGAGGCAGGGTTGAAAAACACACTACCTAAGAGGTGAGGGCTCAAAAGCGCACTAAAAAGGATGGTAGGGTTAGAAAACACACTACCTAAAAGGTGAGGGCTCGAAGGCGCACTAAAAAAAGGAGGCAGGGTTGGAAAACACACTACCTAAAAGGTGAGGACTCGAAGGCGCACTAAGAAAGGAGGCAGGGTTGGAAAACACACTACCTAAGAGGTGAGGGCACAAAGGCATACTAAAAAGGGAGGTAGGGTTGGAAAACACACTACCTAGGAGGTTAAGGCTCGAAGGCGCACTAAAAAAGGAGGCAGGGTTGGAAAACACACTACCTAAAAGGTGAGGGCTCGAAGGCGCACTAAAAAAAGGAAGGTAGGGTAGGAAAACACACTACCTAAAAGGTGAGGGCACAAAGGAGCACTGAAAAGGGAGGTACAGTTGGAAAACACACTACCTAAAAGGTGGGGGCTCGAAGACGCACTAAAAGAGGAAGGTAGGGTAGGAAAACACACTACTTAAGAGGTGAGGGATCGAAGGCGCACTAAGAAAGGAGGCAGGGTTAGAAAACACACTACCTAAGAGGTAAGGGCACAAAGGCGCACTAAAAAGGGAGGTAGGATTGGAAAACACACTACCTAAAAGGTTGAGGCTCGAAGGCGCACTAAAAGAGGAAGGTAGGGTAGGAAAACACACTACCTAAGAGGTGAGGGCTCGAAGGCACACTAAAAAGGAGGCAGGGTTGGAAAACACACTACCTAAGAGATTAGGGCTTAAAGACGCACTAAAAAAGGGAGGTAGGGTTAGAAAACACACTACCTAAAAGGTGAGGGCTCTAAGACGCGCTCAAAATGAGGCAGAGTTAGAAAACACACTACCCAAGAGGTTACGACTGAAAGGCGCACTAAAAACGGAGGCAGGGTTGGAAAACACACTACCTAAAAGGTGGGGGCCCGAAGGCGCACTAAAAAGGAAGGTAGGGTTGGAAAACACACTACCTAAGAGGTGAGGGCTCAAAGGCGCACTAAAAAGGAAGGTAGGGTTGGAAAACACACTACCTAAGAGGTCGAGTGCTCTAAGGCACACTCACAAGAGAGGTAGGGTTGGAAAACATACTACCTAAGAGGTGATTGAGTGCTCTAAGACACACTCAAAAGGGAGGTAAGGTTGGAAAACACACTACCTAAAGTGGTTGAATGCTCTAAGGCACACTCAAAAGCGAGGTAGGGTTGGAAAACACACTACCTAAAGTGGTCGAGTGCTCTAAGGCGCACTCAAAAGGGAGGCAGGGTTGAAAAACACACTACCTAAGAGGTGAGGGCTCAAAAACGCACTAAAAAGGATGGTAGGGTTGGAAAACACACTACCTAATAGGTTAGGGCTCAAATGCGCACTAAAAAGGAGGCAGGGTTGGAAAACACACTACCTAAGAGGTTAAGGCTTAAAAACGCATTAAAAGAGGAGGCAGGGTTGGAAAACACACAACCTAAGAGGTGTGGGCTCAAAGGCGCACTAAAAAGGGAGATAAAAAGGAGGCAGGGTTAGAAAACACACTACCTAAAAGGTAAGGGCTCAAAGGCGCACTAAAAAAAGGAGGTAGGGTTGGAAAGCATATTACCTAAGGTGGTCGAGTGCTCTAAGGCACACTAAAAAAGAAGGTAGGGTTTGAAAACACCTTACCTAAAGGGTGAGGGCTCAAAGGCGCACTAAAAAAGAGGCAGGGTTGGAAAACACATTACCTATGAGGTGTGGGCTCAAAGGCGCACTAAAAAGGGTGGTAGGGTTTGAAAACACACTACCTAAAAGGTGAGGGCATAAAGGCGCACAAAAAAAGAAGGTAGGGTTGGAAAACACACTACCTAAGAGGTGAGAGCCCAAAGGCGCACTAAAAAGGAAAGTAGGGCACAAAGGCACACTTAAAATGAAGTAGTCTTAGAAAACACGCTACCCGAGAGATGGTGGCTCAAAAGAGCACATGAAAGGAAGTGAGGGCACAAAGGCACACTTAAAATGAGGTAAGGTCAGAAAACCCACTACCCGAGAGATGATGGCTCAAAAGAGCACATGAAAGGAAATGAGAGCACAAAGGCACACTCAAAATGAGGTAGGGTTTAAAAAAAGCATGTTACCTAGGAGATGGTGGCTCAAAAGAGCACTTAAAAAGAAGTGAGGGCACAAAGGCTCACTCAAAACGAGGTAGGATTTTTTAAAAAAAGCACGCTACCTAAGAGATGGTGGCTCAAAAGAGTACATGAAAGGAAGTGAGGGCACAAAGGCTCACTCAAAATGAGGTAGGATTTAAAAAAAAAAACACGCTACCTAAGAGATGGTGGCTCAAAAGAGCACATGAAAGGAAGTGAGGGCACAAAGGCACACTCAAAATGAGATAGGGTCAGAAAACCCGCTACCCGAGAAATGATGGCTCAAAAGAGCACTTAAAAGGAAGTGAGAGCATAAAGGCACACTTAAAATGAGGTAGGGTCAGAAAACCCGCTGCCCGAGAGATGATGGCTCAAAAGAGCACATGAAAGGAAATGAGGGCACAAAGGCACACACAAAATGAGGTAGGGTTAAAAAAGCACGCTACCTAGGAGATGGTAAAACCTGATCTAACAATGTTGAAAGCAATGCATTATGATTAATATACATGTATACTTACCTGAGAAATATGGGTCCCCATTTCTTCATGGTATCTTCCTTTTCTCAAAAGTTGGAGTGTCGGTAGTAGGTGATTGTGCATCAAAAGTGTCATTAAGTCTCTTATTTTACATATGTATTTATTGTTTTTATTTGGTTGTTTTTATAATAATTGATGTGTTTTTTAGTAATGAAGTTTGTTTTAATGTTTCGATAGGTTTTTGGAGCTTAAATGAATTAATTTACAAAATTCAACGTCGGAATTCAGAACAAAGAATTGAAGAGACATTTAGTTGAAGATTGAAGCAAATCTTGGTTCAAATAAGTGCTCCAAATTTGTCCCAAAAATCAATTCTATTCCAATTCTAGAAAAGAATATCATATGATTTATTTCAAGCCCAAACTTGCCTTATGTTGTGTGCAAACTTCAACCATTAAACACTCAAGGTTTCAATGTCAATCTTAGCCCAAATAATAAGTACATTTGTATACTTATTTGATGCTCAAATTCAGCCCAAAATCAGCCCCAAATCAGCCCTAAATCAACCCCAAATCAACCTTCAAATCAACCCAAACACAATCCATGATCTTACATGTCCACACAACAAATAACAATTGATTTATTTTGGGCAATCCATTGATCCAAGAAGGCAAGCACATGGATGGAAAGCTGGAGGGGATATTTTAACATTATTTTGGGTCAAAAAGAAGAAGGAGACACCTCATAAATGAGGAAGAAAAACGTGCACCAAAGTAGTTGTAAAGCTGTCTTGATTTGATTTTTCAGAACACCTTTCGGTGTTTTGCCCATAACTTTTGACTCAGGTGTCCAAATGAGCTGTTCTTTAATGATCTGGAAAGGTGACAGAATTGCCTATAAATATGTCTCTAATAGACTTCTCCAAAAAAAGCTTCTAAGAGGGTCTAATTGCTGTCCAAAGTTAGAGTCAGATTTGTGTCCGAATTTTTTCTGAAATTGTATTGTGTTCTTCTTTATAGATTTCGGTTCTTTAGTTTGTAAAACTTATTTTTTCAGTTGGATTCAAGTTCTTTCATGTTTATTGAAGTGTTCTTATATATAATCATGGTTGGCTAAACTCTTTCTTGGATCCAAATCAAGGATAATGGTGATTGAGGTGAGTTCTTTAGGATATGAATGAATCTTAATGTTTATCTTCTTATTTTCTTCATGAATGATTTATTATTGTAAAGAAATTTTAGAAATCATTTAGGTAATGTTATAATCTTGAATTTTTATGCACAAACTTTAGTTTTGGTATAGAGATTGCTTGATTCAATGTCTTACTTAATATGAAAGTACTTGTTCATTCTTAAGCAATAATCAATCTTCATCTTTCTAATCTTCATTGTAATATCTTCCGATCTAATATCACCATCGTTGAGATTAGGTTGAGTTATCTTATATATGTTGAAGAAATCACCAATACATCACCATTAAAATTGATTTGGACCAAGACTTACTTTTCTTGTCATTTAAAATCTATTTACATTTTTTTTTTATCTTTGAAAACAAATCCATCAATTATTTTCAACCAAGTTATTGTTAATTTAATTTCTCTTGAGTTTTTGTTTTGTTACTTAGCTTAATTTTCAGATCTAGCTCTCTGTGGATATGACCTCGATCTTACCGAGTTAATTGCTACATCGCACACTCGTGCACTTGCGAGTTAAAACAAGCCGATCATAAAAAGCGGTCAAGCAATTTTGGCGCCGTTGCCGGGGAGCTAGCAAGCAAAGGTAACAAATTTAGATTTGATTATTGGAAAACTAAAAAAAATCATATAAAAAAATCAATTGGCTGGTTTTACCGCCTAAAAAAAATTTCGGATATTGGACTGTGGACTGGACTATTAATTGTTGGATTTTGGTTGGTTCAACCATTTTTCTTTTATTGTCTACTCTTATTAGTTTCTAATATTTTTCTTGTTTATTTCATTTTATTTTGTTGATATTGTTTTTATTTATTGTCTAAAGTGTTTGGCCGGTATTACCGCCTTTTTATTCATGCCTGTTATAATTATCTTTTAATGTTTATTATTGTTATTTTTCTTATATTTATTGTCTAAAGTGCTTGGTCGGTATTACCGCCTTTTTATTCATGCCTGTTATAATTATCTTTTAATGTTTATTATTGTTATTTTTCTTATATTTATTGTCTAAAGTGCTTGGTCGGTATTACCGCCTCTTGTTTATTTCATTTTATTTTGTTGTTTTATTATGATTATTTTTCTTATATTTATTGTTTGAAGTGCTTGGCTGGTATTACCGCCTTTTTATTCAAGCTTGTTATAATTATCTTTTAATGTTTATTATTGTTAATAGTGTTTATTAGTTGGAGAGTGAATTTCTTAATTTGTTGTATTTTTATTTTTGAGCTATTACTTTTATTTGCAATTTTTTTTCTTTTTCTTTCCTTTCTTTTCATATTCATATAATTGTTATATTATTATTATTATTATTATTTTATCATGGCTAATGTTGAAGATGTAGAGGGTGAAGGGAGTGTTCAAGGTAATGGACCTCCACAATTCAATAATCAACCTAATTTTCGAACTCTTAGAGAGTATCTTCACCCGGCTAGACAAAGTACACCTTCGTGTATTATCTTACCTCTTAACCAACAAGCTTTTAATTTGAAACCGGGCATGATTCAACTTCTTCCCACATTTCATGGTATGGATTCTGAAAATCCATACATACACATTAAAGACTTTGAAGAGGTATGTAATACTTTTATTGATAGAACATGCACCGAGGAAACCATTCGGCTTAAATTGTTCCCATTCTCTCTAAAGGATAAAGCCAAGCTTTGGCTAAACTCTTTGCGTCCTAGGTCTATAGGTACATGGAGAGAAATGCAAGCTGAATTTTTGAAAAAATACTTCCCCACTCATAGGACAGCAGCCTTACAACGTCAAATGATGAATTTTTCTTGTAGTCCAAATGAGTCATTTCACCAAGCTTGGGAAAGGTTCAAAGACTTGTTAAATGCATGCCCTCACCATGGTTTTGAGATGTGGAGGTTAGTGAGTTTCTTTTATGACTCTCTTACCGCAGATTTTAAAAAGCTAGTGTCAACCATGTGTAATGGTGAGTTTTATGACAAAGAACCAAGTGAGGCCTTTGATTTTTTTGATCAATTGGCTGAAAACACAAAGCAATGGGAGACTTCTCTCCCAGTTCATGTTGAGTCTAGAAACACCATTTCTCATTCAAGTGGGAAGTTTCAATTGAAAGAGACTGATGACCTCAATGCTAGATTAGCCTCATTGGCTAGGAAAGTAGAGTCTCTTGAGATTAAAAAAGTGCATGTCATAAGTGAACAACAAGAGGAAAGTTGTGTTGTTTGTGAAAGCAAAGGGCATAGGACAACTGAATGTCCTACCATTCCAGCCTTCAAGGAAGTGCTATATGGCCAAACTTCTGATTCAAGTAATGTTAGAAAGCCATTTCCAAACCAAGTAGGCAATCCCTACTCTGAGACCTATAATCCTAGATGGAGGAACCACCCAAATTTTGGATGGAGAAATGAGGGCTCTTCAGTACCTCAAACATTTCAACCTCCACCCCAACCATTTCATGCTCCCACACATAACACATACCAACCACCTCATAAGAGATCCTTAGAGGATACTCTTCAACAATTCATGCAAACGCAAGGAGGAATCAACAACCAAGTTTACAAATTCCAAGACCAGACCAATAGGACCTTAGATGACATTCGAAGTCAACTAACTAAGTTGACTTAATCACTAAGCATTCAAGAGAAGGGAAAAATCCCAGCTCAACCAATGCCCAATCCTAGAGGTCAGGTACACATGAGTGAATCCTCACCTAGTGAACCTTCAAACCATGAACATGTCCAAGCCATCACTACCCTTAGAAGTGGAAAGATTGTTGACAAAGGTGTAGGTTTTAGGATTCCTAAAGGTATTGTGGAGGAGAAATCTAGGGAAAGTGAAGAGGGAATCAAAACACAAGTGACAAATGAGAGTTTGAGTGACAAAGAAGGTGAGATAAATGAGAAAGAGATGAGTGAGAAAGGAGATGATTCAAGAAAGATTGGAGTCAAAATGAATGATTTAGAATTTGTTCCTAGAGCACCATTTCCACAAAGGTTAGGAAAACCTAAACAAGATTTTATGAACTCGGAAATCTATGAATTGTTCAAACAAGTGAAAGTCAATATTCCACTCCTTGATGCAATTAAACAAGTTCCATCTTATGCAAAGTTTCTTAAGGATTTATGCACAGTTAAAAGGAGATTGAATGTGAAAGAAAGAGCCTTTCTAACTGAACATGCTAGTGCCATCATCCAGTTTAAGACCCCTCCCAAATACAAAGATCCTGGTTGTCCTACCATTTCATGCATTATTGGAAGTCATAAGATAGATCAAGCTTTGTTGGATTTAGGAGCAAGTGTGAATTTAATACCCTACACTGTTTACGAACAATTAGGTTTAGGAGAAATCAAGCCTACTCGAATCACCCTTCAATTAGCTGATAGGTCAATCAAGATTCCCAGGGGTATCGTTGAGGATGTGTTGGTCCAAGTAGATAAATTCTACTTTCCTGTTGATTTTGTAGTATTAGACACCGCACCAATTCAAGGTTCTTAGGCCCCCATCCCAGTCATCTTAGGGAGACCTTTCCTAGCTACATCTAATGCCTTAATTAACTGTAGGAATGGGGTGATGAAATTGTCTTTTGGGAATATGACTGTGGAGATGAACATATTCAATGTCTCCAAACAAATCGGGGAGCATGAGGACATTAGAGAGGTAGATTTCATCCAAACAGTTTGTCAAGAACACTTTGAGAGAGTGTGGATCAAGGATCCATTGGAGAGAACTTTAATTCATGATGAAAGATTTTGTTCTTTGGAATGTGTTGATGAGGAAGTAAGAGAACTCAAGACTTATCTAGATCCAATGCCTATTATGTCACTAGGTCAATGGACCCCATCATTTGAGCCTTTGATTTCACCCCAAGTGAAAGTTGAGGAACCTCTTGTCCAGCCTGATAAACTAGAAAGGAAGCCTTTACCGAGTGATCTTAAGTATGCATTTCTAGGGGAAGATGAATCATATCCTATTGTGATCTCATCAAAACTTAGCATAGAGCAAGAACACAAACTTTTGAGAGTGGTGAGAAAACACAAGAAAGCAATTGGGTGGAAAATTACTGACTTGAAAGGAATTAGCCCTCTTTTATGTACACATAGAATCTATCTTGAAGAAGAGGCTAAATCTGTGAGACAAATGCAAAGACGATTGAACCCAAACATGAAGGAAGTAGTGAGAGGTGAAGTGCTTAAGCTACTTGATGCAGGTATCATTTACCCTATTGCAAACTCAAAATGGGTTAGTCCAACCCAAGTTGTCCCTAAAAAATCTGGAGTCACGGTAGTGAAGAATGAAAATAATGAGCTGGTACCAACTAGAATCCAAACTGGATGGCGTATGTGCATTGATTATCGTAAATTGAACATGGTGACTAGGAAGGACCATTTTCCGCTTCCATTTTTAGACCAAGTGCTTGAAAGAGTAGCTGGAAGAGCTTTCTATTGTTTTCTGGATGGATACTCAGGTTACAACCAAATTGAGATTTCTTTAGAAGACCAAGAAAAAACCACTTTCACTTGTCCTTTTGGTACCTATGCTTATAGAAGAATGCCTTTTGGTTTGTGTAATGCACCAGCCACTTTTCAAAGGTGTATGATGAGTATCTTTAGTGACATGGTGGAAAATTTTTTGGAAGTTTTCATGGATGATTTTTCAGTTTATGGGGATTCTTATGAGTTGTGTCTAATGAATCTAGAAAAAGTTCTTGAAAGGTGTGAAGAGAGCAATCTTGTACTCAATTGGGAGAAGTGTCATTTTATGGTGACACATGACATTGTTTTAGGTCACATTGTCTCTTCAAAAGGGATAGAGGTAGATAAGTCAAAAGTGGAAGTCATTCAAAAATTAACTACCCCTAAGACTGTGAAAGATGTGAGATCTTTTTTAGGACATGCTGGTTTTTATCGAAGATTCATTCATTCTTTTAGTACCATTGCCAAACCATTGTGTAACTTGTTGTCACAAGATGTCCCATTTGATTGGACATCAAAATGTCAAGAAGCTTTTGAAAAGCTTAAAGGGTTGTTGACAACTGCACCAATCATGCAAGCTCCTGATTGGTCTTTACCATTTGAACTGATGTGTGATGCTAGTGATTTTGCGGTTGGGGCTGTTTTAGGGCAAAGAAAAGACAAGAAACCTCATGTCATATATTATGCTAGCAAGACTTTGAATGATGCTCAATTGAATTACACTACAACTGAAAAAGAACTCTTAGCTGTGGTCTTTGCATTAGACAAGTTTAGGTCTTATTTGGTTGGATCTCTTGTTATTGTTTTCACTGATCATGCAGCATTGAAATATTTGCTCACAAAACAAGATGCCAAACCACGTTTGATTCGATGGATCCTCCTACTCCAAGAGTTTAACATTGAAATTCGAGATAAAAGGGGAGTAGAGAATGTAGTGGCTGATCATTTGTCTCGTCTTTCAAGCTATAAGACCATAATTGATGAATCTCCAATAAATGAACTCTTTGCTGATGAAAATTTATTTTGTGCAGGTACTGTCTCTTATATTGGTTCTCCATGGTATGCTGACATAGCAAATTACCTAGCCACAAGTCAGATTCCTTCTCATTGGTCTAAACTTGACAAACAAAAATTCTTGCGCAATGTGCGCACCTTTTTTTGGGATGACCCCTACCTATTTAAATATTGTCCTGACCAAATTATTAGGCGATGCATCCCTGATCATGAAATTCCAAGGGTCATTAATTTTTGTCATGCATTAGCCTGTGGTGGACATTTCTCTTCCAAGAAAACCATTGCCAAAATCTTGCAGTGTGGTTTTTATTGGCCTACCATGTTTAAAGATGTTCATGCCTTCTGTGTTGCATGTGACCGATGCCAACGACTAGGTAGCCTCAGTAGGCGTAACATGATGCCCCTTAACCCCTTCCTTGTTTTGGAAATATTTGATTGTTGGGGGATTGATTTCATGGGACCTTTTCCAAGTTCATTTGGTTACCAATTCATCCTTGTAGCTGTTGATTATGTGTCTAAATGGGTGGAGGCCATTGCATCTCGAACCAATGACCATCGAGTAGTGGTCAAATTCTTGAAAGAAAATATTTTCTCTCGTTTTGGCATGCCCCGGGCTATGATTAGTGATGGGGGAAAACATTTTTGTAACAAGCCCGTTGGGATTTTGATGAGAAAATATGGTGTAATTCACAAGGTCAGTACCCCCTATCACCCACAGACTAGTGGCCAAGCTGAGTTGGCAAATAGGGAGATCAAGAACATTTTAGAGAAAACAGTCAATCCAAACCGTAAAGATTGGTCCCTACGACTAGTTGATGCTTTATGGGCATATCGCACTGCTTATAAGACCTCTTTAGGAATGTCTCCTTATAGGCTAGTTTATGGAAAGCCTTGTCATCTCCCTGTTGAGATTGAGCACCGTGCATATTGGGCCATTCGGCAATTCAATGACAATGAAAATGAGGTTGGCAAAAATAGAAAGCTTCAATTGGATGAATTAGAGGAGCTAAGAAATGATGCATTTGAAAATGCAAAAATTTCAAAACATAAGATGAAAACTTTGCATGATAAACATATTCTTAGAAAATCCTTTCATGTTGGTCAAAAGGTTCTCTTGTATAATTCACGATTACATCTCTTTCCTGGGAAGTTGAGGACAAAATGGATTGGTCCATTTGTGATTAAATCCATCTCTGAGCATGGTGCATTTGAGGTAGAAAATCCCAAGAATGGAAATATTTTCAAAGTAAATGGTCATCGATTGAAACTTTATCTTGAAAATGTTGTGGCTGAAGTTGAGACATTGGATCTTGAAGATCCAATACCATTGTAGTATCAAAAGTAATGAGTTTTTATTTTTATTTTTATTTTCATTTTCATTTTTTTTCTTCTTTCTTCCATCTCTTATATTTTCTTGTTCATGCATTCGGGACAATGCATTATTTTAAGTTGGGGGGTGTGAGGTTCTTTATTTTCAAAAAAAAAAAAAAACATCAATGTTTTCTTTTATGTTTTCTTTTAGTTGTGATATGCAGGTTAAAAAAAAAATCAAGCAAGAAGTCAGCTCATGCCCAATTCAATCAGACATTCATCCTTGAAAACAGAAGGGGAGTAACAATTTTCTAATCTTTATACTTTTCTTCTCTTTCTCTTTTACATTGAGGATAATGTAAAACTTAATTTTAGATATTTCATTATGTTGAATGCTTGAGATAACCATGCTTGTTAAAAAAAAAAAAAAATACTTGCATTGGTATGTGAATGAGACTTGTTTAGGATCATCATTACCTTTTTGGGTTCATTATTGTGTTGAACATTGCATGCTTTAATTTGGGATAGATAATATCTTATAAAGCAAGATATATCATACTTTTTTTTAAGATTACTGAAGTACATCTTTCCTTGTAAAAGTTGTGTGAGTTGTGTGAATATGCATGAAAGATGAGTATGATGCTTTACTTGTGATTATCCCTTTTGATCTAGTCCTAAACAAGGTTTAAGTAAATAGAGTAATAATCATTACATAAATAAATAAATAAATAAATGTGTACAAAGTTCTATCTACTCCAATGTTTTGAGTTGCTTAGTAACTAGGGGTATTCATCACAAATGTTTATCTTTACGTCAAACGGCAGCTTGAAATATGAGTATGCAAAGCACTTTAAGTTTGTGACTTTGTGAGTAACCGGGTGCATTCATCACAAATGTTTGTATTCGCGTCAAAAGGGAAGTGACTACTTAAAGATAAAAAATAAATCATATCTTATTAAAAAAAAAAAAAGAAAGAAAAAAAAATATATAGATATTTCTCTAGTTTGCTACCTTGTTTGTGTTGGTGAGAAGGGAAGATTACAAGTTGAGTTTTCGTATGAATCAATTATGTTGGTTGCACGATAAATATGACTGAATTTGGAAATTTTGTATGGATGTTTGATTTAGAGAATGTGAGTATGCTTATTTTTCTTTATTTGCTATTGTGTACACTAAGTTAAAGATACCAATGTTTGCATGATAGGTCCTTCAAGTGTGATGAATCGAGCCTAATTATGGTTGTTATTATTATTATTTTTATTTTAAAGGTTTTATGTTTTGTTTTGCTTGAGGACTAGCAAAATCTAAGTTGGGGGGTGTGATTGTGCATCAAAAGTGTCATTAAGTCTCTTATTTTACATATGTATTTATTGTTTTTATTTGGTTGTTTTTATAATAATTGATGTGTTTTTTAGTAATGAAGTTTGTTTTAATGTTTCGATAGGTTTTTGGAGCTTAAATGAATTAATTCACAAAATTCAACGTCGGAATTCAGAACAAAGAATTAAAGAGACATTTAGTTGAAGATTGAAGCAAATCTTGGTTCAAATAAGTGCTCCAAATTTGTCCCAAAAATCAATTCTATTCCAATTCTAGAAAAGAATATCATATGATTTATTTCAAGCCCAAACTTGCCTTATGTTGTGTGCAAACTTCAACCATTAAACACTCAAGGTTTCAATGTCAATCTTAGCCCAAATAATAAGTACATTTGTATACTTATTTGATGCTCAAATTCAGCCCAAAATCAGCTCCAAATCAGCCCTAAATCAACCCCAAATCAACCTTCAAATCAACCCAAACACAATCCATGATCTTACATGTCCACACAACAAATAACAATTGATTTATTTTGGGCAATCCATTGATCCAAGAAGGCAAGCACATGGATGGAAAGCTGGAGGGGATATTTTAACATTATTTTGGGTCAAAAAGAAGAAGGAGACACCTCATAAATGAGGAAGAAAAACGTGCACCAAAGTAGTTGTAAAGCTGTCTTGATTTGATTTTTCAGAACACCTTTCGGTGTTTTGCCCATAACTTTTGACTCAGGTGTCCAAATGAGCTGTTCTTTAATGATCTGGAAAGGTGACAGAATTGCCTATAAATATGTCTCTAATAGACTTCTCCAAAAAAAGCTTCTAAGAGGGTCTAATTGCTGTCCAAAGTTAGAGTCAGATTTGTGTCCGAATTTTTTCTGAAATTGTATTGTGTTCTTCTTTATAGATTTCGGTTCTTTAGTTTGTAAAACTTATTTTTTCAGTTGGATTCAAGTTCTTTCATGTTTATTGAAGTGTTCTTATATATAATCATGGTTGGCTAAACTCTTTCTTGGATCCAAATCAAGGATAATGGTGATTGAGGTGAGTTCTTTAGGATATGAATGAATCTTAATGTTTATCTTCTTATTTTCTTCATGAATGATTTATTATTGTAAAGAAATTTTAGAAATCATTTAGGTAATGTTATAATCTTGAATTTTTATGCACAAACTTTAGTTTTGGTATAGAGATTGCTTGATTCAATGTCTTACTTAATATGAAAGTACTTGTTCATTCTTAAGCAATAATCAATCTTCATCTTTCTAATCTTCATTGTAATATCTTCCGATCTAATATCACCATCGTTGAGATTAGGTTGAGTTATCTTATATATGTTGAAGAAATCACCAATACATCACCATTAAAATTGATTTGGACCAAGACTTACTTTTCTTGTCATTTAAAATCTATTTACATTTTTTTTTTATCTTTGAAAACAAATCCATCAATTATTTTCAACCAAGTTATTGTTAATTTAATTTCTCTTGAGTTTTTGTTTTGTTACTTAGCTTAATTTTCAGATCTAGCTCTCTGTGGATATGACCTCGATCTTACCGAGTTAATTGCTACATCGCACACTCGTGCACTTGCGAGTTAAAACAAGCCGATCATAAAAAGCGGTCAAGCAGTAGGCTTGATGGCTTTCCCACTCTTGCTTACTCAAGTCAAATCTTGATTTTGACATCTAAGAAGGAGTTAATGTCATCATACTTCTTTGTCCTCCACCCTTTATCTCAATGGTTGCCAATTTTGCTTGGCATTCTTCTTAGAGAAGGGAATCATGGGGCCAGCCTTATCAGGCATTTTTGATTGCCCCCCAGCTTGATCATGCCCCCAAGTGTTTAATTTGAGTTTAGGGATGAGGCTATGTGGAAGGTTTGGTCTTTGACAAGGAGTTGCTTTCATGCAGAAATTTTGGAATTTCAAAGCTATTCCAGACACAAAAATCATTTTGACATCGATTCAAAGCAAACTCATTCTGAAAAAATTCCAGTGATTCCTATGGAGAGGTTTTCGGAAGTGATGAAAACTTTTAGTTTTGCTTTTGGTGAAAATGTGAAGAACACAAAATGACATCTGGTTTGGTCACAAAAAGTTTAAATTTCAATTTAAGGGTTATTGAGAACCGTGGTTTAAAACGTTCATTTTATTTGCATGAATAATGATTTGATTCGTATGAGAAAACACTGCCTACCGATCCAAATTACTTGCCTTTGATCAAAAAGGGCTTGATTAGGCACGTAATGTAGGCTTGGGCTATTGGTTATGAAGAAAAAGATATTTATAGCTCAAAAGGTGTTTAAAGGACTTTAAGACTAAGGATTACTAGTGCTTATATGCCAAACTTTTTGTTCATACATTTCTTGACCTTAGAATTGATTTGCAGAATGGTCCACGGTGCCCCCCAGTGTTGGGCTTGGGCTCTTTCTTTTTCTTTTTGTTTTCTTCATTTGATTTTGAGCATCATTGTATTGGCTTTTTTTTTTTATGCTCAAAATTTTTTTAATCCTTTGGATTTTTTTTTATGCCCCCCCCAGCTTTGTATGGGCATCTTCGATGATTGAGAATTTTCTTTTATGCCCCCCAGTATTGTTTGGGCACTTTCAATCATCAAGGTTTTTTTTCATGCCCCCAAGAGTTATTTGGGCACTTTCAATCATTAAAGAATTTTTTTAGCACTTGCCCCCTAGTGTAGGGTGTGACCCTAGTCAAGGTTATTTTTCAAGAAAAATCTATTAGGCTCAAAAGGGACTGCAAAAGATATATTTTAGCCTTGTGAAAAGGATTATCAAAGATGGCCTTTCTTCATCTCAAATGCATGCATTTAGGATCGATAAGCCTTGCTCTCATGCGAGTATGCAAAGTGATTTCTCATTATTCATGCAAATAAAACTCCGTTTTTGGAGTCACTTCATTGTGTTCCTTTTTTGTTTTTTTCATCATCATTTTTTTTGGGTGTATGGTTACCTCTCTAAGGAATCTCTTGAATTTCCAGAACTTGTTTGTTTCGGAAAAACACCAATATGATTTCTATTTTTGTACTAGACTTTGATTTCCCAAAAAATCCTTATGAAAACATGCATGGTTTTGGAAGAAAGGGAAAACATGTCTAAAGATTCTTGGCACAATGGTCTCATGTTCAGAGGTTATGTTCAATGTGTTATTTGCATGAAACAACAAAAAAAATAAAATGAAGACATGCCATGAATTCAGGACAACACACGATCTTATTAACAAGTAAGGCTCAGTAGACAAGGAAAGTCTTGTGGAATTTTGAGCCAAATTACCAATAAAAACTAGAATAGGGTGAAAAAAATCAAGATTTTTTTTTTGCAGGCATGATCAAGCAGAGGTAGTTTTTTTTGGACAAAGCAAGAACAAGCTCTATTCTGCAATGGTGATGCAATTCCCCTTTGGTCAGCTTTCCCATAAAAGCTTTTATGAAAATGTTGTACTGTGATGGGGTCTTGATTGTGTTTGTCCCCAACTTCTTTAGGTTAAGTTCTTGTTGAGTTTCGAACAAAGATGATAGGTTTGTTGGAAGGAACTTCCCTAGGGATGCTTTTCAATATTTGCTCGAGTAAGCTAGAGGTGAGTCAAGCTTTTGTTCAGAGATTCCAACTCTTCTTGAAAATAGATGCTACAACGAGCATGCTCTTCATCTCCATTGTTTTTTTGCTCAAAATTAGATGTTGCAGACTCGTAGGGGACCCACTTTTTATTTTGGTGCATGCATGATAAATGTATGAACATAAGATCTGTATGATGAACTCGCCTTTCGAGGGGTGACATATGATCGTATCTTTTGTATGATGAAACAAGAATCTTGATTCTTGCCCAAACTCTACAATGAAAATTTTCGGAGCGGCGATCATTCTGTCACCCACAAGCCTTGAGTTCAAGATGCTTCAAGAAGGGTTCACCCCGATACAAATAAATGATAGCACATACAACTTAAGGATAGGTACTATTCATTATGTGAACATGGATAGGTTTTCTACCTGGTCTCAAAAGGGTCTATGAACTGCCTAGTGACCACCTTTCGTGAAGGCAGTATAGGGGTCTACAAGGAATGGTTAGGGCACCGTGTGACCGCCATTACCGAGTAAACACTCAACTCATAGTTGGATGTTTCACAAATCTAAACCCCGACTGAAAGTCATGAGGCAGACCGCTACTCCCCACCTAACTTAGAAGCTTGTGTGTGCTTTCAAAAATAGATACAAGTGATGCATGTAACAATTCTAAAAATGTATGCATAAAACACGATAAAAATGCCAAAATTTAAACACATCAAATACACAAAGCTTAGCCCAATATTGTTAGAAACAGTACCTCCCCAGTGGAGTCGCCATTCTGTCACATGTTAAAAAATCCACGCGGCGTTGGCTCCAATGATTTTTCATCGTATTATTTGATTTGATCATGTTGGATTCGTTAGGAGTCGCCACCTAATATTTAATTGAAGGTTACTAGGAAACCCGGTTGTACTGGTCTTGTCAAAGATTCGCGGGTAAGGGACCGGTTGTGGTTAGGGAAGGTATTAGCACCCCTAACGCACCCTACCTGAGGTAAGCTGCTTCATGGACTTGATGTGTTAAAGAAGTTTTAAAAATTTTGTCTTTTCATCGGATTTTAGAAATACAACTTTCGTACAAGTTTGTATTTCTACACCGTGATCCAATCAAAATATTAAATTCTTCTTTATTCTCTGCAATTTTATCATAAATAAAAAGAAAACATTCATAAGACAAATACAAACACACACACACACATGCATTTTTTTATTCTTTTTCTTTTTCTTTTTTCTTTTCTTTTCCTTTTTTTTTTACATCCACATTACAAATTATAAAAATCCAAAACTAAATAAAAATTACATTAAATAATTCAAAATTTACAAAACAGTCCCTAAAACTCCAAAAATTGCATCAAAGTCCCTTATAGGGCTGTGTGAACAGTGCCCGTGAACAGTGGTGGCGCGTTTCCTCCACGCGCCGCCGCTGCCGGAGGTGGCAGAACCAGTAGATCGGCCGTCTTCCTCTTCTCTGTCTTCCGGCGCCGGCGGTGGGTGTTGTGATTTCGGTTTTCAAATCGGCAGCCTTGACAGATTCTGGGCAAAGCTTCCGACGACCATTACTCATCAACCATTGAAACAATAACAAATCCCAATGGTGAAATGATAAACCGATATCTCAGGCAGCATATATCCAAATATCAGCTGGAGTTAACGGTTGGATCTCCCTAGATCGGAGTTAGACCGAAACTGACCCGAGATTGGCGAGCCACTGTTGAACACACATAACACCTTTTTGGATGGGTTTCATCTCATCTCCACCGTTCAGAATGTGCAATACACCCATACGCACCACATATCCAAAACTCGGGTTGATCCAACGGTGAATCATGGAGAAATAGGCCGACAGCTCTAACTGTTCCGAGAGGGGTTTGTCTAGAAATATTCAAATGGTAATATTTCTCTCATGGTTTCAAATATGAATGATCGCTCCGGTCAGAATGTAGACAATATAGGGACGCACAACATACCCCAATTTCACGTTTATCCAACGGTAGACGAGGGAGAAATCATCCGGCAAAGCTGACAGGTTTGAGGGGGTGAGGGAGGCGGCGGCTCTTAGAGAAAAATGTTAGGGTTTTTTGTGTTTTAGGGTTTATTTTCTCCTTCTTTTTGTCAAAATTGCCCCCCCTTTTGCTTTGTATTAAAGGTTGCTATTTATAGGCAAAATGTTGCATGAATTTCAAAATTGGTCCCTCAATTTTAGTTTTTTGTAAATTTTGATTTTTTTTGTATTTTTTTGAAACAAGCAATATCAACATCGACTCAATGAGGAAGATCAATGATTTTAAAAATAACGCGTTAAAAGTTGAACGCGTTTCAAATATCTTTGAAAATTTAAATTCTTTTGAGATGATATTGAAAATGCTAAAAATGATGCAAATATATTTAAAAATGTATTTTTTGGATTTTCATTGTTTTTCTCTATTTTTTGGATTTTTTTAAAAATTTATCAAAACATGGATAAAAATTGGGGAATAACCCAAAATTGGGTTATGACAATAAGGATACTTTTACCTAGGTGTTTTTTTTCCTTCTCCTTGCCTAAGCCTATGCGGCTAGGCTTCTTTTGGTTTTTATTTTTGCTATTTTATATTTGGGTTAAAAAATTAAAAAAAAAATTATTGAATCTAATTGAGTTCATAAGTCAGGTTGTAGTTTTAACAAGTTAATTTGCAATATTCAGACTATTGTTCTATATATATATATATATATATACATATTAATGCTTTTATTGTTCCTTAATTTAAAGAAAAAAAATGCAATCTCATCATTTGTTATTATTGATGTACTTGTACTATCTCAACACCGTATTCCTATCACGATTCTTTTATTTCTAAAATAAATATTTGATGCAAAACATTATTAAATTCGATGACGTGCATGACTTGTTTCATAAGTTTATTTTGTTGCTTCAAGTTCACTTAGTGTTTTTAAGTAAATGATATTGTTTATTGATTTTTTCTTTCAAAATTATGTTAATTCAGGTTTAAGCTCTTCAAATTAGTTTTTTCAAGATTATTCTCATGAATTTCACAAGTCAACTCATGTTACCATATATGTTAAATAAAAAAAATCTAATTCATGATTAAAATCTTTTTTTTAAGACATGTCACCAATATCTTTTTTGTTTTGATTAGTAGGTTAGTAATATCTATGAATGTTTGGAAAGAGTTAATTACTAGTAAGGTGCCTGCACTATGCCATGGTGTCTGCACTATACCATGAGTTCACCTTTTATTTTTATAAAAAATATCATAAAAATTTATAATACAAATAATAATATTTTTTAATATTAATAATAATACTTTTTTTGAAATTTATTAATTATTTTATTAATAATAATAAAAATAATAACATTTATAATATAAATGATGCTAGTTTTAATATTAATACTTTTAATTATAATAAAAATAATAACATTTATAATATAAATGATGCTAGTTTTAATATTAATACTTTTAATTATAATAAAAATAATAATATTTATAACACAAATAATATTATTTTTCATATTAATACTTTCAATTATAATAAAAATAATAATATTTATAACACAAATAATATTATTTTTTATATTAATACTTTTAATTATAATAAAAATAATTATATTTAAAATATAAATAACTATATTTAGAAATCTAAAATACAAAAACCTTGAGTCCTGACTCGAGACCTATTAAGCTAAGGTCTAGATATTAAACTAAAGACAATTGGATTCTAATACAGCTCCTTAGTGAATTGGGTCTAGATGAAAGACTAAAGAGATTGGTCTAAACACAAGATCCATTGCCTTTGGATCTTGACATAGGACCCATTCAACTTGGGTTCTAAGTAAGATCTAAAAACACGAGGTTTTAGTGTAGGATCCAAAAGTATTGAATCTTGATGCAGGACCCAAGCTAAATGGGTCCCTGATGCAGGACTTGTTTGAAGGGTAAAGATATAAATTTTTATTTTTATTATTATTAATAAATGTAAAATAAAATATTATTACCACTAAAGAAAAATCATATAATTGATTTGAAGGATAAAATTATTATTATTATTATTATTACTAGTAGTAGTAGTATTTGTGCTATAAATATTATTATTTATATTATAATTGAAGGTATTAATATTAAAAATAGTATTATTTGTGTTATAAATATTAATATTTCTATTATAGTTCAAAGTATTATTATTTGTGGTAAAAATATTATTATTTTTATTATTATTGAAGGTATTAATATTAAAAACATTATTATTTATGGTATAAATATTATTATTTAACTTGTCTGCCCTAATGTTTATATTTTTTAATCTTTTAAAAAATAATTATGGTTTTTCTTTGATAATAATAATAGTTTTTTAAAGTTTGCTAATGATGATAATGATAATGATAATGATAATGATAATGATAATGATAATAATAATAATAATAATAATAATAATAATTTTTAATTTCACCTTTCAAATCAAATTTATGATTGTTTTTCAATATTAATTATAATGTTTCTCAAATTTATTAATTATTTTGTTAATAATATTAATTATAATTAAAATAATAATATTTATAAGGAAATAATAATATTTTTATTATAATATTTTTAATTATAATAAAAATAATAATATTTATAACACAAATGATAATATTTTTAATATTAATACTTACAATTATAATAAAAATAATAATATTTATAATACAAATGATACTATTTTTAATATTAATACTTTCAGTACTATTTTTCATGTTGATACTTTTAATTATAATAATTATAATAATATTTAAAATATAAATAATTATATTTAAAAATCTAAAACTTAAAAACCTTAGGTCTTGATGAAGGACCTAATAAAATTGAATCCTAACCCACGACTAATTAAGTATGGATCCTGACCCAAGATAATTGAATTTGATGGAGGATTCATTATCCTTAAGTCCTAGCGCAAGACCTAAGCGAATTAGGTCCTAATGCAAAACTCATTTGGAGGGTAAAATATAAATTATTGTTATTGTTGTTATTATTATTATTATTATTATTATTATTATTAAATTTGAAATAAAATATTATTACCACCATAGAAAAACCATATAGTTGATTTAAAGGATAAAATTATTATTATTATTATTATTATTATTATTATTATAATTGAAGGTATTAATATGAAAAATAGTATTATTTGTGTCATAAATATTAATATTTCTATTATAGTTCAAAGTATTAATATAACAAATATTATTATTTTTGGTGCAAAGATTATTATTTTTATTATCATTGAAAGTATTAATATTAAGAATAATGTTATTTGTGGTATAAATATTATTATTTGCAATAAAAATATTTTTATTTTTATTATAATTGAAAGTATTAATATTAAAAATAGTATTATTTGTGGTATACATATTATTAGTTTTATTATAATTGAAAGTATTAATGTAAAAAAATATTATTGACACGACCAAAAGATTGATGTCTTCTTCCAAGTGTAGGAATGTCAAAGTAATAAATAATTCGGCAAGATCATGATTGAACCATAAAGAGACTAACTATATAAATTACAAATAATAATTATAATAATAACAATAATAAATTAAAGAGGACTTTGAGATGTAAGATTACTATGAGGATAAAACAATGATAAAAACAAATGTTAAGGTAAAGAATCCACTAATAGTATAAAAAATAAATGTAATATAAACTCTTCTTATTACTCAACTGGAAATCACACACAAAAAAAGTTCCAATTAGATGATTTGTCATTAATAGCTCATTATAAATTATTAACGTGATCATATTAGTTATCTTATTTAAGTAACACCAAATTTTTAAATATTGTTTAAGAATTCATGATGCTAACTTATGTTTAACAACAAATCAAGTTCATTTCATAGCATAGGTGACACGACGAAAAGATTGATGTCTTCTCCCAAGTGTAGGAGTGTCGAAGTAATAAATAACCCGGCAAGACCGGGGTCGAACCACAGGGAGGTTAATTGTATAAATTATAAATAACAATAATACAACAACAATAACAATAACAACAACAACAACAACAACAACAACAACAATAATATTAATAATAATAATAGTAGTAGTAGTAGTAGTAGTAGTAGTAGTAGTAGTAGTAGTAGTAGTAATACTAGTAGTAGTAATAATAATAATAATAATAATAATAAAGAAAGAGAAGAAGAAGATGATGATGAGAACTTGGAGATGAAATATTAATGTAAGGATTAAACAATAATAATAACAAATGTCAAGGTTAGAGGTTCCACTAATGGTATATCAAACAAGTATAGTATAAACTCTTATTATTGAATTGGAAACCACACACAAAGGAGGTTCCAATCAGATTATATATTGTTAACATGATTACATTAGTCAGTTTATTCGATTAATGCTAATACTTGTAAATCTCGTCAAACATTCATGATTATAACTTATGTTAACAACAAATCAAGTTCCTTTCATAGCTCAGGTGTCGGTTATACCATACATTATGGGCTATGAAAGTGCCAAGCATTTGTTGTACCAAGTGTTATACAACATAAATCAAGATTAGTCATTTAACAAGCAAAGTATTAAAGAGTGAACAAGATAACAAATATAAAACATGTTAGTATCAAACATTAAAGTCCATATTAAGTTTACATTATACTTATTCTTACACCATTAGTGTAACCTTTTCACCTTGACATAATTAACTTAGCTAGACATAATGAAATAAATAAAAATAGATAAACAAAATAAGAACATAAAAGTTAACTAAGTAAAGGAAAGGAAATGAAAGGCATAAACTTAATATTAATGAAAACAAAGCATAAAAAATACAAAGAGAGAAAGGAAGAGCATGATCTTGATCTGGAAACCATGATGCCTAAATGCATGGCAAATGCCTCCTTTTATAGGCCAAAATTAGGAACTATTGATTTGATGACTAATTGATAAGTGGGTGGCCAACTTTTGACTTGGTGACAATCCTTATCTTCTCTTGTCTGCCCAAAGCGTCATTGATAACGTCAAAATTGGAGCCAGTTGTAAACATGAAAATTGTAGGCAATTGTCTCAGCTTTCTTGTGTAAAAACTTCAGCTCATTTGGACTTCTAGAACTCCAGATATGGCCAAAATACCGAACAGTGCTCGGGCTGGAAGACAGATTCGGGCTTCTTTGTTGTTGCTACAATTTGGACTTGAAAATGGCCTTTTTAGATCTTGGGCTCCATATGAAAGTTGTAGGCCTATGTCTTACCTTTCCATCCATATAAATTGGACCTAAATCTGAGATCTGTAGCTCCAGATATGACCCAATTACCGAACAGTGTTCCGGTTTGGATTGCACCGACATCTCTTCTCTAAGTTTGACCATATCTTTATCCTTGCAATTTAAGTTCTTCAAGTCATCAATCAATCCTTTCATTTATTTGATAGGCCTGCATTAAAAATAGACATTTAGCACAAATTATAGGTATCTTATATTATTAGATACATTATTATAAAACATATTTTAGTTAAGGAGTTATTGATACTTCAAGTGCAAAATGATGATATAAAACCATGATAAAAATGCACTTTTAAGTACTAATCAATAGGTATATGTTATATCATACGGTTTAACTATGAAAGTGTCAAACATTTATTGTACCAAGAGTTATATACAATACAAATTTAGATTAACTATTTAACAAGTAAGGTATTAAGAATTAATAAAATAAAAATGATAAGACATGTTAATAGTAAGTTGTTTAGGATATAATCATTAAAGTTCATATTGTGTTCATATTATACTTATTCTAACACCACTAGTAAAACCTTTTCACCTTAACATAATAAACTTAGCTAAATATAATGAAGAAGAAAAACATAAATAAACAAGAGGAGAACATAATTATATAAGTATAGTAAAGGAAATGAAAGACATAAACAAGAGATTAATGAAAGCAAAACTTAAGCATTACAAAAATATAAAGAAAAAAAGCAAGAACATGATCTTGATCTGAACAACCAAGATATTTAAATGCATGATAAATGTCTCATTTTATAGGCTAAAATTTAAAACTATTGATTTGATAACTAATTATTGAGTGGGTGGCCATATCTTCACTTGGTGACAATCCTTATCTTTTTGTCTAAACAAAACACCATTACTAATATCAAAATTTGAACATATACTCTTCATAAAAGTTCTAAGAAATTGCCTCAACTTTCCAACAAAAAAAAAATCAGTACATTTAAACTTCTAAAACTCGAGATATGGGCTCACACTGAATAGTATTTGGGCTGTAGGATAGATTCAGACTTCTTTTTTGATGCTAAGATCTGAACTTCTAAACAGTAGAATTGTGTCTTAGACTCTCCATAAGGCCTATGTCTTAGCTTTCTATTCATATAAATCAAACTGAAATCTAAGATCTACAGCTAGATATGATCTAATGATTGAATAGTGTTCTAGTTTGGAGTGAACAAGTATCTCTTTTCTAAACTTAACCTTTTCTTTATCCTTTCACTTTCAATAGTTAATCACATCAATCAATACTTTGATTTATATGATAGACTTGTGACACGACTAAAATATTGATGTTTTTTCTCAAGTATAGGAGTGTTGAAGTAATAAATAACTTGGCAAGACCATAATCGAACTACAGGAAGGATAACTATATAAACTATAAATGATGATGATGATGATAATAAGTTAAAAAGGACTTTGAGATATAAGATTAATGTGAGGATTAAATAATAATAAAACCAAATGTCATGATTAGAGGATCCATTAAAGGTATTTCAAATGAGTATAATATAAACTCTTTTTATTACTTAACTAGAAACCATACACAAAGGAGATTCCAATCAGATGATTTATCATTAATAGCTCATTATAAATTATTAACATGATTATATTAATTATCTTATTTAAGTAATACTAAACTTTTAAATATTGTCAAGAATTCATGATGGTAACTTATGTTAACAACAAATCAAGTTGCTTTTATAACACAAGTGTAGGTTATATCATATAGTTGGTTATGAAAATGTTAAGCATTTGTTGTACTAAGTATTATACAACACAAATCTAGATTAACCATTTAACAAGCAAGATATTAAGAATTAATAAGATAAAAATAATAAGATATGTTAATAGCAAATTGTTTAGGATATAAGCATTGAAGTCCATACTGAGTTTATATTATATTTATCCTAACACCATTAGCGAAACCTTTTCACCTTCACATACTAAACTTAGCTAAATATAATAAAAAAGAGAAACATAAATAAAAAAAATAAGAACATAAGTATAGTAAAGGAAATGAAAAGTATAAACAAGAGATTAAGAAAAATATAGCATGAAATAAACTTAAACATTACAAAAATATAAAGAAATAAATAAAGAGTATGATCTTGATTTCCAAACCAAGATACCTAAATACATGGCAAATGCTTCCTTCTATAGGCCAAAATTTGAAACTATTAATTTGTTGACTAATTATTGAGTAGGTGGCCACATCTTCACTTGGTGACAATCCTTATCTTCTTGCCTGAACAAAACATCATTGCTAACATCATAATTTGAATATATTTTCCTCGTGAAAGTTCTAGGAAATTGTCTCAGCTTTCTAACAAAAAAATCGGTGCATTTGGACTCCTAGAACTTGAGATATGAGCTGAACACTGAACAATGTCTGGGCTATTGATGTAACCATATTATTCGATAGTTTCACCCATATTTACCTAATGTTTTGTCCATGTTTTATATGTAAAATGCCTTGATATTCTTTGTTTTATGTTTTGAAGGCACTTTTGGATGAAAAATGCAAAAAGGAGTAAATTGGAGATAATTGACAGATTTGATGTTCAGTCGATGTTTTGTGTAGAGCGTGAGTTCTAGAAATCAAAATGAAGTGATTCCAGTGGCACTAAAAAGCTAACATCCATACCTTTCTGGAAATGTAATGCAAGAAAAATAAAAAGAGGAAGATCATGGAAATCACATCCTTTAGGAAGATCAAGGATCGGTTCTAATTTCCGTTGGTGGATGTGTGCTTGCAACCAAGGTTTGTTTTCTTGATAAATTTTGATTTGAATTGATTTTGTTTGCTAGTTTAATTTCTTCCATAGTTTAGATCATCACAAATCAAAACCCCCCAATTGCATAACGTACAACATAAAAATCTGAACTAAATCTTCCTTGTGGGATCGACCCCTTGCTTGCTCTATACTATCTTGTGTGTTGTGTTTTAAGCTAGGGTAATTAATTTGTGCGACCACGACATCGCAACAGCTATAGGACAGATTCGAGCTTCTTTGTTGTTGCTACAATTTGAACTACCTTTTTAAATCTTGGACTCTTTATGATAGTTTTAAGCTCATATCTTAACTTTCTATCCATATAGAGTAGACCTAAATATAAGTTCTATAGCTTTAATTATGATCCAATAACCAAATGGTGTTCTAGTTTGGATTGAACCAATATCTCTTTTCTAAGCTTAGCCCTCTCTTTGTCCTCTCAATTTCAGTAGTTGAACTCATTAATCAATCCCATGGTTTATGTGATAGGCTTGTATTTAAAATTAACATTTACTATAAATTAAAGGTATCTTATATTATTAGATATGTTATTATAAAACATGCTCTAACTATTTAGTTATTGATATTTCAAGTGCAAATTGATGATATAAAACCTTGGTAAAATTATACTTTTAAGTACTAATCAACCTGTATTTAAAATGAATATTTACCATGAATTAAATATATCTTATATTATTAGATATTTTATTATAAAACATGCTCTAGTTAAGGAGTTATTAATACTTCAAGTGTAAAATTTATATATCTGCTTCATACTGTTGAAACAAAATATTAATAAACCTTCTTTTTATGTGCTCAATGTAAATCCTAGGAAAATTAAGGTTGGATTAAATTAAAAAGAATAAACTAAACTAAAAAGAAGTGGGGGTAAAACAAGTACACTTAAAGAAAATGGGGCCTAAATGCAAATAAAAATAATTATAGAGCATTAATACTCTTCTTCTCACCAAAAAAATCTATAGCTATCGTAAAGAAAGAAAAAAGGGAGTTTTGTATCCATTTTTAAAAATCAAGAGAGAAACACCAAAATTGCAAGAACCCATCCAAGATTAAGGGTTATAGGTAGAATAAACACTGGTGGGCAAGATATTAACAAGAAAATTTGAACAAGAAAAGAAGAGGGGAGGGCGGGTTGTCATTAGAAAGAAAAGGAGAGAGTTGAAGATCGAAACCTTGATTCGTACCAGGTAAGGTGTTCTAAACATGGTCTTATGAGTCATTTCATAGTTGACTATATATTAATGCCTGCTGTTGAATTATATATTAGAGTTCTTAGACTTTAATTGAGGAAAATTATGTGTTGCTAAATTAAATAATTTTATGCGTTGTGTAAACGAAAAGGTTGATGAATCTAGACAATTTCATCTTTTGACTTTTAGAGGAGGAGGATGAAGGAATTAGGATTAGGTTCCTCATATAAATTGTAGTTTTGGATGTTAACTAACTAAGGAAATTGTTCTTGCTCAATTTGGAGTTATAAAACGCAAACTATGGGTCACCAGGTTAGTAACAGGTGGACAATAACATTCTAAATGTTTGTTGATGAGCAATTTTCACTATCTTGGAGGCAGAATTGAGTTCTCTTTCCTATAAAGAACTTGTAGCCTTATGACTTAACTTTCTAATGAGACAAATCTCACTTGAAATGGAGTTCTATAACTCTAGATATAGTTAAAAATCGTAGGAGAGGTTAGACAGTAACAGTTCAATATCTAGATAGTGATAGTTTAGGATTTAAACAAAAACAATTCAAATATAAAGAAAGGAATGATAACTATGGTTGGACAAAGAATGACAATATTAAAGAAACAAGATTTTATATCATCATTTTGCACTTGAAGTATCAATAACTCCTTAATTGAAGCATGTTTTATAATAACATATCTAATAATATAAGATACCTTTAATTTGTGGTAAATGTTCATTTTAAATGCAAGCCTATCATATAAATAAAGGGATTGATTGATGAGTTTAAGAACTGAAATTGAAAGGGTAAAGAAATGACCAAACTTAGAAAAGAAATGTCGGTGCAGTCCAAACCGAAACATTGTTCGGTAATTGGGTCATATTTGGAGTTGTAGATCTCGGATTTAGGTCTACTTTATATGGATAGAAGGGTAAGACATAGGCCTACAACTTTCATATGGAGCCCAAGATTTAAAAAGGCTATTTCAAGTCCAAATTATAGCAACAACAAAGAAGTCCGAATCTGTCCTATAGCCTGAACACTGTTCAGTGTTTGACCTCTATCTGGAGTTCTAGAAGTCAAAATGACCTGTATTTTTTTCTAGAAAGTTGAGACAATTTCCTACAACTTTTTCAAGTGGTTCCAATTCTAACATTATCAACGACGTTTTTGGTAGACAAGAGAAGATAAGGATTGTCACCAAGTCAAGAGTTGGCCACCCATTCATCAATTTGTCATCAAATCTATAGTTTCTAATTTTGGCCTATAAAAGGAGGCATTTGCTATGCATTTAGGCATTTTGGTGTCGAGATCAAGCTCATGCTCTTGCTTTCTCTCTTTGTATTTTTTGTAATGTTTATGGTTTGCTTTCATTAATATCAAGTCTATGCCTTTCATTTTTTTTTCCTTTACTTAGTTAACTTTTATCTTATTTATCTTTTTATTTTGGTTATTTATTTTTCTTTCTTTCATTATATTTAGTTAAGTTTATTATCTCAAGGTGAAAAGGTTACACTAATAGTGTAAGAATAATTATAGTGTAAACTTAACATGGATTTTAATGTTTGATACTAACATATTTTGTATTTGTTATCTTGTTCACTCTTTAATACTTTGCTTGTTAAATGACTAATCTAGATTTATGTTGTATAACACTTGGTACATCAAATACTTGATACTTTCATAGCACAAACTGTATGGTATAACCGACACCAGTGCTATGAAAGGAACTTGATTTGTCGTTAACATAAGTTATAATCATGAATGCCTGATGAGATTTACAAATATTAGCATTAGTCAAATAAGATGACTAATTTAATCATGTTAACAATCTATAATCAGATTGGAACCTCCTTTGTGTGTGGTTTCTAATTGAATAATAAAAGTTTATACTATACTTGTTTGACATACCATTAGTGGATCCTCTAACCTTGACATTTGTTATTATCATTGTTTAATCCTTACATTAATATTCCATCTCAAAGTTCTCATCTTCTTCTTCTTCTTCTTCTCCTTCTTTTTCTTTATTGTTGTTGTTGTTGTTGTTGTTGTTGTTGTTGTTGTTGTTGTTGTTATTGTTATTGTTGTTGTTGTATTATTGTTATTTATAATTTGTAAAATTAACCTCCTTGTGGTTCGACCTCGGTCTTGCCGGGTTATTTATTACTTCGACACTCCTGCACTTGGGAGAAGACATCAATATTTTAATCGTGTCAATTTGCCATGCATTTAGACATCTTGGTTTCCAGATCACGATCATGCTCTTGCTTTCTCTTTTTATATTTTTTGTAATGTTTATGCTTTGCCTTCATTAATATCAAGTTTATACCTTTCATTTCCTTTCCTTTACTTAGTTAACTTTTTATATTGTTTATGTTCTTGTTTTGTTTATTTATTTTTCTTTCTTTCATTATGTATATTTAAGTTTATTATATCAAGGTGAAAAGGTTACACTAATGGTGTAAGAATAAGTATAGTATAAACGTAATATGGACTTTAATGTTTGATACTAACATGTTTTGTATTTGTTATCTTGTTCATTCTTTAATACTTTGCTTGTTAAATGATTAATCTTGATTTATGTTGTATAACACTTGGTACAACAAATGCTTGGCACTTTCATAGCCCATACTGTATGGTATAACCGACACCTAAGCTATGAAAGGAACTTGATTTGTTGTTAACTAAGTTATAATCATGAATGCCTGACGAGATTTACAAATATTAGCATTAATCGAATAAAATAACTAATGTAATCATGTTAACAATTTATAATCTGATTGGAACGTGCTTTGTGTGTGGTTTCCATTTGAGTAATAAGAGTTTATACTATACTTGTTTGACATACCATTAGTGGAACCTCTAACCTTGACATTTGTTATTATCATTGTTTAATCCTTACATTAATATTTCATCCCAATGTTCTCATCATCATCTTCTTCTTCTCCTTATTTTTCTTTATTATTATTATTATTATTATTATTATTACTACTACTACTACTACTACTACTACTATTGTTATTGTTGTTGTTGTTGTTATTGTTATTTATAATTTGTATAATTAACCTCCCTATGGTTCGACCCCGGTCTTGCTGGGTTATTTATTACTTCGACACTCCTACACTTGGGAGAAGACATCAATCTTTTAGTCGTGTCAAGTTTTTGGCACCGTTGTCGGAGAGGAAAGTTCTTGTATAAATTATAGTAGTTATTTTATTTTCTCTTTTCACTTTTCTTGTATATAACTTTGTTTCTTCTTCTTTTGTTTTCTTCTTCCTTTTATTCTATTCCTACATGTGCATGAGAGGGTGGTCACATACATCAAGTGGTAGACTTTGTAGGATATCCTCATCACTTTCAGAAAATATGGTCGAAGAAGATAATCAATCACTTCATAATGAGAATAATAAGAATAACTGTGCTAGAACACTTAGAGACCAGATCAATCCCATAAGAACAAGTGCACCATCATGCATAGTTTTTCCTTCCGATGCATCTCATTTTAATTTTAAACCAGACATTATTCAACTTTTACCTTCTTTTCATGGCGTAGAATTGGAAAATCCATACTTGCATTTAAGGGAATTTGTGGAAGTTTGCAACACATATAATGATTCAAATTATAGCTTGAACACTATCAGATTAAAGCTTTTTCCTTTTTCATTAAAAGATAAAGCTAAAATATGGCTACAAAATTTGAGATCAGGATCCATTCATGCTTGGGATGAAATGCAACAACAGTTTTTAAAGAAGTTTTTCCGATCTCACAGAACAAACTCTTTCAAAAGACAAATCACCACTTTCACTAAAAAACCAGGAGAAACATTTTACTAATGTTGGGATAGGTATCGAGACTTGCTTAATACTTGCCCTCATCATGGTTTTGAAATATGGTGATTGGTTTCACATTTTTATGAAGGGTTAACACCTAGAGATAGGCAAATGGTTGAATTAATATGTAATGAAACTTTTGAAGATAAAGACCCTGATGAAGCAATGGAGTACTTAGACTTCTTAGCTGAAAATGCTCAAAATTAGGACACGGCGGGTACTTATGAGGCACCGAGTAAAACTCAACCTCATACATCTAGTGGAGGTATGTACAACCATAGCGAAGATCATGACCTTCAAGCCAAGTTTGCATCTTTAGCTATAAAAGTTGAGGCACTAGAATTGAAAAAGAGTGGTCAATTAAAATCTATTGAAAACATTGTATGTCAAATATGTGAAACAAACAAACACTCAACCAGTAACTGTCCAACCTTGCCTTCTTTTAAGGAATGTCTCCATGAACAAGCCCATGCTTTAAACAGTTTTCAAAGGGCCAACCACAACCCATACTCATAAACATACAACACTGGTTGGAGAAATCACCCAAATTACAGTTGGAAGAGTGATAACAATAATACACAAACTTCACAACCACCATTTCAAGCACACCACAATTTCTAAAATTCTCATGGATATGCACCTCCTTATGCTCCACCTCCTAGAAGAGACAATCAATACTCAACTTGCTCAAAAAATGACAGATTTTAAAGATACTCTTGCAAAATTGACATCTGCTCTTAGTTTTCAAGAGAAAGGTAAGTTTCCATCTCAACCACAACAAAATCCCAAGGGGCACTACAATGCAAATGCAAGTAGTTCCGGAAGCTAACACATGGATCAAGTCAAATCAGTCACTACTCTTTGTAGTGGTAAGGTTATTGAAAAACCCACTCTTAAACCTTGTGAGAAAGATGATGAGTCAGTCTCTAAGGGTAAGGAAGGGGTTGAATATGAAAATTACAAAGAAACGACTGATTCCCCGCCAACACTTCCATTTCCTCATGCCATAACCAAACAAAGAAAAGTCAATTACAACTCTGAAATCTTTGAAACTTTCAAACATGTAAGAATCAATATACCTTTGTTGGATGCTATTAAACAGATTCCTTTCTATGCTAAATTTTTAAAAGATCTATGTACTATGAAGAGGAAACTGAATGTGAAAAATAAAGCCTTTTTAGCCGAACAAGTAAGTGTTATTCTTCAGAATAATAATGCTTTGAAATATAAAGACCTTGGTTGTCCTACAATTTCTTACTTTATTGGAGAACATAAAATTGAAAGAGCCTTACTTGATCTTGGAGCTAGTGTGAATTTACTTCCATATTCAGTTTTTTAGAGTCTCAATCTAGGTGAGTTAAAACCAACTTCTATAACTCTTTTACTTGCCGATAGATCTATAAAAGTGCTTAGAGGAATAGTCAAAGATGTGTTAGTACAAGTCGATAAATTCATTTATCTTGTGGATTTTGTTATCTTGGACACAAAACTTGTTGAAGCATGTAATTCATTTCCTGTTATTTTAGGACGTCCATTTCTTACAACTTCTAACGCATTGATTAATTATAGGAATAGATTGATGAAGCTATCATTTGGAAACATGATTGAAGATGAATATTTTCAACATTTGCAAGCAACATGGAGATGATAATGATTTACAAGAAGTAGATCATATTGACGAATTAGTTTATGATCAACTTAAATCTACTTTAAATAAATATGAGTTGGATGAATTTGAAGATTTGCAAATGATTTATTCTGAGGAAGAAATCACGGATGAAAAACGGATAAAAAATGTTGATGCAGATCTTTTGTCAAAAGTGACAACAAATTCGACATGTAACATCACACCAATCGATGATTACTTTCCTAATGAATCCTTACTTTCTCTTAGTCCAATGCCTTGGTATGATAAAAATATCAATTTTCTTGCTTTAGGAGATTTGCTAGTTGATTGGAGTACCCAAGACAAAGAAAAGTTTTTGAACGAAGTGAAGAACTTTTATTGTGATAACCCTAACTTATTCAAATATTGTCCTGATCAAATATTTCAAAGATGCATTCCTTACAATGAGGTAAGTAGTGTAATTAAATTTTGTCATTCTGAAGCATGTAGGAGTTATTTTTCATTGAAAATGACAGCTGCAAAAATCTTTTAAAATGGATTTTATTGGCCCACCATGTTCAAGGACACGCATGCATTCTGCAAAACTTGTGAAAATTATCAAAACGTTGATACTAGTCAAAAAGTTTTGTTTTATAATTCTCAACTCTATTCATTCCCTAGAGAGCTAAGATCAAGATGGAGCAATCCTTATAGGGCCTGTAATATTGAGAATTCAATGAATGATAATGTTTTTAAAGAAAATGGACATCGTTTGAAAGCTTACTTTGATAATTTTTCTAGTGAAAATGAATCAACTGGTTTAAATGATCTTGTAGATAAATGTTGATTATTTTGTTTTTGTTACATTGTTTTTGTGTTTCTTTTTGAGTGATTTTTGCTAGCTTCTCTTACCCTAGTCAAATGGTGGACAACGATACTCCGTGACCAAAGTCGGTTCTTTCAGTTTCCCATAATAACTAATATCTGTGTATATATTTGTGCAATTTTTTAAATCTTCCTTCCAATTCTCATTTGATAATAGACACTAATCTTGAAAAATTGAAAAAGTATTTTCCAACTTTACCTCAGAATGCGATTACAAAAATTTATCATTCTAGATGTGCAAGATTGAGGTTGTTCATGAAATTTACCTCAAAGGTCTGATTATTAGGTAAGTCTAATTCCTTCATTTCACACATGTCTGGAACAGGTAAAAGCATTTTTGTAAAGAAACGTCATGCAAAACGATTGAAAGTCTGTCATCGATGTGCCAGATGGACTTGTAATGCACAATGTCGTTTTTTAGGAATGATATCTATAAACCGTGAAGATAAAATACAATTCATTAAGGATGGTCTGAGTAAGGAGTCTTTAGATAATCTTCTATTAACTCTTGAGACGCATCCTAGTGGAGAAGTGTATCGTGCAATTCATGATTTATGGCCACTATTTCATAAAGAACATGCTCGACTTAATCTTGGGAATCTGACTAAAAAAGACCTTGTTTGCCAGTTTTTAAGAAAACTGGATGGGAAGCTAATCCCCGACCCATAGAGGGCGTTTAAGCCATTCTTGGACATAAAACCAAGGGAAGATGTGAGCCACAATCATAACTACCAGTACATACATATGCTTTTTTAAAAGTAAATAAATAAATAAATAAAGAGAGAGAGTGTGTGTGAGACTCCAACTGGCCTATATATAGGTGGTATGATTGCCTTTCTAATTTCTCATATATAAAATCCTCTCTTCCTTCCTTTCATTTTTACTCAACCCATACATTCAACAAATATAGAAGTGTGTAGAAATGACAAGTTCCTCATGTCATCACATAAGAAATATTTGTGTTTTCGGTGGATCCAGTCCTGGGAAAGAAAAGAAGTTTTTAGAATCAGCAAGTCATCTTGGTCAGGTGCTAGCTGAGAGAAAGATTCATTTAGTGTATGAGGGAGGCAATCTTGGGTTAATGAGAGGTGTGTCAATAGCTGCATTTTTAGGAGGTAGTCAAGTTTTGGGGGTTGTCCCCGAAGCTTTAGCACAAGGGGACATCGTTGGAAAAATAATTGGAGAGAAACTTCAGGTCTTCACAATGTCGGCTCCAATGAATGCAATGTTTAACCATGTTGATGCCTTCATTGCTTTACCAGGTGGTCTAGGCACATTGGAAGAGATCTTCTATATTTCTTTTTGGGCCCAACTGCACATTCACCATAAACCCATAGGTTTGTTAAATGTTAATGGTTATTATGATAAGTTGTTGTCTTTTCTTGATCATGCTCTAGAACAGGAATTTCTAACATCTTCTACGCGACAAATCATAATTTCTGCTGCTACTGCTGAATAATTGATTGACCAACTACAATCTTTCATTCCTGTGATTGATCCTTCCATGACTTGTATAAATTAGTCATCTAAGGAAAGTCGTAAAAAGCTTAAATTAGATTTGAGTCTTCATTTATGAATCTTTGTGTCTTTTGGTTTTATTATTGTGTTTTGTTGTTTCTTATATTTGTTTCAGTGTGTTTCAGGTTTGTCAATGTTCGTTATTTCAGGTGATATCTTCTATACTCTATCTTTCTACCTTAGAACATTGAGGACAATGTCCCGTTTTGGTTGGGGGGAGAGGGTAGTAGCTAAAAAAAAAAACTATTTATGTTTTCTATTTCATAAAGCATGTGCAAAATTGTTATTACTATGATGGCAAAGTAAAGGAGATCTTTTTATGACTCTTGAGACGCATCTTAGTAACCATTTTTAATAAGGTCTATCATAATACTTCTTGAAATATTCAGGTTTACAAACTCTCAAATTGTTATCACGTAATTCTGCTATTAATGAAAGTTAACTAAGTAAAGGAAAGGAAATGAAAGGCATAAACTTGATATTAATGAAAGCAAAGCATAAACATTACAAAAAATACAAAGAGAGAAAGCAAGAGCATGATCTTGATTAGGAAACCAAGATACCTAAATGCATGACAAATGCCTCCTTTTATAGGCCAAAATTGGGAACTATTTATTTGATGACTAATTGATGAGTGGGTGACCAACTCTTAACTTGGTGACAATCCTTATCTTCTCTTGTCTGCCCAAAATGTCATTGATAATGTCAAAATTGGAGCCACTTAAAAACATGAAAGTTGTAGAAAATATCTTAGCTTTCTTGTGTAACAAATTCAGGTCATTTTGACTTCTAGAACTCCAGATATGGGCCAAAAACTAAACAGTGCTGGGGCTGGAAGATAGATTCGGACTTCTTTGGTGTTGCTACAATTTGGACTTGAAAATGGCCTTTTTAGATCTTGGGCTCCATATAAAAGTTGTAGGCCTATGTCTTAGCTTTCTATCCATATAAAGTAGACTTAAATTTGAGATCTGCATCTCTAGATATGACCCAATTATCAAATAGTGTTCTGGTTTTTTTGTATTGCTTATGCTTTGCTTTTATTAATATCAAGTTTATGCCTTTCATTTCCTTTCCTTTACTTAGTTAACTTTTATCTTGTTTATGTTCTTGTTTTGTTTATTTATTTTTCTTTCTTTTATTATGTTTAGCTAAGTTTATTATGTCAAGGTGAAAAGGGTATACTAATGGTGTAATAATAAGTAGTGTAAACTTAATATGGACTTTAATGTTTGATACTAATATGTTTTGTATTTGTTATCTTGTTCACTCTTTAATACTTTGCTTGTTAAATGACTAATCTTGATTTATGTTGTATAACACTTGGTACAACAAATGCTTGGCACTTTCATAGCCCATACTGTATGGTATAACCGACACCTAAGCTATGAAAGGAACTTGATTTGTTGTTAACATAAGTTATAATCATGAATGCTTGACGAGATTTACAAGTATTAGCATTAATTGAATAAGATGACTAATGTAATCATGTTAACAATCTATCATCTGATTGGAACCTCCTTTGTGTGTGGTTTTCAATTGACTAATAAAAGTTTATACTATACTTGTTTGACATACCATTAGTGGATCCTCTAACCTTGACATTTATTGTTATCGTTGTTAAATCTTTACGTTAATATTTCATCTCAAAGTTCTCATCTTCATCTTCATCTTCTTCTTTTTCTTTATTATTATTATTATTATTATTATTATTATTATTATTATTATTATTAGTACTACTGCTACTGCTACTGCTACTATTAATACTATTATTATTATTATTATTATTATTATTATTATTATTATTATTATTATTATTATTACTATTGTTATTGTTATTGTTATTGTTATTGTTATTGTTATTATTGTTGTATTATTGTTATTTATAATTTGTACAATTAACCTCCTTGTGGTTCGGCCCCAGTCTTACCGGGTTATTTATTACTTCGACACTCCTGCACTTGGGAGAAGACATCAATCTTTTAGTCGTGTCAGCCTCCATTTAAAATTAACATTTACCATAAATTAAAGGTATCTTATATTATTAGATATGTTATTACAAAACATGCTTTAGTTAAGGAGTTATTGATACTTCGAGTGCAAAATCATGATATAAAACCTTGATAAAAATGCACTTTTAAGTACTGATCACCCCCCCAACCAGCTTATTACTAGTCCTTAGTAATCAAAGTGTTAAAATAGAAAAATACTTTGCAAATTTCATAAAGTAAGGTATTCATCATTCAACTTCCATTAATCTATCCAGATAAACAAACTATCATTGAATTTATATATCTGCTCAATGCCTCTTAACAAGATATTAATAAACCTTTCTTTTGTACTCAATATATCAACACATAATTATGGGGCTTTTCTTGGAAGAAAATAAAATTTTTGTTCTAATGTTTAAGGTTAACTTTATTGGGTTGAGATTATTTTTTTTCTTTTTTTTTTTTTTTTAATATATATACATATATCTTAAAACACCATGCATCTTTAACCCATGTAACGAGCTTTCAGATAATGACTCCTAGACTAGTTGGTCTTAGGGCATTAGGTGTTGAGACACCCCTACGAGCTTAGTAACTTGATCGCAGATACTGATACTTAGATAGTGCAATGTTTGATTCCCTTAAGCTTTTCTCCGCAACCTATATAACAAGCTTTGGGCCAATAACTCCCAAGTCAGTTGACTTTAGGGTATTAGGTGTTAAAACACCCCTTAGGACTTAATTGCTTAGGTTAGGGAGGCTACGAAACCAAACTTATCTACATTTTTATTATCATCATTTTATTTTATTTTATTTTATTTTATTTTATTTTTAATTATATACTATCCCTTTCCCTTAGTTGTTACCTTTAAGAGAAGAATACAAATAATGTAATAATCCAATATGCAACCAACAATCATATGTTAAAGTGTGTGTGTGTAAATTAAGGTTTAAAAATACATATTAAATGAGTATATGAGCAGAATTAAGTGATAACAATATGAGAGTTTGTAAACCTGAATATTTCAAGAAGTATTATGATAGACCTTATTACGAATGGTTACTAAGATGCGTTTCAAGAGTCATAAAAAGATCTCCTTTACTCTGCCATCATAGTAATAATAATTTTGCACATGCTTTATGAAATAGAAAACACAATTAGTTTTTTTTTTTAGCTACTACCTTTTCCCCCCAACCAAAACGGGACATTGTCCTCAATGTTCCAAGGTAGGAAGATAGAGTATAGAAGATATGACCTGAAATAACAAATATTGACAAACCTGAAACACACTGAAACAAATATAAGAAACAACAAAACACAATAATAAAACCAAAAGACACAAAGATTCACAAATGAAGGCTCAAATCTAATTTAATCTTTTTATGACTTTCCTTAGATGACTAATTTATACGAGTCATGGAGGGATCAATCACAGGAATGAAAGATTATAGTTGGTCAATCAATTATTCAGC
Organism: Populus pruinosa; assembly: GCA_026413675.1. NCBI lineage: Eukaryota > Viridiplantae > Streptophyta > Magnoliopsida > Malpighiales > Salicaceae > Populus > Populus pruinosa. The sequence goes on from CM048606.1 coordinate 7,635,658, forward strand.
AGTAGCAGCAAAAATTATGATTTGTCGTGCAGAATATGTTAAAAATTCCTGTTCCACAGCATGATCAAAAAAAGACAACAACTTATAATAATAACCATTAACATTTAACAAACCTATGGGTTTATGGTGAATGTGCAGTTGGGTCCAAGAGGAAATATGAAAGATCTCTTCCAATGTGCTTAGACCACCTGGTAAAGCAATGAAGGTATCAGCATGGTTAAATATTGCATTCATTAGAGCCGACATTGTGGTGACCTGAAATTTCTCTCTAATTGTTTTTCCAATGATGTCCCCTTGTGCTAAAGCTTCGGGGACGACCCCCAAAACTTGACTACCTCCTAAAAATACAGCTATTGACACACCTCCCATTAACTCAAGACTGCCTCCCCCATACACTAAATGAATCTTTCTCTAAGCTAGCACCTGACCAAGATGACTTGTTGATTCTAAAAACTTCTTTTCTTTCCCAAGATTGGATCCACCGAAAACACAAATATTTCTTATGTGATGACTTGAGGAACTTGCCATTTCTACACACTTCTATATTTGTTGAATGTATGGGTTGAGTACATATGAAAGGAAGGAAGAGAGGATTTTATAGATGAGAAATTAGAAAGACAATCATACCACCTATATGTAGGCCAACTAGAGTCTCACACACACACACTCTCTCTCTCTTTATTTATTTATTTATTTACTTTTAAAAAAGCAGGTGTATGTACAGGTAGTTGTGATTGTGGCTCACATCTTCCCTTGGTTTTACGTCCAAGAATGACTTAAACGCCCTCTATGGGTCGGGGATTAGCTTTCTATCCAGTTTGCTTAAAAACTGGTAAACAAGGTTTTTTTTAGTCAGATTCCCAAGACTAAGTTGAGCATGTTTTTTATGAAATAGTGGCCATAAATCATAAATTGCACGATGTACTTCTCCACTAGGATGCGTCTCAAGAGTTAATAGAAGATTATCTAAAGACTCCTTACTCAGGCCATCCTTAATGAATTGTATTTTATCTTCATGGTTTATAGATACCATTCCTAAAGAACGACATTGTGCATTACAAGTCCATCTGGCACATCGATGGCAGACTTTCAGTCGTTTTTCACGACGTTGCTTTGAAAAAGTGCTTTTACCTATTCTAGGCATGTGTGAAATGAAGGAATTAGAGGACTTACTTGATAATCAAACCTTGGCTTCAATCAACCAGCGAATATCTTCAGGAATTCCATGATTCATTAACAACCTTAATCTTGCACATCTTGGACGATAAATTTTTGTAATCGCATTATGAGGCAGAGTTGGAAAATACTTTTTCAATTTTTCAAGATTAGTGTCCATTATCAAATGAGAATTGGAAGAGAGATTTAAAGAATTGCATAAATATATACACAGATATCAGTTATTATGGGAAACTAAAAGAACCGACTTAAGTCACGGAGTACTATTGTCCGCCATTTGACCGGGGTGAGAGAAGCTAGCAAACATCACTAAAAAAGAAACACAAAAACAATGTAAGAAAAACAAGATAATCAACCTTTATCTACAAGATCATTCAAACCAGTTGATTCATTTTCACTAGAAAAATTATCAAAGTAAGCTTTCAAACGATGTCCATTTTCCTTAGAAACATTGTCATTCATTGAATTCTCAATATCACAGGCCCCATAAGGGTTGCTCCATCTTGATCTTAGCTCTATAGGGAATGAATAAAGTTGAGAATTATAAAATAAAACTTTTTGACCAGTATCAACTTTTTGATAATTTTCACAAGTTTTGCAGAATACATGCGTGTCTTGGAACATGGTGGGTCAATAAAATCCATTTTGAAAGATTTTTGCAGCTGTCATTTTCGACGAAAAATAACTCCCACATGCTTCAGAATGAAAAAATTTAATGACACTACTTACCTCATTGTTAAGAATGCATCTTTGAAATATTTGATCAGGATAATATTTGAATAAGTTAGGGTCATCATAATAAAAGTTCTTCACTTCGTTCAAAAACTTTTCTTTTTCTTGGGTACTCCAATTAGCTAGCAAATCTCCTAAAGTAAGAAAATTGATATTTTTATCATACCAAGGCATTGGACTAAGAGAAAGTAAGGATTCATTAGGAAAGTAATCATCGATTGGTGTGATGTTAGATGTCGAATTTGTTGTCAGTTTTGACAAAAGATCTGCATCAATATTTTCGGTGTGTTTTTCATCCGTGATTTCTTCCTTAGAATAAATCATTTGCAAATCTTCAGATTCATCCAACTCATTTTTACTTAAAGTACATTCAAGTTGATCATAAATAATTCGTCAATATGATCTACTTCTTATAAATCATTATCATCTCCAGGTTGCTTGCAAATGTTGAAAATATTCATCTCCAATGTCATGTTTCCAAATGATAGCTTTATCAATCCATTCCTATAATTAATCAATGCGTTAGAAGTTGCAAGAAACTGATGTCCTAAAATAACAGGAAATGAATTACATGCTTCAACAGGTTCTGTGTCCAAGCTAACAAAATCCACGGGATAAATGAATTTATTGACTTGTACTAACACATCTTCGACTATTCCTCTAGGCACTTTTGTAGATCTATCGGCAAGTAAAAGAGTTATAGAAGTTGGTTTTAACTGACCTAGATTGAGACTATGAAAAACTGAATATGGAAGTAAATTCACACTAGCTCCAAAATCAAGTAAGGCTTTTTCAATTTTATGTTCTCTAATAAAGCAAGAAATTGTAGGACAACTAGGGTCTTTATATTTCAAAGCATTATTGTTCTAAAGAATAACACTTACTTGTTCGGCTAAAAAGGCTTTCTTTTTCACATTCAGTTTCCTCTTCACAGTGCATAGATCTTTCAAAAATTTAACGTAGAAAGGAACCTGTTTAATAGCATTCAGCAAAGTGATTAGTACTTAAAAATGCATTTTTATCATGGTTTTATATCATTATTTTGCACTTGAAGTATCAATAACTCCTTAACTAAAATATGTTTTATAATAATGTATCTAATAATATAAGATACCTATAATTTGTGGTAAATATCTATTTTTAATGCAGGCCTATCACATAAATGAAAGGATTGATTGATGACTTGAAGAACTTAAATTGCAAGGATAAAGAGATGGTCAAACTTAGAGAAGAGATGTCGGTGCAATCCAAACCGGAACACTATTCGGTAATTGGGTCATATCTGGAGCTACAAATCTCAGATTTAGGTCCAATTTATATGGATAGAAAGGTAAGACATAGGCCTACAACTTTCATATGGAGCCCAAGATCTAAAAAGGCCATTATCAAGGCCAAATGGTAGCAACAACAAAGAAGCCCGAATCTGTCTTCCAGCCCGAGCACTGTTCGGTATTTTGGCCATATTTGGAGTTCTAGAAGTCCAAATGAGCTAAATTTTTTACACAAGAAAGCTGAGACAATTGCCTACAACTTTCATGTTTACAACTGGCTCCAATTTTGACGTTATCAATGATGTTTTGGGCAGACAAGAGAAGATAAGGATTGTCACCAAGTCAAAAGTTGGCCACCCACTTATCAATTAGTCATCAAATCAATAGTTCCTAATTTTGGCCTATAAAAGGAGGCATTTGCCATGCATTTAGGCATCTTGGTTTCCAGATCAAGATCATGCTCTTCCTTTCTCTCTTTGTATTTTTTATGCTTTGTTTTCATTAATATTAAGTTTATGCCTTTCATTTCCTTTCCTTTACTTAGTTAACTTTTATGTTCTTATTTTGTTTATCTATTTTTATTTCTTTCATTATGTCTAGCTAAGTTAATTATGTCAAGGTGAAAAGGTTACACTAATGGTGTAAGAATAAGTATAGTGTAAACTTAATATGGACTTTAATGTTTGATACTAACATGTTTTATATTTGTTATCTTGTTCACTCTTTAATACTTTGCTTGTTAAATGACTAATCTTGATTTATGTTGTATAACACTTGGTACAACAAATGCTTGGCACTTTCATAGCCCATAATGTATGGTATAACCGACACCTGAGCTATGAAAGGAACTTGATTTGTTGTTAACATAAGTTATAATCATGAATGCTTGACGAGATTTACAAGTATTAGCATTAATCGAATAAGCTGACTAATGTAATCATGTTAACAATATATAATCTAATTGGAACCTCCTTTGTGTGTGGTTTCCAATTCAATAATAAGAGTTTATACTATACTTGTTTGATATACCATTAGTGGAACCTCTAACCTTGACATTTGTTATTATTATTGTTTAATCCTTACATTAATATTTCATCTCCAAGTTCTCATCATCTTCTTCTTCTTCTCTTTCTTTATTATTATTATTATTACTACTACTAGTATTACTACTACTACTACTACTACTACTACTACTATTAATATTATTGTTGTTGTTGTTGTTGTTATTGTTATTGTTATTGTTGTTGTATTATTGTTATTTATAATTTGTACAATTAACCTCCTTGTGGTTCGACCCCGGTCTTGCCGGGTTATTTATTACTTCGACACTCCTGCACTTGGGAGAAGACATCAACCTTTTAGTCGTGTCAAGTTTTTGGCGCCGTTGCCGGGGAGGTAAGTTGTATAAATTATAGTATTTATTTTATTTTCTCTTTTCACTTTTCTTTTATATAACTTTGTTTCTTTCCTTTTGTTTCTTTTTATTTTATTTTCTTCCTCCTTCTTTTGCTTTCTTCTTCTTCTTTTTTTATTTTATTCCTACACGTGCATGAGAGTGTGGTCACGTACATCAAGTGGTAGACTTTGTAGGGTATCCTCATCATTTTCAGAAAATATGGCCGAAGAAGATATTCAATCACTTCATAATGAGAATAATGAGAATAACCATGCTAGAACACTTAGAGATCATATGAATCCCACAAGAACAAGTGCACCATCATGCATAGTTTTTCCTCCTCATGCATCTCATTTTAATTTTAAACTAGGCATTATTCAACTTTTACCTTCTTTTCATGGCTTAGAATTGGAAAATCCATACTTGCATTTAAGGGAATTTGTGGAAGTTTGCAACACATATAATGATTCAAATTATAGCTTGAACACTATCAGATTAAAGCTTTTTCCTTTTTCATTAAAAGATAAAGCTAAAATATGGCTACAAAATTTGAGATCAGGATCCATTCATGCTTGGGATGAAATGCAACAACAGTTTTTAAAGAAGTTTTTCCGATCTCACAGAACAAACTCTTTCAAAAGACAAATCACCACTTTCACTAAAAAACCAGGAGAAACATTTTACTAATGTTGGGATAGGTATCGAGACTTGCTTAATACTTGCCCTCATCATGGTTTTGAAATATGGTGATTGGTTTCACATTTTTATGAAGGGTTAACACCTAGAGATAGGCAAATGGTTGAATTAATATGTAATGAAACTTTTGAAGATAAAGACCCTGATGAAGCAATGGAGTACTTAGACTTGTTAGCTGAGAATGCTCAAAATTAGGACACTGCGGGTACATATGAGGCACCGAGTAAAACTCAACCTCATACATCTAGTGGAGGTATGTACAACCTTAGGGAAGATCATGACCTGCAAGCCAAGTTTGCATCTTTAGCTAGAAAAGTCGAGGCACTATAATTAAAAAAGAGTGGTCAATTAAATTTTGTTGAAAACATTGTGTGTCAAATCTGTGAAACAAATGAATACTCAACCAATAACTATCCAACCTTGCCTTCTTTTAAGGAATGTCTCCATGAACAAGCCCATGCTTTAAACAGTTTCCAAAGGCCCAACCACAACCCATACTCCCAAACATACAACCTTGGTTGGAGAAATCACCCAAATTTCAATTGGAAGAGTGAGAACAACAATGCACAAACTTCACAACCACCATTTCAAGCACACCACAATTTCCAAAATTCTCATGGATATGCACCTTCTTATGCTCCACCTTCTAGAAGAAATCTTGAGGAAACATTGCATGCATTCATTGAAAAACAAGAGACAATTAATACTCAACTTGTTCAAAACATGACAAATTTTAAAGATACTCTTGCTAAATTAACATCTGCTCTCAGTTTTCAAGAGAAAGGTAAGTTTCCATCTCAACCACAACAAAATCCCAAAGGGCAATACAATGCAAATGCAAGTAGTTCCGGAAGCCAACACATGGATCAAGTCAAATCAGTCACTACTCTGCGCAATGGTAAGGTTATTGAAAAACCCTCTCTTGAACCTTATGAGAAAGATGATGAGTCAATCTTTAAGGGTAAGGAAGGGGTTGAATCTGAAAATTGCAAAGAAACGACTGATTCACCGCCAGCACTTCCATTTCCTCATGCCATGACTAAACAAAGGAAAGTTAATCACAACTCTGAAATCTTTGAAACTTTCAAACAGGTAAGGATCAATATACCATTGCTAGATGCTATTAAACAGGTTCCTTCCTATGCTAAATTTTTGAAAGTTCTCTGCACTGTGAAGAGGAAACTGAATGTGAAAAAGAAAGCCTTTCATATTGATTTTTACATGTTTGAAAGTTTCAAAGATTTTAGAGTTGTAATTGACTTTCCTTTGTTTGGTCATGGCATGAGGAAATGGAAGTGCTAGCGGGGAATCAGTCGTTTCTTTGCAATTTTAAGATTTAACCCCTTACTTACCCTTAGAGATTGACTCATCATCTTTCTCACAAGGTTCAAGAGTGGGTTTTTCAAACCCATTCTATAATAAGACTTTATACTATACTTGTTTGACATACCATTAGTTGATCCTCTAACCTTGACATTTATTGTTATCATTGTTTAATCCTTACGTTAATCTTCCGTATCAAAGCTCTCATCATCATCATCATCATCATCTTCTTCTTCTTCTTCTTTACTACAACAACAACAAAAACAACTACTACTATTATTATTACTAGTATTATTACTATTATTATTGTTATCTATAATTTATACAATTAAACTCTCTGTGGTTCGACCCTGATCTTGCCAGGTTATTTATTACTTCGACACTTCTGCACTTGGGAGAAAACATCAATCTTTTAGTCATCAAGTTTTTGCCAGGGAGGTAAGTTATTGTACAAATTAAAGTATTTGTTTTATTTTCTCTTTTCACTTTTCTTGTATCTAACTTTGTTTCTTCCTTTTTTGTTTTCTTCTTCCTGTTTTATATTCCTACACGTGCATGAGAGTGTGGTCACGTACATTAAGTGGTAAACTTTCAGAAAATAATCAATCACTTCATAATGAGAATAATGAGAATAACCGTGTTAAAACACTTATAGACTACATGAATCCCACAAGAACAAGTGAACCATCATGCATAGTTTTCCCTCCTAATGCATCTCATTTTATTTTTAAGTCAGACATTGTTCAATTTTTACCTTCTTTTCATGACTTAGATTTAGACAATCCATACTTGCATTTAAGGGAATTTGAGGAGGTCTGCAATATGTATAACGACTCAAATTGTAGCATGAACACCATCAGATTAAAGCCTTTTCCTTTTTTATTAAAAGATAAAGCTAAAATATGGCTATAAAATTTGAGACCTGGATCCATTTGTGCTTGAGATGAAATGCAACAATAATTTTTTAAAGAAATTTTTTCCATCTCACAGAACAAGCTCTTTCAAAAGAGAAATCACCACTTTCACTCAAAAATCAGGAGGAACATTTTATCAACTTTGGGATAGATATCAAGACTTGCTTAATACTTGCCCTCATTATGGTTTTAAAAAATGGAGATTGGTTTCATATTTTTATGAAAGCTTAACACATAAAGATAGGCAAATGGTTGAATTGATGTGCGATGGAACTTTTAAAGATAAAGACCCTGATGAAGCAATAAAGTACTTAGATTTGTTAGTTGAAAATGATCAAAATTAGAACACTACAGGCACATATGAGGCACCAAGTAAAAATCAATCTCATACATCTAGTGGAGGTATGTACAACTTTAGGGAAGATCATGACCTTCAAGCCAACTTTGCATCTTTAGCTAGAAAAGTCGCGGCACTAGAATTGAAAAAGAATGGTCAATTAAAATCTGTTGAAAACATTGTATGTCAAATATGTGAAACAAATGAACACTCAACCAATGACTGTCTGACCTTGCCTTCTTTTAAGGAATATCTCTATGAATAAGCCCGTGCTTTAAACAGTTTTCAAAGGCTCAACCACAACCCATACTCGCAAATATACAACCCTAGTTGGAAAAATCACCCAAATTTTAGTTGGAAGAGTAACAATGTACAAACTTCACAACCACCATTTCAAGCACACCATAATTTCCAAAATTCTTATGGATATGCAACTCCTTACACTTCACCTCTTAGAAGAAATCTTAATAAAACATTGCATGCATTCATTGAAAAGCAAGAGACAATCAATACTCAACTTGCTCAAAAGCATGATAGATTTTAAAGATACTTTAGCAAAATTGACATTTGCTCTCAATTGCCGAGAGAAAGGCAAGTAGTTGCCACAACAAAATCCTAAAGAGCAATATAATACAAATGCAAGTAGTTCTAAAAGCTAATATGTGGATCAAGTCAAATCAATCACTACTTTTCGTAGTGGTAATGTTATTGAAAAATCCACTTTTGAACCTTGTACGAGATGATGAGTCAATCTTTGAGGGTAAGGAAGAGGTCGAATCTGAATATTGCAAAGAAAAGACTAATTCCCTGCTAGCACTTCTATTTTCTCATGCTATGACCAAATAAAGAAAAGTCAATCGCAAGTCTGAAATCTTTGAAACTTTCAAACAGGTAAGGATCAATATACCTTTGTTAAATGCTATTAAACAGGTTCCTTCTTATGCTAAATATTTGAAAGATTTGTGCATTGTGAAGAGAAAACTAAATGTGAAAAAGAAAGCCTTTTTAGCAAAGCAAGTAAGTGCTATTTTTCAAAACAATAATACTTTGAAATATAAAGACCCTTGTTATCCTATAATTTCTTGTTTTATTGGAGAACATAAAATTGAAAGAGTCTTACTTGATTTTAGAAGTTGTGTGAATTTGTTTCCATATTCAGTTTTTCAAAGTCTCAATTTATATAGGTTAAAACCAACTTCTATAACTCTCTTACTTGCTGATAGATCTGTAAAACTACCTAGAGGAATAGTTGAATATGTGTTGGTACAAGTCGATAAATTCATTTATCTTGTGGATTTTGTTGTCTTGGACACACAACCTATTAAAGCATGTAATTCATTTCTTATTATTTTAGGACGTCCATTTCTTGCAATTTCTAACGCATTGATTAATTATAGGAATGGACTGATAAAGCTATCATTTGAAAACATGACATTGGAGATGAATATTTTCAACATTTATAATCAACCTCGAGATGATAATGATTTACAAGAAATAGATCATATTGAAGAATTAGTTTATGATCAACTTGAATCGACTTTAAGTATTGAGTTGGATGAATATGAAGATTTGCAAATGATTTATTCTCAGGAAGAAATCATAGATGAAAAAGACATCGAAAATATTGATGTGGATCTTTTGTCAAGAGTGACAATAGATTCAACATCCAACATCACACCAATCGATGATTACTTTCCTAATGAATCCTTACTTTTTCTTAGTTTAATGCCTTGGTTATCTAAAAATATCAATTTTCTTACTTTAGAAGATTTGCTAGCTCACTAGAGTACCAAAGACAAAAGAAAGGTTTTGAGCGACGTGCAAAACTTTCATTTGGATGACCCGTACTTATTCAAATATTGTCCTGATCAACTATTTCAAATATGAATTCCCGACAATAGGATAAGCAATGTCATTAAATTTTTTCATTTTGAGGCATTTGAGAGTCATTTCTCATAAAAAAATGAATGCAAAAATCTTACAATATGGATTTTATTGGTGTACCATGTACAAAGACACACATGTGTTCTGCAAAGCTTGTGAAAATGATCAAAAGTCAGGATTTATTTAAAAATATAAGGAATCATTAGATAATCTTCTATTGACTTTCGAGACATATCCTGATGGAGATATGCATTGTGCATTTTATGACTTATAACCCTATTTTCATAAAGAACATGCTGGATATAGTCTTAGGAATCTGATTAAAAAAGACCTTGTTTGCTAATTTTTAAGAAAACTAGATGGGAAGCCTATCTCTGACCCATAGAGGGCGTTTAAGCTATTTTTGAACGTAAAATCAAAGGAAGATGTGAGCCGCAATCACAACTACCTATTTTTGTGAATTCTTGTGTCTTTTGGTTTTCTTAATAATATATTATTTTATTTTATTATTTCTTATATTTGTTTAAGTGTGTTTCAGGTTTGTCAGTTTTCGGTGTTTCAGGTGATGTCTTCTATACTCTATCTTTCCATTTTAGGATATTAAGGACAATGTCTCGTTTTAGTTGGGGGGAGATGGTAGTAGTTGATATTATAAAAAAAAAAACTAATTGTGTTTTCTATTTCATAAACCATTTATAAAACTGTTGTTACTAAGATGATAGAGTAAGGAGGAATTTTATTGACTCTTTAAATGTATTTTGGTAAACATTTTTCAATGGTTATTTGCAATATTCATAACAAGGTCTATCAAAATACTTCTTAAAATATTCAGGTTTACAAAATCTCGCATTGTTATTATTTAATTATGCTCATATACTCATTTAACAAGTATTCTTAAACCTTTATTTTCATACACACACTTTAACATATGATTATAGGTTATACGTTGGATTATTACGTTATTTATGCTCTTTTGTTAAAGGTAACAATTAAGGAAAATGGATAGTATATAAATTACAAAAATAAATAATGATAATAAAAACATAGATAAGTTTGGTTTCGTAGCCTCTTTAACCTAAACAATTAAGCTTGGTGGGGTGTTTTAACACCTAATACCCTAAAGTCAACTGATTTTGGAGTTATTAACCTAATGCTTGTTACATAGGTTGAGGAGAAAAGCTTAAGGGATGAAGTCAAATCAGTCACTGCTCTTCGCAGTGGTAAGGTTATTGAAAAACCCACTCTTAAACCTTGTGAGAAAGATGATGAGTCAATTTTTGAAGGTAAGGAAGGGGTTAAATCTGAAAATTGCAAAGAAACGACTGATTCCCCACCAGCACTTCCATTTCCTCATGCCATGATCAAACAAAGAAAAGTTAATCACAACTCTGAAATCTTTGAAACTTTCAAATAGGTAAGGATCAATATACCTTTACTGGATGCTATTAAACAAGTTTCTTCCTATGCTAGATTTTTGAAAGATCTATGGACTGTGAAGAGAAAACTGAATGTGAAAAAGAAAGTCTTTTTAGTCGAATAAGTAAGTGTCATTCTTCAAAACAATAATGCTTTGAAATATAAAGACCCTAGTTGTCCTACAATTTTTTGCTTTATTGAAGAACATAAAATTAAAAGAGCTTTACTTGATCTTGGAGCTAGTGTGAATTTACTTCCATATTGAGTTTTTCAGAGTCTCAATCTAGGTGAGTTAAAACCAACTTCTATAACTCTCTTACTTGCCGATAGATCTGTAAAGGTGCCTAGAGAAATAGTTGAATAAGTGTTAGTACAAGTCGATAAATTCATTTATTTTGTGGATTTTATTATCTTGGACACACAACCTCTTAAAACATGTAACTCATTTCCTGTTATTTTAGAACGTCCGTTTCTTGTCACTTCTAATGCATTAATTAATTGTAGGAATGGACTAATGAAGCTATCATTTGGAAACATGACATTGTAGATGACTATTTTCAACATTTGCAAGCAACCTAGAGATGATAATGATTTACAAGAAGGAGATCATATTGAAGAATTAGTTTGTGATCAACTTGAATCTACTTTAAGTAAAATTGAGTTTGATGAATTTGAAGATTTGTAAATGATTTATTCTAAGGAAGAAATCAAGGATGAAAAAGGCACCAAAAATGTTGTTATGGATCATTTGTCAAAATTAGCAATAGATTCAATATCCGACATCACACCAATCGATGATTACTTTCTTGTTGAATCTTTACTTTCTCTTAGTTCAATGCCTTGGTTTGCTAAAAACATCAATTTTCTTGCTTTAGGATTTTTGCCAGCTCATTTGGATAACCAAGACAAAAGAAAGTTTTTGAGCGACGTGCAAAATATTTATTGGGATAACACTTATTCAAATATTATCCTGATCAAATATTTCAAAGTTGCATTCCCGACAATAAGGTAAGTAATGTCATTAAATTTTGTCACTCTAAGGCATGTGAGAGTCATTTGTCATCTAATAAAACAATTGAAAAAATCTTACAAAGTAGATTTTATTGGCCCACCATGTTCAAGGATTCACATGTATTCTGCAAAACCTGTGAAAATTGTCAAAAGGTGGGATTTATTTCAAAACACAAAGAGTCTTTAAATAACCTTCTATTGACTCTTAAGTTTCATCATAATGGAGATGTGCATTGTGCATTTCATGATTTATGACCTCATTTCCATAAAGAAGATGCTTGATATAGTCTTAAGAATCTGATTAAAAAGATCCTGTTTGCCAAATTTTAAAAAAAATTGAGTGGGAAGTCTATCCCCTACTCATAAAGAGCGTTTAAACTGTTCTTGGACTTCAAAACCAAAGGAAGATATGAGCCACAATCACAACTACCTATACATACATATGCTTTTTCAAAAATAAATAAATAAATAAATAAAAAGTGAGAAAGAGAGTGTGTGAGACTCCAGTTGGCCTCCATATAAGTAGTATGGTTGCCTTTTTAATTTCTAATTTATAAAATCCTCTCTTCCTTCCTTTCATTTCTACTCAACCCTCAACCCATACATTCAACAAATATAGAAGTGCATAGAAATGACATAAGAAATGTTTGTGTTTTTTGTGGATCTAGTCCTGGGAAAGAAAATGAGTTTTTAGAATAAGCAAATTATCTTAGTTAGGTGCTAGCTGAGAGAAAGATTCATTTAGTGTATGGGGGAGGTAGTTGATTAGTACTTAAAAGCGCATTTTTATCAAGGTTTTATATCATCATTTTACACTTAAAGTATCAATAACTCTTTTAAAGCATGTTTTATACTAACATATCTAACAATATAAAATACCTTTAATTTATGGTAAATATTCATCTTAAATATAGGCCTATCACATAAATGAAAGGATTGATTGATGAGTTTAAGAACTGAAATTGAAAGGAAAAAGAGATAACCAAACTTAGAAAAGAGTTGGTGCAGCCAATTGATTTTTTATATATGATTTTTTTTTTGTTTTTTCCAATAATCAAATCTAAATTTGTTACCTTTGCTTGCTAGCTCCCCGGCAACGGCGCCAAAATTGCTTGACCGCTTTTTATGATCGGTTTGTTTTAACTCGCAAGTGCACGAGTGTGCGATGTAGCAATTAACTCAGTAAGATCGAGGTCATATCCACAGAGAGCTAGATCTGGAAATTAAGCTAGGTAACAAAAAAAAACTCAAGAGAAATTAAATTAACAATATCTTGGTTGAAAATAATTGATGGATTTGTTTTCAAAGATGAAAAAGTGTAAATAGATTTTAAATGACAAGAAAAAGTAAGTCTTGGTCCAAATCAATTTTAATGGTGATGTATTGGTGATTTCTTCAACATATATAAGATAACTCAACCTAATATCAACGATGGTGATATTAGATCAGAAGATATTACAATGAAGTTTAGAAAGATAAAGATTGATTATTGCTTAAGAATGAACAAGTACTTTCATATTAAGTAAGACATTGAATCAAGCAATCTCTATACCAAAACTAAAGTTTGTGCATAAAAATTCAAGATTATAACATTACCTAAATGATTTCTAAAATTTCTTTGCAATAATAAATCATTCATGAAGAAAATGAGAAGATAAACATTAAGATTCATTCATATCCTAAAGAACTCACCTCAATCACCATCATCCTTGATTTGGATCCAAGAAAGAGATTAGCTGATTGTGCATCAAAAGTGTCATTAAGTCTCTTATTTTACATATGTATTTATTGTTTTTATAATAATTGATGTGTTTTTTAGTAATGAAGTTTGTTTTAATGTTTCGATAGGTTTTTGGAGCTTAAATGAATTAATTCAGAAAATTCAACGTCGGAATTCAGAACAAAGAATTGAAGAGACATTTAGTTGAAGATTGAAGCAAATCTTGGTTCAAATAAGTGCTCCAAATTTGTCCCAAAAATCAATTCTATTCCAATTCTAGAAAAGAATATCATATGATTTATTTCAAGCCCAAACTTGCCTTATGTTGTGTGCAAACTTCAACCATTAAATACTCAAGGTTTCAATGTCAATCTTAGCCCAAATAATAAGTACATTTGTATACTTATTTGATGCTCAAATTCAGCCCAAAATCAACCCCAAATCAACCTTCAAATCAACCCAAACACAATCCATGATCTTACATGTCCACACAACAAATAACAATTGATTTATTTTGGGTAATCCATTGATCCAAGAAGGCAAGCACATGGATGGAAAGCTGGAGGGGATATTTTAACATTATTTTGGGTCAAAAAGAAGAAGGAGACACCTCATAAATGAGGAAGAAAAACGTGCACCAAAGTAGTTGTAAAGCTGTCTTGATTTGATTTTTCAGAACACCTTTCGGTGTTTTGCCCATAACTTTTGACTCAGGTGTCCAAATGAGCTGTTCTTTAATGATCTGGAAAGGTGACAGAATTTCCTATAAATATGTCTCTAATCGACGTCTCGAAAAAAAGCTTCTAAGAGGGTCGAATTGCTGTCCAAAGTTAGAGTCAGATTTGTGTCCGAATTTTTTCTGAAATTGTATTGTGTTCTTCTTTATAGATTTCGGTTCTTTAGTTTGTAAAACTTATTTTTTCAGTTGGATTCAAGTTCTTTCATGTTTATTGAAGTGTTCTTATATATAATCATGGTTGGCTAAACTCTTTCTTGGATCCAAATCAAGGATAATGGTGATTGAGGTGAGTTCTTTAGGATATGAATGAATCTTAATGTTTATCTTCTTATTTTTTTCATGAATGATTTATTATTGTAAGGAAATTTTAGAAATCATTTAGGTAATGTTATAATCTTGAATTTTTATGCACAAACTTTAATTTTGGTATAGAGATTGCTTAATTCAATGTCTTACTTAATATGAAAGTACTTGTTCATTCTTAAGCAATAATCAATCTTCATCTTTCTAATCTTCATTGTAATATCTTCTGATCTAATATCACCATCGTTGAGATTAGGTTGAGTTATCTTATATATGTTGAAAAAATCACCAATACATCACCATTAAAATTGATTTGGACCAAGACTTACTTTTCTTGTCATTTAAAATCTATTTACATTTTTTTTATCTTTGAAAACAAATCCATCAATTATTTTCAACCAAGTTATTGTTAATTTAATTTCTCTTGAGTTTTTTTTTTGTTACTTAGCTTAATTTCCATATCTAGCTCTCTGTGGATATGACCTCGATCTTACCGAGTTAATTGCTACATCGCACACTCGTGCACTTGCGAGTTAAAACAAGCCGATCATAAAAAGCGGTCAAGCATTAGCCAACCATGATTATATATAGGAACACTTCAATAAATATGAAATAACTTGAATCAAACTAAAATAATAATTTTTACAAACTAAAGAACCGAAATCTATAAAGAACACAACACATTTTCAGAAAAAATTGGACACAAATCTGACTCTAACTTTGGACAGCAATTTGACCCTCTTAGAAGCCTCCTCTAAGATGTCTATTGAGACATATTTATAGGAAATTATATCACCTTTCCAGATCATTAATGAACAGCTCATTTGGATACCTGAGTCAAAAGTTATGGGCAAAACACCGAAAGGTATTCTGAAAAATCAAATTAGGACAATTTTGCAACCACTTTGTTGCACGTTTTTCTTCCTCATTTATGAGCTATCTCTTTCTTCTTTTTGACCCAAAATAATGTAAAAATATCACCTCCAGCTTTCCATCCATGTGCTTGCCTTCTTGGACGAATGGATTACCCAAAATAAATCAATTGTTGTTGTGTGGACATGTAAGATCATGGATTGTGTTTGGGCTAATTTGAAGGTTGATTTGGGGCAGATTTGGGGCTGAATTTAAGCATCAAATAAATATACAAATATACCTATTATTTGGGCTAAGATTGATGTTTAGTACTTAAAAGTGCATTTTAATCATGGTTTTATATCATCATTTTGCACTTAAAGTATCAATAACTCCTTAACTAAAGCATGTTTTATAATAATATATCTAATAATATAAGATACCATTAATTTCTGGTAAATGTTCATTTTAAATGTAGGCCTATCACATAAATGAAAGGATTGATTGATGACTTTAAAAACTTAAATTGCAAGGGCAAAGAGATGACCAAAAATAGAAAAGAGATGTCGGTGCAATCCAAACTGGAACACTGTTTGGTAATTGGGTCATATATGGAGCTATAGATCTCAGATTTAGGTCTACTTTATATGGATGGAACGGTAAGACATAGGCCTACAACTTTCATATGGAGCCCAAGATCTAAAAAGGCCTTTTTTAAGTCCAAATTGTTGCAATAACAAAGAAGCCCGAATCTGTCCTCCAGCCGAGCACTGTTCAGTATTTTGGCCATATCTGGAGCACTAGAAGTCCAAATGAGCTGCATTTTTTACACAAGAAACCTAAGACAATTTCCTACAACTTTCATGTTTCAAGTGGCTTCAATTTTGACGTTATCAATGACGTTTTGGGCAGATAAGAGAAGATAAGGATTGTCACCAAGTCAAGAGTTGGCCACCCACTCATCAATTAGTCATCAAATCAATAGTTCCCAATTTTGGCTTATAAAAGGAGGCATTTGCCATGCATTTAGACGTCTTGGTCTCCAGATCAAGATCATGCTCTTGCTTTCTCTCTTTGTATTTTTTGTATTTTTTATGCTTTGCTTTCATTAATATCAAGTTTATGCCTTTCATTTCCTTTCCTTTACTTAGTTAACTTTTATCTTATTTATGTTCTTATTTTATTTATTTATTTTTCTTTCTTTCATTATGTCTAGCTAAGTTTATTATGTCAAGGTGAAAAGTTTACACTAATGGTGTAAGAATAAGTATAGTATAAACTTAATATGGACTTTAATGTTTGATACTAACATGTTTTATATTTGTTATCTTGTTCACTCTTTAATACTTTGCTTGTTAAATGACTAATCTTGATTTATGTTGTATAACACTTGGTACAACAAATGCTTGGCACTTTCATAGCCCATACTGTATGGGATAACCAACACCTGAGCTATGAAAGGAACTTGATTTGTTGTTAACATAAGTTATAATCATGAATGCTTGACGAGATTTACAAGTATTAGCATTAATCGAATAAGATGACTAATGTAATCATGTTAACAATCTATAATCTGATTGGAACCTCCTTTGTGTGTGGTTTTCAATTGAATAATAAGATTTTATACTATACTTGTTTAACATACCATTAGTGGATCCTCTAACCTTGACATTTGTTATTATCATTGTCTAATCCTTACATTAATATTTCATCTCAAAGTTTTCATCTTTTTCTTCTTCTTCTCCTTCTTTTTCTTTATTATTATTATTACTATTAGTATTAGTATTACTACTATTATTATTGTTATTATTGTTGTTTTTCTTATTGTTATTGTTGTTATTATTATTGTAATTATTATTATTGTTATTACTATTATTATTGTTGTTGTTGTTGTTGTTGTTGTTGCTGTTATTGTTGTTGTATTATTGTTATCTGTAATTTATACAATTAACCTCCCTGTGGTTTGACCCCGGTCTTGCACTTGAGAGAAGACATCAATCTTTTAGTCGTGTCATCGTATATACTGATATGTAGATAGTGCAATGTTTGATTCCCTTAAGCTTTTCTCCTCAACCCATGTAATAGGTGTTGGACCAATAGCTCCCAAGTTAGTTAACTTTAGGGTATTAGGTGTTAAAACACCCCTTCGGGCTTAATTGCTTCGGTTAGGGAGGCTACAAAACCAAAGTTATCTATATTTTTATTATTATTTTTTTTCTTTTTTTTGTTTTTTTAATTATATACAATCCCTTTCCCTTAGTTGTTACCTTTAACAAAAAAACATAAATAATGCAATAATCCAATATGCAACCCATAATCATATGTTAAAGTGTCTGTGTGTAAATTATGGTTTAGAAATACATGTTAAATAAGTATATGAGCAGAGTTAAGTGATAACAATGCGAGAGTTTGTAAATCTAAATATTTCAAGAAGTATTATGATAGACCTTATTACGAATGATTACTAAGATGCGTCTCAAAAGTCATAAAAAGTTCTCCTTACTCTCCCATCATAGTAACAACAATTTTGCACATGCTTTATGAAATAGAAAACACATTTAGTTTTTTTTTTTTAGCTACTACCCTCTCCCCCCAACTAAAACGAGACATTGTCCTCAATGTTTAAAGGTTATAGAGTATAGAAGATATCACCTGAAATAACGAACACTGACAAACCTGAAACATACTGAAACAAAAATTCTATAATAAAACACAATAATAAAATAAAAGACACAAAGATTCACAAATGAAGGCTCAAATCTAATTTAAGCTTTTTATTGGTTTTCTTAGATGACCAATTTATGCGACTCATGGAGGGATCAATTATAGGAATGAAAGATTGTAGTTGGTCAATCAATTGCTCAATAGTAGCAGCAGAGATTATGATTTGTCGTGCAGAAGATGTTAGAAATTCATGTTCCACAGCTTGATCAAGAAAAGAGAACAACTTATCATAATAACCATTAACATTTAACAAACCTATGGGTTTATGGTGAATGTGCAGTTGGGGCCAAGAGGAAATATGAAAGATCTCTTCCAATGTGCTTAGACCACCTAGTAAAGTAATGAAGACATCAGCACGGTTAAACATTGCATTCATTCGAGCTGACATTGTGGAGACCTGAAGTTCCTCTCCACTTGTTTTTCCAATGATGTCCCCTTGTGCTAAAGCTTCGGGGACGACCCCCAAAACTTGACTACCTCCTAAAAATGCAGCTATTGACACACCTCCCATTAACCCCAGACTGCCTCCCCCATACACTAAATGAATCTTTCTCTCAGCTACCACCTGACCAAGATGATTTGCTGATTCTAAAAACTCCTTTTCTTTCCTAGGACTAGATCCACCGAAAACACAAATACTTTTTATTTGATGACTTGAGGAACTTGCTATTTCTACATGCTTCTATATTTGATGAATGTATGAGTTGAGTGGAAATGAAGGGAAGGAAGAGAGGATTTTATAGATGATAAATTAAAAGGGCAATCATATCATCTACATGTAGGCCAGCTGGAGTCTCACACACACTCTCTCTCTCTTTATTTACTTATTTATTTACTTTTGAAAAAGCATGTGTATGTACAGGTAGTTGTGATTATGGCTCACATCTTCCCTTGGTTTTACGTCCAAGCACGGCTTAAACGCCCTCTATGGGTCGGGGATAGGCTTCCCATCCAGTTATCTTAAAAATTGGCAAACAGGGTTTTTTTTAGTCAGATTCCCAAGACTACATCGATCATGTTCTTTATGAAATCATGAATTTTACGATGCTTATCTCGACTATGATGAGACTTAAGAGTCAATAGAAGATTATCTAGACTCTTTGTGTTTTGAAATAAATCCAACTTTTTGACAATTTTCACAGGTTTTGTGGAATGCATGTGATTCCTTGAATATGGTGGGCCAGTAAAATCCATTTTATAAGATTTCTACAGTTCTCTTTTAATGACATTACTTACCTCATTGTCGGAATGCATCTTTGAAATATTTGATCAGGACAATAATTGAATAAGTAAAGGTCATCCCAATAAAAATTTTGCACATTGCTCAAAAATTTTCTTTTGTCTTCGGTACTCTAGTAAGCTAGCAAAAATCTTGAAGCAAGAAAATTGATATTTTTAGCAAACTAAGCCATTGAACTAAGAGAAAGTAAGGATTCATCAAGAAAGTAATCATCAATTGGTGTGATGTCGGGTGTCGAATCTATTGTCACTTTTGATAAAAGATCTGCATCAACATTTTCGGTGCCTTTTTCATCCTCGATTTCTTCTTGATTGGTCATGGCATGAGGAAATAGAAGTGCTGGCAAGGAATCAGTCTTTTCTTTGCAATGTTCATATTCAACCCCTTCTTTACCCTCAAAGATTGACTCATCGTCTTTCTCACAAGGTTCAAGAATTGGTTTTTGAATAACCTTACCACTATAAAGAGTGATGACTAATTTGACTTGATCCATGTGTTGACTTCCAAGACTACTTGCATTTGCATTGTATTGCCCCTTGGGATTTTGCTGTGGTTGAGATTAAAACTTACCTTTCTCTTGAAAACTAAGAGCAGATATGAATTTTGCAAGAGTATCTTTAAAATCTGTTATGCTTTGAGCAAGTTGAGTGTTGATTGTCTCTTGTTTTTCAATGAACACATACAAAGTTTCCTCAAAATTTCTTGTAGGAGGTGGAGCATAAAGAGGTGCATATCCATGATAATTTTGGAAATTATGGTATGCTTGAAACAGTGGTTGTGAAGTTTGTCCATTGTTATTATCACTCTTCCAACTGAAATTTAGGTGATTTCTCTAACTAGGGTTGTATGTTTGCGAGTATGGGTTGTGGTTGGCCCTTTGAAAACTGTTTAAAGCATGAGTTTGTTCATAGAGACACTCCTTAAAAGAAGGCAAGGTTGGACAATTGTTAGTTGAGTGTTCATTTGTTTCATATATTTCACATGCAATGTTTTTAACAGATTTTAATTGACCACTATTTTTCAATTCTAGTGCCTCGACTTTTCTAGCTAAAGATGCAAATTTGGCTTGAAGGTCATGATCTTCCCTAAGGTTGTACATACTTCCACTAGATGTATGAGGTTGAGTTTTACTCGGTGCTTTATATGTACCCGCGGTGTCTCAATTTTGAGTATTTTTAGCTAACAAGTCTAAGTACTCCATTGCTTCATCAGGGTCTTTATCTTCAAAAGTTTCATTGCACATCAATTCAACCATTTGCCTATCTCTAGGTCTTAACCCTTCATAAAAATATGAAACCAATCTCCATGTTTCAAAACCATGATGATGGCAAGTAGTAAGCAAGTCTCGATACCTATCCCAACATTGGTAAAATGTTTCTCCTGGTTTTATGAGATGGGAAAAACTTATTTAAAAATTGTTGTTGCATTTCATCTCAAGCATGAATGGATCCTGGTCTTAAATTTTGTAGCCATGTTTTAGCTTTATCTTTTAATGAAAAAGGGAAAAGCTTTAATCTGATGGTGTTCATGCTACAATGTAAATTATTATATGTGTTGCAAACCTCCTCAAATTCCTTTAAATGCAAGTATGGATTTTCTAAATCTAAGCCATGAAAAGAAGGTAAAAGTTGAATAATACCTGGTTTAAAATTAAAATGAGATGCATCAGGAGGAAAAACTATGCATAATGGTGCACTTGTTCTTGTGAGATTCATGTGGTGTGTAAATGTTCTAGCACAGTTATTCTCATTATTCTCATTATGAAGTGATTGAGTATCTTCTTTGGCCATATTTTCTGAAAATGATGAGGATACCCTACAAAGTCTACCACTTGATGTACGTGACCACACTCTCATGCATGTGTAGGAATAGAATAAAAGGAAGAAGAAAACAAAAGAAGAAGAAACAAGAGAAAAGAAACAAAGTTATGTACAAGAAAAGTGAAAAGAAAAAATAAAATAAATATTATAATTTATACAAAACTTACCTCCCCGGCAACGACGCCAAAAACTTGACACGACTAAAAGATTGTTGTCTTCTCCCAAGTGTAGGAGTGTCGAAGTAATAAATAACCCGGCAAGACCAGGGTCGAACTATAGGGAGGTTAAATGTACAAATTATAAATAACAATTATAAACAACAACAATAGTAACAATAAAAACAATAATAACAGTAGTAATAATAATACTAGTAGTAGTAGTAGTAGTAGTAGTAGTAGTAGTAGTAGTAGTAGTAGTAGTAGTAATAGTAATAATAATAATAATAATAATAATAATAATAACAATAATAAAGAAAAAGAAGAAGAAAAAAAAAAGAAAAGATGATAAGAACTTTGAGATGAAAAATTAACGTAAGGATTAAACAATGATAACAAACAATGTCAAGGTTAGAGGATCCACTAATGGTATGTCAAACAAGTATAGTATAAACTCTTATTAGTCAATTGGAAACCACACACAAAGGAGGTTCCAATTAGATTATAGATTGTTAACATGATTGCATTAGTCATCTTCTTCAATTAATGCTAATACTTGTAAATTTCGTCAAGCATTCATGATTATAACTTATGTTAACAACAAATCAAGTTCCTTTCATAGCTCAGGTGTCGGTTATACCATACAGTATGGGCTATGAAAGTGCCAAGCATTTGTTGTACCAAGTGTTATGCAACATAAATCAAGATTAGTCATTTAACAAGCGAAGTATTAAAGAGTGAACAAGATAACAAATATAAAACATGTTAGTATCAAACATTAAAGTCCATATTAAGTTTACACTATACTTATTCTTACTCCATTAGTGTAACCTTTTCATCTTAACATAATAAACTTAGCTGGACATAATGAAACAAATAAAAATAGATAAACAAAATAAGAACATAAATAAGATAAAAGTTAACTAAGTAAAGGAAAGGAAATGAAATGCATAAACTTGATATTAATGAAAGCAAAGCATAAACATTACAAAAAATACAAAAAGAGAAAGCAAGAGCATGATCTTGATCTGGAGACCAAGATGCCTAAATGCATGGCAAATGCCTCCTTTTATAGGCCAAAATTGGAAACTATTGATTTGATGACTCATTAATGAGTGGGTGACCAACTCTTGACTTGGTAACAATCCTTATCTTCTCTTGTCTGCCCAAAATGTCATTGATAACGTCAAAATCGGAGCCACCTATCATGAAAATTGTAGGAAATTGTCTCAGCTTTCTTTTATAAAAAATTCAGCTCATTTTGACTTTTAGAACTCTAGATATGGCCAAAATACTGAACAGTGCTCGGGCTAGAGGACAGATTCGGGCTTCTTTGTTGTTGCAACAATTTGGACTTGAGAGTGGCTTTTTTAGATCTTGGGCTCCATATGAAAGTTGTAGACCTATGTCTTACCTTTCCATCCATATAAAGTAGACCTAAATTTGAGATCTATAGCTCTAGATATGACCCAATTACCAAACAATGTTCCGGTTTGGATTGCACCGACATCTCTTTTCTAAGTTTGGCCATCTCTTTATCCTTTCAATTTCAGTTCTTAAATTCATCAATCAATCCTTTCATTTATGTGATAGGCCTGTATTTAAAATGAACATTTACCATATATTAAAGGTATCTTATATTATTAGATATATTATTATAAAACATGCTTTAGTTAAGAAGTTATTGATACTTCAAATGCAAAATGATGATATAAAAACCTTGATAAAAATACTCTTTTAAGTATCAATCACAAAGTTTGATGAATCTGAAGATTTGCAAATGATTTATTCTCCAGAAGAAATCACGGATGAAAATGGCACCAAAATCAAATTTTTTATCAAGAGTGACAACAAATTCAATATCTGGCATCACACTAATCGATAATTACTTTTTTAATGAATCCTTACTTTTTCTTAATTCAATGCCTTGTTTGCTAATAATATGAATTTTCTTGCTTTAGGATTTTTGCCAGCTCACTGAAGTACCGAAGACAAAAGAAATTTTTTGAGCGACGTGCAAAACTTTTATTAAGATGACCCTTACTTATTCAAATATTGTCCTGATCAAATATTTCAAAGATGTATTCCTGACAATGAGGTAAGTAGTGTTATTAAATTTTGTTATTCTAAGGCATGTGGGAGTCATATCTTGTAAAAAAAGACGGCTGCAAAAATCTTATAAAGTGGATTTCACTGTCCCATCATATTTAAGGACACACATGCATTCTGCAAAACTTGTCAAAATTGTGAAAAGTTGATACTTAAAAAAAGTTTTGCTTTATAATTCTCAACTCTATTTATTCCCTAGAGAGCTAAGATCAAGATGGAGTAGTCCATTTATTGAGAAACATGTGTATCCTTATGGGGCCTTTGATATTAAAAAATCCAAAAATGACAATGCTTTATCTACATGGTCATTCAAACCAATGAAAATAAATCCATTGGTTTGAATGACCATGTAGATAAAGGTTGATTATTTTGTTTTTCTCACATTGTTTTTGTGTTTTTTGTGTGTATGAGACTCTTGTTTTGCTAATCTCTCTCACCTTGGTTAAATGACAAATAATGGTACTCTATGACTTTTAAATCTGTTCTTTCTCTTTTCTTTGCATCTCTTTTCCTATGAGCTAGGTGTGCAAGATTGAGGTTGTTAATTGTTGTTACCCATTTTTTAAAGCCATATATGCTAATGGAGACCCTTTTTTACCAACTAGATTGCTACCAGTTTCTGTTCCTTAAAACAATAAACTAAGAGACATGGAGGGTTTAAACACAAAGGAAAAAAAGAAAAGAACAGGGAGAGCTAGCACAAAAAGAAAACAAAGAGAACGAGAGGGAACATCATCTCCAGTCTATCCTACATTGTCAAAAAGAGTTCATCAAACCTACGAGTTTTCTAGAAACTCTTAATAGCAAAAAGAGGAAGGCTATCTTTAAGTTTTAATGGCAGAAAAGCAGCGGTTTTCACCTCTGTCTGCACCTTATTCAAACAAGCAGCATCCGTAGGTATGGTTTCTAGTCTTTTTCTTCTTTGCTATATTTAAGCTTGGCATTTTGTTTTGTGGTTCTTTCCCAAAACCTGTTTTATGGTTTTTGCTCTAGATGTTCTGTTATGATTGTGCTTGCCCACTGTCATTGCCATGTTTTATAGTTTGGATTACTTGTATTGTTGCAGCTATGTTTTTCTCTTGATCTTACGTTAAGGCTATATGCTTTTTTATTGGTTTATTACTATGAGGGACCATGAGTTTATGGCCCAGCAGTATCCTTAGATATAGCTGCCAGTTTCTACTATAGTGAAACTTGGCATCTTTTGCTTGTTTATTTTCCAAAACCTGTTCCCCGCTTTGCTCTAGACATCCAGTTTTTTCCTTGGCTTGGATAGAAGGTTTTGTGCTTACCCACTGATACTTCCATGATCTTTAGTTAGGTTACTGTTTACATTAAAGCTACATGCTCCTTTCGTAGTTTATTTTCTGTGAGAGACCGTGAGCATTTATGGTAGGATAGATTGCCTCTTCCTCCCTCTGCTCAAGTGTCTCCTTGCCGGGGAATGTAGCATAGGAATGGTGGTGGTTTTAGAAGCACAGTTTTTATGTAGGGAGGAGGAAGAGAAAACAAAGAGAGTAGGGAAAATGTAGAGGGTGAACACAGAGAAGGAGAAAATACAATAGAGAAGACAGAGGGAGGAAATAATAAAAGAGAGAAGAGCTCGACTGCAATCTATCCTACCTTGCC
Organism: Populus pruinosa; assembly: GCA_026413675.1. Taxonomy (NCBI): domain Eukaryota; kingdom Viridiplantae; phylum Streptophyta; class Magnoliopsida; order Malpighiales; family Salicaceae; genus Populus; species Populus pruinosa. The sequence continues at coordinate 7,661,105 of CM048606.1, forward strand.
GAAAAGGAGTTTAACAAGCTCTAAAGAGTTCTTTTTTTGAAAAAAACTCCAAACGGCAAGAATAGGAAGGTTTCCTTTGGGGGTCAAAGGTAAAGTAAGGAGGAGATTGCTCGGCGGTTTGCGCCCTATTTTCTTGGTTCTGCGAGCAAGTGTTGTAGAATGTCATAGGGGAAGCAGTTTTGTTTCTAAACAAAGCTTTGGGTAGAGAAGGAAGTATATAACGCAAGGGAAGTTTTGGGCAAGAGAAAATAAAAGGGCATGAGGGAGGTTTCCTTTTCAGGTGGGGTTTTGTTTTTTCTTTATAGACTTTTAGATCATGTTTTTTTAACAAGATAACTGGCCATTGGTTTCTAATACATAGGATAAACGTACTAGTCCCTACAAGTTTCTTGTCTTTCATGAGCATGGCAGCGTTGAAGATTTAGGATAACAGAGGATGGGTTGTGAAGCACCGAAACTGGCATAAGATGTTGAGTTCAAAATGTTACTTTTGTAGTTTGGAGTTCTACTACTAATCTTTGCAAAATTTTGGAGTTCAAGATGTTGCTACCATTACACCTAAATGCCAAATGTTACATTTTAGGATAACAATGATTAATAGTTGTTTTTTTAGTTCAAAATGTTAGGACTTTACCCCATGTGACAACTTGTTCTTATGATGTTTTGCTAACTTCGGCTGTGATGTTTGTATTTAATTGTTGTGATGAATAGTGTTTTTAATCAAAATATAAAAAAAAATTTGGCATGTTGCATATTTTAAAATTACTTTTTTTCAGAAAAGCAAATATTCAAGGTTTAAAAAAAATATGTTTTAGCATGGATTTCTTAAACACAAAAAATTATTTTCTTACATCTTGGATTTTACAACATGTTTGTAAATTCCAAAGGGTATTGGCCAATATTCTAAAAATATAAAAATCTTATTTTTGGGAATTAATTTTTATTCACTATTAATGTTTGGATAAAGAAATCCTAAAAAGGGTTAATATCCAAAGTATTATTAGAAATAATTTGTTATTATTCACTACAAATGTTTGGATAAATAAACCTCAAAGGGGTTAATATGCAAAATTTTATTGGGAAGAATTCACCATTGTTCAATGTTAATATCCATATAAAGAAACCCAAAGTGGTAAATATCAAAAAATATTTTTTCTAGGAATAACAAGTCATTATCTCTTAATAATATAAGGGCAAAAAACCTATGAAAGGTAAATGTCCAAAATATTGTTAATAGGAATACAACTTGTTTATTTTTAACAAAAGGGCAGATTTGTGCCTAAAATTTTATTTAGAATAATTTTATTACATATCCTTGAAAGAAGCCTCAATTATAATTGGGGACATTTCAAATATTGATTCCACAATTTATGAGTCATGAAAATATAAAATACTAAGTTAAAAATGGACTTTTAAAGCATCTTGACCTTAGACTTCAAGAGATCTGCATTGTTTCTCTTTGCACTCTATAGATATATCTAAAGGTATGATCCATATTGGCCAAAGTTTCTTTCCCTTAAACTTTGAACCCAAGTTCGTACATCATAATAGACTTATCTTAGGGAACTGATGGGACTAGAGAGTATTAACACCATAGCAATTATAGGCAAACCAAACACCAAGCAACTTACCTTAGGTAGGGCGTACTAGGGGTACTAAAACCTTCCCTTTACACAACCGATCCCTTACCTTAGAATCTATGAAAGTCTAGTTAGGTTTCCTAGTGACCATAATACTAAGTGGCGACTCCTTTTTTCACAAAACAAAGACCCTGACATCAATCCCTACTACTAGGAAGGGTCGCCGCAACGTCGAGCTCTCGCGAGAGTATGACAAGATGGCAACTCCACTAGGGACCCTTGGACTAGGCTTGGTAGTTTTTTGTTTATGCTATGAGTTGTTGGTTTTTGTTCCTTTTTGTTATGAATTGTTTACTCTGTTTAAAAGCTTTAACATGCATATTTACATCTTGTCATGCATGGTATATCAGTTATGGATATGGATTTTATTGCATCCTATCATGCATCACTTTTATTATTACTATCTTTTTTAGAGCACACACATTAAACTAAGTTAGGTGGGGGACTAGCAGCTTGCCTTATGACCTGAGTCAATGTTTAAGTTTGTGTAAACCCCAACTCTTTACTGAGTGCTTAGACTGGTAGTGATTGGTATACGTGCCATCCCACTATCTACTGAGTCCCCATATTGCCTTTACGAGGGTGATCACTAGGATAACAAGAGACCTTCTTTAGAGACCAAGTAGCAAACCTGCCCTATGTCTCACGTAAAAGAACTAGAACCTATCCTTAGGATGTATGCTCTATAATATCTTTTTGCATAAAAAACAAGCCTAACCCTAAAGCATTTTAAATTGCAGGACTTGTGAATGAAATGGCTACCACTGCTAGATTTTCCCTTATTGAATATGGGAAAAATTCTGAACTGTCACAATTGACTGAAGGGGACTGCCCTAGAAGTGATGCTAAGAAGTGATCACCAATCAAGAATCTAAATTGCACGGTGAATGAGGTGAACAAGTTATTAACTCACTTCCAGAATATGGATGAGAATGCATTTCTTAGGAAATATGGATGCTTAGTAGAGATTGCGAAGGTAAAAGTTTTAAACTCAGCCCTAATTCACTTTTGGGATCCGGATTACCGTTGTTTTTCTTTTAGGAGCATAGACTTGGAAGTCAGATCTTCCCAAGTTTTTGAAGAGCTGAATAAAAGGAAAAGGATTAGAAGTAAAGAAGAGTTGAGAACACAAGTCGAAAAGCTTCAGATAGAATTAAGCAAGAGTAAAAAAGACAAGACACTATTAAATGAAATGATGCTTAAAGGGGACAAAAGGAGAGCCTTTCTAGATGAGCAAATACAATTTAGAGATGCTAGAATATCAAAGCTTGAGTTGAAGCTAGGAGAGGAGAAGATGGCTAGAGAAGAAAGTGAGAAGGAGTTAAGAGGATTGAGTTAAGATTGGATGCAAAGCTGCTATGAACTTGAAGCATTGAAGATTGACTTCAATGATTGTCAAGGAAATGCATAATATTATCTAGAGAAATTTGCACAAGTTCAGGTTGAGCTGATGGATAGAATTGGAAAATATGAGGAATTAAGTAAGGAATATATGGAGTTGGAAAGCCAATTGACTGAGTTTGGAAAAAAGGAAAGTAAGAAAAAAGGTGTTGAGGTTGTTGAGGTGGAGTTAGCAGCTAAGAGGAATGAGATAAAAGTTTCGAGGATAAAGCTTGATAAGGAACGTGAAAAGGTGAAGTATTTGGATGAGAAGCTAGCGACAATGGAAAAACACGAGGATCAAATCGATGCCAACAATGCTACATTGAATAAAAGCAATATGTTGCTCATAGAAAAGATGACCAAGATGGATGAGCAAATGGATGAAGCAGCTGCACATGATCAGATTGTTAGAATTAATGCTCGAAATATAGGAGGAGACATCATTCGCTATCGCCGAAGTTTGGCTAAAACTGATGCCTTTTTAGGGAAAATCGAGAATCGCGGCTTTGCCTTCTTACCTTTGGCTAGAGAGGTGGTGGAGGAAATAGATTAATGTATTTTCTATTTCTTTTATATTTCTAAAAATGTAATGAATTTATCAAGCATTAATGAGAAGGGCATTGACCCACCTTTTGTGCAAAATCTATCTCTGATTCAAGCTTATTGAAGAAAACAACTCAAAAGGCATTACTCTTAACAAGCAATGTGACAAGGGAAACTATGTTTACAAGGTGGTGCCGACAATCATTCATGAGACATCCATATCTAATATGCAAGGCATTCTCATTATGATCATGTATTATATCATGCATTTTCTTATAAATCTATGCATGCATGGCAGGTTGTGAAATATAGGTCCCCCTACTAGAATCCACAACACTAGACTAAGGAAAAAGATGGAAGAAGAAGAAAGGTCACACTTTGAAACTCAATACCAAGGAGAAATAGAGGCAGTTCAGAATGATGTCATGCGTCTAACTAGTCTACTTGAGCAATTATTGAGAGCTAGAGATGGAGAAGGAACATCTACCTAACCCGATGAAGCCCTACCAGCAGCTCAAATCCCTGTTACACCTCAGAATATAGGGGCAAAAACTTCAAACAAGCAGCATCCTGATCTGGCTCAGCCTATTCAAATTCCCATTGCAATGGATTTAACAACCGAAGATCCGCATAATGTCAGACTTTCTGATCGTGTGAGGGATGATAAATGGACTGCTTTGGAAGAGAGGTTAAGGGTGGTTGAAGGAAATGATTTATTTGATCCTATTAGGGCAGATGAGTATGCTTAGTACCTAACATTGTAATACCAAAAAAGTTCCAGGTGCCAGACTTTGTTAAGTATACTGGGATGGAATGCCCAAACACTCATCTTCGGTCCTACTGTAACAAGATGGCAGAAGTTATTCATGATGATAAAATGTTGATTTACTTCTTTTAGGATATCCTGACAGGGTTTGCCCTCAGCTGGTATATGAGGCTTGACAACATGAGGATAAAAAAATAGGTGGACCTGACGGATGCTTTCTCAAAGCAATACAAGTTCAATCTTGAGATCGCTCCTGATAGGACTAGTTTTATGACCATGGAGAAAGGAAATCAAAAGTCTGTGAGGGCTTATGCTCAAAGGTGGTGAGACCAAGCTATCCATGTGTAACGTCCGCTAATAAAAACAGAAATGGTGACATTATTCGCCAATACTTTTAGGGCTTCATACTACTAAAACCCTATTGGTAGCTCAACCTAGCATTTTTATGATGCTGTGCGGATTGCTGAGAGGATTGAACAAGGAATCCGAAGTGGGAGAATTGCAAAACCTGTAGAGAAGAAGGGTTTCATTGGAAAAAGAAAAGAAACTGAGGTGCATAGCCTAGAAGGTAGGTATAAAGGAAAAGGCAAAAACTACCAAAACTACCAACCACTTACCTCCCAAGTTGCTAGTATCAACTTTGCTAAACCCTTCACCCCAAACCAACCTAATCGAACAAAATTCCCAACAAATAACCAAAGCAATTACCAAAGAAGAAACAACTTGGACAAAAAAGAACAGTTACTACCCTTACCAATAACCCTAAAGGAGTTATATGCCAAATTGCTAAGTATTAGTCAGATAACTTCTATACCGGTACAACCTATGCAACCACCTTTCCCTGCCTAGTATAATCCTGAAGTGACTTGTGAATACCATGCTGGTAATGCAGGTTATAGCATTAAGACATGAGTTGCTTTTAAGAAAAGGGTGTTACAGTTGATGAAAGTTGGATGGGTCACTTTTGAGGATTCACCTAATGTGAATACGAATCCTTTACCCAAACATGATGCTGGTAGTAGTGAGGTGAATGTCGTGGAGATTGGTAACAAAGGAAAGATTTTAAAAGTGACCATGACAAGGCTGTATGATATGTTGGTACAATCTGGACATTTTAAAACCTTCCCTTTAAGCAACCAGTTCCTTGCCTTAGAATCTTTGAAAGACTAGTTAGGTTTTATAGTGACCATAATACTAGGTGGCGACTCTTTTTTTCACAAAACAAAGACCCCGACATCAATCCCTGCTACCAGGAAGGGTCGCCATGACGTCTAGCTCTCGTAAGGGTATGACATGTTAATGAACCATGGAATTCTTGAAGAGATTCGCTGGCTAATTGAAGCAAGTGTCTGATTATCTGGTGAGTCTTCCAATTTTTTAATTTCATACTGATTGTGCATCAAAAGTATCATTAAGTCTCTTATTTTACATATGTATTTATTGTTTTTATTTGGGTTTTTTTAATAATAATTGATGTGCTTTCTAGTAATGAAGTTTTCTTTAATGTTTTGATAGGTGACACAAGTAAAAGATCGATATCTTCTTCCAAGTGCAAGAGTGTCAAAGTAATAAATAACCCGACAAGACCGGGGTCGAACCACATGGAGGTTAATTGTATAAATTATAGATAATAATAAAACAACAATAATACTAACAATAACAACAACAATAATAATAGTAGCAATAATAATACTAATAATAGTAGTAGTACTAGTAGTAGTAGTAATAATAATAATAATAAAAGAAAAAGAAGAAAACTTGATGAGAACTTTAAGATGGAAGATTAACGTAAGGATTAAACAATGATAACAATAAATGTCAAGGTTAGAGGATCCACTAATGGTATGTCAAACAAGTATAGTATAAACTCTTATTATTTAATTGGAAACCACACACAAAGAAGGTTCCAATCAGATTATAGATTGTTAACATGATTACATTAGTCATCTTATTCGATTAATGCTAATACTTGTAAATCTCGTCAAACATTCATAATTATAACTTATGTTAACAACAAATCAAGTTCTTTTTATAGCTCAGGTGTCAGTTATACAATACAGTATGAGCTATGAGAGTGCCAAGTATTTGTTGTACTAAGTGTTATACAACATGAATCTGGATTAACTATTTAATAAGTATTAAAAGTGAACAAGATAACAAATACAACATGTTAGTATCAAACAGAAAGGTCCATGTTAAGTTTACACTATACTTATTCTTACACCATTAGTGTAACCTTTTCACCTTGACATAATAAACTTATCTAAAAATAATGAAAGAAAGAAAAAAATAAATAAAATATGAATATAAATAAGATAAAAGTTAACTAAGTAAATGAAAGGAAATGAAATGCATAAGCTTGATATTAATAAAAGCAAAGCATAAACATTACAAAAAATACAAAGAGAGAAAGCAAAAACATGATCTTGATTTGGAAACCAAGATGTCTAAATGCATAGCAAATGCATCCTTTTATATGCCAAAATTGGAAACTATTGATTTGATGACTAATTGATGAGTGGGTGGTCAACCCTTGACTTGGTGACAATCCTTATCTTCTCTTGTCTACCCAAAATGTCATTGATAACATCAAAATTGGAACCACTTAAAAACATGAAAGTTGTAGAAAATTTTCTCAGCTTTCTTATGTAACAAATTGAGATCATTTGGACTTCTAGAACTCCAGATATGTGCCAAATATTGAACAGTGCTTGGGTTGGAGGACAGATTCAGATTTCTTTGTTGTTGCTACAATTTGGACTTGAAAATGGCCTTTTTAGATCATGGACTCCATATGAAAATTGTAAGCATATGTCTTACCTTTTCATCCATATAAAGTAGACCTAAATCTGAGATCTATAGTTTCAGATATGATGTAATTACCTAACAGTGTTTCGATTTGGATTGCACCAGCATCTCTTTTCTAAGTTTGGCCATCTCTTTGTCTTCTCAATTTCAGTTCTTAAATTCACCTATCAATCCTTTCATTTATGTGATAGACTTGCATTTAAAATGAACATTTACCATAAATTAAAGGTATCTTATATTATTAGATATATTATTATAGAACATGCTTTAGTTAAGGACTTATTGATACTTTAAGTGAAAATGATGACATAAAACCTTGATAAAAATGCACTTTTAAATACTAATCAATAGGTTTTTAGAGCTTAAATGGATTATTTTAGAAAAATTAATAAAAAGGATATTTATAGGCTCGAAAGGTGTTTAAGGGATTTCAAGACTAAGGATCACTAGTGTTTATATCCCAAACCTTTTTTTTTTCATGGATTTTCGAGACCATTGATTTGCAAAAAGGTCCATGGTGCCCCCCCAATGTTGGACTTTTTCTTCTTTTAGTTTTGAGCATCATTATATTAGTGATTTTTATGGCATGCTTAAATCTTTTTTGAACTTTTTCATGCCTCCTAACTTTGTTTGGGCACTTTTGATCATTGAGGGTTTTTTTATGCTCCTTTAGTGTTGTTTAGGCACTTTTATCGTTGAGGACTTTTTTATGCCCCCCAAAGTTCTTTGGGCACTTTTAATCATTAAGGATTTTTTTTTGCACTTACCCTCTAGTGTAGAGAATGATCCTAGCCAAAGTTATTTTTTCAAGAAAAAGTTATAAGGCTTAAAAAGGGACTTCCAAATGCGTTCATTCAGAATCGATAATCTTTGCTTTCTCACATGTGAATATGCAAAATATTTTCTCATTATTTATGCAGTTAAAACTCATCTTTGAAGATATCTACTGGTGTTTGGGTTGTCTTTTAGGTTTTTTAAGTGTTAGGATATCACTTGAATTTTTAGAATTTATGTATTAGAACAAACACCAATTTGATTTTTATTTTTGCATTAAAACTTTGATTTCCCAAAAATCCTTTTGAAAACATGTGGTCATGGTTTTTTAGAGAGAGGAAAAAAAAAGAAAAACACCAAAGAATTCTTAATGTAGTGGTTTTGTGAATACAAAGTGTGCTTAGTGCATCAAACAACCAAAAATACAAGAAAGACTCATTTCATAGAGAGTCTTGTGGCATTATGAGTCAAATTGCCAACAAGACTAAAATAGGTTAAAATATGACGAAATCAAAATAACTTTGCAGACATGATCAAATAAAGGCAATTATTAGGTGTAGACTCAATCCTCCCATCTTGTGGTAGAACTTCATCCTCTATCCTCAAGACTTCTTCACATCTAACTCTTGCCATTAGTGTTTTGAGGTTTCTAGAGCATTCCACCTCCAATGCATTCACCATTCTAGTACTTAAAGCATGATTGGGTGCAGGGTTTGAACTCATGTTTGGAGTTCCTTCGAAGGTTATCCATATAGCTTTAATCAAATGCATAAGCCTCTTTTTGAAGGCACAACAAGTATGAATGTTGTGTTCCGCAGCGCTAGCATGGTACTCGCAAGCGAGGTTGGGCTTGTACCAGTTGACGTAAGGTGGTTGTAGAGGTGTCAAGGGTTTTGGAGCTATAAGCCCAATGCTTAGTAGCTTTTGGTATATCTCATTTAAGGGCAGCGGTAATTGAGGTAACTGTTCCTGGACTCTTTGGTGTTTGGTTTAAGGCTCAGGTTTTCTAGCAATAAAAGAAGAGTTGAAATTTATGTTTGTGATTTGGAGTGAAGAGGATGGTTTCTTCCTAACTCCATAGCTACCCTCAATATGGTCAACCTCTTTCCTTTTACCTTTGAAGCCTCTTTTCTCAATGAGTGCAACATTTTTACCACTTTTGACTCCTTACTTTATGCGCTTAGCTATTATCACAATATCAGTAAATTGCTAGGCCGAACTACCCATTACATGTTCATAGTATGGCGCCTTAAGTGTGTTGGAAAATAGAGTCACCACCTCTTTGTCCAAGAGTCGGGGATGAACTGCAACTAGGTCTCTTTACCTTTGAACATATTCCCTTATGCTTTCCTTATCCTTTTTCTCTAGATTGGACAAACTAGTTTAATCAGGAGTGATGTCCATATTGTACTTGTATTAACTTGTATTTCTTTACAAAAGCATCCACCAAGTCTTTTTATTTATGGATTTTGGTGTTGTCCAATCTCATATATGAGCTCAATACCACCCTACTTAAGCTATCTTAAAAAAAGTGAATCAACAGTTTTTCATCATGTACTACTTCTGCTATATTATTATAGTAAGATTTAAGATGAGTCATGGGGCATTGTGTTCTAGTATATTTAATGAATTCAGGAATGCAAAACTTCTTCAAGACAACCACATTTGGAACCAAACACATTTCTACTACCTGTATTGGATAGTACAGGTTTGCCCTTTTAATGGCTTTGATTTGGGCTTCTAGCGCAGCCACCTTATCAATGTCATTAAATAACTTGGTCTTGTGGTACTCAGTGGCAAATGCATCTATAATTGCGGGGGCTGGTGTCAAAGTTGTTGAGTGCATAAATGTTGGTTTGAATGGAGGTTCTTAACCATGTTCACTCATTGTTTCTTCGGGTTGAGTTGTTGCTGAAGGCTGGACAAAAATAGCAGGTCGGTTAGAAGGACCTTTACTAGAGGCATTTCTAAGTGTTTGCTCAAGTAAGCTAGTAAGGCGAGCCACGCTTACTTTCAGAGACTAACTCTTTTTGGAAATGGGCATCACAATGGGCACTAATTGTGCATCAAAAGTGTCATTAAGTCTCTTATTTTACATATGTATTTATTGTTTTTATTTGGTTTTTTTAATAATAATTGATGTGTTTTTTAGTAATGAAGTTTGTTTTAATGTTTCGATAGGTTTTTGGAGCTTAAATGAATTAATTCAGGAAATTCAACGTTGGAATTCAGAACAAAGAATTGAAGAGACATTTAGTTGAAGATTGAAGCAAATCGTGGTTCAAATAAGTGCTCCAAATTTGTCCCAAAAATCAATTTTATTCCAATTCTAGAAAAGAATATCATATGATTTATTTCAAACCCAAACTTGCCTTATGTTGTGTGCAAACTTCAACCATTAAACACTCAAGGTTTCAATGTTAATCTTAGCCCAAATAATAGGTATATTTGTATACTTATTTGATGCTTAAATTCAGCCCCAAATCAACCTTCAAATCAGCCCAAACACAATCCATGATCTTACATGTCCACACAACAATAATTGATTTATTTTGGGTAATCCATTGATTCAAGAAGGCAAGCACATGGATGGAAAGCTGGAGGGGACATTTTTACATTATTTTGGGTCAAAAAGAAGAATCTATAATAAGTTATAATCATGAATGCTTGATGAGATTTACAAGTATTAGCATTAATCGAATAAGATGACTAATGTAATCATGTTAACAATCTATAATCTGATTGGAACCTCCTTTTGTGTGGTTTCCAATTGAATAATAAGAGTTTATACTATACTTGTTTGACATACCATTAGTGGAACCTCTAACCTTGACATTTGTTATTATCATTGTTTAATCCTTACATTAATATTCCATCTCAAAGTTCTCATCATCCTCTTCTTCTTCTCCTTCTTTTTCTTTATTATTATTATTACTACTACTACTACTACTACTACTATTACTACTATTATTGTTGTTGTTGTTGTTGTTGTTGTTGTTGTTATTTTTATTGTTGTTGTATTATTGTTATTTATAATTTATACAATTAACCTCCCTATGGTTCGACCCGGTCTTGCCGGGTTATTTATTACTTCGACACTCCTGCATTTGGAAGAAGACATCAATATTTTAGTCGTGTCATCTGCTACATGAACAGTGGAATAGTGAACAGTGCATGTGAATTATAATTCACGTTCCACTTTTCAAAACAGTGGAACTTTCATGGGGAAGACAAAGAACCAAAGGAAGGGTAGCAGACCACCTCACATGGTGGTGATGGCTGGCTGGCGGGAGAGGATGACTTGAAGCCAGCGGTGGAAGTGGTGGTGGAGTTGGGTGCTTGAGTTGGCTGAAGCGGCTGTAGTTGGAAAAGGAAGAAATCTGCAAAAGGGAGAGAGATGATCACGGTGGCTTATTACAGACGCAATGGTGGCTGGCTGGTGGTCTTGGCAACACATAGTGGTGCTAGTTGCTCAAGGTAGAGTTGGAGCAAGATACATTAATGGTGATGGTTTCCTATCGCGGAGGAAGAAAGAAAAAGAAGCAAAAGAAAAAAATGCATGGGAGAGAAGGACAACCTTGCAGTGGCTACCTTTATCACCAGACCTTTATCACCAGTGAGGATTTGGGTTCATGGAGAGGTGGAGCAACCCTCTATTGGTGGAGGAGAAAGGTTTATATGGGGGGGTCTTCAACATCTGAAAACGTGGTGGAGAGAGAAAGAAAGAAGAAATGTGTAGAAACCGGAAGAAAAACTAGTTTTTTATGTGATTTTTATTTTGCTAGTTTCTCTCTTCCCGGTCAAATGGCAGATAATGGTACTCCGTGACTTAAGTCGGTTCTTTTAGTTTCCCATAATAACTGATATTTGTGTATATACTTGTGTGATTCTTTACTCTTTCCCCTTTCTTTGAATCTATCCTCCAATTCTTATTTGAAAATGGAAACCACTCTTGAAAAATTAAAAAAGTATTTTGCCGTTTTGCCTTAAAATGCGATAAAAAAATTTACCATGCTAGATGTGCAAGATTAAGGTTGTTAATGAATCATAGAATTCTTGAAAATATTCGCTGGTTGATTGAAGGAAAAGTCTGATTATCAGATGAGTCCAATTCTTTCATTTCAAACATGCCTGGAATAGGTAAAAGCTCTTTTGTAAAGAAATGTCATGCAAAACGACTTGAAGTTTGTCACAAATGTGCCAGATGGACTTGTAGTGCAACATATTGTTCTTTAGGAATGGTATCTATAAACCTTGAAGATAAAATACAATTAATTAAAGATGACCTGAGTAAAGGGTCTTTAGATAATCTTTTATTGACTCTTGATATGCATCCTAGTGGAGATTTGCATCGTGTAATTCATGATTTAAGGCTCCATTTTCATAAAAAACATGATCGACTTAGTTTGATATAAAAAGGGAGAGTCATTGTTTATTCCCACTTCCCTTACCAGCCTCTGATGGCAATGATAACAAAGATATTAGAATTACTAATTACAAAGGAATGCTCGCCATGACCTACATTGATAGGGAGAGAAATTTCATAGAAGTATGGATCATGGTAGAAAATGATGGAGCAAGAGGCATTCAATAAATATAGGTGTTTCAACAAGGAAAAAACCCCACGCAAGCCCCTTGGCCTTTTGCAATGCTGATGTGGTGCTGATGGGAGAATACTTTCATGATGTGATATTCTTCAACTTTAAGACTGGGCACATTGACATGCTACAATTAGGAAGGGGCCTGTTCCATGGGTGCTTCCCTTTTTAGCTCATCTTTGCCACCAAGGAAAAATCATAGTTAGATCATTGCCCCAAGACATGATCCTTTAAACAAAATAATCTAGAAGAAAAGTTGAAGAATTGCAAGAACTTTGAAGATTAAGTCCAAAAGATTGGTGAGCAAGAGACAAGCAGATTTTGTGAACAATGATACCAATGGTCATATCATCAACTAGCCATCACAAACATGACATCAATGACCGATGAATAAGCTATTTAGAAATGTCATGTAATCAATTGCGTTTGGTTTTGGGATCACATCTCATCTTTTTTACAAAACATGTCTTTTTATTTGTCTTTTTGTTGTTTTGAAATAACAAGATGTTTCTTTCAAAGTTTATTTTAGAAAAATATTTTAATTGAACTCCAACATGAAATTAAGGCTAATAAATCCTAAAAGATTAAAAGTATTTTGATTGCAGAAATGACTCGATGCTTGTTAAAATGATATGGGGTGCTCAAACTAATTTTGAGCTCACACATTGACATGACAAAAAAATTGATGTATTCTCCCAAGTGCAGGAGTGTCGAAGTAATAAATAACCCGGCAAGACTGAGGTCGAACCACAAGCAGATTAATTGTACAAATTATAAATAACAATAATACAACAACAACAACAACAACAATAATAATAATAATAATAATAATAAGGAAAAAGAAGAAGAAGATGAGAACTTTGAGATGGAATATTAATGTAAGGATTAAACAATGATAATAACAAATGTCAAGGTTAGAGGTTCCACTAATGGTATGTCAAACAAGTATAGTATAAACTCTTATTATTCAATTGAAAACCACACACAAAGGAGGTTCCAATCATATTATATATTGTTAACATGATTACATTAGTCATCTTATTCGATTAATGCTAATACTTGTAAATCTCGTCAAGCATTCATGATTATAACTTATGTTAACAACAAATCAAGTTCCTTTCATAGCTTAGGTGTCGGTTATACCATACAATATGGGCTATGAAAGTGCCAAGCATTTGTTGTACCAAGTGTTATACAACATAAATCAAGATTAGTCATTTAACAAGCAAAGTATTAAAGAGTGAAAAAGATAACAAATACAAAACATGTTAGTATCAAACATTAAAGTCCATATTAAGTTTACACTATACTTATTCTTACACCATTAGTGTAACCTTTTCACCTTGACATAATAAACTTAGCTAAACATAATGAAAGAAAGAAAAATAAATAAACAAAATAAGAACATAAATAAGATAAGAGTTAACTAAGTAAAGGAAAGGAAATGAAAGGCATAAACTTAATATTAATGAAAGCAAAGCATAAACATTACAAAAAATGCAAAGAAAGAAAGCAAGAGCATGATCTTGATCTGGAAACCAAGATGCCTAAATGCATGGTAAATGCCTCCTTTTATAGGCTAAAATTGAGAACTATTGATTTGATGACTAATTGATGAGTGGGTGACCAACTCTTGACTTAGTGACAATTTTTATCTTCTCTTGTCTTCCCAAAACGTCATTGATAACGTCAAAATTGGAACCACTTGAAAACATGAAAGTTGTAGGAAATTATCTTAGCTGTCTTATGTAAACAATTTAGATCATTTGGACTTCTAGAACTCCAAATATAGGCCAAACACTAAATAGTGCTCAGGCTAGAAGACAAATTCGGACTTCTTTGTTGTTGCTCCAATTTGGACTTAAAAATGGTCTTTTTAGATCTTGGGCTCCATATAAAAGTTGTTGACCTATGTCTTACCTTTATATCCATATAAAGTGGACCTAAATCTGAGATCTACAGCTCTAGATATGATCTAATTACTGAATAGTGTGCTGGTTTGGACTGCACCGGCATCTCTTTTCGGAGTTTAGTCATCTCTTTGTCCTTTCAATTTCAATTCTTAAATTCATCAATCAATCCTTTAATTTATGTGATAGGCCTACATTTAAAATAAATATTTACCATAAATTAAAGGTATCTTATATTATTAGATACGTTATTATAAAACATGTTTTAATTAAGGAGTTATTGATACTTCAAGTGCAAAATGATGATATAAAACCTTAATAAAAATGCACTTTTAAGTACTAATCACACATGAAACTAAATCACCCACCATATAGCTAAATTTTATTAGTATGTATAATGACATGTAATGAATTCAGTAGTTATGGACTCAGTAGTTATAGACTCATGAATCAAGGTTCTTGCAAGTCCAAATTATTACATTGGAAGAGGTCAAAGTTTATCGGTTCACACCAACCTTGTTTAAAATGATAAAAGGCCATCTTTGTTTTATCTTTTCACAATACTGGAAATATATCATTTGCAATCCCATTTTGAACCTGATAGAATATTCTTTTCAAAAGAAACCCTAACTAGGATCACACCCCACACTAGGGTAAATAAGAGAAGACAAAAGTGAAAGGGAAGGCTTAGAACAAAAGTCTAATGTTTGAGAAAGAGCCAAAAGAAAAAAGAACTAGACTGGGGGCATGTTAGAAAACTATGAGAAATGTTCTGTACAAGCCATATATATATATATATATATATATATATATATATATATATATATATAAAATACTTAGCTACAAACATGATGACTTTTGGCATCCATGATAAAGCCCTTAATGTTTTCAGATAATTGAGATTGGTTATTCATCAAAGAAAAAATTGGATTTTCATTATGACCTATGTTAAGAGAATTCTGATATTTGAGGTTAATATGGTTATATATTGTTTTCTCTACAAAGACAATAAGATAAAGAGAAATGATGAATAGTTGATGTTGATCCTAGGTTTTTGAAACCCTCAATACCTTTTGAGCTTGTAAAATTCCTTTCTTTCATAGCCATAAACTATAGCCTACATTATATGCTTTTAAAAGCTCTTTTCGATCAAGTAAGCAATTTGAAGCGATAAATGATGCTCTCAAAGCTTGAAGAATTTTTTCTATAAAGATCATGGCTTCATGGATTAAACTACTTGTTATTATGCATGATGATAAAATAAGTGCTAAAAAAAACCTTTCTTAATAAAGCTTGAGTTTTGATTTAAGCATCTTGTTTTTGAAATTCCTTATTACAAACTATCAAAAGATATACCCAAGATTAGAGATTAAAATTAACACAAAGAACCATGGAAAAAAAGCCATTTTAATCTTTCAACGGGTCAATTTCTATTTTCAAAATACAAGATAGTCAAAGGACTACATGTATTGAAAGATGTGTGTTGGGTCTTTGACAAAAAAAGCTTGAATTTTAAAAAAATACTTTTATAAAATTGACATCTCTTTAATTTGATTTCAACAATTAGACTCTGAAATAGACATGATCTTTGAAAAATAAGAGTTGACTCTCGAACAAGACAGATTGTCAAACAAAAAGAGCATCGAACAAGTTTGCAAAATCCTTGACAAAAGTAACATCATACTTCTCGACACTTCTTGAAAGTTGAGCAGCCGGGGGCAATACAATGGACCCTAAGAAGGAAAAACAAGTAGTATTCAGATAAGCTAGGGGCAATAAAAAAAAATATATGATTAAATAATAAATTAATGAAACTGAAGACATTATTGTTGAAAGGAAGATAATTAGATGAACAAGCAATAAAGGTAAGTCAATGGTTGATTAGCAATATAAGATGAGTGACACGACAAAAAGATTGATGTCTTCTCCCAAGTGCAGGAGTGTCGAAGTAATAAATAACTTGGCAAGACCGGGGTCGAACCATAGGGAGGTTAATTGTACAAATTATAAATAACAATAATACAACAACAATAACAACAACAACAACAACAACAACAATAATAACAAAGAAAAAGAAGGAGAAGAAGAAGAAGAAGATGAGAACTTTGAGATGGAATATTAATGTAAGGATTAAACAATGATAATAACAAATGTCAAGGTTAGAGGATCCACTAATGGTATGTCAAACAAGTATAGTATAAACTCTTATTATTCAATTGGAAACCACACACAAAGGAGGTTCCAATCTGATTATAAATTGTTAACATGATTATATTAGTCATCTTATTTGATTAACGCTAATACTTGTAAATCTCATCAAGCATTCATGATTATAACTTATGTTAACAACATATCAAGTTCCTTTCATAGCTCAGGTGTCGGTTATACCATACAGTATGGGCTATGAAAGTGCCAAGTATTTGTTGTACCAAGTGTTATACAACATAAATCAAGATTAGTCATTTAACAAGCAAAGTATTAAAGAGTGAACAAGATAACAAATACAAAACATGTTAGTATCAAACATTAAAGTTCATATTAAGTTTACACTATACTTATTCTTACACCATTAGTGTAACCTTTTCACCTTGACATAATAAACTTAGCTAGACATAATAAAAGAAAGAAAAATAAATAAACAAAATAAGAACATAAATAAGATAAAAGTTAATTAAGTAAATGAAAGGAAATAAAAAGCATAAACTTGATATTAATGAAAGCAAAGCATAAAAATTACAAAAAATACAAAGAGAGAAAGCAAAAGAATGATCTTGATTTGGAAACCAAGATGCCTAAATGTATGGCAAATGCCTCCTTTTATAGGCCAAAATTGGGAACTATTGATTTGATGACTAATTGATGAGTGGGTGACCAACTCTTGACTTGGTGACAATTCTTATCTTCTCTTGTCTACCCAAAACGTCATTGATAATGTCAAAATTAGAGTCATTTGACATGAAAGTTGTAGAAAATTGTCTCAGCTTTCTTGTGTAAAAAATTCAGCTCATTTAGACTTCTAGAACTCCAGATATAGGCCAAACACTGAATAGTGCTTCGACTAGAAGACAGATTCGGACTCCTTTGTTGTTGCTATAATTTGGACTTGAAAATGACCTTTTTAGATCTTGGGCTCTATATGAAAGTTGTAGGCCTATGTTTTACCTTTCCATCCATATAAAGTAGACCTAACTCTGAGATCTATAGCTCTAGATATGACCCAATTACCAAAAAGTGTTCTGGTTTGGAGTGCACCGGCATATCTTTTCTACGTTTGGTCATCTCTTTGTCCTTTCAATTTCAGTTCTTAAATTCATCAATCAATCCTTTCATTTATGTGATAGGCCTGTATTTAAAATGAATATTTACCATAAATTAAAGGTATCTTATATTATTAGATACATTATTATAAAACATGCATTAGTTAAGGAGTTATTGATACTTTGAGTGCAAAATGTTGATATAAAACCTTGATAAAAATGCACTTTTAAGTACTAATCACACCTCCCAGCTAGCTTATTACTAGTCTCTAGTAATTAAAGCGTTAAAATAGAAAAACAATTTGCAAATTCCACAAAGCAAGGTATTCATCATTCAACTTCTATTAATCTATCTAGATAAACAATCTCTCATTAAATTTATATATCTGCTCAATACCTCTTAACAAGATATTAATAAACCTTTATTTTGTGCTCAATATATCAACACATAATTATGGGGCTTTTCTTGGAAGAAAACAAAATTGTTGTTCTAATGTTTAAGGTTAACTTCCTTGGATTGGGATTATTATTTTTTTCTTTTTTTAAAAAAATATATATACATATAACTTAAAACACAATGCATTTTTAACCCATGTATCAAGCTTTTAGATAATGACTCCCATACCAGTTCGTCTTAGGGCATTAGGTGTTGAGACACCCCTACGAGCTTAGTAACTCGGGTCGCAAATACTAATACGTAGATAGTACAATGTTTGATTCCCTTAAGCTTTTCTCCTCAATCCATGTAACAAGCATTGGGCCAATAGCTCCCAAGTCAGTTGACTTTAGGTATTAGGTGTTAAAACACCCCTTCGGGCTTAATTGCTTAGGTTAGGGAGGCTACAAAACCAAACTTATCTACATTTTTATTATCATTATTTTTTTTTGTTTTTTGTTTTTTTGTTTTTTTATGTTTTTTTAAAATTATATACTATCCCTTTCCCTTAGTTGTTACCTTTAACAAAAGAACATAAATAATGTAATAATCCAATATGCAACCCACAATCATATGTTAAAGTGTGTGTGTGCAAATTAAGGTTTAAGAATACATGTTAAATGAGTATATGATCAGAATTAAATGGTAGCAATGTGAGAGTTTGTAAACCTGAATATTTCAAGAAGTATTATGATACACCTTATTACGAATGGTTACTAAGATGCATCTCAAGAGTCATAAAAAGATCTCATTTACTCTACCATCATAGTAACAACAATTTTGCATATACTTTATGAAATAGAAAACACAGTTAGTTTTTTTTTTTTTAGCTACTACCCTCTCCCCTCAACTAAAACGAGACATTGTCCTCAATGTTCTAAGGTAGAAAGATAGAATATAGAAGATATCACCTAAAATAACGAACACTAACAAACTTGAAACACACTGAAACAAATATAAAAACAACAAAACACAATAATAAAACCAAAAGACACAAAGATTCACAAATGAAAGACTCAAATCTAATCTAAGCTTTTTACGGCTTTCCTTAGATGACCAATTTATGTGACTCATGGAGGAATCAATGACAGGAATGAAAGATTGTAGTTGGTCAATCAATTGTTCAGAAACAACAGCAGAGATTATGACTTGTCGTACAGAAGATGTTAGAAATTCCTGTTCCACAGCATGATTAAGAAAAGATAACAACTTATCATAATAACTATTAACATTTAACAAACCTATGGATTTATGGTGAATGTGCAGTTGGGCCCAAGAGGAAATATGAAAGATCTCTTTCAATGTGCCTAGACCACCTGGTAAAGCAATGAAGGCATCAGCATGGTTAAACATTGCATTCATTTGAGCCGACATTGTGGAGACCTGATGTTCCTCTCTAATTGTTTTTCCAATGATGTCCCCTTATGCTAGAGCTTCGGGGACGACCCCCAAAACTTGACTACCTCCTAAAAATATAGCTATTGACACACCTCCCATTAACCCTAGACTGCCTCCCCCGTACACTAAATAAATCTTTCTCTCAGCTAGCACCTGACCAAGATTATTTACTGATTCTAAAAACTCCTTTTCTTTCTCACGACTAGATCCACCGAAAACACAAATATTTCTTATATGATGACCTGAGGAACTTGCCATTTCTACACGCTTCTCTATTTGTTGAATGTATGGGTTGAGTAGAAATGAAAGGAAGGAAGAGAGGATTTTATAGATGAGAAATTAGAAAGGCAATCATACCACCTATATGTAGGCCAGCTAGAGTCTCACACACACACACTCTCTCTCTCTTTATTTATTTATTATATATATATATACACATATATTTAAAAAAAAAAGCATGTGTATGTACATGTAGTTGTGATTGTGGCTCACATCTTCCCTTGGTTTTGCATCCAAGAACGGCTTGAACGCCCTCTATGGGTCGAGGATTGGCTCTCATCCAATTTTCTTAAAAACTGGCAAACAGGGTCTTTTTTAGTCAGATTCCCTAGACTAAGTTAAGCATGTTCTTAAAAACTAGCGGGGAATCAGTCGTTTCTTTGTAATTTTCAGATTCAACCCCTTCTTTACCCTCAGAGATTGACTCATCATTTTTCTCACAAGATTCAAGAGTGGGTTTTTCAATAACCTTACCACTGCGAAGAGCAGTGACTGATTTAACTTGATCCATGTGTTGGCTTCCGGAACTACTTGCATTTGTATTGTTATTGCCCCTTGAGATTTTGTTGTGGTTAAGATGGAAACTTACCTTTCTCTTAAAAACTAAGAGCAGATGTCAATTTCACAAGAGTATCTTTACAATCTGTCATATTTTAAGCAAGTTAAGTATTGATTGTCTCTTGCTTTTCAAATGAATGCATACAATGTTTCCTCAATATTTCTTCTAGGAGGTAGAGTGATTGGTACTTAAAAGTGCATTTTTATCAAGGTTTTATATCATCATTTTGCACTTGAAGTATCAATAATTCCTTAACTAAAACATGTTTTATAATAATACATCTAATAATATAAGATACCTTTAATTTGTGGTAAATGTTCATTTTAAATCCAGGCCTATCACATAAATGAAAGGATTCATTGATGAATTTAAGAACTGAAATTGAAAGGATAAAGAGATGGCCAAACTTAGAAAAGAGATGTCGGTGCAATCCAAACCGGAACACTGTTTGGTAATTGGGTCATATCTGGAGCTATAGATCTCAGATTTAGGTCTACTTTATATGGATGAAAAGGTAAGACATAGGCCTACAAGTTTCATATGAAGCCTAAGATCTAAAAAGGCCATTTTCATGTCCAAATTGTTGCAACAACAAAAACGCCTGAATCTGTCCTCCAGCCCGAGCACTGTTTAGTATTTTGGCCATATCTGGAGTTCTAGAAGGTCAAATGAGCTGAATGTTTTATACAAGAAAGCTGAGACAATTTCCTACAACTTTCATGTTTTGAGTGGCTCTAATTTTGACGTTATCAATGACGTTTTGGGTAGACAAGAGAAGATAAGGATTGTCACCAAGTCAAAAGTTGACCACCCACTCATCAATTAGTCATCAAATCAATAGTTCCCAATTTTGGCCTATAAAAGGAGGCATTTGCCATGCATTTACGTATCTTGGTTTCCAGATCAAGATCATGCTTTTGCTTTCTTTCTTTGTATTTTTTGTAATGTTTATGCTTTGCTTTCATTAATATTAAGTTTATGCCTTTCATTTCCTTTCCTTTACTTAGTTAACTTTATCTTATTTATGTTCTTATTTTGTTTATTTATTTTTATTTCTTTCATTATGTCTAGCTAAGTTTATTATGTCAAGGTGAAAAGGTTACACTAATGGTGTAAGAATAAGTATAGTGTAAACTTAATATGGACTTTAATGTTTGATACTAACATGTTTTGTATTGGTTATCTTCTTCACTCTTTAATACTTTGCTTGTTAAATGACTAATCTTGATTTATGTTGTATAACACTTGGTACAACAAATGCTTGGCACTTTCATAGCCCATACTGTATGGTATATAACACTTGGTACAACAAATTCTTGGCACTTTCATAGCCCATACTGTATGGTATAACCGACACCTAAGCTATGAGAGGAACTTGATTTGTTGTTAACATAAGTTATAATCATGAATGCTTGACAAGATTTACAAGTATTAGCATTAATCGAATAAGATGACTAATGTAATCATGTTAACAATCTATTGGAACCTCTTTTGCGTGTAGTTTCCAATTGAATAATAAGAGTTTATACTATACTTGTTTGACATACCATTAGTGGATCCTCTAACCTTGACATTTGTTATTATCATTGTTTAATCCTTACATTAATATTCCATCTCAAAGTTCTCTTCTTCTTCTTCTTCTTCTCTATCTCTTTCTTTATTATTATTATTATTATTATTACTACTACTACTACTACTACTACTATTATTATTAGTACTATTATTATTATTATTATTATTATTATTACTACTGTTACTATTGTTATTGTTTATAATTGTTGTTTATAATTTGTACAATTAACCTCCCTGTGATTCGGCCCCGATCTTGTCCGGTTATTTATTACTTCGACACTCCTGCACTTGGGAGAAGACATCAATCTTTTAGTCGTGTCAAGTTTTTGGCGCCGTTGCCGGGGAGGTAAGTTCTTGTATAAATTATAGTAGTTATTTTATTTTCTCTTTTCACTTTTCTTGTATATAACTTTGTTTCTTTTCTCTTGTTTCTTCTTCTTTTATTTTCTTCTTCCTTTTATTGTATTCCTACACATGCATGAGAGTATGGTCACGTACATCAAGTGGTAGACTTTGTAGGGTATCCTCATCATTTTCAGAAAATATGGCCGAAGAAGATAATCAATCACTTCATAATGAGAATAATGAGAATAATCATGCTAAAACACTTAGAGACCACATGAATCCCACAAGAACAAGTGCACCATCATGCATAGTTTTTCCTCCCGATGCATCTCATTTTAATTTTAAGCCAGGCATTATTCAACTTTTACCATCTTTTCATGGGTTGGAATTGGAAAATCCATACTTGCATTTAAGGGAATTTGAAGAGGTCTACAACACATATAATAATTTAAATTGTAGCATGAACACCATCAGATTAAAGCTTTATCCTTTTTCATTAAAAGATAAAGCTAAAACATGGCTATAAAATTTAAGACCAGGATCCATTCGTGCTTGGGATGAAATGCAACAAGACTTTTTAAAGAAGTTTTTCCCATCTCATAAGACAAACTCTTTTAAAAGGCAAATCACCACTTTCATTCAAAAACCAGGAGAAACATTTTACCAATGTCGGGATAGGTATCGAGACTTGTTTAGTACTTTACCTCATCATGGTTTTGAAACATGGAGATTGGTTTCACATTTCTATGAAGGGTTAACACCTAGAGATAGACAAATGGTTGAATTGATGTGCAATGGAACTTTTGAAGATAAAGACCCTGATGAAGCAATGGAGTACTTAGACTTGTTAGCTGAAAATGCTTAAAATTGGGACACTGCGGGTACTTATGAGACACCGAGTAAAACTCAACCTCATACATCTAGTGGAGGTATGTACAACCTTAGGGAAGATCATGACCTTCAAGCCAAGTTTGCATCTTTAGCTAGAAAAGTCGAGGCACTAGAATTGAAAAAGAGTGGTCAATTAAAATCTGTTGAAAACATTGTGTGTCAAATATGTGAAACAAATGAACACTCAACCAACGATTGTCCAACCTTGCCTTCTTTTAAGAAATGTCTCTATGAACAAGCCCACGCTTTAAACAGTTTCCAAAGGGCCAACCACAACCCATACAACCCTAGTTGGAGAAATCACCCAAATTTTAGTTGGAAGAGTGAGAACAACAATGCACAAACTTCACAACCACCATTTCAAGCACACCACAATTTCCAAAATTCTCATGGATATGCATCTCCTTATGCTCCACCTCCTAGAAGAAATCTTGAGGAAACATTGCATGCATTCATTGAAAAGCAAGAGACAATCAATACTCAACTTGCTCAAAACATGACAGATTTTAAACATACTCTTGCAAAATTAACATTTGCTCTCAGTTTCCAAGAGAAAGGTAAGTTTCCATCTCAACCACAACAAAATCCCAAGGGGCAATACAATGCAAATGCAAGTAGTTCCGGAAGCCAACACATGGATCAAGTCAAATCAGTCACTACTCTGCGCAGTGGTAAGGTTATTGAAAAACCCACTCTTGAACCTTATGAGAAAGATGATGAGTCAATCTCTAAGGGTAAGGAGGGGGTTGAATATGAAAATTGTAAAGAAATGACTAATTCACCACCAGCACTTCCATTTCCTCAAGCCATGACCAAACAAAGGAAAGACAATCACAACTCTAAAATCTTTGAAACTTTCAAACAGGTAAGCATCAATATACCTTTGCTGGATGCTATTAAACAGGTTCCTTCCTATGCTAAATTTTTAAATGATCTATGCACTATGAAGAGGAAACTAAATGTGAAAAAGAAAGCATTTTTAGCAGAACAAGTAAGTGTCATTCTTCAGAACAATAATGCTTTGAAATATAAAGACCCTGGTTGTCCTACAATTTCTTGCTTTATTGAAGAACAAAAAATTGAAAGAGCCTTACTTGATCTTGGTGCTAGTGTGAATTTACTTCCATATTCAGTGTTTCAGAGTCTCAATCTAGGTGAGTTAAAACCAACTTCTATATCTCTTTTACTTGCCGATAGATCTGTAAAAGTACCTAGAGGAATAATTGAAGATGTGTTAGTATAAGTCGATAAATTCATTTATCCTATGGATTTTATTCTCTTAGACACAAAACCTGTTAAAGCATGTAATTCATTTCCTGTTATTTTAGGACGTTCGTTTCTTGCAACCTCTAATGCATTGATTAATTATAGGAATGGACTGATGAAGCTATCATTTGGAAACATGACATTGGAGATGAATATTTTCAACATTTGCAAGCAACCTGGAGATGATAATGATTTACATGAAGTAGATCATATTGATGAATTAGTTTATGATCAACTTGAATCTACTTTAAGTAAAAATGAGTTAAATGAATCTAAAGATTTGCAAATGATTTATTCTGAGAAAGAAATCACGGATGAAAAATGCACCGAAAATGTTCATGCGAATCTTTTGTCAATAGTGACAACAGATTTGACATCTGACATCACACCAATCGATGATTACTTTCCTAACGAATCCTTACTTTCTCTTAGTCCAATGCCTTGGTTTGTCAGTGTTTGTTATTTTAGGTGATATCTTCTATACTCTATCTTTCTACCTTAGAACATTGAGGACAATGTCTCATTTTGGTTGGGGGGAGAAGGTAGTAGTTGAGAAAAAAAAATTATTTTCCATTTCATAAAGCATATGCAACATTGTTGTTACTAGGATGGCGGAGTAAAGGAGTTATTCTATTAAAGTGACTCTTGAGACGCATCTTAGTAATCATTCTTAAGAAGGTCTATCATAATAATTCTTGAAATATTCAGGTTTACAAACTCTTGCATTGTTATCACTTAATTCCGCTCATATACTTATTTAAGATGTATTCTTAAACCTTAATTTACACACACACACACTTTAACATATGATTGTAGGTTGCATATTGGATTATTACGTTATTTATGTTCTCTTATTAAAGGTAACAACTAAGGAAAAGGGAAAGTATATAATTTAAAAAAAAAGAAAAAAATTGTTGATAATAAAAATATAGATAAGTTTGGTTTCGTAGCCTCCCTAACCTAAGCAATTAAGCCCGAAGGGGTGTTTTAACACCTAATACCCTAAAGTCAACTGAATTGGGAGCTATTGGCCCAACGCTTGTTACATGGGTTAAGGAGAAAAGCTTAAGGAAATAAAAAATTGCACTATCTACATATCAGTATCTGCGACCCGAGTTATTAAGCTCGTAGGGGTGTTTGAACACCTAATGCCCTAAGACCAACTCGTCTGGGAGTCATTAGCCGAAAGCTCGTTACATGGGTTAAAAATGCATGGTGTTTTAAGTTATATGTATATATATATATAAAAAAGAAAAAAAAAGATAAAAAAAAATCCCAATCTAAGGAAGTTAACCCTAAACATTAGAACAAAAATTTTGTTTTTTTCCAAGAAAAGCCCCATAATTATGTGTAGATACATTGAGCATAAAAGAAAGGTTTTTTAATATCTTGTTAAGAGGTATTGAGCAGATATATAAATTTAATGAGAGTTTGTTTATCTGGATAGATTAATGGAAGTTGAATGATGAATACCTTGCTTTGTGGAATTTGCAAATTGTTTTTCTATTTTAACGCTTTGATTACTAGGGACTAGTAATAAGCTGGTTGGGGGGTGTGATTAGTACTTAAAAGTGCATTTTTATCAAGGTTTTATATCATCATTTTGCACTTGAATTATCAATAACTCTTTAACTAAAGCATATTTTATAATAATATATCTAATAATATAAGATACCTTTAATTTGTGGTAAATGTTCATTTTAAATGTAGGCCTATCACATAAATGAAAGGATTCATTGATGAATTTAAGAACTGAAATTGAAAGGATAAAGAGATGGCCAAACTTAGAAAAGAGATGTCGGTGCAATCCAAACTGGAACACTGTTCGGTAATTGGGTCATATCTGGAGCTATAGATCTCATATTTAAGTCTACTTTATATGGATGGAAAGGTAAGACATATGCCTACAACTTTCAGATGAAGCCCAAGATCTAAAAAGGCCATTTTCAAGTCCAAATTATTGCAACAACAAAGAAGCCCGAATCTATTCTCCAACCCGAGCACTGTTTAGTATTTTGGCCATATCTGGAGTTCTAGAAGGCCAAATGAGCTGAATGTTTTACACAACAAAGCTGAGATAATTTCCAACAACTTTCATGTTTTTGAGTGGCTCTAATTTTGACGTTATCAATGACGTTTTAGGCAGACAAGAGAAGATAAGGATTGTCACCAAGTCAAGAGTTGGCCACCCACTCATCAATTAGTCATCAAATCAATAGTTTCCAATTTTGGCCTATAAAAGAAGGCATTTGCCATGCATTTAGGCATCTTGGTTTCCAGATCAAGATCATGCTCTTGCTTTCTTTTTTTGCATTTTTTGTAATGTTTATGCTTTGCTTTCATTAATATTAAGTTTATGCCTTTCATTTCCTTTCCTTTACTTAGTTAACTCTTATCTTATTTATGTTCTTATTTTGTTTATTTATTTTTCTTTCTTTCATTATGTCTAGCTAAGTTTATTATGTCAAGGTGAAAAGGTTACACTAATGGTGTAAGAATAAGTATAGTGTAAACTTAATATGGACTTTAATGTTTGATACTAACATGTTTTGTATTTGTTATCTTTTTCACTCTTTAATACTTTGCTTGTTAAATGACTAATCTTGATTTATGTTGTATAACACTTGGTACAACAAATGCTTGGCACTTTCATAGCCCATATTGTATGGTATAACCGACACCTAAGCTATGAAAGGAACTTGATTTGTTGTTAACATAAGTTATAATCATGAATGCTTGACGAGATTTACAAGTATTAGCATTAATTGAATAAGATGACTAATGTAATCATGTTAACAATCTATTGGAACCTCCTTTGTGTGTGGTTTCCAATTGAATAATAAGAGTTTATACTATACTTGTTTGACATACCATTAGTGGATCCTCTAACCTTGACATTTGTTATTATCATTGTTTAATCCTTACATTAATATTCCATCTCAAAGTTCTCTTCTTCTTCTTCTTCTTCTCCATCTCTTTCTTTATTATTATTATTATTATTATTATTATTATTATTATTATTATTATTATTATTATTATTATTATTGCTACTGTTACTATTGTAGTTGTTTATAATTGTTGTTTATAATTTGTATAATTAACCTCCCTGTGGTTCGACCCCAGTCTTGCCGGGTTATTTATTACTTCGACACTCCTGCACTTAGGAGAAGATATCAATCTTTTAGTCATGTCATGGAGCATAAGGAGGTGCATATCCATGAGAATTTTGAAAATTATGATGTGCTTGAAACGGTGGTTGTGAAGTTTGTGCATTGTTGTTCTCACTCTTCCAACTGAAATTTGGGTGATTTCTCCAACTAGGGTTGTATGTTTGGGAGTATGGGTTGTGGTTGGCCCTTTGGAAACTGTTTAAAGCGTGGGCTTGTTCATAGAGACATTTCTTAAAAGAAGGCAAGGTTGGACAATCGTTGGTTATTATTATTATTATTACTACTACTACTACTAGTATTATTATTATTATTATTATTGTTATTATTATTATTATTATTGTTATCGTTATTACTATTATTGTTGTTTATAATTGTTGTTTATAATTTGTACAATTAACCTCCCTGTGGTTCGACCCCGGTCTTGTCGGGTTATTTATTACTTCGACACTCCTGCACTTGGAAGAAGACATCAATCTTTTAGTCGTGTCATTTCTCCAACCAAGGTTGTATGTTTGCGAGTATGGGTTATGGTTGATCCTTTGAAAACTGTTTAAAGCATGGGCTTGTTCATGGAGACATTCCTTAAAAGAAGACAAGGTTGGACAATCGTTGGTTGAGTGTTCATTTGTTTCATAGATTTGACACACAATGTTTTCAACAGATTTTAATTGACCACTCTTTTTCAATTCTAGTGCCTCGACTTTTCTAGCTAAAGATGCAAACTTGGCTTGAAGGTCATGATCTTCCCTAAGGTTGTACATACCTCCACTAGATGTATGAGGTTGAGTTTTACTCGGTGTCTCATAAGTACCCGCAGTGTCCCAATTTTGAGCATTTTCAGCTAACAAGTCTAAGTACTCCATTGCTTCATCAGGGTCTTTATCTTCAAAAGTTTCATTGCACATCAATTCAACCATTTGCCTATCACTAGGTGTTAACCCTTCATAAAAATATGAAACCAATCCCAATATTGGTAAAATGTTTCTCCTGGTTTTTGGGTGAAAGTGGTGATTTGTCTTTTGAAAGAGTTTGTTTTATGAGATGGGAAAAACTTCTTTAAAAACTGTTGCTGCATTTCATCCTAAGCATGAATGGATCCTGGTCTCAAATTTTGTAGCCATGTTTTAGCTTCATCTTTTAATGAAAAAGGAAAAAGCTTTAATCTGATGGTGTTCATGCTACAATTTAAATTATTATATATGTTGCAGACCTCCTCAAATTCCCTTAAATGCAAGTATGGATTTTTCAATTCTAAGTCATGAAAAGAAGGTAAAAGTTGAATAATGTCTGTCTTAAAATTAAAATGAGATGCATCAGGAGGAAAAACTATGCATGATGGTGCACTTGTTCTTGTGGGATTCATGTGGTCTCTAAGTGTTCTAGCACGATTATTCTCATTATTCTCATTATGAAGTGATTGATTATCTTCTTCGGCCATATTTTCTGAAAATGATGAGGATACCCTACAAAGTCTACCATTTGATGTACATGACCACGCTCTCATGCACGTGTAGAAATAGAATAAAAAAAAAGAAAACAAAAGAAGAAGAAAGAAGAGACAAGAAACAAAGTTATACATAAGAAAAGTGAATAGAGAAAATAAAATAAATGTTATAATTTATACAACAACTTACCTCCCCGACAACAGCGCCAAAAACTTGATACGACTAAAAGATTGATGTCTTCTCCCAAGTGCAGGAGTGTCGAAGTAATAAATAACCCAGCAAGACCGGGATCGAACCACAAAGAGGTTAATTGTATAAATTATACACAATAATTATAAACAACAACAATAGTAACTGATTGTGCATCAAAAGTGTCATTAAGTCTCTTATTTTACATATGTATTTATTGTTTTTATTTGGTTGTTTTTATAATAATTAATGTGTTTTTTTAGTAATGAAGTTTCTTTTAATGTTTCAATAGGTTTTTGGAGCTTAAATGAATTAATTCAGAAAAATTTGACGTGGGAATTCAGAAAAAAGAATTGAAGAGACATTTAGTTGAAGATTGAAGCAAATCTTGGTTCAAATAAGTGCTTCAAATTTGCCCTAAAAATCAATTCTATTCTAATTGTAGAAAAGAATATCATATGATCTATTTCAAGCCCAAACTTGCCTTATGTTGCGTGCAAACTTCAACCATTAAACACTTAAGGTTTTAATGTCAATTTTAGCCCTAATAATAGGTACATTTGTATCCTTATTTGATGCTTAAATTCAGCCCCAAATTAACCTTCAAATTAGCCCAAGCACAATTCATGATCTCACATGTCCACACAATAAATAACAATTGATTTATTTTGAGTGATCCATTGATCCAAGAAGGAAAGCACATGGATGGAAAGCTGAAGGGGACATCATTACATTATTTTGGGTAAAAAAAAAGAAAGAGACAGCTCATAAATGAGGAAGAAAAATATGCACCAAAGTGGTTGTAAAGCTGGCCTGATTTGATTTTCCAGAACACCTTTTGATGTTTTGCCCATACCTTTTGACTCTGGTGTCCAAATGAGCTGTTCTTTAATGATCTGGAAAGGTGAAAAAATTTTCTATAAATATGTCTCTAATAGACATCTCGAGAAAAGTCTTCTAGGAGGTTCTAAATTACTGTCCAAAGTTAGCATTATATTTTTGTCTGAATTTTTACTGAAATTGTGTTGTGTTCTTCTTTATAGATTTTAGTTCTTTAGCTTGTAAAACTTATTATTTCAGTTTGATTCAAGTTATTTCATGTTTATTAAAGTATTCTTATACATAATCATGGTTAGCTAATCTCTTTCTTGGATCCAAATCAAGGATGATGGTGGTTGAGGTGAGTTTTTTAAGATATGAATGAATCTTAATGTTTATCTTCTCATTTTCTCATGAATGATTTATTATTGCAAAGAAATTTTAGAAACCATTTAGGTAATGTTATAATCTTGAATTTTTATGCACAAACTTTAGTTTTGGTATAGAGATTGCTTGATTCAATGTCTTACTTAATATGAAAGTACTTATTCATTCTTAAGCAATAATCAATCTTCATCCTTGTAAACTTCATTGTAATATCTTCCGATCTAATATCACTATCGTTGATATTAGATTGAGTTATCTTATATATCTTGAAGGAATCACCAATACATGACCATTAAAATTAATTTGGACCAAGACTTACTTTTTCTTATCATTTAAACTCTATTTACACGTCTTCATCTTTAAAAATAAATCCATCAATTATTTTCAATCAAGTTATTATTAATTTAATTTCTCTTGAATTTTTTTTTGTTACCTAGCTTATTTTCTAGATCTAGCTCTCTGTGGATATGACCTCGATCTTACCGAGTTAATTGCTACATCGCACACTCGTGCACTTGCAAGTTAAAACAAACCGATCATAAAAAGCGGTCAAGCAGTAACAATAACAACAACAATAATAATAATACCAATAATAATACTAATAATAATAGTAGTAGTGGTAATAGTAATAGTAATAACAACAACAACAACAACAACAACAATAATAATAAAGAAAAACAAGGAGAAGAAGAAAAAGAAGAAGAAGAAGAAAATGAGAACTTTGAGATGGAATATTAATGTAAGAATTAAACAATGATAATAACAAATGTCAAGGTTAAAGGTTCCACTAATGGTATGTCAAACAAGTATAGTATAAACTCTTATTACTCAATTGGAAACCACACATAAAGGAGGTTCCAATATAATTATAGATTGTTAACATGATTACATTAGTCATCTTATTCGATTAATGCTAATACTTGTAAATCTCGTCAAGCATTCATGATTATAACTTATGTTAACAACAAATCAAGTTCCTTCTATAGCTTAGGTGTCGGTTATACCATACAATATGGGCTATGAAAGAGCCAAGCATTTGTTGTACCAAGTGTTATACAACATAAATCAAGATTAGTCATTTAACAAGCAAAGTATTAAAGAGTGAACAAGATAACAAACACAAAACATGTTAGTATCAAACATTAAAGTCCATATAAGTTTACACTATACTTATTCTTACACCATTAGTGTAACCTTTTCATCTTGACATAATAAACTTAGCTAGACATAATAAAAGAAAGAAAAATAAAAAAAAAATAAGATAAGAGTTAACTAAGTAAAGGAAAGGAAATGAAAGGTATAAACTTGATATTAATGAAAGCAAAGCATAAACATTACAAAAAATACAAAGGGAGAAAGCAAGAGCATGATCTTGATCTGGAGACCAAGATGCCTAAATGCATGGCAAATGCCTCCTTTCATAGGCTAAAATTGGGAACTATTGATTTGATGACTAATTAATGAGTGGGTGACCAACTCTTGACTTGGTGACAATTTTTATCTTCTCTTGTTTACCCAAAACGTCATTGATAAAGTCAAAATTGGAGCCACTTGAAACATGAAAGTTATAGGAAATTGTCTCAGATTTCTTGTGTAAAAAATGCAGCTCATTTGGACTTCTAGAACTCCAGATATGGGCCAAACACTGAACAGTGCTCAGGTTAGAAGACAAATTCGGACTTCTTTGTTATTGCTACAATTTGGACTTGAAAATGACCTTTTTAGATCATAGGCTCCATATGAAAGTTGTAGGCCTATGTTTTACCTTTGCATCCATATAAAGTAAACCTAAATATGAGATCTACAGCTTTAGATATGACCCAATTACCAAATAGTGTTCTGGTTTGGATTGCACCGACATCTTTTTTCTAAGTTTGGTCATCTCTTTGTCCTTTCAATTTCAGTTTTTAAATTCATCAATCAATCCTTTCATTTATGTGATAGGCCTACATTTAAAATGAACATTTACCACAAATTAAAGGTATCTTATATTGTTAGATACGCTATTATAAAACATGTTTTAGTTAAGGAGTTATTGATACTTCAAGTGCAAAATAATAATATAAAACATTGATAAAAATGCACTTTTAAGTACTAATCAGAAAGACCCATATTTTCCATTTTCAAATTCAAAATTTGGCCACAAAAGAGAAGTCTGAATCTGTCCTATAATCCAGCCCAAACACTACTTAGAGTTTTACCTATAACTAGAGTTCTAGAAGTCCAAATGATTTGAAATTTGGTGGGTGAAAGAATAAGATAATTTTCAACAACTTTCATGAAGAGGACTAGCTCAAATTCAGATGGTAGAAATGACATTTCATCTCGACAAGAGCATGAGGGCTATCCACCATGTCCACTAGCAGCACTGCTTAGTATTTTAGACATATCCCGAGCTATAGTGCTCCAAATGATTTGAAATTTGATGGATGAAAGGAAAAGATAATTTTCAACAACTTTCATGAGAATACTTTGTCAAATTCTGAATGTATCAATGTTAATTTAGCCAGCCAAAATGCTTGAGTGATGTTGTCCACCAAGTCCACTAATCAATAGTTGGCCACTACATCAATTATTAATTACCAAATGAATAGTTTTGAATTTTAGCCTATAAAAGGAGGTATTTGTCATTCATTTAGGCATCTTGTTTTCCATATCAAGATCTTATATTTTTTGTAATGCTTAAGTTTTGCTTTCATTAATCTCTTGTTCATGCTTTTCATTTCCTTTACTATACTTAGTTAACTTATATCATATTTAAGTTCTTATATTGTTTCTTTAAGTTTTTATTCTTTATAATATCTAGCTAAGTTAATTATGTCAAGGTGAAAAGGTTTCACTAATGGTGTTAGGATAAGTATAATATAAACTCAATGTGGACTTCAATGCTTATATCCTAAACAACTTGCTATTAACATGTCTTATCATTTTATCTTATTAATTCTTAATACCTTACTTGTTAAATGGTTAATCTAGATTTGTGTTGTATAATGTTTGGTACATTAAATACTTGATCCTTCATAATCTTTGACCGACATCATTATTATGAGAGGAACTTGATTTGTTGTCAACATATGTTAGCATTATGAATACTTGATAAAATTTATAAGTATGGTGTTATATAAATAAGATGATTAATATGATCATGTTGATGATAAATAAAGAGTTTATACCTTACTTGTCTCTAATACTATTAGTGTATCCTTTAACCTTGACATTTATTTTTATCATTATATAATCTTCACATTAATCTTACATCTCAAAGTCCTACTTAACTCATCTTTACCACCACCATCATTATTGTTATTGTTATTATTGTTGTTGTTGTTGTTCTTCTTCTTCTTCTTATTATTATTATTATTATTATTATTATTATTTATAATTTATATAGTTAACTTCCCTGTGGTTCAACTCCAGTCTTGTCGGGTTATTTATTACTTTGACACTCCTACACTTGGGATAAGACATTAACTCTTTGATCATGTCAAGTTTTTGGTGTCGTTGCCGAGGAGGTAAATTCTTGCATAAATAATAATAATTATTTTACTTTCACTTTTCATTTTTTTCAATCTAACTTTCATTTCTTTTGTTTTGTTTCCTTCTTCTTTTATTTTTTTTTTCCTTCTTTTATTTGCCTCCTACACGTGAATGAGAGTTTGGTCATGTACATTAAGTGGTAGACTTTGTAGGGTATGCTCATCATTTTTAGAAAAAATAGCTAAAGAAGATAACCAGTAACTTCATAATGAGAATAATGAGAATAATCGAGTTAGAACACTTAGAGACCACACGAATCCTACAAGAATAAGTGCACCCTCATGCATAATTTTCCCTCCTAATGCATCTCACTTTAATTTTAAACTAGACATTATTCAACTTTTACCTTCTTTTCATGGCTCACATTTGAGAGAATTTGAAGAAGTCTATAACACTTATAATGACTTACATTGTAGCATGAACACAATCAGATTAAAGCTTTTTTCTTTTTCATTAAAAGATAAAGCTAAAACATGGCTAAAAAATCTTAGGTCATGATCCATTCATGTTTAGGATGAAATGCAACAATAAGTTTTAAATAAGTGTTTTCCATCTCACAGAACAAACTCTTTCAAAAGACAAAACACCACTTTCACTCAAAAACTAGGAGAAAAATTTTACCAATGTTGGGATAGGTATCGGGACTTGCTTAATACTTGCCCTCATCATGGTTTTGAAACATAGAGATTGGTTTCATATTTTTATGAAGGGTGAACACCTAAAGATAGATAAATGGTGGAATTAATATGCAATGGAACTTTTGAAAATAAAAACCTTAATGAAGCAATGGAGTACCTAGACTTGCTAGCTGAAAATGCTCAAAATTAGGACACTATAGGTTCTTATGAGGCACTAGGTAAGACTCAACCTCATACATCTAGTGGAGGTATGTACAACCTTAGAGAAGATCATGATCTTCAAGCCAAATTTACATCTTTAGCAAGAAAAGTTGAAGCACTAGAATTAAAAAAGAATGGTCAATTAAAATCTGTTCAAGACATTGTGTGTCAAATCTGTGAAACCAATGAACATTTAACCAATGACTGTTCAACTTTGCCTTCTTTTAAGGAATGTCTTTATGAACAAACTCATGCTTTAAATAGTTTTCAAAGGCCCAATTATAACCTATACTCGCAAACATACAACCTTAGATGGAGAAACCACCAAATTTCAGCTAGAAGAGTGGTAACAACAATGTATAAACTTCACAACCACCATTTCAAGCAAACCATAATTTCTAAAATTCTCATGGATATGCACCTCCTTATGCTCCACCTTTTAGAAGAAATCTTGAGGAAACATTATATGCATTCATTGAAAAGCAGGAGACAATCAACACTCAAAATGCTCAAACCATGATAGATATAAAAGATACTCATGCAAAATTCACTTCTACTCTTAGTTTTCAAGAGAAAGGTAAGTTTTAATCTCAGCCACAACAAAATCCCAAGGGGCAATACAATGCAAATACAAGTAGTTCCGCAAACCATCACATGGATCAAGTCAAATTAGTCATCACTCTTCACACTGGTAAGGTTATTGAAAAACCCACTCTTGAACCTTGTGAGAAAGATGATGAGTGAATCTCTGAGGGTAAGGAATGGGTTGAAGTTGAACATTGCAAAGAAAAGAAGGATTCCCCGCCAACACTTTCATTTCCTCATGCCATGACCAAATGAAGGAAAGTTAATCACAACTCTGAAATCTTTGAAACTTTTAAAGGTAAGGATCAATATACCTTTGTTGGAAGCTATTAAACAAGTACCTTCTTATGCTAAATGTTTTAAAGCTCTGCGCACTGTAAAGAGAAAACTGAATGTGAAATAGAAAGCCTTTTTAGTAGAACAAGTAAGTGACATTCTTCAAAACAATAATGCTTTGAAATATAAAGACCCTGGTTGTCCTATAATTTCTTGCTTTATTGGAGAACATAAAATTGAAAGAGCTTTACTTAATCTCAGAGCTCGTGTGAATTTATTTCCATATTCAATCTTTTAATGTCTCAATCTAGGTGAGTTAAAACCAACTTCTGTAACTCTTTTACTTGCTGATAGATCTATAAAAGTGCCTAGAGGCATAGTTGAAGATGTGATAGTACAAGTTGATAAATTCTTTTATCCTATGGATTTTATTGTCCTAGATACACAAATTGTTAAGGCATGTAATTTAATTCCTGTTATTTTAGGACGTTCATTTCTTGCAACTTCTAATGCGTTGATTAATTATAGGAATGGACTGATAAAGTTATCATTTGAAAATGTGACATTGAAGATGAATATTTTTAATATTTACGAGCAACCTAGAGATAATAATGATTTACAGGAAGTGGACTTTATTGAAAAATTAGTTCATGATCAATTTGAAACTATTTCCAGTGAAATTTAATTTAATGAGTCTAAGAATTTGCAAATGGTTTATTTTCAGGAAGAATCAAAGGCAAGTAATTGGAGACCAGAAATTGAAGAGTTGCCACCACGATCTATTGAGTCTATATCTTCATGTGTTCAACTACCAAAACCTGATTTGAAGTCGTTACCATTCAATCTCAAATTCTCATTTTTGGGAGAAAATGAAACTTTTTCGGTAATAATTTTTTCCAAACTTAATGCACATTAAGAAGCTAAGTTATTACAAACTCTGAAAATGCATAAAAATGCATTAGGATGGGCCATAGCTGACATAAAAAGAATTAGTCCCTTGACTTGCACACACAACATTTCTTTAGAGGAAAAGGCTAAACCCTCTAGAGAAATGCAATGAAGGCTTAATCCTAATATGAAAGAAGTAGTGAGGAATGAAGTAATTAAGCTTCTAGATAATTGAATCATTTATCCTATTTCTGATAGCAAATGGATAAGTTCTACCCAAGTTGTACCCAAGAAGTTTGGAGTCATTGTGATAACAAATGAGAAAAATGAGTTAATTTCAACTAGGACTGTTACTGGTTGGCGCATGTGTACTGACTATAGGAAACTTAATTCAATGACTAAAAAAGATCATTTCCCCTTACCTTTCATGGATCAATCCTAGAAAGAATTGTAGGTCATAAATTTTATTGTTTCGTAGATGGTTATTTAGGTTATAATCAAATTGAAAATGCATTGGAAGATCAAGAGAATACTACTTTCACATGTCTATTTGGCACTTTTGCAAATCCAAGGATGCCTTTTGGATTGTGTAATGCATGAGTCACATTTCAAAGATGCACACTTAGCATATTTAATGATATGGTTGAACGTTTTCTAAAAATTTTCATAGATGATTTTTCTATTTTTGGTGATTCATTTAATGATGTTTGACTAACTTAGAAAAGGTTTTGAGCAGGTGTGAAGAGAAGAATCTTGTGCTGAATTGGGAAAAATATCATTTTATGGTAACAAACGACATTGTACTTGATCATATTATTTCATTAAAAGGAACTGAGGTTGACAAATCTAAAATCAAATTAATTGCCAATTTGCCAACACCAAAATCTATTAAAGATGTTAGATCATTCTTAGGACATGCTGCTTTTTATAAAAGGTTCATCAAAGATTTTAGTGTTATATCTAAGTCATTGTGTAACCTTCTAACAAAGAAAAATGCTTTTGAATGGACTGAACAATATAAAAAAGCCTTTGTTAAACTTAAAAACATGCTTACTTTTGCTCCTGTCATTCAATCTCCTGATTGGTCATTACCTTTTGAAATAAAGTGTGACACTAGTGATTATGCCATGGGTGCTGTTTTGGGACAAAAAAAAAAGATAAGAAACCTTATGTGATCTACTATGCAAGTAAAATTTTA
Source organism: Populus pruinosa (assembly GCA_026413675.1). Taxonomy (NCBI): domain Eukaryota; kingdom Viridiplantae; phylum Streptophyta; class Magnoliopsida; order Malpighiales; family Salicaceae; genus Populus; species Populus pruinosa. The sequence goes on from CM048606.1 coordinate 7,698,863, forward strand.
AATAGTATTCAAATGAATTATACCACCACTAAAAAAGAATTACTTATAGTAGTATTTGCATGTGAAAAATTTAGGTCTTATCTTGTCGGCTCACCTGTTGTTGTTTTTATTGATCATGCAACATTGAAATATCTTCTTTCAAAAAAGGATTCTAAGCCTAGACTGGTATGATGGATTTTGTTACTTCAAGAATTTGATATCACAATCAAAGACAAGAAAGGCACTAAAAATATTGTCGCAGATCATTTGTCAAGATTGACAACATATTCAAGATCTAACATCGCATCAATCGATAACTACTTTCCTAATGAATCCTTATTTTTTGTCTCTGCAATACCTTGGTTTGCTAATATTGTTAATTTTCTTGTTTGAGGACATTTGCCAACTTATTGGAGTACCCAACACAAAAGAAAATTCTGGAACGAAGTGAAGAACTTTTATTGGTATGACCTTTATTTATTCAAATATTGTCCTGATCAAATATTTTGAAGATGCATTCCCGACAATGAGGTAAGTAGTGTCATTAAATTTTGTCATTCTAAGGCATATGGAGGTCATTTCTCATCAAGAAAGACAACTGCAAAAATCTTATACAGTGGATTTTACTAGCCCACCATGTTCAAGGACTCACACGTATTTTGCAAGACTTGTAAAAATTGTCAAAAGTTGGGATCTTTTTTAAAACGTCATATGATGCCTTTAAATCCTATTCTTGTCGTCGAGATCTTTGACTGTTGGGTATAGATTTCATGGGTCCATTTCCTCCATCATTTGGTTTCTTTCACATATTAGTAGTAGTAGATTATGTTTCAAAATGGATAGAGGCAATTCCCAGATGAAACAATGATCACAAAATAGTGATAAAGTTTTTGAAAGAAAATATTTTAAGTCGATTTAGAATCCCTCGAAACATGATAAGTGATGGTGAAACACATTTCTACAACAAGTCATTTGAGTCTTTAATGAAGAAATATGGAATCACACATAAAGTTGCCACCCTTTATCAACCCAGACAAGTGGACAAGTAGAACTTGCTAATAGAAAGATCAAACAGATCTTGGAGAAAACAGTGAACCCTAATTAGAAAGACTAGTCTTTAAGACTTAATGTTGCACTTTAGGCTTATCAAACTGCTTATAAAACATCATTAGTTATATCACCTTATAAACTAGTCTATGAAAAACCTTGTCACTTGCCTATACAACTTGAACATAAAGCTTATTGGGCTATTAAAGCTTTCAATTCATAACTTGATGATGCTAGTCAGCTGTGGAAATTACAAATAAATGTTTGAGGAAATAAGAAATTATGCATATGAAAATTCAAGAATTCATAAAGCAAGAATGAAAGAGTTTCATGACAAGAAAATACTAAGAAAAACATTCAATGTTAGTCAAAAAGTCTTACTTTATAATTCTCAACTCTATTTATTTCCTAGAAAACTAAAATCAAGATGGAGCAGTCCTTTTATTGTGAAACATGTGTATCCATATGGGGCCTATGATATCGAGAATCCAAAGAATGGTAATGTTTTCAAAGTAAATGGATATCCTTTGAAAGCTTACTTTGATAATTTTTCAATTGAAAATGACTCTATTGAATTGGGTGATCCTTTATATAAAGATTGATATTTTTTTTTCTTACATTGATTTTGTGTTTTCTTTTGGTGTGACCTATGTTTTGCTAGTTTTTTCTCACCCCGGTCAAATAGCAAAAAACAGTACTTCATGAATTAAGTCGATTTTTTCAGTTTCCCATAATAACTGATATCTGTGTATATATTTGTTTAATTCTTTTCCCTTTCTCTTTTCTTTACATCTCCTCTCATTTAAAAATGGACACCACTCTTGAAAAATTAAAAACATATTTTCCTGCTCTACCTCAAAATGCGATTATAAAAATTTATCATGCTAGATGTGCAAGATTAAGATTGTTAATGAACCATGGAATTCTTGAAGATATTCATTGGCTCATTAAAGCAAAGGTATGATTATCAGGTGAGTTCTACAATTCTTTCATTTCGTATATGCTTAGAACAAGTAAAAGCACGTTTGTAAAGAAACGTCGTGTAAAACGACTGCAAGTTTGTCATAGATGTGCTAGATGAACTTGTAATACAAAATATCATTCTTTAGAAATGGTATCTGTAAATTATGAAGATAAGATTCAGTTCATTAAGGATGCCTGAGTAAGGAGTCTTTAGATAATATTCTATTGAATCTTGAGACGCACTCTAGTAGAGATGTGCATCGTGTAATTTATGATTTATGGCCACAATTCTATAAAGAACATGCTTGACATAGTCTTGGAATTTGACTAAAAAAGACCATGTTTGCTGGTTTTTAAGAAAACTAGATGGAAAGCATATCCCCAATCTATAGAGGGCATTTAAGCCATTCTTGGACATAAAACTAAGGGAGGATGTGAGCCACAATCATAACAACTTGTACATACACATGTTAACTATCTCTGTATATACACATGTTAAAAAAATAATAATAAAAGAGAGAGAGAGAGACTCCAGCTGGCCTATATATAGGTGGTATGATTGCATTTTCACTTTCTCATCTATAAATTCTTATCTGCCTTCCTTTTATTCTATTCAACCCACACATTCCACAAATATCAAAGTGTGTAGAAATGGCAAGTTCCTCAAGTCATCAAATCCAAAATATTTGTGTTTTAAGTGGATCTAGTCCTAGGAAAGAAAAAGAGTTTTTAGAATCAGCAAATCATCTTGGTCAGGTATTAGCTACAAGAAAGATTCATTTGGTATATAGAGGAGGCAGCCTTGGGTTAATGGGGGTGTGTCAATAGCTGTATTTTTAGGAGGTAGTCAAGTTTTGGGGTTGTCCCCAAAGCTTTAGCATAAGGGGACATTATTGGAAACACAATTGGAGAGGAACTATAGGTCTCCACAATGTCTGATTGAATAAATACAATGTTTAAACATGTCAATGCCTTCATTGTCTTGCCAGGTGGTCTTAGCACATTGGAAAAGATCTTTCATATTTCCTCTTGGGTCCAACTTCACATTCACCATAAATACAAAACATGTTAGTATCAAACATTAAAATCCATATTGAGTTTATATTATACTTATTCTTACACCATTAGTGTATTTTCACCTTGACATCATAAACTTAGCTAAACATAATAAAATAAAAATAAATAAATAAACAAAATATAAATATAAATAAGATAAAAGTTAACTAAGTAAATGAAAGGAAATGAAAGGCATAAACTTGATATTAATGAAAGCAAAACATAAGCTTACAAAAAATACAAAGATAGAAAGAAAGAGCATGATCTCAATCTGGAAACCAAGATACCTAAATCCCTGGTAAATTTCTCCTTTTATAGGCCAAAATTAGGAACTATTGATTTCATGATTAATTGATTAGTGGATAGCCATTCTTGACTTTATGACAACCCTTATCTTCTCTTGTCTGCCTAAAATGTCATTGATAACGTCATAATTAGAACACTTGAAAACATAAAAGTTTTAGGAAATTGTCTCAGCTTTCTATAAAAAAAAATGAAGTCATTTGGACTTCTAGAACTCTAGATATAGGCCAAAAACTTAACAGTGCACGGGCTATAGGACAGATTCAGATTTCTTTGTTGTTGCTATAATTTGGACTTAAAAATAGCCTTTCTAAATCTTGGGCTCCATATGAAAGTTATAGGTCTATATCTTAACTTTCCATTGATATAAAGTAGACCTAAATCCAAGATCTACAGCTCCAGATTTGACCCAATTATCGAATAGTGTTCCAATTTGGACTACACCAACATCTCTTTTCTAAGTTTGGTCATCTCTTTGTCCTTTCAATTTCAGTTCTTAAATTCATCAATCAATCCTTTCATTTATGTGATAAACCTGCATTTAAAATGAACATTTATATCAAGTTAAAGGTATCTTATATTATTAGATATGTTATTATAAAACATGCTTTAGATAAGGAGTTATTGATACTTCAAGTGCAAAATGATGATATAAAACATTGATAAAAATGCACTTTTAAGTAATAATCATCTCTTAACCAACAAGCTTTCAATTTGAAACTAGGCATGATCCAACTTCTTCCCATATATGATGGTATGGATTCTGAAAATCCATATATACACATTTAGGACTTTGAAGAGGTATGTAATACTTTTATTGATAGAACATGCACTAAGTAAACTATTCAGCTTAAATTGTTCCCATTCTCTCTAAAGGATAAAGCCAAGCTTTCACTAAACTCCTACGTCCTAGGTCTATAAGTACATCGAGGGAAATGTAAGCTAAATTTAAAAAAAAAAATACTTCCCCACTCATAAGACGATAGCTTTACAATGTCAAATGATGAATTTTTATTGTAGTCCAAATGATTCATTTCACCAAGCTTGGGAAAGGTTCAAAGACTTGTTAAATGCATGCCCTACTATGGTTTTGAGAAGTGGAGGTTAGTGAGTTTCTTCTACGACTCTCTTACCGTAGATTTTAAAAAGCTAGTGTCAACCATATGTAATAATGAGTTTTATGACAAAGAACCAAGTGAAGCCTTTGATTTTTTTGATCAATTAGCTGAAACCACAACGCAATGGGAGACCTCTCTCCCACTCCATGTTGAGTCTAAAAACATCATTTCTCATTCAAGTGGTAAGTTCCAATCGAAAAAGATTGATGACTACAAATCAAGTTCCTTTCATAGCTCAGGTGTCGGTTATACCATAGAGTATGAACTATGAAAGTACCAAACATTTGTTGTACCAAGTGTTAGATAACATTATTTATGTTCTTTTGTTAAAGGTAACAACTAAGGGAAATGGATTGTATATAATTAAAAAAAAAAGAAAAACATGAAAAACAAAAGAAAAAAAAGACAAAAAAAAAGAAAAAAAATGATGATAATAAAAATGTAGATAAGTTTGGTTTCATAGCCTCCCTAACCTAAGCAATTAAGCCCGAAGGGGTGTTTTAACACCTAATACCCTAAAGTCAACTGACTTGGGAGCTATTGGCCCAACGCTTGTTACATGGATTGAGGAGAAAAGCTTAAGGGAATCAAACATTGCACTATCTACATATCAGTATCTGCGACTCGAGTTACTAAGCTCGTAGGGGTGTCTGAACACCTAATGCCCTAAGACCAACTGGTCTGGGAGTCATTAGCTGAAAGCTCGTTACATGGGTTAAAGATGCATGATGTTTTTAAATTATATGTATATTTGTTTTTTAAAAAAAGACAAAAATACTAATCCCAACTCAAGGAAGTTAACCTTAAACATTAGAACAAAAATTTTGTTTTCTTCCAAGAAAAGCCCCATAATTATATGTTGATACATTGAGCACAAAAGAAAGGTTTATTAATATCTTGTTAAGAGGTATTGAGCAGATATATAAATTTAATGAGAGTTTGTTTATCTGGATAGATTAATGGAAGTTAAATGATGAATACCTTGCTTTGTGAAATTTGCAAATTGTTGTAACGTTTTGATTACTAGGGACTAGTAATAAGCTGGTTGAGGGGTGTGATTAGTACTAAAATGTGTATTTTTTATCAAGGTTTTATGTCATTATTTTGCACTTGAAGTATCAATAACTCTTTAACTAAAGCATGTTTTATAATAATGTATCTAATAATATAAGATACCTATAATTTGTGGTAAATGTCTATTTTTAATATAAGATACCTAATGTAATCATGTTAACAATATATAATCTGATTGGAACCTCCTTTGTGTGTGGTTTCCAATTCAATAATAAGAGTTTATACTATACTTGTTTGATATACCATTAGTGGAACCTCTAACCTTGACATTTGTTATTATTATTGTTTAATCCTTACATTAATTTTCCATCTCCAAGTTCTCATCATCTTCTTCTTCTTTTTCTTTATTACTACTACTACTACTACTACTACTACTACTACTACTACTACTACTACTACTATTATTATTATTATTATTATTATTATTATTATTATTATTATTATAGTTGTTGTTGTTATTGTTATTGTTGTTGTTATTGTTGTTGTTATTATTGCTATTATTGTTGCTTATAATTGTTGACTATAATTTGTACAATTAACCTCCCTGTGGTTCGATCCCGGTCTTGCCGGGTTATTTATTACTTCAACACTCCTGCACTTGGGAGAAGACATCAACCTTTTAGTCGTGTCAAACATAAATCAAGATTAGTCATTTAACAAGCAAAGTATTAAAGAGTGAACAAGATAACAAATACAAAACATGTTAGTATTAAACATTAAAGTCCATATTAAGTTTACATTATACTTATTCTTACACCATTAATGTAACCTTTTCACCTTGAAATAATAAACTTAGCTACACATAATGAAAGAAAGAAAAATAAATAAAAAAAATAAGAACATAAATAAGATAAGAGTTAACTAAGTAAAGGAAAGGAAATGAAAGGCATAAACTTGATATTAATGAAAGCAAAGCATAAACATTACAAAAAATACAAGGAGAGAAAGCAAGAGCATGATCTGGAAACCAAGATGTCTAAATGTATGGCAAATGCCTCCTTTTATAGGCCAAAATTGAGAACTATTGATTTGATAACTAATTGATGAGTGGGTGACCAACTCTTGACTTGGTGACAATCCTTATCTTCTCTTTTCTGCCCAAAACATCATTGATAACGTCTATAAAAGTTGTAGAAAATTGTCTTAGATTTCTTGTGTAAAACATTTAGGTCATTTGGACTTCCAGAACTCCAGATATGGGCCAAACATTGAACAGTGCTCAGGCTGGAAGATAGATTCGGACTTCTTTGTTGTTGCTACAATTTGAACTTGAAAATGGTCTTTTTTAAGTCTTGGGCTCCATATGAAAGTTGTAGGCCTATGTCTTACCTTTCTATCCATATATAGTAGACCTAAATCTGAGATCTACAGCTCTAGATATGACCCAATTATCAAATAGTATTCTAATTTGGACTGCACCAGCATCTCTTTTCTAAGTTTGACCATCTATCTCTTTGTCCTGTCAATTTCAGTTTTTAAATTCATCAATCAATTCTTTCATTTATGTGATAGGCCTGCATTTAAAAGGAACATTGATTAGTACTTAAAAGTGCATTTTTGTCATGGTTTTATATCATCATTTTGCACTTGAAGTATCAATAACTCCTTAACTAAAATATGTTTTATAATAATGTATCTAATAATATAAGATACCTATAATTTGTGGTAAATGTCTATTTTTAATGCAGGTCTATTACATAAATGAAAGGATTGATTGATGACTTGAAGAACTTAAATTGCAAGGATAAAGAGATGGTCAAACTTAGAGAAGAGATGTCGGTGCAATCCAAACCAGAACACTGTTCGGTAATTAGGTCATATCTGGAGCTACAGATCTCAGATTTAGGTCCAATTTATATGGATGGAAAGGTAAGACATAGGCCTACAACTTTCATATGGAGCCCAAGATCTAAAAAGGCCATTATCAAGTCCAAATTGTAGCAACAACAAAGAAGCCCGAATCTGTCTTCCAGCCCGAGCACTGTTCGGTATTTTGGCCATATCTGGAGTTCTAGAAGTCCAAATGAGCTGAATTTTTTACACAAGAAAGCTGAGACAATTGCCTACAACTTTCATGTTTGCACCTGGCTCCAGTTTTGACGTTATCAATGACGTTTTGGGCAGACAAGAGAAGATAAGGATTGTCACCAAGTCAAAAGTTGGCCACCCACTTATCAATTAGTCATCAAATCAATAGTTCCCAATTTTGGCCTATAAAAGGAGGCATTTGCCATGCATTTAGGCATCTTGGTGTTCAGATCAAGATCATGCTCTTCTTTTCTCTCTTTGTATTTTTTGTAATATTTATGCTTTACTTTCATTAATATCAAGTTTATGCTTTTCATTTCCTTTCCTTTACTTAGTTAACTTTTATGTTCTTATTTAGTTTATTTGTTTTCCTTTCTTTCATTATGTCTAGCTAAGTTAATTATGTCAAGGTGAAAAGGTTACACTAATGGTGTAAGAATAAGTATAATGTAAACTTAATATGGACTTTAATGTTTGATACTAACATGTTTTATATTTGTTATCTTGTTCACTCTTTAATACTTTGCTTGTTAAATGACTAATCTTGATTTATGTTATATAACACTTGGTACAACAAATGCTTGGCACTTTCATAGCCCATAATGTATGGTATAACCGACACCTGAGCTATGAAAGGAACTTGATTTGTTGTTAACATAAGTTATAATCATGAATGCTTGACGAGATTTACAAGTATTAGCATTAATTGAATAAGATGACTAATGTAATCATGTTAACAATATATAATCTGATTGGAACCTCCTTTGTGTGTGGTTTCCAATTCAATAATAAGAGTTTATACTATACTTGTTTGATATACCATTAGTGGAACCTCTAACCTTGACATTTGTTATTATTATTGTTTAATCCTTACATTAATTTTTCATCTCCAAGTTCTCATCATCTTCTTCTTCTTCTCTTTCTTTATTATTATTATTATTATTACTACTACTAATATTACTACTACTACTACTACTACTACTACTATTATTATTATTATTATTACTACTACTATTGTTGTTGTTGTTATTATTGTTTATAATTGTTGTCTATAATTTGTACAATTAACCTCCCTGTGGTTCGACCCCGGTCTTGCCGGGTTATTTATTACTTCGACACTCCTGCACTTGGGAGAAGACATCAACCTTTTAGTCGTGTCAAGTTTTTGGCGCCGTTGCCGGGGAGGTAAGTTCTTGTATAAATTATAGTATTTATTTTATTTTCTCTTCTCACTTTCCTTGTATATAACTTTGTTTCTTTTCTTTTGTTTCTTTTTATTTTGTTTTCTTCCTCCTTTTGCTTTCTTCTTTTTTTTTTTTTTTTTATTCCAACACGTGCATGAGAGTGTGGTCACGTACATCAAGTGGTAGACTTTGTAGGATATCCTCATCATTTTCAGAAAATATGGCTGAAGAAGATAATCAATCACTTCATAATGAAAATAATGAGAATAACCGTGCTAGAACACTTAGAGATCATATGAATCCCACAAGAACAAGTGCACCATCATGCATAGTTTTTCCTCCTGATGCATCTCATTTTAATTTTAAGCCAGACATTATTCAACTTTTACCTTCTTTTCATGGTTTAGAATTGGAAAATCCGTACTTGCATTTAAGGGAATTTGAAGAGGTCTGCAACACATATAATAATTTAAATTGTAGCATGAACACCATCAGATTAAAGCTTTTCCCTTTTTCATTAAAAGATAAAGCTAAAACATGGCTACAAAATTTAAGACCAGGATCCATTCGTGCTTGGGATGAAATGCAACAACAATTTTTAAAGAAGTTTTTCCCATCTCATAAAACAAACTCTTTCAAGAGACAAATCACCACTTTCACTCAAAAACCAGGAGAAACATTTTATAAATGTTGGGATAGGTATCGAGACTTGCTGAGTACTTGCCCGCATCATGGTTTTGAAACATGGAGATTGGTTTCACATTTCTATGAAGGGTTAACACCTAAAGATAGGCAAATGGTTGAATTGATGTGCAATGGAACTTTTGAAGATAAAGACCCTGATGAAGCAATTGAGTACTTAGACTTGTTAGCTGAAAATGCTCAAAATTGGGACACTGCGGGTACATATGAGGCACCGAGTAAAACTCAACCTCATACATCTAGTGGAGGTATGTACAACCTTAGGGAAGATCATGACTTTCAAGCCAAATTTGCATCTTTAGCTAGAAAAGTCGAGGCACTAGAATTGAAAAAGAGTGGTCAATTAAAATCTGTTGAAAACATTGTGTGTCAAATCTGTGAAACAAATGAACACTCAACCAACGATTGTCCAACCTTGCCTTCTTTTAAGGAATGTCTCCATGAACAAGCCCATGCTTTAAACAGTTTCCAAAGGCCCAACCAGAACCTATACTCCCAAACATACAACCCTGGTTGGAGAAATCACCCAAATTTCAATTGGAAGAGTGAGAACAACAATGCACAAACTTCACAACCACCGTTTCAAGCACACCACAATTTCCAAAATTCTCATGGATATGCACCTCCTTATGCTCCACCTCCTAGAAGAAATTTTGAGGAAACAGTGCATGCATTCATTGAAAAGCAAGAGATAATTAATACTCAACTTGTTCAAAACATGACAGATTTTAAAGATACTCTTGCTAAATTAACATCTGCTCTTAGTTTCCAAGAGAAAGGTAAGTTTCCATCTCAAACACAACAAAATCCCAAGGGGCAATACAATGCAAATGCAAGTAGTTCCGGAAGCCTACACATGGATCAAGTCAAATCAGTCACTACTCTGCGCAGTGGTAAGGTTATTGAAAAACCCTCTTTTGAACCTTATGAGAAAGATGATGAGTCAATCTCTGAGGGTAAGGAAGGGGTTGAATCTGAAAATTGCAACGAAACGACTGATTCACCGCCAGCACTTCCATTTCCTCATGCCATGACTAAACAAAGGAAAGTCAATCACAACTCAGAAATTTTTGAAATTTTCAAACAGGTAAGGATCAATATACCTTTGTTGGATGCTATTAAACAGGTTCCTTCCTATGCTAAATTTTTGAAAGATCTCTGCACTGTGAAGAGGAAACTGAATGTGAAAAAGAAAGCCTTTTTAGCCGAACAAGTAAGTGCTATTCTTCAAAACAATAATGCTTTGAAATATAAAGACCCTGGTTGTCCTACAATTTCTTGCTTTATTGGAGAGCATAAAATTGAAAGAGCTTTACTTGATCTTGGAGCTAGTGTGAATTTACTTCCATATTCAGTTTTTCAAAGTCTCAATCTAGGTGAGTTAAAACCAACTTCTATATCTCTTTTACTTGCCGATAGATCTGTAAAAGTGCCTAGAGGAATAATTGAAGATGTGTTAGTACAAGTCGATAAATTCATTTATCCTGTGGATTTTATTGTCTTGGACACAGAACCTGTTGAAGCATGTAATTCATTTCCTGTTATTTTAGGATGTCCGTTTCTTGCAACCTCTAACGCATTGATTAATTGTAGGAATGGACTGATGAAGCTATCATTTGGAAACATGACATTGGAGATGAATATTTTCAACATTTGCAAGCAACCTGGAGATGATAATGATTTACAAGAAGTAGATCAGATTGATGAATTAGTTTATGATCAACTTGAATCTACTTTAAGTAAAAATGAATTGGATGAAATTGAAGATTTGCAAATGGTTTATTCTGAGGAAGAAATCACGGATGAAACAAGCACCGAAAATGTTGATGCGAATCTTTTGTCAACAGTGACAACAGATTCGACATCTGACATCACACCAATCGATGATTACTTTCCTAACGAATCCTTACTTTCTCTTAGTCCAATGCCTTGGTATGATAAAAATATCAATTTTCTTTCTTTAGGAGATTTGCCAGCTGATTGGAGTACCCAAGAAAAAGAAAAGTTTTTGAACGAAGTGAAGAATTTTTATTGTGATGACCCTACCTTATTCAAATATTGTCCTGATCAAATATTTCAAAGATTCATTCCCGACAATGAGGTAAGTAGTGTCATTAAACTTTGTCATTCTGAAGCATGTGGAAGTTATTTCTCGTCAAAAAAGACAATTGCAAAAATCTTGCAAAATGGATTTTATTGGCCCACCATGTTCAAGGACACGCATGCATTCTGCAAAACTTGTGAAAATTGTCAAAAGATTGATACTGGTCAAAAAGTTTTGTTTTATGATTCTCAAATCTATGCAGTCCCTAGAGAGCTAAGACCAAGATGGAGCAATCCTTATGGGGCCTGTGATATTGAGAATTCAATGAATGATAATGATTTTAAGGAAAATGGACATCGTTTGAAAACTTACTTTGATAATTTTCCTAGTAAAAATGAATCAACTGGTTGGAATGATCTTGTAGATAAAGGTTGATTTTTTTTCTCACATTGTTTTTGTGTTTCTTTTTGAGTGATTTTTGCTAGTTTCTCTCACCCCGGTCAAATGGCGGATAACGGTACTCCGTGACTTAAGTCGGTTCTTTCAGTTTCCCATAATTACTGATATCTGTGTATATATCTGTGTAATTCTTTGAATTTCTCTTCCAATTCTCATTTGAAAATGGACACTAATCTTGAAAAATTGAAAAAGTATTTTCCCGCTCTGCCTCAGAATGCAATTACAAAAATTTACCGTGCTAGATGTGCAAGATTGAGATTGTTAATGAATCATGGAATTCCTGAAGATATTCGTTGGTTGATTGAAGCAAAGGTCCGATTATCAGGTGAGTCCTCTAATTACTTCATTTCACACATGCCTGGAACAGGTAAAAGCACTTTTGCAAAGAAGCGTCGTGCAAAACGACTGGATGTCTGTCATCGATGTGCTAGATGGACTTGTAATACACAATGTCGTTCTTTAGGAATGGTATCTATAAACCGTGAAGATAAAATACAATTCATTAAGGATGGCTTGAGTAAGGAGTCTTTAGATAATCTTCTATTGACTCTTGAGACGCATCCTAGTGGAGATATGCATCGTACAATTCATGATTTATGGCTACTATTTCATAAAGAACATGATCGACTTAGTCTTGGGAATCTGACTAAAAAAGACCCTGTTTGCCAGTTTTTAAGAAAACTGGATGGGAAGCCTATCCCCGACCCATAGAGGGCGTTTAAGCCGTTCTTGGACGTAAAACCAAGGGAAGATGTGAGCCACAATCACAACTACCTGTACATACACAAGTTTTTTTTTCAAAAGTAAATAAATAAATAAATAAAAAGAGAGAGAGAGTGTGTGAGACTCCAGCTGGCCTCCATATAGATGTTATGATTGCCTTTTTACTTTCTCATCTATAAAACCCTATTTTCCTTCCTTTCATTTCTACTCAACCCATACATTCAACAAATACAGAAGTGTGTAGAAATGGCAAGTTCCTCAAGTCATCAAATAAGAAATATTTGTGTTTTCGGTGGATCTAGTCCTGGGAAAGAAAAAGAGTTTTTAGAATCAGCAAATCATCTTGGTCAGGTGCTAGCTGAGAGAAAGATTCATTTAGTATATGGGGGAGGCAGTCTTGGGTTAATGGGAGGTGTGTCAATAGCTGCATTTTTAGGAGGTAGTCAAGTTTTAGGGGTCGTCCCTGAAGCTTTGGCACAAGGGGACATCATTGGAAAAACAATTGGAGAGGAACTTCAGGTCTCCACAATGTCGGCTCGAATGAATGCAATGTTTAACCATGCTGATGCTTTCATTGCTTTACCAGGTGGTCTAGGCACATTGGAAGAGATCTTTCATATTTCCTCTTGGGCTCAACTGCACATTCACCATAAACCCATTGGTTTGTTAAATGTTAATGGTTATTATGATAAGTTGTTGTCTTTTCTTGATCATGCTGTGGAACAGGAATTTCTAACATCTTCTGCACGACAAATCATAATCTCTGCTACTACTGCTGAACAATTGATTGACCAACTACAATCTTTCACTCCTGTGATTGATCCTTCCATGAGTCGCATAAATTGGTCATCTAAGGAAAGCCGTAAAAAGCTTAGATTGGATTTGAGCCTTCATTTGTGAATTTTTATGTATTTTAGTTTTATTATTGTGTTTTGTTATTTTTTATTTTTGTTTCAGTGTGTTTCAGGTTTTGTCAGTGTTCGTTATTTCAGGTGATATCTTTTATACTCTATCTTTCTACCTTAGAACATTGAGGACAATGTCTCGTTTTGGTTGGGGGGAGAGGGTAGTAGTTGATAAAAAAAAAAAATTGTTTTTCATTTCATAAAGCATGTGCATAATTGTTGTTACTAGGATGGCAGAGTAAAGGAGTTCTTTTGTTAAAGTGACTCTTGAGACGCATCTTAGTAACCATTCTTAACAAGGTCTATTATAATACTTCCTGAAATATTCAGCTTTACAAACTCTCGCATTGTTATCACTTAATTCTGCTCACATACTTATTTAACATGTATTCTTAAACCTTAATTTACACACACACACTTTAACATATGATTGTGGGTTGCATATTGGATTATTACATTATTTATGTTCTTTTGTTAAAGGTAACAACTAAGGGAAAGGGATTGTATATAATTAAAAAAAAAACATGAAAAAAAAAAGAAAAAAAAAATAAAAAAAATGATGATAATAAAAATGTAGATAAGTTTGATTTCGTAGCCTCCCTAACCTAAGCAATTAAGCCCGAAGGGGTGTTTTAACACCTAATACCCTAAAGTCAACTGACTTGGGAGCTATTGGCCCAACGCTTGTTACATGGGTTGAGGAGAAAAGCTTAAGGCAATCAAACATTGCACTATCTACATATCAGTATCTGCGACCCGAGTTACTAAGCTCGTAGGGGTGTCTTAGCACCTAATGCCCTAAGACCAACTGGTCTGGGAGTCATTAGCTGAAAGCTCGTTACACGGGTTAAAGATGCATGATGTTTTTAAATTATATGTATATAGATTTAAAAAAAAAAAAAACAAAAAAAAAAAGACAAAAATAGTAATCCCAACCCAAGGAAGTTAACCTTAAACATTAGAACAAAAATTTTGTTTTCTTCCAAGAAAAGCCCCATAATTATGTGTTGATATATTGAGCACAAAAGAAAGGTTTATTAATATCTTGTTAAGTGGTATTGAGCAGATATATAAATTTAATGAGAGTTTGTTTATCTGGATAGATTAATGGAAGTTAAATGATGAATACCTTGCTTTGTGAAATTTGCAAATTGTTTTAACGCTTTGATTACTAGGGACTAGTAATAAGCTGGTTGGGGGGTGTGATTAGTACTTAAAAGTGCATTTTTGTCATGGTTTTATATCATCATTTTGCACTTGAAGTATCAATAACTCCTTAACTAAAATATGTTTTATAATAATGTATCTAATAATATAAGATACCTATAATTTGTGGTAAATGTCTATTTTTAATGCAGGTCTATCACATAAATGAAAGGATTGATTGATGACTTGAAGAACTTAAATTGCAAGGATAAAGAGATGGTCAAACTTAGAGAAGAGATGTCGGTGCAATCCAAACCGGAACACTGTTCGGTAATTAGGTCATATCTGGAGCTACAGATCTCAGATTTAGGTCCAATTTATATGGATGGAAAGGTAAGACATAGGCCTACAACTTTCATATGGAGCCCAAGATCTAAAAAGGCCATTATCAAGTCCAAATTGTAGCAACAATAAAGAAGCCCGAATCTGTCTTCCAGCCCGAGCACTGTTCGGTATTTTGGCCATATCTGGAGTTCTAGAAGTCCAAATGAGCTGAATTTTTTACACAAGAAAGCTGAGACAATTGCCTACAACTTTCATGTTTGCACCTGGCTCCAGTTTTGACGTTATCAATGATGTTTTGGGCAGACAAGAGAAGATAAGGATTGTCACCAAGTCAAAAGTTGGCCACCCACTTATCAATTAGTCATCAAATCAATAGTTCCCAATTTTGGCCTATAAAAGGAGGCATTTGCCATGCATTTAGGCATCTTGGTGTTCAGATCAAGATCATGCTCTTCTTTTCTCTCTTTGTATTTTTTGTAATATTTATGCTTTACTTTCATTAATATCAAGTTTATGCTTTTCATTTCCTTTCCTTTACTTAGTTAACTTTTATGTTCTTATTTAGTTTATTTGTTTTCCTTTCTTTCATTATGTCTAGCTAAGTTAATTATGTCAAGGTGAAAAGGTTACACTAATGGTGTAAGAATAAGTATAATGTAAACTTAATATGGACTTTAATGTTTGATACTAACATGTTTTATATTTGTTATCTTGTTCACTCTTTAATACTTTGCTTGTTAAATGACTAATCTTGATTTATGTTATATAACACTTGGTACAACAAATGCTTGGCACTTTCATAGCCCATAATGTATGGTATAACCGACACCTGAGCTATGAAAGGAACTTGATTTGTTGTTAACATAAGTTATAATCATGAATGCTTGACGAGATTTACAAGTATTAGCATTAATTGAATAAGATGACTAATGTAATCATGTTAACAATATATAATCTGATTGGAACCTCCTTTGTGTGTGGTTTCCAATTCAATAATAAGAGTTTATACTATACTTGTTTGATATACCATTAGTGGAACCTCTAACCTTGACATTTGTTATTATTATTGTTTAATCCTTACATTAATTTTTCATCTCCAAGTTCTCATCATCTTCTTCTTCTTCTCTTTCTTTATTATTATTATTATTATTACTACTACTAATATTACTACTACTACTACTACTACTACTATTATTATTATTATTATTACTACTACTATTGTTGTTGTTGTTATTATTGTTTATAATTGTTGTCTATAATTTGTACAATTAACCTCCCTGTGGTTCGACCCCGGTCTTGCCGGGTTATTTATTACTTCGACACTCCTGCACTTGGGAGAAGACATCAACCTTTTAGTCGTGTCAAACATTTACCACAAATTAAAGGTATCTTATATTATTAGATATATTAATTTAAAACATGCTTTAGTTAAGGAGTTATTGATACTTCAAGTGCAAAATAATGACATAAAACCTTGATAAAAAATACACATTTAAGTACTAATCATACCCTCCAACCAGCTTATTACTAGTCTCTAGTAATCAAAGCGTTAAAATAGAAAAACAATTTGCAAATTCCATAAAGCAAGGTATTTATCATTCAACTTCCATTAATCTATCCAGATAAATAAACTCTTATTAAATTTATATATCTGCTGAATACCTCTTAAAAAGATATTAATAAAGCTTTCTTTTATGCTCAATATATCAACATTTATAGGGCTTTTCTTGGAAGAAAACAATTTTTTTTTGTTCTAATATTTAAGGTTAACTTCCTTGGATTGAGATTATTATTATTTTTTCTTTCTCTTTTTTTTTTTAATATATATACATGTAACTTAAAACATCATGCATCTTTAACTCATGTAACGAGCTTTCGGCTAATGACTCCTAGACCAGTTGGTCTTAGGGCATTAGGTGTTGAGACACCCCTACAAGCTTAGTAACTTGGGTCGCAGATATTAATACGTAGATAGTGCAACCTTTGATTCTCTTAAGCTTTTCTCTTCAACCCAAGTAACAAGCGTTGAGCCAATAGCTCCCAAGTCAGTTGACTTTAGGCTATTAGGTGTTAAAACACCCCTTCGGGCTTAATTACTTAGGTTAGGGAGGCTATGAAACCAAACTTCTCTATATTTTTATTATCATCATTTTTCTTTTTGCTCTTTTTTTGTTTTTATTTCAAATAATATACTATCCATTTCCCTTAATTGTTACCTTTGACAAAAGAACATAAATAATGTAATAATCCAATGTGTAACCTATAATAATATGTTAAAGTGTGTGTGTGTGTAAATTAAGGTTTAAGAATACATGTTAAATGAGTATATAAGCAGAATTAAGTGATAGTAATATGAGAGTTTGTAAACCGAAATATTTCAAGAAGTATTATGATAAACCTTATTAAGAATGGTTACTAAAATGCGTCTCAAGAGTCATAAAAAGATCTCACTTACTCTGTCATCATAGTAACAAACATTTTGCACATGCTTTATGAAATAGAAAACACAGTTAGTTAATTATAATTTTTTTAGCTACTACCCTCTCCCCCAAACCAAAATGAGACATTGTCTTCAATGTTTTAAGGTAGAAAGATAGAGTATAGAAAATATCACCTGAAATAATGATATGACGAAAAGATTGATGTCTTCTCCCAAGTGCAGGAGTGTCGAAGTAATAAATAACTCGGCAAGACCGGGGTCGAACCACAGGGAGGTTAATTTTACAAATTATAAACGATACTAATATAACAACAATAATAATAATAGTAATAACAATAATGACAATAACAATAATAACTATCATAATAATAATAATAGTAATAATAATAATAATAATAGTAGTAGTAGTAGTAGTAGTAGTAGTAGTAGTACTAATAATAATAATAATAAAGAAAGAGAAGAAGAAGAAGATGATGATAATGAGAACTTAGAGATGAAATATTAATGTAAGGATTAAGCAATAATAATAACAAATGTCAAGGTTAGAGGTTCCACTAATGGTATATCAAACAAGTATAGTATAAACTCTTATTATTGAACTAGAAACCACACACAAAGGAGGTTCCAATCAGATTATATATTGTTAACATGATTACATTAGTTATCTTATTCAATTAATGCTAATACTTGTAAATCTCGTCAAGCATTCATGATTATAACTTATGTTAACAACAAATCAAGTTTCTTTCATAGCTCAGGTGTCGGTTATACCATACATTATGGGCTATGAAAGTGCCAAGCATTTGTTGTACCAAGTGTTATACAACATAAATCAAGATTAGTCATTTAACAAGCAAAGTATTAACGAGTGAACAAGATAACAAATACAAAACATGTTAGTATCAAACATTAAAGTCCATATTAAGTTTACATTATACTTATTCTCACACCATTAGTGTAACCTTTTCACCTTGACATAATAAACTTAGCTAGACATAATGAAAGAAAGAAAAATAAATAAACAAAATAAGAACATAAATAAGATAAGAGTTAACAAGGCAAAGGAAAGAAATTGAAAGGCATAAACTTAATATTAATGAAAGTAAAGCATAAACATTACAAAAAAAACAAAGAGAGAAAGCAAGAGCATGATCTTGATCTGAACACCAAGATGCCTAAATGCATGGCAAATTCCTCCTTTTATAGGCCAAAATTGGGAACTATTGATTTGATGACTAATTGATGAGTGGGTGGCCAACTCTTGACTTGGTGACAATCCTTATCTTCTCTTATCTACCCAAAAAGTCATTGATAACGTCAAAATTAGAGCCACTTGAAAACATGAAAGTTGTATGCAATTGTCTCAGCTTTCCTGTGTAAAAACTTCAGCTCATTTGGACTTCTAGAACTCCAGATATGGCCAAAATACTGAATAGTGATCAGAGGCTGGAGGACAGATTCAGGCTTCTTTGTTGTTGCTATAATTTGGACTTGAAAATGGCCTTTTTAGATCTTGGGCTCCATATTAAAGTTGTAGGTCTATGTCTTACCTTTCCATGTATATAAAGTAGACGTAAATATGAGATCAATAGCTCTAGATATGACCCAATTACCGAATAGTGTTCTGGTTTGGATTGCACCGACATCTTTCTTCTAATTTTGATCATCTCTTTGCCCTTGCAATTTAAGTTTTTAAAGTGATGAATCAATTTTTTCATTTATGTGATAGGCCTGCATTTAAAATGAATATTTACCACAAATTAAAGGTATCTTATATTATTAGATATATTATTATAAAACATGCTTTGGTTAAGGACTTATTGATACTTCAAGTGCAAAATGATGATATAAAACCATGATAAAAATGTACTTTTAAGTATTAATCACACCCCCCAACTAGCTTATTACTAGTCTCTAGTAATCAAAGCGTTAAAATAGAAAAACAATTTGCAAATTCCATAAAGCAAGGTATTCATCATTCAACTTCCATTAATCTATCCAGATACATAAACTCTTATTAAATTTATATATCTGCTGAATACCTCTTAACAAGATATTCATGAACCTTTCTTTTATGCTCAAAATTTTTGTTTTAATGTTTAAGGTTAACTTCCTTGGGTTGGGATTATTATTTTTTTTCTTCCTTTTATTTTAAATATATATACATATAATTTTAAAACACCGTTCATCTTTAACCCATGTAACGAGCTTTCGGCTAATGATTCCCAGACCAATTGGTCTTAGGGCATTAGGTGTTAAGACACCCCTACAAGCTTAGTAACTCGGGTCGCAGATACTGATATGTAGATAGTGCAATGTTTGATTTCCTTAAGCTTTTATCCTTAACCCATGTAACAAGCGTTGGGCCAATAGCTCCCAAGTCAGTTGACTTTAGGGTATTAGGTGTTTAAACACCCCTTCGGGCTTAATTGCTTAGGTTAGGGAGGCTATGAAACCAAACTTATCTATATTTTTATTATTATCATTTTTTTTTCTTTTTTTCTTTTTTCTTTTTCTTTTTTTTTAATTATATACAATCCTTTTCCCTTAGTTGTTACCTTTAACAAAAGAACATAAATAATGTAATAATCCAATGTGCAACCCACAATCATATGTTAAAGTGTGTGTGTGAAAATTAAGATTTAAGAATACATGTTAAATGATTATATGAGCAGAATTAAGTGATAATAATGCGAGAGTTTGTAAATCTGAATATTTCAAGAAGTATTATAATAGACCTTGTTAAGAATGGTTACTAAGATGCGTCTCAAGAGTCACTTTAACAAAAGAGCTCATTTACTTTGCCATCCTAGTAACAACAATTATGCACATGCTTTATGAAATGAAAAATAATTTTTTTTTATCAACTACTACTCTCTCCCCCCAACCAAAACGAGACATTGTCCTCAATGTTCTAATGTAGAAAGATAAAATATAGAAGAAATCACCTGAAATAACGAACACTGTGATGGTGGCTCTATTTATTTATTTATTTACTTTTGAAAAAGCATGTGTATGTACAGGTAGTTGTGATTGTGGCTCACATCTTCCCTTGGTTTTACGTCCAAGAACGTCTTAAACTCCCTTTATGGGTCGGGGATAGGCTTCCCATCCAATTTTCTTAAAAACTGGCAAATAGGGTCTTTTTTAGTCAGATTTCCAAGACTATGTCAAGCATGTTTTTTATGAAAATGGGTTCATAAGTCATGAATTGCACAATACTTATCTCGACTATGATGAGACTTAAGAGTCAATAGAAGATTATCTAAAGACTCTTTGTGTTTTGAAATAAATCCCACCTTTTGACAATTTTCACAAGACTTTCAGAATGCATGTGACTCCTTGAATATGGTGGGCCAGTAAAATCCACTTTGTAAGATTTCTACAGTCCTTTTTTTTAACGAGAAATGATCCCCACGTGCCTTAGAGTGATAAAATTTAATGAAATTACTTACCTCATTATCGGGAAAGCATCTTTGAAATATTTGATCAGGATGATAATTGAATAAGTAAAGGTCATCCCAATAAAAGTTTTGCATGTTGCTCAAAAATTTTCTTTTATCTTCGGTACTCTAGTGAGCTGGCAAAAATCCTGAAGCAAGAAAATTGATATTTTTAGCAAACCAAGGCATTGAACTAAGAGAAAGTAGAGATTCATCAGGAAAAGAATAATTGATTGGTGTGATGTCGGGTGTCGAATCTGTTGTCACTTTTGATAAAAGATCCGCATCATATTTTCGGTGCCTTTTTCATCATCGATGTCTTCCTGATTGGTCATGGCATGAGGAAATGGAAGTGCTGGCAGGAAATCAATCTTTTCCTTGCAATATTCAGATTCAACCCCTTCCTGACCCTTAGAGATTAACTCATCATCTTTCTCACAAGGTTCAAGAGTGGGTTTTTTAATAACCTTACCACTACGAAGAGTGATGATTGATTTGACTTGATCCATGTGTTGACTTCCAGAACAACTTGCATTTGCATTGTATTGCCCCTTGGAATTTTGCTGTGGTTGAGATGGAAACTTACCTTTCTCTTGAAAATTGAGAGCAGATGTGAATTTTGCAAGAGTATCTTTAAAATCTGTTATGCTTTGAGCAAGTTGAGTGTTGATTGTCTCTTGCTTTTCAATGAATGCATACAAAGTTTCCTCAAAATTTCTTATAGGAGGTGGAGCATAAGGAGGTGCATATCCATGATAATTTTGGAAATTATGGTGTGCTTGAAACTGTGGTTGTGAAGTTTTTGCATTGTCACTCTTCCAACTGAAATTTTGGTGATTTCTCCAACTAGGGTTGTATGTTTGCAAATATGGGTTATGATTGGGCCTCTCAAAATTATTTAAAGTATGGGCTTGTTCATGGAGACATTCCTTAAAAGATGGCAAGGTTGGACAGTTACTAGTTGAGTGTTCATTTGTTTTACATATTTGACATACAATGTTTTCAATAGATTTAAATTGACCACTTTTTTTCAATTCTAGTGCCTCGACTTTTCTAGCTAAAGATGCAAACTTAGCTTGGAGGTCATGATCTTCCCTAAGGTTATACATACCTCTACTAGATGTATGAGGTTGAGTTTTACTCAGTGCCTCATAAGTACCCGCGGTGTCCCAATTTTGAGCATTTTCAGCTAACAAGTCTAAGTACTCCATTGCTTCATCAGGGTCTTTATCTTCAAAAGTTCCATTGCACATCAATTCAACCATTTTCGTATCTCTAGGTGTTAACCCTTCATAGAAATGTGAAACCAATCTCCATGTTTCAAAACCATGATGAGGGCAAGTGCTAAGCAAGTCTCGATACCTATCCCAACATTGGTAAAATGTTTCTCCTGGTTCTTGAGTGAAAGTGGTGATTTGTCTTTTGAAAGAATTTGTTCTATGAAATGGGAAAAATTTCTTTAAAAATTGTTGTTGTTGTCATAACCCAATTCTGGGTTATTACCTAAAATCCACTTTTTTAAAAAATAAAAATCAAAAAATAAAATAAAGGCTAGAAATGTGGGGAAAACTAATCTAGAAAGACTAGGTAAAAATAAAGCTGCAATTTTGGGAGGAATTTCAAGGCCTAATTGTACCCTATTATGCCCAAAAATAGAAAAATACAAATTCAAAGGTCAAATTAAATGATTATTGGACAAATTTGCATAAAAATTAAGTCCAATAACATAATTAAATTTTTAATAGGCCAATTTGATTTAATCATGGGCCAAATTAAAATTTAATTATGCTTAAGAATTAATTTAGGTCCAAATGAAGGATTTAATTAAGTACAAGGACTTAATTATACTTTAAATGGGTCAAATTAATTTTATTTGGGGCTTAATTGGTGAAAAAATTAAGTTTGAGAGTCTAACTTGGGTTTAATTGAGAAGATTGAAATTTTAAGAAACCAAATTTAATTTTTACCAAGTTAATCAAGTGAAATCAGGGGTCAAATTGAAGAAATTGAGAGTTTAATGGTCAATTAGTGGTGAAATGGCATGAATCTAAGACCAAGGACTATAATGAAAAAGGCACGTAAATTCGGGGCTGAAGTTTAAAAAAAAAAAAAACTGGGTTACTATTCATCGTCTTCCCCGAAAAGCTGCCCGAGTAGCAACGTTTCAGATGCATTTTTGGCCTCGTTTGGCCACCAAATTCGACAACGCGTACACCTACATGTTCACCTACAACCCCTCTAGCCTCATGAATTGTCCGGTCGGGTTTATAAGATTCCAAAAGGCTTCGTTGGTCGGCCTAAAGTGGCCACCTTGGGCAGCCTGCAGCCTGAGATTTGTCAAATTTGGCAGTTCGAGGTGCACACTTTGAGCCAACGGCCTGGATTCCTCGAGTCGACTCAAGGGCTGAAAATTTTTCCCATTGAATACGAGATTACCCTCTTTCCATGCCTATAAATAGGAGCAAATTTCATGCTTAGAGGGAGGAGAAAATCGAACCCAAAGTTGGCTGAAAATCACCTTTTTCTGCTCGTTTTTCCTGCAACCAGCCCCTTGTTTTTTTTTTTCTCTCCGTCGTGGCCTCCGGCCACCACCACTGACCTCACCGCTGTCATTCCCACGAAATACGGGCGGCAGAAATGTGTTTGGTCCCAAATGTGGTTGTCCCAAAGAAGTTTCATGTTCTTGAATTTATCACATACACTGGAACACAATGCCCTATGACTCATCTCAAATCCTACTGCAATAAAATGGCAGAAGTAGTACATGATGAAAAACTACTAATGCACTTTTTCCAGGATAGCTTAAGTGGGGCAGCATTGAACTGGTATATGAAATTGGACAACACAAGGATTCGAAAATGGAAGGACCTCGTAAATGCTTTCATTAAGCAATACAAATACAACATGGATATTTCTCCTGACAGAACCAGTCTGTCTAACTTGGAGAAAGGAGATAAGGAAAGCATTAGGGAATATGCTCAAAGGTGGAGAGACCTAGCTGCTCAAGTACATCCTCCGCTTCTGGATAAAGAGATGGTCACTCTATTTGCCAACACACTCAAGGC
The DNA here is from genome assembly GCA_026413675.1 of Populus pruinosa. Classification (NCBI taxonomy): domain Eukaryota; kingdom Viridiplantae; phylum Streptophyta; class Magnoliopsida; order Malpighiales; family Salicaceae; genus Populus; species Populus pruinosa. The sequence goes on from CM048606.1 coordinate 7,722,887, forward strand.
CCCCTATTATGAGCATGTAATGGGTAGTTCGGCCAAACAATTTACTGATGCTGTGGTAGTAGCTGAGTGCATAGAACAAGGAGTAAAGAGTGGTAGAATCTCTACACCTAGGGATAAAAGGGGTTTTGAAAGGAAAGAAGTTGACTCATATCACACTCCATCCTTTTCATCCCAAATCGCCAACATCAATCTCATTTCATCTTTTCCTACCAGAAAACTTGAGCCTCAAACCAAACATCAAAGAGCCCATGAACAACTACCTACATTATCGCTGCCCTTAAATGAGATGTACCAAAAGCTACTGAGTGTCGGGTATATAGCTCCTGAACCCTTGACACCTTTAAAACAACCTTACCCTAATTGGTATAAGCCCGACCTCACTTGCGAATACCATGCTGGCGCCGCGGGACATGACATTCATACTTGTAGTGCCTTTAAGAAGAGGCTTGTGCATTTAATTAAAGCTGAATGGATAACCCTTGATGGAACTCCAAACATGAAGCATGAGTAGGGTGTGGAGAAAGCAGTTTGAATTCTCGAGGAAAAAGATAAAGTTCTATCACAAGATACGAGGATGGCATCAGCCCCTAATAATTGCCTTCGTTTGATCATGTCTATAAAGTTATTTTTAAGTCTTGTTGGCAAATTAACTCATGATGCCACCAAACTTTCCTTGTCAAATGAGCCTTTCTTGTTAATAAGATCATGTGTTTTTCTATATTTATGACATGCTTTTATCGTTTCATGTAAATAACACATTGAGCATAAAACCATTACGCCGAGATTTTTTTGGGAGTTCAAAGTTTAGTACAAAAGCAGAAATCATGTTGGTGTTTGTCCGAAACAAACAAGTTCTGAAAATTCAAGTGATTTCTTAGAGAGGTAACCATACACCTAGAAAACCTGAAAAAGAAAAAACATCATGAAGTGACTCTCAAGCTGAGTTTCATTGAATGAATAATGAGAAATCACTTTGCATATTCGCATGAAAACAAGGCTTCCCGATCCTAAAGGCATGCATTTGAGATGAAGAAAGGTCATCTTTGACAATCCTTTTCACAAGGCTGAAATATATCCTTTGCAATCCCCTTTTGAGCCTGATAATGTTTTATTTTGGAAATAACCTTGACTAGGATCACACCCTACACTGGGGGGCAAGTGCCAAAAAAATCCTTAATGATTAAAAATGCCCAAATAACTCTTGGGAGCATAAAAGAAAATTCACAATCATTGAAGGTGCCCATACAAAATACAAAGTTAGGGGGCATAAAAAATCCAAAGGATCCAAAAATTTTGAGCATAAAAAGGGCCAATGCAATGATGCTCGACCAAATGAAGAAAAAAAAAAAACAAAGAGAAAGAACCCAAGCCCAACACTGGGGGGCACAATGGACCATTTTACAAACTAATTCCAAGGTCTAGAAATGTATGAAAAAAAGTTTGAGATATAAACACTAGTGATCCTTAGTCGTAAAGTCCCTTAAACACCTTTTGAGCCTACAAATATCCTTTTCTTCATAACTAATAGCCCAAGCCTAAATTACGTGCCTAATCAAGCCCTTTCTGATCAAAGACAAGCAATCTGGATCGGTAGGCAGTGCTTTCTCATGCGGAAGAAAATCATTATTCATGCAAATAAATGAATGCTTTGAAAAACGGTTCTCAATAACCCTTAAATTGAAATTTAAACTTTTTGTGACCAACCAGATGTCACTTTGTGTTCTTCACATTTTCACCAAAAGCAAAACTAAAAGTTTTCATCACTTCCGAAAACCTCTCTATAGGAATCACTTGAATTTTTTCAGAATGAATTTGCTTTGAATCGATGTCAAAATGATTTTTGTGTCTGGAATAGCTTTGAAATTCCAAAATTTCTGCATGAAAGCAACTCCTTGTCAAAGACCAAACCTTCCACATAGCCTCATCCCTAAACCCAAATTAAACACTTGGAGGCATGATCAAGCTGGGGGGCAATCAAAGACGCCTAATAAGGCTGGCCCCGTGATTCCCTTCTCTAAGAAGAATGTCAAGCAAAATGGGCAACCATTGAGATAAAGGGTGGAGGACAAAGAAGTATGATGATATTAAGTCCTTCCCAAAGGTCAAAATCAAGATTTGACTTGAGTAAGCAATAGTGGGAGAGCCATCAAAGCCTACTTCCAACACTCCAACTTTTGAGGAAAGAAAGACACCATCACCACGAAGAAATGGGGACCTATATTTCTCAGGTAAGCATACATGCATATTGATCATAATGCATTGCTTTCAACATTGTCAGATCGGTTTTACCATCTCTTAGGTAACATGTTTTCTAACTTTATCTCATTTTGAGTGTGCCTTTGTGTCCTTACTTCCTTTTAAGTTCTCTTTTGAGTCACCATCTTTTAGGTAGAGTGCTTTTTTAAACCCTACCTCATTTTGAGTGTGCCTTTGTACCCTCACTTCCTTTTAAGTGCTCTTTTGAGCCACCATCTCCTAGGTAGCGTGCTTTTTTAAATCCTACCTCATTTTGAGTGTGCCTTTGTGCCCTCATTTCCTTTCATGTGCTCTTTTGAGCCATCATCTCTCGGGAAGCAGGTTTTCTGACCCTACCTCATTTTGAGTGTGCCTTTGTGCCCTCACTTCCTTTCATGTGCTCTTTTGAGCCACCATCTCTTAGGTAGCGTGCTTTTTTTAAACCCTACCTCATTTTGAGTGTGCCTTTCTGCCCTCACTTCCTTTTAAGTGCTCTTTTGAGCCATCATTTCTCGGGTAGCAGGTTTTCTGACCCTACCTCATTTTGAGTGTGCTTTTGTGCCCTCACTTCCTTTCATGTGCTCTTTTGAGCCACCATCTCTCGAGTAGCGTGTTTTCTAAGACTATTTCATTTTGAGTGTGCCTTTGGGCCCTACTTCCCTTTTTAGTGCGCTTTCGAGCCCTCACCTCTTAAGTAGTGTGTTTTCCAACCCTACCTCCCTTTTTAGTGTGCCTTTGTGCCCTCACCTCTTAGGTAGTGTGTTTTCCAACCCTGCCTCCTTTCTTAGCGCGCCTTCGAGCCTTAACCTATGAGGTAGTGTGTTTTCCAACCCTACCTTCCTTTTTGGTGAGCCTTCGAGCCCTCACCTCTTAGGTAGTGTATTTTCCTACCCTACCTTCCTCTTTTAGTGCGCCTTCGAGCCTTAACCTATGAGGTAGTGTGTTTTCCAACCCTACCTTCCTTTTTGGTGAGCCTTCGAGCCTTAACCTCTTAGGTAGTGTGTTTTCCAACCCTACCTCCCCTTTTAATGTGCCTTTGAGCACTCACCTCTTAAGTAGTGTGTTTTCCAACCGTACCTCCCTTTTTAGTGCGCCTTTGTGCCCTCACCTCTTAGGTAGTGTGTTTTCCAACCCTGCCTCCTTTTTTAATGCGTCTTTAAGCCCATACCTTTTAGGTAGTGTGTTTTCTAACCCTGCCTCCTTTTTTATCTCCCTTTTTAGTGCGTCTTTGAGCCCTCACTTTTACGTAGTGTGTTTTCAAACCCTGCCACCCTTTTTAGTGCGTCTTTGTGACCTCACCTCTTAGGTAGTGTGTTTTCCAACCCTGCCTCCTTTATTAGTGCGCCTTCGAGCCTTAACCTCTTAGGTAGTGTATTTTCTAACCCTGCCACCCTTTTTAGTGTGCCTTTGAGCCCACACCTCTTAGGTAGTGTATTTTCCAACCCTACCTCCCTTTTGAGTGCATCTTTGAGCACTCACCTTTTAGGTAGTGCGTTTTCTAACCTTACCTCCTTTCAAGTGCGCTTTTAACAGTCCTATCTCTTTTTGAATACTCTATCAAGCTTTCATTGCTTGAATAGTGCACGTTCGAGTCCCATCATGTTGTCTCTTGAAGACATTTCATTATTTTAATTTGGGCTGGTTACCCATCATAATCAGACCTCTCTGAAACCATCTTTTGATAAATCCTTGCATTTCTCACCACCTTTAAAATCTTCCATTGGGGCTGGTTGCCCATTACAATGAAACTATCTTTTGAGAAATCCTTGAATTTCTTAGCACCTTCAAAATCTTCCATTTGGGCCGGTTGTCTATTATAATGAAACCATCTTTTAAGAAATCCTTGAATTTCTTAGCACCTCCAAAATCTTCTATTTGGGCCGGTTGCCCATTACAATGAAACCATCTTTTGAGAAATCCTTACATTTCTCACCACGTGCAAAATCTTCCATTTGGGTTGGTTACCCCTTTTCGATAAAACTTTTGAAAAATCTTTATATTTTTCACCACTCTGAAAAATCTTTTCATTTCTCACCATTTTGAGGAATTTTCGCATTTCTCACCACTTTGAAAAATCTTCGTGCTTTTCACCTGGGTAGGTTGCCCATTACAACAAGACCACATTTGAAAAGTCTTTGTATTTTTCACCACTTTGAAACATTTTCGTGTTTTTCACCCGGGCAGGTTGCCCATTATAACAAGACCACTTTTGAAAAATCTTTGCATTTTTCACCACTTTGAAACATTTTCCTGTTTTTCACCCGGGCAGGTTGCCCATTACAACAAAACCACTTTTAAAAAATCTTTGTATTTTTCACCACTATGAAAAATCTTTTCATTTCTCACCAATTTGAGGAATCTTCGCATTTCTCACCACTTTGAAAAATCTTTGCATTTTTCACTACTTTGAAGAATCTTTGTATTTTTCACCACTTTGAAACTTCTTCGCGTTTTTCACCTGAGTATGTCACCCATTACAAAATCCACTTTTCACCAATTCTGGGTTATTCCCTAAAATCCACTTTTTTAAAAAATAAAAATCAAAAAATAAAATAAAGGCTAGAAATGTGGGGAAAACTGATCTAGAAAGACTAGGTAAAAATAAAGCTGCAATTTTGGGAGGAATTTCAAGGTCTAATTGTACCCTATTATGCCCAAAAATAGAAAAATACAAATTCAAAGGTCAAATTAAATGATTATTGGACAAATTTGCATAAAAATTAAGTCCAATAACATAATTAAATTTTTAATAGGCCAATTTGATTTAATCATGGGCCAAATTAAAATTTAATTATGCTTAAGAATTAATTTAGGTCCAAATGAAGGATTTAATTAAGTACAAGGACTTAATTATACTTTAAATGGGTCAAATTAATTTTATTTGGGGCTTAATTGGTGAAAAAATTAAGTTTGAGAGTCTAACTTGGATTTAATTGAGAAGATTGAAATTTTAAGAAACCAAATTTAATTTTTACCAAGTTAATCAAGTGAAATCAGGGGTCAAATTGAAGAAATTGAGAGTTTAATGGTCAATTAGTGGTGAAATGGCATGAATCTGAGACCAAGGACTATAATGAAAAAGGCACGTAAATTCGGGGCTGAAGTTTAAAAAAAAAAAAAACTGGGTTACTATTCATCGTCTTCCCCGAAAAGCTGCCCGAGTAGCAACGTTTCAGATGCATTTTTGGCCTCGTTTGGCCACCAAATTCGACAACGCGTGCACCTACATGTTCACCTACAACCCCTCTAGCCTCATGAATTGTCCGGTCGGGTTTATAAGATTCCAAAAGGCTTCGTTGGTCGGCCTAAAGTGGCCACCTTGGGCAGCCTGCAGCCTGGGATTTGTCAAATTTGGCAGTTCGAGGTGCACACTTTGAGCCAACGGCCTGGATTCCTCGAGTCGACTCAAGGGCTGAAAATTTTTCCCATTGAATACGAGATTACCCTCTTTCCATGCCTATAAATAGGAGCAAATTTCATGCTTAGAGGGAGGAGAAAATCGAACCCAAAGTTGGCTGAAAATCACCTTTTTCTGCTCGTTTTTCCTGCAACCAGCCCCTTGTTTTTTTTTTTCTCTCCGTCGTGGCCTCCGGCCACCACCACTGACCTCACCGCTGTCATTCCCACGAAATACGGGCGGCAGAAATGTGTTTGGTCCCAAATGTGGTTGTCCCAAAGAAGTTTCATGTTCTTGAATTTATCACATACACTGGAACACAATGCCCTATGACTCATCTCAAATCCTACTGCAATAAAATGGCAGAAGTAGTACATGATGAAAAACTACTAATGCACTTTTTCCAGGATAGCTTAAGTGGGGCAGCATTGAACTGGTATATGAAATTGGACAACACAAGGATTCGAAAATGGAAGGACCTCGTAAATGCTTTCATTAAGCAATACAAATACAACATGGATATTTCTCCTGACAGAACCAGTCTGTCTAACTTGGAGAAAGGAGATAAGGAAAGCATTAGGGAATATGCTCAAAGGTGGAGAGACCTAGCTGCTCAAGTACATCCTCCGCTTCTGGATAAAGAGATGGTCACTCTATTTGCCAACACACTCAAGGCCCCCTATTATGAGCATGTAATGGGTAGTTCGGCCAAACAATTTACTGATGCTGTGGTAGTAGCTGAGTGCATAGAACAAGGAGTAAAGAGTGGTAGAATCTCTACACCTAGGGATAAAAGGGGTTTTGAAAGGAAAGAAGTTGACTCATATCACACTCCATCCTTTTCATCCCAAATCGCCAACATCAATCTCATTTCATCTTTTCCTACCAGAAAACTTGAGCCTCAAACCAAACATCAAAGAGCCCATGAACAACTACCTACATTATCGCTGCCCTTAAATGAGATGTACCAAAAGCTACTGAGTGTCGGGTATATAGCTCCTGAACCCTTGACACCTTTAAAACAACCTTACCCTAATTGGTATAAGCCCGACCTCACTTGCGAATACCATGCTGGCGCCGCGGGACATGACATTCATACTTGTAGTGCCTTTAAGAAGAGGCTTGTGCATTTAATTAAAGCTGAATGGATAACCCTTGATGGAACTCCAAACATGAAGCATGAGTAGGGTGTGGAGAAAGCAGTTTGAATTCTCGAGGAAAAAGATAAAGTTCTATCACAAGATACGAGGATGGCGTCAGCCCCTAATAATTGCCTTCGTTTGATCATGTCTATAAAGTTATTTTTTAGTCTTGTTGGCAAATTAACTCATGATGCCACCAAACTTTCCTTGTCAAATGAGCCTTTCTTGTTAATAAGATCATGTGTTTTTCTATATTTATGACATGCTTTTATCGTTTCATGTAAATAACACATTGAGCATAAAACCATTACGCCGAGATTTTTTTGGGAGTTCAAAGTTTAGTACAAAAGCAGAAATCATGTTGGTGTTTGTCCGAAACAAACAAGTTCTGAAAATTCAAGTGATTTCTTAGAGAGGTAACCATACACCTAGAAAACCTGAAAAAGAAAAAACATCATGAAGTGACTCTCAAGCTGAGTTTCATTGAATGAATAATGAGAAATCACTTTGCATATTCGCATGAAAACAAGGCTTCCCGATCCTAAAGGCATGCATTTGAGATGAAGAAAGGCCATCTTTGACAATCCTTTTCACAAGGCTGAAATATATCCTTTGCAATCCCCTTTTGAGCCTGATAATGTTTTATTTTGGAAATAACCTTGACTAGGATCACACCCTACACTGGGGGGCAAGTGCCAAAAAAATCCTTAATGATTAAAAATGCCCAAATAACTCTTGGGAGCATAAAAGAAAATTCACAATCATTGAAGGTGCCCATACAAAATACAAAGTTAGGGGGCATAAAAAATCCAAAGGATCCAAAAATTTTGAGCATAAAAAGGGCCAATGCAATGATGCTCGACCAAATGAAGAAAAAAAAAAAAAAAAGAGAAAGAACCCAAGCCCAACACTGAGGGGCACAATGGACCATTTTACAAACTAATTCCAAGGTCTAGAAATGTATGAAAAAAAGTTTGAGATATAAACACTAGTGATCCTTAGTCGTAAAGTCCCTTAAACACCTTTTGAGCCTACAAATATCCTTTTCTTCATAACTAATAGCCCAAGCCTAAATTACGTGCCTAATCAAGCCCTTTCTGATCAAAGACAAGCAATCTGGATCGGTAGGCAGTGCTTTCTCATGCGGAAGAAAATCATTATTCATGCAAATAAATGAATGCTTTGAAAAACGGTTCTCAATAACCCTTAAATTGAAATTTAAACTTTTTGTGACCAACCAGATGTCACTTTGTGTTCTTCACATTTTCACCAAAAGCAAAACTAAAAGTTTTCATCACTTCCGAAAACCTCTCTATAGGAATCACTTGAATTTTTTCAGAATGAATTTGCTTTGAATCGATGTCAAAATGATTTTTGTGTCTGGAATAGCTTTGAAATTCCAAAATTTCTGCATGAAAGCAACTCCTTGTCAAAGACCAAACCTTCCACATAGCCTCATCCCTAAACCCAAATTAAACACTTGGAGGCATGATCAAGCTGGGGGGCAATCAAAGACGCCTAATAAGGCTGGCCCCGTGATTCCCTTCTCTAAGAAGAATGTCAAGCAAAATGGGCAACCATTGAGATAAAGGGTGGAGGACAAAGAAGTATGATGATATTAAGTCCTTCCCAAAGGTCAAAATCAAGATTTGACTTGAGTAAGCAATAGTGGGAGAGCCATCAAAGCCTACTTCCAACACTCCAACTTTTGAGGAAAGAAAGACACCATCACCACGAAGAAATGGGGACCTATATTTCTCAGGTAAGCATACATGCATATTGATCATAATGCATTGCTTTCAACATTGTCAGATCGGTTTTACCATCTCTTAGGTAACATGTTTTCTAACTTTATCTCATTTTGAGTGTGCCTTTGTGTCCTTACTTCCTTTTAAGTTCTCTTTTGAGTCACCATCTTTTAGGTAGAGTGCTTTTTTAAACCCTACCTCATTTTGAGTGTGCCTTTGTACCCTCACTTCCTTTTAAGTGCTCTTTTGAGCCACCATCTCCTAGGTAGCGTGCTTTTTTAAATCCTACCTCATTTTGAGTGTGCCTTTGTGCCCTCATTTCCTTTCATGTGCTCTTTTGAGCCATCATCTCTCGGGAAGCAGGTTTTCTGACCCTACCTCATTTTGAGTGTGCCTTTGTGCCCTCACTTCCTTTCATGTGCTCTTTTGAGCCACCATCTCTTAGGTAGCGTGCTTTTTTTAAACCCTACCTCATTTTGAGTGTGCCTTTCTGCCCTCACTTCCTTTTAAGTGCTCTTTTGAGCCATCATTTCTCGGGTAGCAGGTTACTGTTCATCGTCTTCCCCGAAAAGCTGCCCGAGTAGCAACGTTTCAGATGCATTTTTGGCCTCGTTTGGCCACCAAATTCGACAACGCGTGCACCTACATGTTCACCTACAACCCCTCTAGCCTCATGAATTGTCCGGTCGGGTTTATAAGATTCCAAAAGGCTTCGTTGGTCGGCCTAAAGTGGCCACCTTGGGCAGCCTGCAGCCTGGGATTTGTCAAATTTGGCAGTTCGAGGTGCACACTTTGGGCCAACGGCCTGGATTCCTCGAGTCGAATCAAGGGCTGAAAATTTTTTCCCATTGAAGACGAGATTACCCTCTTTCCATGCCTATAAATAGGAGCAAATTTCATGCTCAGAGGGAGGAGAAAATCGAACCCAAAGTTGGCCGAAAATCACCTTTTTCTGCTCGTTTTTCCTGCAACCAGCCCCTTGTTTTTTTTTTTCTCTCCGTCGTGGCCTCCGGCCACCACCACTGACCTCACCGCTGTCATTCCCACGAAATACCACACCATCATCCCCTCCTCCAGAAGCTATAAAACCACCTCACCGAAGCTTGCAACACCTCTCTCTCTCTCTCCACTACAAGTTTTTTTTTTCTTTTCTTCCTCCTACCGGCCTCCACCATTGCAGCAACCAGCTCACGCCGCCGGCCTCACCGCCTCCAGTCACGCCGCGCGCCACCAGCCAAGCCGCTGACTCTCTCCACGCCAGGTAATTCTCTCCTCCCTGCACCATTTCCTCGCATTTCACTGTTCAAGTGAAACATAATTCACTTGAACAGTGAAATGTTATTTCACTGTTCACGTGAATTATAATTCACGTGAACAGTGTAATGCTATTGTTACTATTCACGTGTGTGAATAGTAAAATTTGCAAAAAAAATACATAATTCAAAAAAAAATTTCAAAAATCATTTCAAAAAAATTTGTGATTTTCTTAAATATTTTTCTACCAAGTTTTCTTAATATTGGGTTGTATACTTATATTGTAAGATATAAATCCAGTATTAAAATGCCCGATTTTCTCCGAAATATTCAAAAAAAAACAAAAAAAATTTAAAAAGAAAAGGAAAAAAAAGATTTTGTTGCATACGGCCAAATCCTAAAGAATTTTTCAAGCATGTCTCAAAATATAAAAATTACATCTTTCTCACGATTTAAAAATCCAAAAAATGGGTATCGTAACTAGTTTATATTATCCATTAAGGTTTGACCAAAATATCAAAAACCCTTTTTTTTCCCTTTTTAACCCTTTTTTTAAGATCTAGACTTTAATATTTGTGGGATGTAAAATTACACGATAAAGTACACCCTCGAGTATTAAAGATACAAGGTGTAAATAAAGGCAATTTTAAAATTTAGACTTTAGAATGGTTAGGATTTAACCCAAAGAGGTAGAGACTCCTTCACGAAAGAACATCTGCCTTGAACCTTAGAAAAGACCAATGAATGGAAACTTGACCTAGAAGAACAATCAAACAAATAATGCAGCTTACCTAATGTAGGGTGCACTGGGGGTGATGCGTCTTCCCCTTGCACAACCAGTCCCTTACTCAGACTCTCGCAGACCATAGGTTCCTAGTAACCATAATACTAGGTGGCAACTCAAAAGAACTGAGCAAAACACAAATAATAACAAAAAAAATTGCCAGCCGATGCCGCACGGATTTTACGGCGTGCGACAGTTGTATTTCATCCCAAGCACGAATGGATCCTGGTCTTAAATTTTGTAGCCATGTTTTAACTTTATCTTTTAATGAAAAAGGAAAAAGCTTTAATGTAATGGTGTTCATGCTACAAATTAAATTATTATATGTGTTGCAGACCTCCTCAAATTCCCTTAAATGCAAGTATGGATTTTCCAATTCTAAGCCATGAAAAGAAGGTAAAAGTTGAATAATACCTAGTTTAAAATTAAAATGAGATGCATCGGGAGGAAAAACTATGCATTATGGTGCACTTGTTCTTGTGGGATTCATGTGGTCTCTAAGTGTTCTAGCACGGTTATTCTCATTATTCTCATTATGAAGTGATTGATTATCTTCTTCAGCCATATTTTCTGAAAATGATGAGGATACCCTACAAAGTCTACCACATGATGTACGTGACCACACTCTCATGCACGTGTTGGAATATAATAAAATGAAGAAGAAGGAAGAAAACAAAATAAGGAGAAACAAAATAAAAGAAACAAAGTTATATACAAGAAAAGTGAAAAGAGAAAATAAAATAAAAACTATAATTTATACAAGAACTTACCTCCCTGGCAACGTCGCCAAAAACTTGACACGATGAAAAGATTAATGTCTTCTCCCAAGTGTAGGAGTGTCGAAGTAATAAATAACTCGGCAAGACCGGGGTCGAATCACAGGGAGGTTAATTGTACAAATTATAAACGACAATAATATAACAACAATAATAATAATAACAACAACAATAATAAGAGTAATAACAATAATGACAATAATAATAATAATAATAATAATAATAATAATAATAATAATAATAATAATAATAATAATAATAAAGAAAGAGAAGAAGAAGAAGATGATGAGAACTTGAAGATGGAAAATTAATCTAAGGATTAAACAATAATAATAACAAATGTCAAGGTTAGAGGATCCACTAATGGTATGTCAAACAAGTATAGTATAAACTCTTATTATTCAATTGGAAACCACACACAAAGGAGATTCCAATCAGATTATAAATTGTTAACATGTTTACATTAGTCATCTTATTCAATTAATGCTAAGACTTGTAAATCTCGACAAGCATTCATGATTATAACTTATGTTAACAATAAATCAAGTTCGTTTCATAGCTCAGGTGTTGGTTATACCATACAGGTTATACCATACAGTATGAACTATGAAAGTGTCAAGCATTTGTTGTACCAAGTGTTATACAACATAAATCAAGATTAGTCATTTAACAAGCAAAGTATTAAAGAGTGAACAAGATAACAAATACAAAACATGTTAGTATCAAACATTAAAGTCCATTTACACAATACTTATTCTTACACCATTAGTGTAACCTTTTCACCTTGACATAAGAAACTTAGCCAGACATAATGAAAAAAAGAAAAATAAATAAACAAAATAAGAATATAAATAAGATAAGAGTTAACAAAGCAAAGGAAAGGAATTGAAAGGCATAAACTTAATATTAATGAAAGGAAAGTATAAACATTACAAAAAATACAAAGAGAGAAAGCAAGAGCATGATCTTGATCTAAACACCAAGATGCCTAAATGCATGGCAAATTCCTCCTTTTATAGGCCAAAATTGGGTACTATTGATTTGATGACTAATTGATGAGTGGGTGGCCAACTCTTGACTTGGTGACAATCCTTATCTTCTCTTGTCTGCCCAAAATGTCATTGATAACGTCAAAATTGGAGCCACTTGAAAACATTAAAGTTGTACGAAATTGTCTCAGCTTTCCTGTGTAAAAAATTCAGCTCATTTGGACTTCTAAAACTCCAAATATGGCCAAAATACTGAACAGTGCTCGAGCTGGAGGACAGATTCGGGCTTCTTTGTTGTTGCTGCAATTTGGACTTAAAAATGGCCTTTTTAGATCTTGGGCTCCATATGAAAGTTATAGGTCTATGTCTTACCTTTCCATCCATATAAAGGAGACCTAAATCTGAGATCAATAGCTTCAGATATGACCCAATTACCGAATAGTATTTTGGTTTGGATTGCACCGACATATTTCTTCTAATTTTGATCATCTCTTTGCCCTTGCAATTTAAGTTCTTAAAGTCATCAATCAATCCTTTCATTTATGTGATAGGTGACACGACCAAAAGATTGATGTCTTCTCCCAAGTGTAGGAGTGTCGAAGTAATAAATAACCCGGCAAGGCCGGGGTCGAACCATAGGGAGGTTAATTGTACAAATTATAAACAACAATTATAAACAACAATAATAGCAATAACAACAATAACTATAACAATAATAATAACAATAATAACAATAATAATAATAATAATAATAATAATAATAATAATAATAATAATAATAATAATAATAGTATTAGTAGTAGTAGTAGTAGTAGTAGGAGTAGTAGTAGTAGTAATAATAATAATAATAATAATAATAATAATAATAATAATAATAATAATGAAAGAGAAGAAGAAGATAATGATGATAACTTTGAGATGAAATATTAATTAAACAATGATAATAACAAATGTCAAGGTTAGAGATTCCACTAATGGTATGTCAAACAAGTATAATATAAACTCTTATTATTCAATTAGAAACCACACATAAAGGAGGTTCCAATCAAATTATAGATTGTTAACATGATTACATTAGTCATCTTATTCGATTAATGCTAATACTTGTAAATTTCGTCAAGCATTCATGATTATAACTTATGTTAACAACAAATCAAGTTCCTTTCATAGCTCAGGTATCGGTTATACCATACATTATGGGCTATGAAAGTGCCAAGCATTTGTTGTACCAAGTGTTATACAACATAAATCAAGATTAGTCATTTAATAAGCAAAGTATTAAAGAGTGAACAAGATAACAAATATAAAACATGTTAGTATCAAACATTAAAGTCCATATTAAGTTTACATTATACTTATTCTTACACCATTAGTGTAACCTTTTCACCTTGACATAATTAACTTAGCTAGACATAATGGAAGAAAGAAAATAAGAACATAAAAGCTAACTAAATAAAGGAAAGAAAATGAAAAGCATAAACTTGATATTAATGAAAGCAAAGCATAAAAATTACAAAAAATACAAAGAGAGAAAGGAAGAGCATGATCTTGATCTGAACACCAAGATGCCTAAATGCATGGCAAATGCCTCCTTTTATAGGCTAAAATTGGGAACTATTGATTTGATGACTAATTGATAAGTGGGTGGCTAACTTTTGACTTGGTGACAATCCTTATCTTCTCTTGTCTGCCCAAAACGTCATTAATAACGTCAAAACTGGAGCCAGTTGTACATGAAAGTTGTAGGAAATTGTCTCAGCTTTCTTGTGTAAAACATTCAGCTCATTTGGACTTCTAGAACTCCACATATGGCCAAAATACCGAACAGTGCTCGGGCTGGAAGACAGATTCGGGCTTCTTTGTTGTTGTTACAATTTGGACTTGATAATGACCTTTTTAGATCTTGGGCTCCATATGAAAGTTGTAGGCCTATGTCTTACCTTTCCATCCATATAAATTGGACCTAAATCTGAGATCTGTAGCTCCAGATATGACCCAATTACCGAACAGTGTTCCGGTTTGGATTGCACCGACATCTCTTCTCTAAGTTTGACCATCTCTTTATCCTTGCAATTTAAGTTCTTCAAGTCATCAATCAATCCATTCATTTATGTGATAGGCCTGCATTAAAAATAGACATTTACCACAAATTATAGGTATCTTATATTATTAGATACATTATTATAAAACATATTTTAGTTAAGGAGTTATTGATACTTCAAGTGCAAAATGATGATATAAAACCATGATAAAAATGCACTTTTAAGTACTAATCACACCCCTCAACCAGCTTATTACTAGTCCCTAGTAATCAAAGCGTTACAACAATTTGCAAATTTCACAAAGCAAGGTATTCATCATTTAACTTCCATTAATCTATCCAGATAAACAAACTCTCATTAAATTTATATATTTGCTCAATACCTCTTAACAAGATATTAATAAACCTTTTTTTTGTGCTCAATGTATCAACACATAATTATGGGGCTTTTCTTGGAAGAAAACAAAATTTTTGTTCTAATGTTTAAGGTTAACTTCCTTGGGTTGGGATTATTATTTTTGTCTTTTTTTTTGTCTTTTTTTTTAAATATATACATATAATTTAAAAACATCATGCATCTTTAACCCATGTAACGAGCTTTCAGCTAATGACTCCCAGACCAGTTGGTCTTAGGGCATTAGGTGTTAAGACACCTCTACGAGCTTAGTAACTCGGGTCGCAGATACTGATATGTAGATAGTGCAATGTTTGATTCCCTTAAGCTTTGCTCCTCAACCCATGTAACAAGCGTTAGGCCAATAGATCCCAAGTCAGTTGACTTTAGGGTATTAGGTGTTAAAACACCCCTTCGGGCTTAATTGCTTAGGTTAGGAAGGCTACAAAACCAAACTTATCTACTTTTTTATTATCATCATTTTTTTTCTTTTTTTTTCTTTTTTCTTTTTTCTTGTTTTTCATGTTTTTTTTTTTTTTTTTGCTTAATTATATACAATCCCTTTCCCTTAGTTGTTACCTTTAACAAAAGACCATAAATAATGTAATAATCTAATATGCAACCCACAATCATATGTTAAAGTGTGTGTGTGTAAATTAAGGTTTAAGAATACATGTTAAATAAGTATATGAGCAGAATTAAGCGGTAACAATACGAGAGTTTGTAAACCTGAAATTTCCGGAAGTATTATAATAGACCTTGTTAAGAATGGTTACTAAGATGCGTCTCAAGAATCACTTTAACAAAAGAACTCCTTTACTCTGTCATCCTAGTAACAACAATTATGCACATGCTTTATGAAATGAAAAACAAATTTTTTTTTTTCAACTACTACCCTCTCCCCCCAACCAAAACGAGACATTGTCCTCAATGTTCTAAGGTAGAAAGATAGAGTATAGAAGATATCACCTGAAATAACGTACACTGACAAAACCTAAAACACACTGAAACAAAAATAAGAAATAACAAAACACAAATATTATGCTATTAATAAAAAGAAAAGACACAAATTTTTACAAGCTAAGACTCAAATCGCAGTTGTGATTGTGGCTCACATCTTCCCTTGGTTTTACGTCCAAGAACGGCTTAAACGCCCTCTATGGGTCGAGGATAGGCTTCCCATCCAGTTTTCTTAAAAACTGGCAAACAAGGCCTTTTTTTAGTCAGATTTCCAAGACTATGCCAAGCATGTTCTTTATGAAAATGGGTTCCTAAGTCATGAATTACACGATGCTTATCTCGACTATGATGAGACTTAAGAGTTAATAGAAGATTATCTAAAGACTCTCTGTGTTTTGAAATAAATCCCACCTTCTGAAAATTTTCACAGTTTTTGCGGAATGCATCTGACTCCTTGAATATGATGGGCCAATAAAATCCACTTTGTAAGATTTCTACAATCCTCTTTTTTGATGAGAAATGATCCCCACATGCCTTACAGTAACAAAATTTAATGAAATTACTTACCTCATTGTCGAGAATGCATTTTTGAAATATTTGATCAGGACAATAATTGAATAAGTAAGGGTCATCCCAATAAAAATTTTGCTCGTTGCTCAAAAATTTTCTTTTATCTTCAATACTCCAATGAGTTGGCAAAAATCCTAAAGCAAGAAAATTGATATTTTTAGCAAACCAAGACATTGAATTAAGAGAAAGTAGAGATTCATCAGGAAAGTAGTCATCGATTGGTGTGATGTCGGGTGTCGAATCTGTTGTCACTTTTGATAAAAGATTCGCATCAACCTTTTCGATGCCTTTTTCATCCTCGATTTCTTCCTGATTGGTCATGGCATGAGAAAATGGAAGTGCTGGCGGAGAATCAGTCATTTCTTTGCAATTTTCAGATTCAACCCCTTCCTTACCCTCAGAGATTGACTCATCATCTTTCTCATAAGGTTCAAGAGAGGGTTTTTCAATAACCTTACCACTGCGTAGAGTAGTGACTGATTTGACTTGATCCATGTGTTGGCTTCCGGAACTACTTGTATTTGCATTGTATTGCCCCTTGGGATTTTGATGTGGTTGAGATGGAAACTTACCTTGCTCTTGAAAACTGAGAGCAGAAGTGAATTTTGCAAGAGTGTCTTTAAAATCTGTTATGCTTTGAGTAAGTTGAGTGTTGATTGTCTCTTGCTTTTCAATGAATGCATACAAAGTTTCCTCAAAATTACTTCTAAGAGGTGGAGCATAAGAAGGTGCATATCCATAAGAATTTTGGAAATTATGGTGTGCTTGAAACTGTGGTTGTGAAGTTTGTGCATTGTCACTTTTCCAACTGAAATTTAGGTGATTTCTCCAACCAGGATTGTATATTTGTGAATATGGGTTGTGATTGGACCTTTCAAAACTGTTTAAAGCATGGGCTTGTTCATGGAGACATTTCTTAAAAGAAGGCAAGGTTGGACAATCGTTGGTTGAGTGTTCATTTGTTTCGCAGATTTGACACACAATGTTTTCAACAGATTTTACTTGACCACTCTTTTTCAATTCTAGTGCCTCGACTTTTCTAGCTAAAGATGCAAACTTGGCTTGAAGGTCATGATCTTCCCTAAAGTCGTACATACCTCCACTAGATGTATGAGGTTGAGTTTTACTCGGTGCCTCATATGTACCCGCAGTGTCCCAATTTTGAGCATTTTCAGCTAACAAGTCTAAGTACTCCATTGCTTCATCAGGGTCTTTATCTTCAAAAGTTTCATTGCACATCAATTCAACCATTTGCCTATCTTTAGGTGTTAACCCTTCATAGAAATGTGAAACCAATCTCCATGTTTCAAAACCATGATGAGGGCAAGTATTAAGCAAGTCTCGATACCTATCCCAACATTTGTAAAATGTTTCTCCTGGTTTTTGAGTGAAAGTGATGATTTGTCTCTTGAAAGAGTTTGTTCTATGAGATGGGAAAAACTTCTTTAAAAACTGTTGTTGCATTTCATCCCAAGCACGAATGGATCCTGGTCTTAAATTTTGTAGCCATGTTTTAGCTTTATCTTTTAATGAAAAAGGAAAAAGCTTTAATCTAATGGTGTTCATGCTACAATTTAAGTTATTATATGTGTTGCACACCTCTTCAAATTCCCTTAAATACAAGTATGGATTTTCTAATTCCAAACCATGAAAAGAAGGTAAAAGTTGAATAATATCTGGTTTAAAATTAAAATGAGATGCATCGGGAGGAAAAACTATACATGATGGTGCATTTGTTCTTGTGGGATTCATGTGGTCTCTAAGTATTCTAACATGGTTATTCTCATTATTTTCATTATGAAGTGATTGATTATCTTCTTCGGCCATATTTTCTGAAAATGATGAGGATACCCTACAAAGTCTACCACTTGATGTACGTGACCACACTCTCATGCACGTGTAGGAAGAAAATAAAAGGAAGAAGAAAATAAAAGAAGAAGAAACAAGAGAAAGGAAACAAAGTTATATACAAGAAAAGTGAAAGTAAAAAGAGAAAATAAAATAAATATTATAATTTATACAAGAACTTACCTCCCCGGCAACGGCGCCAAAAACTTGACATGACCAAAAGATTGATGTCTTCTCCCAAGTGTAGGAGTGTCGAAGTAATAAATAACCCGGCAAGGCCGGGGTCGAACCATAGGGAGGTTAATTGTACAAATTATAAACAACAATTATAAACAACAATAATAGCAATAACAACAATAACTATAACAATAATAACAATAATAATAATAATAATAATAATAATAATAATAATAATAATAATAGTATTAGTAGTAGTAGTAGTAGTAGGAGTAGTAGTAATAATAATAATAATAATAATAATAATAATAATAATAATGAAAGAGAAGAAGAAATAATTATGATAACTTTGAGATGAAATATTAATTAAACAATGATAATAACAAATGTCAAGGTTAGAGATTCCACTAATGGTATGTCAAACAAGTATAATATAAACTCTTATTATTCAATTAGAAACCACACATAAAGGAGGTTCCAATCAAATTATAGATTGTTAACATGATTACATTAGTCATCTTATTCGATTAATGCTAATACTTGTAAATTTCGTCAAGCATTCATGATTATAACTTATGTTAACAACAAATCAAGTTCCTTTCATAGCTCAGGTGTCGGTTATACCATACATTATGGGCTATGAAAGTGCCAAGCATTTGTTGTACCAAGTGTTATACAACATAAATCAAGATTAGTCATTTAACAAGCAAAGTATTAAAGAGTGAACAAGATAACAAATATAAAACATGTTAGTATCAAACATTAAAGTCCATATTAAGTTTACATTATACTTATTCTTACACCATTAGTGTAACCTTTTCACCTTGACATAATTAACTTAGCTAGACATAATGGAAGAAAGAAAATAAGAACATAAAAGCTAACTAAATAAAGGAAAGAAAATGAAAAGCATAAACTTGATATTAATGAAAGCAAAGCATAAAAATTACAAAAAATACAAAGAGAGAAAGGAAGAGCATGATCTTGATCTGAACACCAAGATGCCTAAATGCATGGCAAATGCCTCCTTTTATAGGCCAAAATTGGGAACTATTGATTTGATGACTAATTGATAAGTGGGTGGCCAACTTTTGACTTGGTGACAATCCTTATCTTCTCTTGTCTGCCCAAAACGTCATTAATAACGTCAAAACTGGAGCCAGTTGTAAACATGAAAGTTGTAGGCAATTGTCTCAGCTTTCTTGTGTAAACAATTCAACTCATTTGGACTTCTAGAACTCCAGATATGGCCAAAATACCGAACAGTGCTCGGGCTGGAAGACAGATTCGGGCTTCTTTGTTGTTGCTACAATTTGGACTTGATAATGACCTTTTTAGATCTTGGGCTCCATATGAAAGTTGTAGGCCTATGTCTTACCTTTCCATCCATATAAATTGGACCTAAATCTGAGATCTGTAGCTCCAGATATGACCCAATTACCGAACAATGTTCCGGTTTGGATTGCACCGACATCTCTTCTCTAAGTTTGACCATCTCTTTATCCTTGCAATTTAAGTTCTTCAAGTCATCAATCAATCCACTCATTTATGTGATAGGCCTGCATTAAAAATAGACATTTACCACAAATTATAGGTATCTTATATTATTAGATACATTATTATAAAACATATTTTAGTTAAGGAGTTATTGATACTTCAAGTGCAAAATGATGATATAAAACCATGATAAAAATGCACTTTTAAGTACTCATCAATAGGCCTGCATTTAAAATGAACATTTACCACAAATTAAAGGTATCTTATATTATTAGATATATTATTATAAAACATGCTTTAGTTAAGGAGTTATTAATACTTCAAGCGCAAAATGATGATATAAAACCATGATAAAAATGCACTTTTAAGTACTAATCAAATAACGAACACTAACAAACCTGAAACACACTCAAACAAATATAAGAAACAACAAAACACAATAATAAAACCAAAAAACAAAAGATTCACAAATGAAGACTCAAATCTGATCTAAGCTTTTTATGGCTTTCCTTAGATGACCAATTTATGCAACTTATAGAGGGATCAATTACAGGAATGAAAGATTATAGTTGGTCAATCAATTGTTCAGCAGTAGCAGTAGAGATTATGATTTGTCGTGCAGAAGATGTTAGAAATTCCTGTTCCACAGCATGATCAAGAAAAGACAACTTATCATAATAACCATTAACATTTAACAAATATATAGGTTTATGATGAGTGCACAGTTGGGCCCAAGAGAAAATATGAAAGATTTCTTCCAATGTGCCTAGACCACCTAATAAGGCAATGAAAGCATCAGCATGGTTAAACATTGCATTCATTCAAGCAGATATTGTGGAGACCTGTAGTTCCTCTCCAATTATTTTTTCAATGATATCCCTTTGTGCTAAAGCTTCGGGGACGACCCCTAAAACTTGACTACCTCCTAAAAATACGGCTATTGACACACCTCCCATTAACCCAAGACTGCCTCCTCCATACACTAAATGAATCTTTCTCTCAACTTGCACCTAACCAAGATAATTTGCTGATTCTAAAAAGTCCTTTACTTTTCCAAGACTAAATCCACCGAAAATAAAAATATTTCTTATGTAATGACCTAAGGAACTTGCCCTTTCTACACACTTCTATATTTGTTAAATGTATGGGTTAAGTAGAAATGAAAGGAGGAAGAGAGGATTTTATAGATGAGAAATTAAAAAAGCAATCATACCACCTATATGTAGGCTAACTAGAGTCTCACTCACACACTCTCTCTCTGTATTTATTTATTTATTTATTTATTTATTTATTTTTCAAAAAGCATATGTATGTACAGGTAGTTGTGATTGTGGCT
Source organism: Populus pruinosa (assembly GCA_026413675.1). Classification (NCBI taxonomy): domain Eukaryota; kingdom Viridiplantae; phylum Streptophyta; class Magnoliopsida; order Malpighiales; family Salicaceae; genus Populus; species Populus pruinosa. The sequence continues at coordinate 7,744,035 of CM048606.1, forward strand.
CACATCTTCCCTTGGTTTTACGTCCAAGAACGGCTTAAACACCCTCTACAAGTCGAGGATAGGCTTCCCATCTAGTTTTCTTACAAACTGGCAAACAGGTCTTTTTTAGTCAGATTCCCAAGACCAAGTCGAGCATGTTCTTTATGAAATAGTGGTCATAAATCATGAATTGCACGATGCACATCTCTACTAGGATGCGTCTCAAGAGTTAATAGAAGATTATCTAAAGACTCCTTACTCAGGCCATCCTTAATGAATTGTATTTTATCTTCACGGTTTATAGATACCATTCCTAAAGAACGACATTGTGTATTACAAGTCTATCTAGCACATCGATGACAGACTTCTAGTCGTTTTGCACGACGCTTCTTTGCAAAAGTGCTTTTACCTGTTCTAGGCATGTGTGAAATAAAGAAATTAGAGGACTCACCTGATAATCGGACCTTTGCTTCAATCAACCAGCGAATATCTTCAGGAATTCCATGATTCATTAATAATCTCAATCTTGCACATCTAGCACGGTAAATTTTTGTAATCGCATTCTGAGGCAGAGCGGGAAAATACTTTTTCAATTTTTCAAGATTAGTGTCCAATTTCAAATGAGAATTGGAAGAGAGCTTCAAAGAATTGCACAGATATATACACAGATATCAGTAATTGTGGGAAACTGAAAGAACCGACTTAAGTCACGGAGTACCATTATCCGCCATTTGACCGGGGTGAAAGAAACTTGCAAAAATCACTCAAAAAGAAACAAAAATAAAATAAAATAAAATCAATCTTTATATACAGGATCACCCAATTCAATAGAGTTATGTTCAACTGAAAAATTGTCAAAGTAAACTTTCAGACGATGTCCATTTACCTTGAAAACATTGTCATTCTTTGGATTCTCGATGTCATAGGCCCCATATGGATACACATGTTTCACAATAAAAGGACCACTCCATCTTGATCTTAATTTTCCAAGAAATAAATGCAGTCGAGAATTATAAAGCAAGACTTTTTGACCAACATTGAAGGTTTTTCTCTGTATTTTCTTGTCATGAAACTCTTTAATTCTTGCTTTATGAATTCTTGAATTTTCATATGCATCATTTCTTATTTCCTCAAGCTCATTTATTTGTAATTTTCGCAGTTGACTAGCATCATCCAGATTTGAATTGAAAGATTTAATAGCCCAATAAGCTTTATGTTCAAGTTCCACAGGTAAGTGACAAGGTTTTCCATAGACTAGTCTATAAGGTGACATACCTAATGATGTTTTATAAGCAGTTCGATAAGCCCAAAGTGTATCATTAAGTCTTAAAGACCAGTCTTTCCTATTAGGGTTCACTGTTTTCTCCAAAATATGTTTGATCTCCCTATTAGCAAGCTCTACTTGTCCACTTGTTTGAGGGTGATAAGGGGTGGCAACTTTGTGTGTGATTCCATATTTCTTCATTAAAGACTCAAATGGCTTGTTACAGAAATGTGTTCCACCATCACTTATTATGGCTCGAGGGACTCCAAATCGACTCAAAATATTTTCTTTCAAAAACTTTATCACTGTTTTGTGATCATTGTTTCGACTTGGAATTGTCTCTATCCATTTTGAAACATAATCTACTGCGACAAATATGTATAAGAAACCAAATGATGGAGGGAATGGGCCCATGAAATCTATACCCCAACAGTCAAAGATCTCAATGACAATAATAGGATATAAAGGCATCATGTGACGTTTTGAAATCGATCCCAACTTTTGACAATTTTCACAAGATTTGCAGAATGCATGTGAGTCTTTGAACATGGTGGGCCAGTAAAATCCACTTTGTAAGATTTTTGCAGTTGTCTTTCTTGATGAGAAATGGCCCCCACATGCCTCAGAATGACAAAATTTAATGACACTACTTACCTCATTGTCAGGAATGCATCTTCGAAATATTTGATTAGGATAATATTTGAATAAATAAGGATCATCCTAATAAAAGTTCTTCACTTCGTTCAAGAACTTTCTTTTATCTTGGGTACTCCAATGAGCTGGCAATTGTCCTAAAACAAGAAAATTAACAATATTAGCAAACCAAGGCATTGTAGAGACAGAAAGTAAAGATTCATCGGGAAAGTAGTCATCGATTGGTGTAATGTCAGTTTTCGAATCTGTTGTCAATCTTGACAAGTGATCTGCGACAACATTTTCGCTGCCTTTCTTATCTTTGATTGTGATGTCAAATTTTTGAAGTAATAAAATCCACCGTACCAATCTAGCCTTAGAATCTTTCTTAGAAAGCAGATATTTCAATGCTGCATGGTCACTAAAAACAACAACAGGTGAGCCAACAAGATAAGATCTGAATTTTTCACATGCAAATACTACTACAAGTAATTCTTTTTCAGTGGTGGTATAATTCATTTGAGCACTATTTTAAGTTTTACTTGCATAGTAAATTACATACGGTTTCTTATCTTTTCTTTGTCCCAAAACAGCACCTACGACATAATCACTAGCATCACACATTATTTCAAAAGGTAATGACCAATCGGGAGGTTGAATGATAGGAGCACAAGTAAGCAAATTTTTAAGCTTAACAAAGGCTTCTTTACAATGTTCAGTCCATTCAAAAATAGTATTCTTTGTTAGAAGGTTACTTAAAGGCTTAGATATTACACTAAAATCTTTGATGAACCTTCTATAAAAACCAGGATGTCCCAGGAATGATCTATCTTTAAGAGATTTTGGTGTTGGCAAGTTTGCAATTAACTCGATTTTAGATTTGCCAACCTCAATTCCTTTTGATGAAACAATGTGACCAAGTACAATGTCGTTTGTTACCATAAAATGACATTTTTCCCAATTCAGCACAAGATTCTTCTCTTCACACCTAGTCAAAACCTTTCCTAAGTTAGTTAAACAATCATCAAATGAATCGCCAAAAACAGAAAAATCATCCATGAAAATCTCAAGAAAATGTTCAACCATATCACTAAATATACTAAGCATGCATCTTTGAAATGTGGCTGGTGCATTACATAATCTAAAAGGCATCCTTCGATATGCAAAAGTACCAAATGGACATGTGAAAGTAGTCTTTTCTTGATCTTCCAATGAAATTTCAATTTGGTTGTAACCCGAATAGCCATCTAGGAAACAATAAAATTCATGACTTGCAACTCTTTCTAGGATTTGATCCATGAAAGGTAAAGGAAAATGATCTTTTCTAGTCATTGAATTAAGTTTCCTATAGTCAATGCACATGCGCCAACCAGTAACAGTTCTAGTGGGAATTAACTCATTGTTCTCATTTGTTATCACAGTGACTCTAGACTTCTTAGGTACAACTTGGGTAGGACTTACCCATTTGCTGTCAGAAATAGGATAAATGATTTCATTATCTAGAAGCTTAATGACTTCATTTTTCACTACTTCTTTCATATTAGGATTTAGCCTTTGTTGCATTTCTCTAGAGGGTTTAGCATTTTTCTCTAAATAAATTTTGTGTGTACAAATCAAAGGACTAATTCCTTTTATATCAGCTATGGTCCATCCTAATGCATTTTTGTGCATTTTCAGAGTTTGTAATAACTTACCTTCTTGCTGTGCATTAAGTTTGGAAGAGATTATTACCGGAAAAGTTTCATTTTCTCCCAAAAATGAGTATTTAAGATTGGATGGCAAGGGCTTCAAATCAGGTTTTGGTGGTTGAACACTTGAAGGTATGGACTTAATTGGTCGTGGTGGCAATTCCTCAATTTGTGGCCTCCAATTACTTGTGTTTGATTCTTCCTGAAAATAAATCATTTCCAAATCATCAGATTCATCAATCTCAATTTCATTGGAAGTGGTTGGAAATTGATCATGAATTAATTTTTCAGTAAAGTCCACTTCCTATAAGTCATTATTATCTCTAGGTTGCTTGCAAATGTTGAAAATATTCATCTCCAATGTCATATTTCCAAATGATAGCTTCATCAGTCCATTCCTACAATTAATCAATGCATTAGAAGTTGCAAGAAATGGATGTCCTAAAATAACAGGAAATGAATTACATACTTCAACAGGTTGTGTGTCCAAGACAATAAAATCCACAGGATAAATGAATTTATCGACTTGTACTAACACATCTTCAATTATTCCTCTAGGCACTTTTATAGATCTATCGACAAGTAAAAGAGTTATAGAAGTTGGTTTTAACTCACCTAGATTGAGACTCTGAAAAATTGAATATGGAAGTAAATTCACACTAGCACCAAGATCAAGTAAGGCTCTTTCAATTTTATGCTCTCCAATAAAGCAGGAAATTGTAGGACAACCAGGGTCTTTATATTTCAAAGCATTATTGTTTTGAAGAATAGCACTTACTTGTTCGGCTAGAAAGGCTTTCTTTTTCACATTCAGTTTCCTCTTCACAGTGCAGAGATCTTTCAAAAATTTAGCATAGGAAGGAACCTGTTTAATAGCATCCAACAAAGGTATATTGATTCTTACCTGTTTGAAAGTTTCAAAGATTTCAGAGTTGTGATTAACTTTCCTTTGTTTGGTCATGGCTTGAGGAAATGGAAGTGCTGGCGGTGAATCAGTCGTTTCTTTGCAATTTTCAGATTCATCCCCTTCCTTACCCTCAGAGATTGACTCATCATCTTTCTCATAAGGTTCAAGAGAAGGTTTTTCAATAACCTTACCGCTGTGCAGAGTAGTGACTGATTTAACTTGATCCATGTGTTGGCTTTCGGAACTACTTGCATTTGTATTGTATTGCCCCTTGGGATTTTGTTGTGGTTGAGATGAAAACTTACCTTTCTCTTGGAAACTGAGAGCAGATGTTAATTTTGCAAGAGTATCTTTAAAATCTATCATGTTTTGAGCAAGTTGAGTATTGATTGTCTCTTGCTTTTCAATGAATGCATGCAATGTTTCCTCAAGATTTCTTCTAAGATGTGGAGCATAAGGAGGTGCATATCCATGAGAATTTTGGAAATTGTGGTGTGCTTGAAATGGTGGTTGTGAAGTTTGTGCATTGTTGTTCTCACTCTTCCAACTGAAATTTGGGTGATTTCTCCAACCAGGGTTGTATGTTTGGGAGTATGGGTTGTGGTTGGGCCTTTGGAAACTGTTTAAAGCATGGGCTTGTTCATGAAGACATTCCTTAAAAGAAGGCAAGGTTGGACAATCGTTGGTTGAGTGTTCATTTGTTTCACAGATTTGACACACAATGTTTTCAACAGATTTTAATTGACCACTCTTTTTCAATTCTAGTGCCTCAACTTTTCTAGCTAAAGATGCAAATTTGGCTTGAAGGTCATGATCTTCCCTAAGGTTGTACATACCTCCACTAGATGTATGAGGTTGAGTTTTACTCGGCGCCTCATATGTACCCGCAGTGTCCTAATTTTGAGCATTTTCAGCTAACAAGTCTAAGTACTCCATTGCTTCATCAGGGTCTTTATCTTCAAAAGTTCCATTGCACATCAATTCAACCATTTGCCTATCTTTAGGTGTTAACCCTTCATAGAAATGTGAAACCAATCTCCATGTTTCAAAACCATGATGGGGGCAAGTACTAAGCAAATCTCGATACCTATCCCAACATTTATAAAATGTTTCTCCTGGTTTTTGAGTGAAAGTGGTGATTTGTCTCTTGAAAGAGTTTGTTCTATGAGATGGGAAAAACTTCTTTAAAAACTGTTGTTGCATTTCATCCCAAGCACGAATGGATCCTGGTCTTAAATTTTGTAGCCATGTTTTAGCTTTATCTTTTAATGAAAAAGGAAAAAGCTTTAATCTGATGGTGTTCATGCTACAATTTAAGTTATTATATGTGTTGCAGACCTCCTCAAATTCCCTTAAATGCAAGTATGGATTTTCTAATTCCAAACCATGAAAAGAAGGTAAAAGTTGAATAATACCTAGTTTAAAATTAAAATGAGATGCATCGGGAGGAAAAACTATGCATGATGGTGCACTTGTTCTTGTGGGATTCATGTGGTCTCTAAGTGTTCTAGCACGGTTATTCTCATTATTCTCATTATGAAGTGATTGATTATCTTCTTCGGCCATATTTTCTGAAAATGATGAGGATACCCTACAAAGTCTACCACTTGATGTACGTGACCACACTCTCATGCACGTGTAGGAACAAAATAAAAAAAAGAAGAAAATAAAAGAAGAAGAAACAAGAGAAAAGAAATAAAGTTCTATACAAGAAAAGTGAAAAGAGAAAATAAAATAAATATTATAATTTATACAAGGACTTACCTCCCCGGCAACGGCGCCAAAAACTTGACACGACTAAAAGGTTGATGTCTTCTCCCAAGTGTAGGAGTGTCGAAGTAATAAATAACCCGGCAAGACCGGGGTCGAACCACAGGGAGGTTAATTGTACAAATTATAAAACAACAATAACAACAACAACAATAGTAGTAGTAATAATAATAATAATAATAATAATAATAGTAGTAGTAGTAGTACTACTACTACTAATAATAATAATAATAATAATAAAGAAAGAGAAGAAGAAGAAGATGATGATAATGAGAACTTAGAGATGAAATATTAATGTAAGGATTAAGCAATAATAATAACAAATGTCAAGGTTAGAGGTTCCACTAATGGTATATCAAACAAGTATAGTATAAACTCTTATTATTGAACTAGAAACCACACACAAAGGAGGTTCCAATCAGATTATATATTGTTAACATGATTACATTAGTCATCTTATTCAATTAATGCTAATACTTGTAAATCTCGTCAAGCATTCATGATTATAACTTATGTTAACAACAAATCAAGTTCCTTTCAAAGCTCAGGTGTCGGTTATACCATACATTATGGGCTATGAAAGCGCCAAGCATTTGTTGTACCAAGTGTTATACAACATAAATCAAGATTAGTCATTTAACAAGCAAAGTATTAAAGAGTGAACAAGATAACAAATATAAAACATGTTAGTACCAAACATTAAAGTCCATATTAAGTTTACATTATACTTATTCTCACACCATTAGTGTAACCTTTTCACCTTGACATAATTAACTTAGCTAGACATAATGAAAGAAAGCAAAATAGATAAACAAAATAAGAACATAAAAGCTAACTAAGTAAAGAAAAGGAAATGAAAGGCATAAACTTTATATTAATGAAAGCAAAGCATAAATATTACAAAGAATACAAAGAGAGAAAGGAAGAGCATGATCTTGATCTGAAAACTAAGATGCCTAAATGCATGGCAAATGCCTCCTTTTATAGGCCAAAATTGGGAACTATTGATTTGATGACTAATTGATAAGTGGGTGGCCAACTTTTGACTTAGTGACAATCCTTATCTTCTCTTGTCTGCCCAAAACGTCATTGATAACATCAAAATTGGAGCCAGTTGACATGAAAGTTGTAGGCAATTGTTTCAGCTTTCTTGTGTAAAACATTCAGCTCATTTGGACTTCTAGAACTCTAGATATGGCCAAAATACCGAACAGTGCTCGGGCTGGAAGACAGATTCGGGCTTCTTTGTTGTTGCTACAATTTGGACTTGATAATGGCCTTTTTAGATCTTGGGCTCCATATGAAAGTTGTAGGCCTATGTCTTACCTTTCCATCCATATAAATTGGACCTAAATCTGAGATATATAGCTTTAGATATGATCCCATTATCGAACAGTGTTCCAGTTTGGATCGCACCAACATCTCTTTTCTAAGTTTGGCCATCTCTTTGCCTTTGCAATTTAAGTTCTTAAAGTCATCAATCAATATTTTCATTTATGTGATAGGCCTGCATTTAAAATGAACATTTACCATAAATTAAAGGTATCTTATATTATTAGATATATTATTATAAAACATGCTTTAGTTAAGGAGTTATTGATACTTCAAGTGCAAAATGATGATATAAAACCATGATAAAAATGCACTTTTAAGTACTAATCATAAAGCATGGGCTTGTTCATGGAGACATTCCTTAAAAGAAGGCAAGGTTGGACAATCATTGGTTGAGTGTTCATCTGTTTCACAGATTTGACACACAATGTTTTCTACAGATTTTAATTGACCACTCTTTTTCAATTCTAGTGCCTCGACTTTTCTAACTAACGATGCAAACTTGGCTTGAAGGTCATGATCTTTGACACGACGAAAAGATTGATGTGTTCTCCCAAGTGCAGGAGTGTCGAAGTAATAAATAACCCGGCAAGACCGGGGTCGAACCACAGGGAGGTTAATTGTATAAATTATAAACAACAATTATAAACAACAATAACAACAATAATAATAACAACAACTATAACAATAATAATAATAATAATAATAATAATAACAATAATAATAATAATAATAATAATAATAATAACAATAATAATAGTAGTAATAGTAGTAGTAGTAATAATAATAATAATAATAAAGAAGAGAAGAAGAAGAAGATGATAAGAACTTGGAGATGAAATATTAATATACGGATTAAACAATGATAATAACAAATGTCAAGGTTAGAGGTTCCACTAATGGTATGTCAAACAAGTATAGTATAAACTCTTATTATTGAATTGGAAACCACACACAAAGGAGGTTCCAATCAGATTATATATTGTTAACATGATTACATTAGTCATCTTATTCAATTAATGCTAATACTTGTAAATCTCGTCAAGCATTCATGATTATAACTTATGTTAACAACAAATCAAGTTCCTTTCATAGCTCAGGTGTCGGTTATACCATACATTATGGGCTATGAAAGTGCCAAGCATTTGTTGTACCAAGTGTTATACAACATAAATCAAGATTAGTCATTTAACAAGCAAAGTATTAAAGAGTGAACAAGATAACAAATATAAAACATGTTAGTATCAAACATTAAAGTCCATATTAAGTTTACACTATACTTATTCTTCCACCATTAGTGTAACCTTTTCACCTTGACATAATTAACTTAGCTAGACATAATGAAAGAAAGTAAAATAGAAAAACAAAATAAGAACATAAAAGCTAACTAAGTAAAGGAAAGGAAATGAAAGGCATAAACTTAATATTAATTAAAGCAAAGCATAAACATTACAAAAAATACAAAGAGAGAAAGGAAGAGAATGATCTTGATCTGGAAACCAAGATGCCTAAATGCATGGCAAATGCCTCCTTTTATAGGCCAAAATTGGGAACTATTGATTTGATGACTAATTGATAAGTGGGTGGCCAACTTTTGACTTGGTGACAATCCTTATCTTCTCTTGTCTGCCCAAAACGTCATTGATAACGTCAAAACTAGAGCCAGGTGCAAACATGAAAGTTGTAGGAAATTGTCTCAGCTTTCTTGTGTAAAAAATTCAGCTCATTTGGACTTCTAGAACTCCAGATATGGCCAAAATACCGAACAGTGCTCGGGCTGGAAGACAGATTCGGGCTTCTTTGTTGTTGCTACAATTTGGACTTGATAATGGCCTTTTTAGATCTTGGGCTCCATATGAAAGTTGTAGGCCTATGTCTTACCTTTCCATCCATATAAATTGGACCTAAATCTGAGATCTGTAGCTCCAGATATGGCCCAATTACCGAACAGTGTTCCGGTTTGGATTGCACCGACATCTCTTCTCTAAGTTTGACCATCTCTTTATCCATGCAATTTAAGTTCTTCAAGTCATCAATCAATCCTTTCATTTATGTGATAGACCTGCATTAAAAATAGACATTTACCACAAATTATAGGTATCTTATATTATTAGATACATTATTATAAAACATATTTTAGTTAAGGAGTTATTGATACTTCAAGTGCAAAATGATGATATAAAACCATGATAAAAATGCACTTTTAAGTACTAATCACACCCCTCAACCAGCTTATTACTAGTCCCTAGTAATCAAAGCGTTACAACAATTTGCAAATTTCACAAAGCAAGGTATTCATCATTTAACTTCCATTAATCTATCCAAATAAACAAACTCTCATTACATTTATATATCTGCTCAATACCTCTTAACAAGATATTAATAAACCTTTCTTTTGTGCTCAATATATCAACACATAATTATGGGCTTTACTTGGAAGAAAACAAAATTTTTGTTCTAATGTTTAAGGTTAACTTCCTTGGGTTGGGATTACTATTTTTTTTTTTGTTTTTGTTTTTTGTTTTTTTTTTTTTAAATCTATATACATATAATTTAAAAACATCATGCATCTTTAACCCATGTAACGAGCTTTCAGCAAATGACTCCCAGACCAGTTGGTCTTAGGGCATTAGGTGTTAAGACACCCCTACGAGCTTAGTAACTCGGGTCGCAGATACTGATATGTAGATAGTGCAATGTTTGATTCCCTTAAGCTTTTCTCCTCAACCCATGTAACAAGCGTTAGGCCAATAGCTCCCAAGTCAGTTGACTTTAGGGTATTAGGTGTTAAAACACCCCTTCGGGCTTAATTGCTTAGGTTAGGGAGGCTACAAAACCAAACTTATCTACATTTTTATTATCATCATTTTTTTTTCTTTTTTTTTTCATGTTTTTCTTTTTTTTAATTATATACAATCCCTTTCCCTTAGTTGTTACCTTTAACAAAAGAACATAAATAATGTAATAATCCAATATGCAACCCACAATCATATGTTAAAGTGTGTGTGTGTGTAAATTAAGGTTTAAGAATACATGTTAAATAAGTATATGAGCAGAATTAAGCGGTAACAATACGAGAGTTTGTAAACCTGAATATTTCAGGAAGTATTATAATAGACCTTGTTAAGAATGGTTACTAAGATGCGTCTCAAGAATCACTTTAACAAAAGAACTCCTTTACTCTACCATCCTAGTAACAACAATTATGCACATGCTTTATGAAATGAAAAACAATTTTTTTTTTATCAACTACTACCCTCTCCCCCCAACCAAAACGAGACATTGTCCTCAATGTTCTAAGGTAGAAAGATAGAGTATAGAAGATATCACCTGAAATAACGAACACTGACAAAACCTGAAACACACTGAGACAAAAATAAGAAACAACAAAAACTAATATTATGCTATTTATAAAATCAAAAGACAAATTTTTACGAGCTAAGACTCAAATCGCAGTTGTGATTATGGCTCACATCTTCCCTTGGTTTTACGTTCAAGAACGGCTTAAACGCCCTCTATGGGTCGGGGATAGGCTTCCCATCCAGTTTTCTTAAAAACTAGCAAACAGGGTCTTTTTTAGTCAGATTCCCAAGACTAAGTCAAGTATGTTCTTTATGAAAATGGGTTCATAAGTCATGAATTACACGATGCTTATCTCGACTATGATGAGACTTAAGAGTCAATAGAAGATTATCTAAAGACTCTCTGTGTTTTGAAATAAATCCCACCTTCTGACAATTTTCACAGTTTTTGCGGAATGCATCTGACTCCTTGAATATGATGGGCCAGTAAAATTCACTTTGTAAGATTTCTACAATCCTCTTTTTTGATGAGAAATGATCCCCACATGCCTTAGAGTAACAAAATTTAATGAAATTACTTACCTCATTGTCGAAAATGCATCTTTGAAATATTTGATCATGACAATAATTGAATAAGTAAGGGTCATCCCAATAAAAATTTTGCTCGTTGCTCAAAAATTTTCTTTTGTCTTCAATACTCCAATGAGTTGGCAAAAATCCTGAAGCAAGAAAATTGATATTTTTAGCAAACCAAGGCATTGAATTAAGAGAAAGTAGAGATTCATCAGGAAAGTAATCATCGATTGGTGTGATGTCGGGTGTCGAATCTGTTGTCACTTTTGATAAAAGATTCGCATCAACCTTTTCGATGCCTTTTTCATCCTCGATTTCTTCCTGATTGGTCATGGCATGAGAAAATGGAAGTGCTGGCGGAGAATCAGTCGTTTCTTTGCAATTTTCAGATTCAACCCCTTCCTTTCCCTTAGAAATTGACTCATCATCTTTCTCATAAGGTTCAAGAGAGGGTTTTTCAATAACCTTACCACTGCGTAGAGTAGTGACTGATTTGACTTGATCCATGTGTTGGCTTCTGGAACTACTTGCATTTGCATTGTATTGCCCCTTAGGATTTTGTTGTGGTTGAGATGGAAACTTACCTTTCTCTTGGAAACTGAGAGCAGATGTGAATTTTGCAAGAGCATCTTTAAAATCTATTATGCTTTGAGCAAGTTGAGTGTTGATTGTCTCTTGCTTTTCAATGAATGCATACAAAGTTTCCTCAAAATTTCTTGTAGGAGGTGGAGCATAAGGAGGTGCATATCCATGATAATTTTGGAAATTATGGTGTGCTTGAAACTGTGGTTGTGAAGTTTGTGCATTGTCACTCTTCCAACTAAAATTTTGGTGATTTCTCCAACCAGGATTGTATGTTTGGGAGTATGGGTTGTGGTTGGGCCTTTGGAAAGTGTTTAAAGCATGGGCTTGTTCATGGAGACATTCCTTAAAAGAAGGCAAGGTTGGACAATCATTGGTTGAGTGTTCATTTGTTTCACAGATTTGACACACAATGTTTTCAACAGATTTTAATTGACCACTCTTTTTCAATTCTAGTGCCTCGACTTTTCTAGCTAAAGATGCAAATTTGGCTTGGAGGTCATGATCTTCCCTAAGGTTGTACATACCTCCACTAGATGTATGAGGTTGAGTTTTACTCGGTGCCTCATAAGTACCCGCGGTGTCCCAATTTTGAGCATTTTCAGCTAACAAGTCTAAGTACTCCATTGCTTCATCAGGGTCTTTATCTTCAAAAGTTCCATTGCACATCAATTCAACCATTTGCCTATCTTTAGGTGTTAACCCTTCATAGAAATGTGAAACCAATCTCCATGTTTCAAAACCATGATGAGGGCAAGTACTAAGCAAGTCTCGATACCTATCCCAACATTTGTAAAATGTTTCTCCTGGTTTTTGAGTGAAAGTGGTGATTTGTCTCTTGAAAGAGTTTGTTCTATGAGATGGGAAAAACTTCTTTAAAAATTGTTGTTGTATTTCATCCCAAGCACGAATGGATCCTGGTCTCAAATTTTGTAGCCATGTTTTAGCTTTATCTTTTAATGAAAAAGGAAAAAGCTTTAATCTGATGGTGTTCATGCTACAATTTAAATTATTATATGTGTTGCACACCTCCTCAAATTCCCTTAAATGCAAGTATGGATTTTCCAATTCTAAACCATGAAAAGAAGGTAAAAGTTGAATAATACCTGGTTTAAAATTAAAATGAGATGCATCGGGAGGAAAAACTATGCATGATGGTGCACTTGTTCTTGTGGGATTCATGTGGTCTCTAAGTGTTCTAGCATGGTTATTCTCATTATTCTCATTTTGAAGTGATTGATTATCTTCTTCGGCCATATTTTCTGAAAATGATGAGGATATCCTACAAAGTCTACCACTTGATGTACGTGACCACACTCTCATGCACGTGTAGGAATACAATAAAATGAAGAAGAAAACAAAAGAAGAAGGAAGAAAACAAAATAAGGAGAAATAAAATAAAAGAGACAAAGTTATATACAAGAAAAGTGAAAAGAGAAAATAAAATAAAAACTATAATTTATACAAGAACTTACCTCCCCGGCAACGGCGCCAAAAACTTGACACGACGAAAAGATTGATGTGTTCTCCCAAGTGCAGGAGTGTCGAAGTAATAAATAACCCGGCAAGACCGGGGTCGAACCACAGGGAGGTTAATTATATAAATTATAAACAACAATTATAAACAACAATAACAACAATAATAATAACAACAACTATAACAATAATAATAATAATAATAATAATAATAATAATAATAATAATAATAATAATAATAATAACAATAATAATAGTAGTAATAGTAGTAGTAGTAATAATAATAATAATAATAAAGAAGAGAAGAAGAAGAAGATGATAAGAACTTGGAGATGAAATATTAATATACGGATTAAACAATGATAATAACAAATGTCAAGGTTAGAGGTTCCACTAATGGTATGTCAAACAAGTATAGTATAAACTCTTATTATTGAATTGGAAACCACACACAAAGGAGGTTCCAATCAGATTATATATTGTTAACATGATTACATTAGTCATCTTATTCAATTAATGCTAATACTTGTAAATCTCGTCAAGCATTCATGATTATAACTTATGTTAACAACAAATCAAGTTCCTTTCATAGCTCAGGTGTCGGTTATACCATACATTATGGGCTATGAAAGTGCCAAGCATTTGTTGTACCAAGTGTTATACAACATAAATCAAGATTAGTCATTTAACAAGCAAAGTATTAAAGAGTGAACAAGATAACAAATATAAAACATGTTAGTATCAAACATTAAAGTCCATATTAAGTTTACACTATACTTATTCTTCCACCATTAGTGTAACCTTTTCACCTTGACATAATTAACTTAGCTAGACATAATGAAAGAAAGTAAAATAGAAAAACAAAATAAGAACATAAAAGCTAACTAAGTAAAGGAAAGGAAATGAAAGGCATAAACTTAATATTAATTAAAGCAAAGCATAAACATTACAAAAAATACAAAGAGAGAAAGGAAGAGAATGATCTTGATCTGGAAACCAAGATGCCTAAATGCATGGCAAATGCCTCCTTTTATAGGCCAAAATTGGGAACTATTGATTTGATGACTAATTGATAAGTGGGTGGCCAACTTTTGACTTGGTGACAATCCTTATCTTCTCTTGTCTGCCCAAAACGTCATTGATAACGTCAAAACTAGAGCCAGGTGCAAACATGAAAGTTGTAGGAAATTGTCTCAGCTTTCTTGTGTAAAAAATTCAGCTCATTTGGACTTCTAGAACTCCAGATATGGCCAAAATACCGAACAGTGCTCGGGCTGGAAGACAGATTCGGGCTTCTTTGTTGTTGCTACAATTTGGACTTGATAATGGCCTTTTTAGATCTTGGGCTCCATATGAAAGTTGTAGGCCTATGTCTTACCTTTCCATCCATATAAATTGGACCTAAATCTGAGATCTGTAGCTCCAGATATGGCCCAATTACCGAACAGTGTTCCGGTTTGGATTGCACCGACATCTCTTCTCTAAGTTTGACCATCTCTTTATCCATGCAATTTAAGTTCTTCAAGTCATCAATCAATCCTTTCATTTATGTGATAGACCTGCATTAAAAATAGACATTTACCACAAATTATAGGTATCTTATATTATTAGATACATTATTATAAAACATATTTTAGTTAAGGAGTTATTGATACTTCAAGTGCAAAATGATGATATAAAACCATGATAAAAATGCACTTTTAAGTACTAATCAATCTTCTCTAAGGTTGTACATGCCTCCACTAGATGTATGAGGTTGAGTTTTACTCGATGCCTCATAAGTACCCGCGGTGTCCCAATTTTGAGCATTTTCAGCTAACAAGTCTAAGTACTTCATTGCTTCATTAGGGTCTTTATCTTCAAAAGTTCCATTGCACATCAATTCAACCATTTGCCTATCTTTAGGTGTTAACCCTTCATAGAAATGTGAAACCAATCTCCATGTTTCAAAACCATGATGAGGGCAAGTACTAAGCAAGTCTCGATACCTATCCCAACATTGGTAAAATGTTTCTCCTGGTTTTTGAGTGAAAGTGGTGATTTGTCTCTTGAAAGAGTTTGTTCTATGAGATGGGAAAAACTTCTTTAAAAATTGTTGTTGCATTTCATCCCAAGCACGAATGGATCCTGGTCTCAAATTTTATAGCCATGTTTTAGCTTTATCTTTTAATGAAAAAGGAAAAAGATTTAATCTGATGGTGTTCATGCTACAATTTAAATTATTATATGTGTTGCAGACCTCCTCAAATTCCCTTAAATGCAAGTATGGATTTTCCAATTCCAAACCATGAAAAGAAGGTAAAAGTTGAATAATACCTGGTTTAAAATTAAAATGAGATGCATCGGGAGGAAAAACTATGCATGATGGTGCACTTGTTCTTGTGGGATTCATCTGGTCTCTAAGTGTTCTAGCACGGTTATTCTCATTATTCTCATTATGAAGTGATTGATTATCTTCTTCGGCCATATTTTCTGAAAATGATGAGGATACCTTACAAAGTCTACCACTTGATGTACGTGACCACACTCTCATGCATGTGTAGGAATACAATAAAAGAAAGGAGAAAATAAAAGAAGATGAAACAAGAGAAAAGAAACAAAGTTATATACAAGAAAAGTGAAAAGAGAAAATAAAATAAATATTATAATTTATACAAGGACTTACCTCCCCGGCAACGGCGCCAAAAACTTGACACGACTAAAAGGTTGATGTCTTCTCCCAAGTGTAGGAGTGTCGAAGTAATAAATAACCCGGCAAGACCGGGGTCGAACCACAGGGAGGTTAATTGTACAAATTATAAACAACAATTATAAAACAACAATAACAACAACAACAATAGTAATAATAATAATAATAATAATAATAATAATAATAATAATAATAATACTAGTAGTAGTAGTAGTAGTACTACTAATAATAATAATAATAATAATAATAATAATAAAGAAAGAGAAGAAGAAGAAGATGATGATAATGAGAACTTAGAGATGAAATATTAATGTAAGGATTAAGCAATAATAATAACAAATGTCAAGGTTAGAGGTTCCACTAATGGTATATCAAACAAGTATAGTATAAACTCTTATTATTGAACTAGAAACCACACACAAAGGAGGTTCCAATCAGATTATATATTGTTAACATGATTACATTAGTCATCTTATTCAATTAATGCTAATACTTGTAAATCTCGTCAAGCATTCATGATTATAACTTATGTTAACAACAAATCAAGTTCCTTTCATAGCTCAGGTGTCGGTTATACCATACAGTATGGGCTATGAAAGTGCCAAGCATTTGTTGTACCAAGTGTTATACAACATAAATCAAGATTAGTCATTTAACAAGCAAAGTATTAAAGAGTGAACAAGATAACAAATATAAAACATGTTAGTATCAAACATTAAAGTCCATATTAAGTTTACATTATACTTATTCTCACACCATTAGTGTAACCTTTTCACCTTGACATAATAAACTTAGCTAGACATAATGAAAGAAAGCAAAATAGATAAACAAAATAAGAACATAAAAGCTAACTAAGTAAAGGAAAGGAAATGAAAGGCATAAACTTGATATTAATGAAAGCAAAGCATAAATATTACAAAGAATACAAAGAGAGAAAGGAAGAGCATGATCTTGATTACGAAACCAAGATACCTAAATGCATGGCAAATGCCTCCTTTTATAGGCCAAAATTGGGAACTATTTATTTGATGACTAATTGATGAGTGGGTGACCAACTCTTGACTTGGTGACAATCCTTATCTTCTCTTGTCTGCCTAAAACGTCATTGATAACGTCAAAATTAGAGCCAGTTGTAAACATGAAAGTTGTAGGCAATTGTCTCAGCTTTCTTGTGTAACAAATTCAGCTCATTTGGACTTCTAGAACGCCAGATATGGCCAAAATACCGAACAGTGCTTGGGCTGGAAGACAGATTCGATTTTCTTTGTTGTTGCTACAATTTGGACATGATAATGGCCTTTTTAGATCTTGGGCTCCATATGAAAGTTGTAGGGCTATGTCTTACCTTTCCATCCATATAAATTGGACCTAAATCTAAGATATATAGCTCCAGATATGACCCAATTACCGAACAGTGTTCCGGTTTGGATTGCACCAACATCTCTTTTCTAAGTTTGACCATCTCTTTGCCTTTGCAATTTAAGTTCTTAAAGTCATCAATCAATATTTTCATTTATGTGATAGGCCTGCATTTAAAATGAACATTTACCATAAATTAAACGTATCTTATATTATTAGATATATTATTATAAAACATACTTTAGTTAAGGAGTTATTCATACTTCAAGTGCAAAATGATGATATAAAACCATGATAAAAATGCACTTTTAAGTACTAATCACAAATGTCTCCTTTTATAGGCCAAAATTGAGAACTATTGATCGGATAACTAATTGATGAGTGGGTGACCAACTCTTGACTTGGTGACAATCCTTATCTTCTCTAGTCTACCTAAAATGTCATTGATAATGTCAAAATTGGAGCCACTTGAAACATAAAAGTTGTCGGCAATTGTCTCAGCTTTCTTGTGTAAAAAATACAGGTCATTTGGACTTCTAGAACTCCAGATATAGGCCAAACACTAAACAGTGCCCAGGCTGGAAGACAAATTCAGACTTCTTTGTTGTTGCTACAATTTGGACTTGAAAATGGCCTTTTTTAAGTCTTGGGCTCATATGAAAGTTGTAGGCCTATGTTTTACCTTTCCATCCATATATAGTAAACCTAAATCTGAGATCTACAACTCTAGATATGACCCAATTACCAAATAGTATTCCAATTTGGACTGCACCGACATCTCTTTTCTAAGTTTGGCCATCCCTTTATCCTTTCAATTTCAGTTCTTAAATTCATTAATCAATCCTTTTATTTATGTGATAGGCCTGCATTTAAAAGGAACATTTACCATAAATTAAAGGTATCTTATATTATTAGATATATTATTATAAAACATGCTTTAGTTCAGGAGTTATTGATACTTCAAGTGTAAAATGATGACATAAAACCTTGATAAAAAATGCACTTTTAAGTACTAATCAACACTCTTGCACATGGAAGAAAACATCAATTTTTTGGTCGTGTCAACTTTTTGGCGCTGTTGTCGAGGAGGTAAGTTCTTGTACAAATTATAGTATTTATTTTATTTTCTCTTTTCACTTTTCTTGTATATAACTTTGTTTCTTGTCTCTTGTTTCTTCTTCTTTTGTTTTCTTCTTTCTTTTATTCTATTCCTACATGACACGACCAAAAGATTGATGTCTTCTCCCAAGTGCAGGAGTGTCGAAATAATAAATAACCCGGCAAGACCGGGGTCTAACCATAGGGAGGTGCATTGTACAAATTAGAAATAACAATAATACAACAACAACAACAATAATAATAATAATAATAGTAATAATAGTAAAAATAATAACAATAATAATAATAATAATAATAATAATAATAATAATAATAAAGAAACAGAAAGAGAAGAAGAAGAAGAAGAAGATGAGAACTTTGAGATGGAATATTAATGTAAGGATTAAACAATGATAATAACAAATGTCAACGTTAGAGGTTCCACTAATGGTATGTCAAACAAGTATAGTATAAACTCTTATTATTCAATTGGAAACCACACACAAAGGAGGTTCTAATCAGATTATAAATTGTTAACATGATTACATTAATCATCTTATTCGATTAATGCTAATACTTGTAAATCTCGTCAAGCATTCATGATTATAACTTATGTTAACAACAAATCAAGTTCCTTTCATAGCTTAGGTGTCCGTTATACCATATAGTATGGGCTATGAAAGTGCCATGTATTTGTTGTACCAAGTGTTATACAACATAAATCAAGATTAGTCATTTAACAAGCAAAGTATTAAAGAGTGAACAAGATAACAAATACAACATGTTAGTATCAAACATAAAGGTCTATGTTAAGTTTACACTATACTTATTCTTAGACCATTAGTGTAACCTTTTCACCTTGACATAATAAACTTAGCTAAACATAAAGAAAGAAGGAAAAAAATAAATAAACAAAATAAGAACATAAATAAGATAAGAGTTAACTAAGTAAATGAAAGGAAATGAAAGGCATAAACTTGATATTAATGAAAGCAAAGCATAAACATTACAAAAAATACAAAGAGAGAAAGCAAGAGCATGATCTTGATCTGGAAACTAAGATGCCTAAATGCATGGCAAATGCCTCCTTTTATAGGCCAAAAGTGGAAACTATTGATTTGATGATTAATTGATGAGTGAGTGACCAACTCTTGACTTGGTGACAATCCTTATCTTCACTTGTCTGCCTAAAACGTCATTGATAACGTCAACAATGGAGCCACTTGAAAACATGAAAGTTGTAGAAAATTACCTCAGCTTTTTTGTGTAAAAACATCAACTCATTTGGACTTCTAGAACTCTAGATATAGGCCAAACACTAAACAGTGCTTGGGTTGGAAAACAGATTCAGACTTCCTTGTTGTTGCTATAATTTGGACTTGAAAATGACCTTTTTAGATCTTGGCCTCCATAAGAAAGTTGTAGGCTTATGTCTTACTTTCCATCCATATAAAGTAGACCTAAATCTGAGATCTACACCTCCAGATATTATCCAATTATCGAACAGTGTTCCGGTTTGGATTGCATCAACATCTCTTTTCTAAGTTTGGCCATTTCTTTGTCCTTTCAATTTCAATTCTTAAATTCATCAATCAATCCTTTCATTTGTGTGATAGGCCTGCATTTAAAATGAACACTTACCACAAATTAAAAGTATCTTATATTATTAGATAAATTATTATAAAACATGTTTTAGTTAAGGAGTTATTGATACTTCAAGTGCAGAATGATGATATAAAACCTTGATAAAAATGTATTTTTAAGTACTGATCACACCCCCCAACCAGCTTATTACTAGTCCCTAGTAATCAAAGTGTTAAAATAGAAAAATACTTTACAAATTTCACAAAGCAAGGTATTCATCATTCAACTTCCATTAATCTATCCAGATAAACAAACTCTCATTAAATTTATATATCTGCTTAATACCTCTTAACAAGATATTAATAAACCTTTTTTTTGTGCTCTATATATCAACACATAATTATGGGGCTTTTCATGGAAGAAAACAAAATTTTTGTTCTAATGTTTAAGGTTAACTTCCTTGGGTTTGGATTATTTTTGTCTTTTTTTTATTAGTTTTTTTAATATATATACATATAACTTAAAACATCATGCATCTTTAACCCATGTAACGAGCTTTTGGCTAATGACACCTAGACCAGTTGGTCTTACGGCATTAGGGGTTGAGACACCCTACGAGCTTAGTAACTCAGGTCTCAGCTACTGATATGTAGATAATGCAATGTTTGATTCCCTTAAGCTTTTCTCCTCAACCCATGTAACAAGCGTTGGGCCAATAGCTTCCAAGTCAGTTGACTTTAGGGTATTAGGTGTTAAAACACCCCTTTGGGCTTAATTGCTTAGGTTAGGGAGGCTACAAAACCAAACTTATCTACATATTTATTATCATCATTTTTTTTTGCTCTTTTTTTTGTTTTTTTTTTGTTTTTTTTTTATAAATTATATACTATCCCTTTCCATTAGTTGTTACCTTTAACAAAAGAACATAAATAATGTAACAATCCAATTTGCAACCCACAATCATATGTTAAAGTGTGTGTGTGTAAATTAAGGTTTAAGAATACATGTTAAATGAGTATATGAGCAGAATTAAGTGATAGTAATGCGAGAGTTTATAAACCTCAATATTTCAAGAAGTATTATGATAGACCTTCTTAAGAATGGTTACTAAGATGCATCTCAAGAGTCATAAAAAGATTTCATTTACTCTGTCATTATAGTAACAAAACTTTTGCACATACTTTATGAAATAGAAAACACAGTTGGTTTTTTTTTTAGTTACTACCCTCTCCCCCCAACCAAAATGAGACATTGTCTTCAATGTTCTAGGGTAGAAAGATAGAGTATAGAAGATATCACCTGAAATAACGAACACTAACAAACCTGAAACACACTCAAACAAATATAAGAAACAACAAAACACAATAATAAAACCAAAAAACACAAAGATTCACAAATGAAGACTCAAATCTAATCTAAGCTTTTTACGACTTACCTTAGATGACCAATTTATGCAACTTATAGAGGGATCAATTACAGGAATGAAAGATTATAGTTGGTCAATCAATTGTTCAGCAGTAGCAGTAAAGATTATGACTTATCGTGCAGAAGATGTTAGAAATTTCTGTTCCACAGCATGATCAAGAAAAAACAACAACTTATCATAATAACCATTAACATTTAACAAACCTATAGGTTTATGGTGAATGTGTAGTTGGGCCCAAGAGGAAATATATAGATCTCTTTTAATATGCCTAGACCACCTAGTAAAGCAATGAAGGCATCAGCATGGTTAAACATTGCATTCATTTGAGCAGACATTATGGAGACCTGAAGTTCCTCTCCAATTATTTTTCCAATGATGTCCCCTCATGCTAAAGCTTCAAGGACGACCCCTAAAACTTGACTACCTCCTAAAAATGCAGTTATTAACACACCTACCATTAACCCAAGACTACCTCCCCCATACACTAAATGAATCTTTCTCTCAGCTAGTACCTGACTAAGATGATTTGCTGATTCTAAAAACTCCTTTTCTTTCTCAGGAGTAGATCCACCGAAAACACAAATACTTTTTATTTGATGACTTAAGGAACTTGCCATCTCTACACACTTCTATATTTGATGAATGTATAGGTTGAGTGGAAATAAAGGGAAGGAAGAGAGGATTTTATAAATGAGAAATTAAAAGGGCAAACATACCACCTATGTATAGGCCAGCTCGAGTCTCACACACTCTCTCTCTCTTTATTTATTTATTTATTTTTGAAAAAGCATGTGTATGTACAGGTAGTTGTGATTATGGCTCACATCTTCCCTTGGTTTTACATCCAAGAATGGCTTAAACGCCCTCTATGGGTTAGGGATAGGCTTCCCATCCAGTTTCCTTAAAAACTAGCAAACAGGTCTTTTTTAGTCAGACTGCCAAGACCAAGTCGAGCATGTTCTTTATGAAATAGTGGCCATAAATCATGAATTGCATGATGCACATCTCCACTAGGATGCGTCTCAAAAGTTAATAGAAGATTATCTAAAGACTCCTTACTCAGGCCATCATTAATGAATTATATTTTATCTTCACGGTTTATAGATACCATTCCTAAAGAATGACACTGTGCATTACAAGTCCATCTAGCACATCGATGACAGACTTTCAATCGTTTTGCACGATGTTTCTTTGCAAAAGTGCTTTTACCTATTCCAGGCATGTGTGAAATGAAGGAATTAGAGGACTCACTTGATAATTCCTCTAATTCCTTTATTTCACACATGCCTGGAATAGGTAAAAGCACTTTTGCAAAGAAACATCGTGCAAAACGATTGAAAGTCTGTCATTGATGTGCAAGATTGACCTTTACTTCAATCAACCAGTGAATATCTTCAATAATTCCATAATTCATTAACAACCTCAATCTTGCACATCTAGTATGGTAAATTTTTGTAATCCCATTCTGAGGCAGAGCGGGAAAATACTTTTTTACTTTTTCAAGATTAGTGTCCATTTTCAAATGAGAATTGGAAGAGAGATTTATAGAATTGCACAAATATATACACAGATATCAGTTATTATGGGAAACTGAAAGAACCGACTTAAGTCACGGAGTACCGTTGTCTGCCATTTGACTAGGGTGAGAGAAGCTAGCAAAAATCACTCAAAAAGAAACAAAAAAACAATATGAGAAAAAAAAATCAACCTTTATCTACAAGATCATTCAAACCAGTTGATTCATTTTCACTAGGAAAATTATCAAAGTACGCTTTCAAACGATGTCCATTTTCCTTAAAAACATTGTCATTCATTGAATTCTCAATATCACAGGCCTTATAAGGATTGCTTCATCTTGATCTTAGCTCTCTAGGAAATGCATAGAGTTGAGAATTATAAAACAAAACTTTTTGACCAGTATCAACTTTTTCACAATTTTCACAAGTCTTGCAGAATGCATGCGTGTCCTTGAACATGGTGGGCCAATAAAATCCATTTTGAAAGATTTTTATAGCTGTCTTTTTTGACAAGAAATAACTCCCACATGCTTTAGAATGACAAAGTTTAATGACACTACTTACCTCATTATCGAGAATCAATCTTTGAAATATTTGATCAGGATAATATTTGAATAAGTTAGGGCCATCATAATAAAAGTTCTTCACTTTGTTCAAAAACGTTTCTTTGTCTTGGGTACTCCAATCAGCTAGCAAATCTCCTAAAGCAAGAAAATTGATATTTTTATCATACCAAGGCATTCGACTAAGAGAATGTAAGGATTCGTTAGGAAAGTAATCATCGATTGGTGTGATGTCAGATGTCGAATTTGTTGTCACATTTGACAAAAGATCCACATCAACATTTTTGGTGCGTTTTTCATTTGTGATTTCTTCCTCAGAATAAATCATTTGCAAATCGTCAGATTCATCCAACTTATTTTTACTGAAAGTAGATTCAAATTGATCATAAACTAATTCATCAATATGATCTACTTCTTGTAAATCATTATCATCTCCAGGTTCCTTGCAAATGTTGAAAATATTCATCTCCAATGTCATGTTTCCAAATGATAGCTTCATCAGTCCATTCCTACAATTAATCAATCCGTTAGAAGTTGCAAGAAATGGACATCCTAAAATAACAGGAAATGAATTACATGCTTCAACAAGTTCTGTGTCCAAGACAATAAAATCCACAAGATAAATGAATTTATCGACTTATACTAACACATTTTTAATTATTCCTTTAGGCACTTTTACAGATCTATCAGCAAGTAAAAGAGTTACAGAGTTGGTTTTAACTCACCTAGATTGAGACTCTAAAAAACTGAATATGCAAGTAAATTCACACTAGCTCCAAGATCAAGTAAAGCTCTTTCAATTTTATATTCTTCAATAAAGCAAGAAATTGTAGGACAACCAGGGTCTTTATATTTCAAAGCATTATTGTTCTAAAGAATAACATTTACTTGTTCAGCTAAAAAGACTTTCTTTTTCACATTTAGTTTTCTCTTCACAGTGCATAGATCTTTCAAAAATTTAGCATTGGAAGGAACTTGTTTAATAGCATCCAACAAAGGTATATTGATTCTTACCTGTTTGAAAGTTTCCAAGATTTCAGAGTTGTGATTGACTTTCCTTTGTTTGGTCGTGGCATGAGGAAATGGAAGTGCTGGTGGGGAATTACTCGTTTCTTTGCAATTTTCATATTCAACCCCTTCCTTACCTTTAGAGATTGACTCATCATTTTTCTTATAAGGTTCAAGAGTGGGTTTTTCAATAACCTTACCACTGCGAAGAGTAGTGACTGATTTGACTTGATTCATGTGTTGGCTTCCGGAACTACTTGCATTTGCATTGTCTTGCCCCTTGAGATTTTGTTGTGGTTGAGATGGAAACTTACCTTTTTCTTGGAAACTAAGAGCAGATGTCAATTTTGCAAGAGTATCTTTAAAATCTGTCATGTTTTGAGCAAGTTGAGTATTGATTGTCTCTTGCTTTTCAATGAATGCATGCAATGTTTCCTCAAGATTTCTTCTAGGAGGTGCAGCATAAGGAGGTGCATATCCATGAGAATTTTGGAAATTGTGGTGTGCTTGAAATGGTGGTTATGAAGTTTGTGCATTGTTGTTATCACTCTTCCAACTGAAATTTGGGTGACTTCTCCAACTAGGGTTCTATGTTTAGGAGTATGGGTTATGGTTGTCCCTTTAAAAACTGTTTAAAGTATGAGCTTATTCATAGAGGCATTCCTTAAAAGAAGGTAAAAGTTGCATAATGTCTGGTTTAAAATTAAAATGAGATGCATTAGAAGGAAAAACTATGCATGATGGTGCGCTTGTTCTTGTGGGATTTATGTGGTCTTAAAGTGTTCTAGCACGGTTATTCTCATTATGAAGTGATTGATTATCACTCTTCCAACTGAAATTTGGGTGACTTCTCCAACTAGGGTTCTATGTTTGGGAGTATGGGTTGTGGTTGTCCCTTTAGAAACTGTTTAAAGTATGAGCTTATTCATAGAGGCATTCCTTAAAAGAAGGTAAAAGTTGCATAATGTCTGGTTTAAAATTAAAATGAGATGCATTAGAAGGAAAAACTATGCATGATGGTGCGCTTGTTCTTGTGGGATTTATGTGGTCTTAAAGTGTTCTAGCACGGTTATTCTCATTATGAAGTGATTGATTATCTTCTTAGGCCATATTTTCTGAAAATGATGAGGATACCCAACAAAGTCTACCACTTGATGTATGTGACCACATTCTCATGCACGTGTAGAAATAAAATAAAAGAAAGAAGAAAACAAAAAAAGAAGAAATAAGAGACAAGAAACAAAGTTATATATAAGAAAAGTGAAAAAAGAAAATAAAATAACTACTATAATTCATACAAGAACTTACCTCCCCGGCAATGGCGCCAAAAACTTGACACGACCAAAAGATTGATATTTTCTCCCAAGTGTAGGAGATTTATTAGTAATAAATAACCCGGCAAGACCAGGATCGAACCACAGGAAGGTGAATTATACAAATTACAAATAACAATAATACAACAACAACAACAACAATAATAATAGTAATAACAATAATAATAATAATAATAATAATAATAATAATAATAATAATAATAATAATAATAATAATAAAGAAAAAGAAAGAGAAGGAGAAAAAGAAAAAGAAAAAAGAAACAAATGAGAACATTGAGATGAAATATTAATGTAAGGATTAAACAATGATAATAACAAATGTCAACGTTAGAGGTTCCACTAATGGTATATCAAACAAGTATAATATAAACTCTTATTATTCAATTGAAAACCACACACAAAGGAGGTTCCAATCAGATTATAAATTGTTAACATGATTACATTAGTCATCTTATTTGATTAATGCTAATACTTGTAAATCTTGTCAAGCATTCATGATTATAACTTATGTTAACAATAAATCAAGTTCCTTTCATAGCTCAGGTGTCGGTTATACCATACAGTATGGGCTATGAAAGTGCCAAGCATTTGTTGTACCAAGTGTTATACAACATAAATCAAGATTAGTCATTTAACAAGCAAAGTATTACGGAGTGAATAAGATAACAAATACAAAACATATTAGTATTAAACATTAAAGTCGATATTAAGTTTATAGTATACTTATTCTTACACCGTTAGTGTAACCTTTTCACCTTAATATAATAAACTTAACTACACATAATGAAAGAAAAAAAATAAACAAAATAAGAACATAAATAACATAAGAGTTAACTAAGTAAAGGAAATGAAATGAAAGGCATAAACTTGATATTAATGAAAGTAAAGCATAAACATTACAAAAAATACAAAAAGAGAAAGCAAGAGCATGATCTTGATCTGGAAACCAAGATGCCTAAATTCATGGCAAATGCCTCCTTTTATAGGCCAAAATTGGGGACTATTGATTTGATGACTAATTGATGAGTGGGTGACCAACTCTTAACTTAATGACAATCCTTATCTTCTCTTGTCTGCCCAAAACGTCATTGATAACATAAAAATTAGAGCCACTTGAAAACATGAAAGTTGTAGGAAATTGTCTAGATTTCTTGTGTAAAAAATTTAGATCATTTGGACTTCTAGAACTCCAGATATAGGCCAAACACTAAACAGTGCTCGGGCTGGAAGACAGATTTGGACTTCTTTGTTGTTGCTATAATTCGGACTTGAAAATGGCCTTTTTAGATCTTGGGCTCTTATGAAAGTTGTAGGCCTATCTTACCTTTCCATCCATATGAAGTAGACCTAAATCTAAGATCTACAACTCCAGATATGATCCAATTACCGAACAGTGTTCCCATTTGGATTGCACCAACATGTCTTTTCTAAGTTTGGCCATCTCTTTGTCCTTTCAATTTCAGTTCTTAAATTCATCAATCAATCCTTTTATTTATGTGATAGGCCTGTATTTAAAATGAACATTTACCATAAATTAAAAGTATCTTATATTATTAGATACATTATTATAAAACATGCTTTAGTTAAGGAATTATTGATACTTCAAGTGCAGAATGATCATATAAAACCTTGATAGAAATGCACTTTTAAGTATTAATCACTACACGTGCATGAGAGTGTGGTCACATACATCAAGTGGTAAACTTTGAAGGGTGTCCTCATTATTTTTCAGAAAATATGGTCAAAGAAGATAATCATCACTTCATAATGAGAATAATGAGAATAACCATGCTAGAACACTTAGAGACCACATGAATCCCACAAAAACAAGTGCACCATCATGCATAGTTTTTCCTCTTAATGCATCTCATTTTAATTTTAAGCCAGGCATTATTCAACTTTTACCTTCCTTTCACGGCTTAGATTTAGAAAATCCATACTTGCATTTAAGGAAATTTGAGGAGGTCTGCAACATATATAATGATCAAATTGTAGCATGAACATCATTAGATTAAAGCTTTTTCCTTTTTCATTAAAAGATAAAGTTAAAACATGGCTATAAAATTTGAGACCAGGATCCATTTGTACTTTGGATGAAATGCAACAACAATTTTTAAAGAAGTTTTTCCCATCTCACAAAACAAACTCTTTCAAAAGGCAAATCACCACTTTCACTCAAAAACTAGGAGAAACATTTTAACAATGTTGGGATATTTATTACTAGAAATCACACCCCCAACCAGCTTATTACTAGTCCCTAGTAATCAAAGCGTTAAAATAGAAAACTAATTTTTAAATTCTATAAAGCAAGATGTTAGAAATTCATGTTTTATAGTATGATCAAGAAAAAACAATAACTTATCATAATAACCATTAACATTTAACAAACCTATGGGTTTATGGTGAATGTCCAGTTGGGCCCAAAAAGAGATATGAAAGATCTCTTTCAATGTGCCTAGACCACCTGGTAAAGCAATGAAGACATCAGACTGGTTAAACATTGCATTCATTCGAGCGGACATTATGGAGACCTGTAATTCCTCTCCAATTGTTTTTCCAATGATGTCCCCTTGTGCTAAAGTTTCAGGGATGACCCCCAACACTTGACTACCACCTAAAAACACAGCTATTGACACACCTCTCATTAACCCAAGACTGTCTCCTTTATATACTAAATGAATATTTCTCTTAGCTAGCACCTAACCAAGATGATTTTCTAATTCTAAAAACTCCTTTTCTTTCCTAGGATTAGATCCACCAAAAACACAAATATTTTTTATGTGATGAGCTGAGAAACTTGTCATTTCTACACACTTCTAAATTTGTTGAATGTATGGGTTGAGTAGAAATGAAAGGAAAGAAGAAAGGATTTTATAGATGAGAAATTAGAAAGGCAATCATACCACCTATATGTAGGCCAGCTGGAGTCTCACACACACACTATCTCTCTCTCTCTTTATTTATTTATTTTTGAAAAAGCATATGTATATTTAGGTAGTTGTGATTGTGGCTCACATCTTCCCTTGGTTTTACATCCAATAACAGCTTAAACGCCCTCTATGGGTCGGAGATAGGTTTCCCATCCAGTTTTCTTAAAAATTAGCAAACAAGGTCTTTTTTAGTCAAATTCTCAAGACTAATTCGATCATGTTCGTTATGAAAATGGGGCCATAAATTATGAATTGCACAATGCATATCTCTACTAAGATGCGTCTCAAGAGTTAATAGAAGATTATCTAAAGACTCCTTACTCAAGCCATCTTAAATGAATTGTATTTTATCTTCACGGGTTATAGATATCATTCCTAAAGAACAACATTGTGCATCACAAGTCTATCATCGATGTGCTAGATGGAGTGCTAGATGGACTTGTGATGTCCATCTAGCACATCGATGATAGACTTTCAGTCGTTTTGCACGAAATTTCTTGGCAAAAGTGCTTTTACCTGTTTGAGGCATGTGTGGAATAAAGGAATTAGAGGACTCACCTGATAATTAGACCTTTACTTCAATCAACTAGCGAATATCTTCAGCAATTCCATGATTCATTAACAACCTCAATCTTGCACATCTAGCACGGTAAATTTTTGTAATCGCATTCTGAGGTAGAGTGGGAAAATACTTTTTCAATTTTTCAAGATCAGTGTCCATTATCAAATGAGAATTGGAAGAGAGATTTAAAGAATTACACAAATATATACGCAAATATTAGCTATTATAGGAAACTAAAAGATTTGATTTTTCAGAACACCTTTTGGTATTTTGCATAACTTTTGACTCAGGTGTTCAAATGAGCTGTTCTTTAATGATTTGAAAAGTGACAGAATTTCCTATAAATATGTCTCTAATAGACATCTCCAGAAAAGGCTTCTAGGAGGGTCTAAATTGCTGTTCAAAGTTAGGATCATATTTGTGTCTGAATTTTTACTGAAATTATGTTATGTTTTTCTTTGTAGATTTTAGTTCTTTAGTTTGTAAAACTTATTGTTTCAGTTTAATTCAAGTTATTTCATGTTTATTAAAGTATTTTTATATATAATCATGGTTGGCTAATCTTTTTCTTGGATCCAAATCAAGGATGATGGTGGTTGAGGTGAGTTCTTTAAGATATGAATAAATCTTAATGTTTATCTTCTCATTTTCTTCATGAATGTTTTATTATTGCAAGGAAATTTTAGAAATCATTTAGGTAATGTTATAATCTTGAATTTTTATGCACAAAGTTTAGTTTTGGTATAAACATTGCTTGATTCAATGTCTTACTTAATATGAAATTACTTGTTCATTCTTAAGCAATAATCAATCTTCATCTTTTTAAACTTCATTATAATATTTTCCGATCTAGTATCACCATCGTTGATATTAGGTTGAGTTATCTTATATATCTTGAAGGACTCACCAATACATCACTATTAAAATTGATTTAGACCAAGACTTACTTTTTCTTGTCATTTAAAATCTATTTACAGTTTTTATCTTTGAAAACAAATCCATCAATTATTTTCAACCAAGTTATTGTTATTTAATTTCTTTTGAGTTTTTTTTTTTGTTACCTAGCTTAATTTCCTAATCTAGCTCTTTGTGGATATGACCTCGATCTTACTGAGTTTATTGTTAAATCGCACACTCGTGATCTTACGAGTTAAAATAAGTCGACCATAAAAAGCGGTTAGTAGAGAGGGCTAAACTTAGAAAAAATATGTTGGTGCAGTCCAAATTAGAACACTATTTGGTAATTGGGTCATATCTGGAGCTGTATATCTCAAATTTAAGTATGTTTTATATGGATGGAAAGTGACACGACGAAAAGATTGATGTCTTCTCCCAAGTGCAGGAGTGTCGAAGTAATAAATAACCCGGCAAGACCGGAGTCGAACCACAAGGAGGTTAATTGTACAAATTATAAACAACAATTATAAACAACAATAATAGTAACAACAACAACAACAACAATTTTAATAGAAGCAATAATAATAATAATAATAATGGAGAAGAAGAAGAAGATGTGAGAACTTTGAGATGGAATATTAATGTAAAGATTAAACAATGATAATAACAAATGTCAAGGTTAGAGGATCCACTAATGGTATGTCAAACAAGTATAGTATAAACTCTTATTATTCAATTGGAAACCACACACAAAAGAGGTTCCAATCAAATTATATATTGTCAACATGATTACATTAGTCATCTTATTTGATTAATGCTAATACTTGTAAATCTTGTCAAGCATTCATGATTATAACTTATGTTAACAACAAATCAAGTTCCTTTCATAGCTCAGGTGTCGGTTATACCATACAGTATGGGCTATAAAAGTGCCAAGCATTTGTTATACCAAGTATTATACAACATAAATCAAGATTAGTAATTTAACAAGCAAAGTATTAAAGAGTGAACAAGATAACAAATACAAAACATGTTAGTATCAAACATTAAAGTCCATATTAAGTTTACACAACAATTATTCTTGCACCATTAGTGTAATCTTTTCACCTTGACATAATAAACTTAGCTAGACATAATGAAAGAAAGAAAAATAAATAAATAAAATAAGAACATAAATAAGATAAAAGTTAACTAAGGAAATGAAAGGCATAAACTTGATATTAATGAAAGCAAAGCAACAGCAATACAAAAAATACAAAGACAGAAAGCAAAAGCATGATCTTGATCTGGAGACCAAGATGCCTAAATACATGGAAAATGCCTCCTTTTATAGGCCAAAATTGGGAACTATTGATTTGATGACTAATTGATGAGTGGGTGACCAACTCTTGACTTGGTGACAATCTTTATCTTCTCTTGTCTGTCCAAAATGTCATTGATAACGTCAAAATTGGAGCCACTTGAAAACATAAAAGTTGTAGGAAATTGTCTCAGCTTTCTTGTATAAAAATTCAGCTCATTTGGACTTCAAGAACTCCGGATATAGGCCAAATACTGAACAATGCTTAGGCTGAAAGATAGATTCGGGCTTTTTTGTTGTTGCTACAATTTAGACTGGAAATGGCCTTTTTAGATCTTGGGCTCCATATGAAAGTTGGAGGCCTATGTCTTACCTTTCCATCCATATAAATTGGACCTAAATTTGAGATCTACAGCTCTAGATATGACCCAATTACCGAACAATGTTTAGGTATGGACTGCACCGACATCTCTTTTCTAAGTTTGGCCATCTCTTTATCCTTTCAATTTCAGTTCTTAAATTCATCAATCAATCCTTTCATTTATGTGATAGGCCTGCATTTAAAATGAATATTTACTACAAATTAAAGGTATCTTATATTATTAGATATATTATTATAAAACATGCTTTAGTTAAGGAGTTATTGATACTTCAAGTGCAAAATGATGATATAAAACCTTGATAAGAATACACTTTTAAGTATCAATCAGAAAGCTAAGACATAGGCCTAAAACTTTCATGTAGAAGAAGAGACTCAATTCTGCTATTTGGAAGCCCGAATCTTAGCAACAACGTAAAAGTTTAAATTTGTCCTGCTATCCAAATACTATCCAGCGTTCAGCCCATATCTTAAGTTCTAGAAGTCCAAATAACCTCAATTTCTTTCCTGAAAAGCTGAGATAATTTCCTATAACTTTCATGTGGCAAGTTGGTTCAAATTCTGATGTTATCAATGACGTTTTGTTTAGACAAGAAGATAAGGATTGTCACCAAGTCAAGAGTTAGTCACCCACTCAACAATTAGTCATCAAATCAATAGTTCTCAATTTTGGCCTATATAAGGAGGCATTTGCCATGCATTTAGACATCTTGGTTTTCAAATCAAGATCATGTTGTTGTTCTTTTTTTATTGTAATGCTTAAGTTTTATTTATATTAATATCTTGTTTATGCTTCTAATTTCCTTTCCTTTACTTAATTAACTTTTATCTTATTTATGTTTTTATCTTATTTATTTATTTATTGTTCTCTCTTTTATTATGTTTAGTTAAGTTTATTATTTTAAAGCAATCATTAAACCTTTTTTATATTAAATATATAGATAATTGATACATAATTTCTTAATCAAAAAAATACATGAAAGAATTTTAATTTTAATAAAGATTATTTTTTATATATGTAGTCCATAAAATATTTTTGTATACATTGAATACAATCCATTAAAAACAAAAGTAGAGCTTAGCCAATTATTTATGAAACTATCATGCATTCTAGATGGGATGATAAGTTTCTAAAGAAATATGAGGTCGGGAATTTTTAAATTGAACTTAAAGACCGTACTTAATAATAATGGTAAAGAATTTCTCATGGTTTAGATATTTTTTTATATTTAAAAAAAATAATTATGCTCACAATAATACAGCAGGGAAAGTAAAATATATCCTAACTAATAACAACTTGTCCTGCATAAGTCCTTGGAATCAAGACCCCAACACAAAACAAGGAAGGAAAAGACAACGCAAGGAAATGAAACACTCCTATTTGCTTGTTCGTGGCAACCATAAATTTACCAAAAAATCAGGCAGACAGACATGTATTTTTCTAATTGTTTTTTTTTCTTGTATATTCAATGACAACTTAGCACGATGAGTCAATTATTTGCATTATCTACACCTGTACTACTGTCTAGCTTTTATAGAAAAGTTGGTTCGATGTTATTTTCTCTGTGAGAGTAAAGATCAAGCTCTAAAAGGTGTACCATGTTAGATTTAGTCGACCTTAATCACTCACAAAAGGCAGGCATGTCAAAGTTGAATATAAATTATTCAAATTGGGCATACGCATATGGTTGTGCTTTAAAGGATTATAATTCCATTTTTGACATCATAGAATAGGATAAGTTGTGATCAACAAATGTCGTTTCAACCTTCCCCATTAGTAAAACGACATCTTCTCCTCATTGTATTTGGCAAACATTTTCTTGGAAGTATTCATTTTGCATATTGAAGCATCAAATCGGGGGCCCCTCCAATATTGGAATGAAAAGAAAAATTAAAATAGTTACAATGATATAAATCAAAGACTTTATGGCCAATCTAATCAAATCATAACAGAAAGATTGAATAATGCATTCGACAAACCTATCTGGTTTCTTATCATTTACATAAAGAAAGACATTTTTCAA
Source organism: Populus pruinosa (assembly GCA_026413675.1). NCBI lineage: Eukaryota > Viridiplantae > Streptophyta > Magnoliopsida > Malpighiales > Salicaceae > Populus > Populus pruinosa. Next base: position 7,778,211 of record CM048606.1, read on the forward strand.
GAGTAAATGGCCCGAACTAGGATTTTTAGTTTTACCAAGACTACTATTCTGATCAATAATAGAAACAAATTAAAAGGGAAATATATTAAAACCTTAGTAAGTAATGGGTGCGGTGCTATGCTGTTGTGGCATGATTTCTAGCTAGCTAGTGAACGTAACCTAGACATTATGGACTTATCGCACCAAAGGTGAAATAAAAAAAGATCTTGCACTCACTTGAAATAGATCATTCTTGCTTTGAAGATAGCTCAATGATCATGACTTCCCATCTCTTTAGTGAAGAGTCCTTGGGTTCAAACCCCCCCTTAATTTCTTTTTTCTTTTCTTTTTTTTCTTTTGAAAATTAGGTTCAGATCTAGAATTCAACATACCTTAATTTTATTAGAGATTTATAAATCTGTATATTCTTTTGCTCTCGTCTACCTATATATATATGTTGAACATCTGTTGTAGCAGCCATATTTATTTTTAATTCAAACTCTATATTTTTGTAATCGAGATTATAATGTGATGTTTCTTTTCTAGAAAAGAGGATATATGGGTATTGTAAAAAGAAGAAGAAGAAGATTCTCGAGACCCTTGCGGGCAGCAAATAAATTAACGTCATTGTAATGGTGCTGTAGAAAGATTTATTTGATTGTTTGGTGTTCATAAGTTAAGTAATTTCTGTATGTTTCAAATTTTAAAATAAAAATATTTTATAAATAATTTGTTTTTTATGAAAGAAGAAAATTTATTAAGTAATTGACTAAGCATGACTAAACAAGAAAAGAAAAGTAATAAAGATAACATAAAAAGATTTACCAGCTAAACATATATTAAATAAACTTAACTAACTTTTATATTAACTTACTAAAAATAGACGAATTAAGTAAAATATAAATATATAAAAGATAACTATAACTATGCAACCAAAACAACTTTTTTATAATCTTCTTATTTAAATAAATAATTCATTACATAGTTATTTTCTCTATGAATATGTGTAAAATTCATAGGAGATGTTAAAGAATCATCTCAACTCAATATCTTGTACTTAATTTTTATCATATAAGTGGGAATAGTGAGATTCGAACTCGTGACCGCTTAGTCATCAAGGTTCTGATGCCATATTAAAAAAATCATTTCAATCCAATAGCTTAAACTTTTAGGTGAAGTCCCAGAATATAATTTATTTTATTTTCTAACAGAAAAAAGTATAAAATATATCAGAGATATCATTAAAATCATCTTATTATTTTCTAACAGGAAAGGGCATAAAATATATCGGAAATATCATTAAAATCATCTTATAAGTTTTATGGCTTCATGACATTGTTTTCTTTTATTCAAATAATTACATTGTATAACTCAATCTTTAGAAAATACAAAATAACAATTAGTACTTTAAGTGAAAGCTTTTTAATTGTCAAAACTTCAATTTCATTGGATTTTTTAATATTTATAAAAAAAGAAAAGATAAAATTCTTTGTGATCTCTTAAAACATCATCAATCCCTTAGGATCCAGGCTTGTCATTTCCAAATACATCTACATTCTACTGAAGTATACATTTAGGATGAGGAGTCCATGATGATTCACTATGCATTTGTGTCTTATCTTTCATATACTCCCATAATAATATTTTTTGTATAATGCAATTCTATGAAAAAATAAATAATTTATATCACCTCAGTTAGTTTCAATTAATCAAATTATTGTGCGCATTCCAAATGAAATAAAATTAGTACAAAGACAATAACTTTTAGAAAAACCATATATTTTATTTAAGAAATCTCGAAATTCAACATGAACCTATAAACCTATAAATGGTTATATATATTGCACTTGATATCATATAATACAAAGATTGTTTTTATTGCAATAAGATTAGGGTTTAAAAAACTAGTTCATTTATAATATTTATATTATCTAATTTAATTCAACTTGTTAAATTCATATAATTTAAATATTATATATGATAATAAATCAAAAAATTTAAAAAATAAATATCACATATTAGATATGGTCATAATTTTTAAAACTCGATTAATTTGACTCAACTTGTATGCGCTGTATGTTTTTTTTTTTTTTATATTTGATAATTTGTTAAATAAATATTTGTTTTTATTTTATTTAAAAATGTTTCATCTTTAAAGTTTTTTATAATGAACCTCTTATTAAAAGTATTTAATATAACAAAAACAAATTACAAGAAAAAAAAGAAATATATCTAAAATTTAATAATGATATAAGATATAAAAATTAGAATTAGTGTTCGAGGTATCATGACATGTTAAGCCACAGCATAAGAAATATAGTATACCGAAATTTTTGCTTTGCGTGGAAAATGGTTCGGCCTCCTAGCATATAGATTCCAAATTGAACCTTGGGAAGAGTGAAAAACCAAGAAACAATAGAATTACTCGTATAAATGTACATTTTGTTTCTTTCTTTATTTATTTTTTAAAAAAAGACCTTTTGATTTCATCCACAAATAGAATTTGGTACTGGAAGAGAGAGCTCACCATGGAAATGAAAGCACTTAGTCTAAGCAAGACTTTTTAGGGTTTTATGCTCTCTTCATCACCCACACTTGAAAATGGTACAATTCATCACCTTTTATTCATAGTTATCAACTTCTTGATAGCAACCTTAGAACAACTAGCTCTCCATATGATGTGGTCCTCCTAATTATGCCAGTCTATACAGGTCATGCTCAGCTATAGAGAGAGAGAGAGAGGGAGGGAGGGAGGGGTGCGTGAGAGAGAGAGAGAGGGAGAGAGAGAGAGAGAGAGAGAGGATTATTGGATAAGTGGAGAAAACGGCATGTATAAATAGAAAGAAACAAAGTACAGTACAAGGGAGGGGAGGACTGAAAAAAGAGTTTTATAAATAGGACCTCTATCATTTCCAAATAAGATGACATATGGGGTTTTGTATTTATGGCAAGAGGTGATTGGCTAGAGTATCCTTAAGATAGTTTTAAGCACAGCAGTGGATAACATAGTACAAAGCACCAGCCAAACCCTTCCTTGACAATGTGTTTGTGATGGAGATATGGTTGTATGAATTACGAAAGAGAGAGTATGCTTTCTTTTTTTATTATAATTATAATTACTATAGAAGAAATTATAAGATTTGAGTTTTTTATTGTACATACATTGTTTCTTCTTTTACATTTCACTGCTCACATCATATATAGCCACTTTTTTGTTTTCCTTGTATGCCTTAAATTTTATCCACTTCATACTCGTATCATTAAACTTTTTCTTTGTCAAATTTATCAGTGTAAATTATGTTGAAGTCGTTCTACATGTTAGGATCTATTTTTAATTATATGCTCTCACATGTCCCATATGTCATTCGATATTTTGATGTTAAATTGAAAACTAAATTAACAAAATTGAGTTTTAATTTGTTCTTAAATAAAAAATTAAAAGAACAAGGATTAAATTGATATTTTAAAAAATAGAACCTCCCCACTTATACTATTCAAAAGGCATGAAAAAGTTCACCTAGGTCCCTCAAGTTTTAATTTTTTTCATATATAATCCTTATTCTTTAGGATTTTGATGTTTTGATCCATAAGGTTTTCTTTTATTTCAGTCCTTGAATGTTTACAGAAAAAGAGAAAGTTATTGAAAAAAAAAAGCTCTTGAATGACCAAATTTCAACTACAAATAATTACAATTTTTATGCCATTGGATTTGTCTTTAAAATGGAGCTCGATAAGGGTGTTTTTACCATCAATAATGCCCGACAAGATATTAAGATTTGAAAAAAATATTTAATTTGGTTTGATTTTGATTTTTTTATCAAATTAAAATATATTTTATAGTTAAGAATAGAGTTTTAAAAGTCCATATAATTTTATTTTATTTTCATGTTGTCGTTAAAAAAGGGTTGCAATTTAAGATCTTAGATTTTAAAAAATTTAAATTTTGATTTTTCGATCACTAGAGCCACAACTAACAATCAAAAAACATTGCTGGTGGAGGGTGACATATTATTTGTGCTATATGTAGGCAAATGATGTATTATTTATTGTTTTTTTAAAATAAATATATTAGACTTGATATACTACATTTCAATTACATTTAGGTTATATAATTTTGGATCAAATAAATGGGTCAATCTTTCTGACCCAAGTGCCTCGCTCTGTTTTTAATGGCACCTTTTTTATATATTTTATAATATAAATCACTTTACATAAGTTTATTATAATATATTTAATAAACTTATCTAATTATATCAAGTTTTGAAATAATATTAGATATCTTTATGGTAATATTAATCTAATATGTTTAATTTCTTAAAAACTTTCATATATTTTTTATTGAATTTACTGTTAATATATTAGTGTATAAATTATCATTTATGATTTTTAATTGAAATTTTCTTTTAAGATTATGATGAATTTTAGTTTGAAAAAAAATACTTTTCATTAAAAAAATACATGTTTTGTATAATAATAATAATAATAATAATAATAAAAGGAAGCTTTGATGAAAGAGATACATCTTTTCCTTCTTATTTCAAAACAATAGAATTTTTTTGAATTTCTATTTTAACCAACTTCATTTTGTATTCAATAAATCATAATACTAATAAAAAATATTTTTTTAACCAATATAAAACATTAATAAGAAAATAGAATTAATTTTTTTCAAAATCTAAATTATTGTTTATCTTATACATAACCATATTTATTGCCATATAATTAAAAATTACGTGCATCACAAATCAAATATTTACATGTGTAACTATTTATTGGTTTTTATAATAAAAATCAGCTTATCATATTACTATTTAATTTGTGTTAATATTTTTTTATAATTTATTAATTTATATATTCTTAAATTCATTTAATTAAAAATAAATATAATCTCTTTAATTTTATTTAAATTTTTTATAAGATTAGAAAAAATATCCACAACAACAATATTCTCATTTATATTGTAAATTAATTTAGGACTTTTTTCGCAAGGAAACGCGGGATGCACATAATAGTTAGCTCCTAAACCAATAAGTACGCATGGGTTTGGAAAGAACCCAACAAGCAACATTCTCGCATAGACTTAGACTTGATAGAAAGACACGAGTGAGTGTGTGTGATGGCCTGATGGGGTTTCCCTTTTAAATGAAAGTGACATGTATGTCCTGTATACATTCACAGTCAAAGCAAGCATTGGCTCTAGTGACTCAGGACGGGCTCACAATAAGACGCCCTTTGAGTTTAGGAAATAAGTATCCTTCCATTCTAGGGTTAGACACAGCTAGCCACGTGGAAGATTAAAAATGAAATACAACTACTATGAACCATAAGAATCTTGTCCTGTGACAGACAACCAACACTCCCACAAACACACACACAAACTCCTTGGTCTGTTGAAAGAAGAGGGAGTTCAATGTTCAAGTCTCATCTCACCTGCTAGCAACCACGTGAAGTGGCACCAATACTTGGTGTTTCCTGTCCACTCACTTCCCACAACATTGCCAGTTTTCTTTCTCTCTTTCCCTTTCATGCTTTTAAGCCCAAAAAAAACACCAACTTTTTAAACAAAAGAAAAAAAATGATTTTAAAGAAAAAGATGGTTCTTTGTCTCCCATAAATCCCCTCTCCTGGGATGCCTTAACTCCCACGATCATCATTCAAATCCCCACCTAGATCCCCACACCCCTCCCCCTCCCCCTATCTCCCATTCTTACATCCCCCCCATCCCCATGGACATGTAGTACTTGTGCTGTGATGTCTTTCTCACGCTTAGTCGGAAGGTAAATGGATTTCCCCTGTCTTTCTCTATCATAAACTCACCAAACATAATTGTTATAAAACAAGCATACAAACACGATTAAACAGTGGCAACAGCTGTCTTTCTCAAGCTAGCTAGCTAGGTGCTCACTGAGAGAGGGGGGAAAGGGAAAAGGAGATAAGGAAACAGTAACAAATTGCTGTCTTTCTCACTTATGATTTCCATTGTTTGCAGATAAAGTGAATTTGAAAAGGATGGACTTGAACTAGTGAAGTGGAGAACTCTTTCCACAGGAGGCATTTTAGGCTAGAGTACATTGGTGCACACGTCATTCTCAAGCTACTAGTCCACCGGGTAGCTCTACGGCGGATAGGTGTTTTTTGGTGCAATTACGAAGCTCAAATGTTTCCATTAAGCAACAATGGCAATGACCCCATGTCCTACAATGACCAACAAGCTTATAGCATGCCCTTTTTCAGTGATATCATTTCCAATTCCAAACAATATGTGCCTCCTCCTTTATCTTTTTGCCACTTGCCCTCTCCCTTTTTTGCTTATGATCAGCTAGAATTAGAAGACCATTCTATTTTTCTCCAGCAAAACTATGACCTTTTACTTCACCAGCAACCCTTGAGAACTGCGGCTACCAGTACTACTCCCTCTCAGAGTACTGTTGTTAATAACATGGTGGACTACAACAAAAATGACGTTATTGAGATAACGGAAATCTGCAACAAGCAATCCAACAGCAGCAGTGATCAGATCCCAAGAAAGAGATCTTCTAAGAAAGATCGACACAGCAAGATTAACACGGCTCAAGGACCAAGAGATCGGAGGATGAGATTGTCGCTCAAGGTTGCCAGAGAGTTCTTTGATCTGCAAGACAAGCTACGCTTTGATAAAGCAAGCAAGACTGTAGAGTGGTTACTCACACAGGCAAGAACTGAAATCAAGAAACTATCTAGTGGCTTCCCCGTTATGAATTATAGCTGCAGTGTTGGCACCAAGAGTGCATCTTCTACTTCTGAGTGTGAAGTGCTGTCCGAAATCCATATTGACTCTACCCTTAAAGTGAGAAGTGTTTCTAAGGGTAAATCCTCACTATGCGTCAAGAAAGAGAGGAGGACTAGTAGAGCTTCATCATCACGTAAAGCTCCATTAAACCCTTTTGCAAAGGAATCAAGGGAGAGGGCAAGGGAGAGGGCAAGGGAGAGAACGAAAGAAAAGTTGCGGAGTCGGAGTCGAAGCCTCAATGAATCGAAGCTTTGTGAATTAGAAGCAGTGAACGATGAATTCAATCAATTCGCAGGTTGTTGGAGTCCATTCGAAACAGGTGATCAAGAATCTGGTACTCGCAATATCAATCCTTCCCTAGAAGTCCAAATGGCTGAAGCTGAAGTGCCATTCTATCAAGAGCAAGAGCAATTAGATACTCGTGAGGGGATGATTGATGAAACCTTGGCGAATATGGGCAAGTGGAGTCCCTCTCTTCCCACTCATCTGCACAAAAATGGAATTCCTCAAGAGGTAAGCTCCAAAAGGGAAATTTCTTTATTTCCCAAGATGTTAGGTTTGATTTTGCTTAATTACTCTATTGAAATTAGTTGATACACCTGTTGTTCAGATTTCTGACCATATATATATATGTGTGTAATTGGTTGCAGAATCAATTCACAGACTTTCAATATCCTTTGTACAAAACATGGGATCATGAGGCCTACAACATTGACGGTATGTGCTAGCATGGATATTCATCTTTCTCACCCTTGATGTGTCAAGTGGACAAAGATTTGAAGAATACTATGTATGGCTTGTCTATCTGTTTGGAGTGTAACATAAAAGTTGTATCTTTTCATCATGAGATTTTCTTGTGAAGTGTTTTTTCAATGATTGTTAACTAGTTAATTTTAATTTTTTTTTAATGAAATCAAGTGTTGTGTGTTTCTTTCGTCTTTGTTTCATATAGTAAGCATATAACTCATGGGATATATTCTTTGAAACTGCAAAAGAGGGCTTCATATATATTAAAAAATCACAGATTTTTCTGTCCTATATTCTTCTAGGGTTAGCTCTCTACTATTTATCTCTTAATATGCAATTCTGAGGCTCTGCAGAACTTCCTAGGTCCAATTAGCCCACTTGATTGGATCAGGAAAAAAAAAAAAAAAACCCTTCAAGGAAAAATGATTGAATAGACGGAAGGGTCATTCACTGTCCACTTTCAAGTGTATCAGGTGCTCATACAGAAATTTCAACGCATGCATCTATGATCTCATATATCTTTAATTAGTTGAAACGAAAGGGTTGCAAGTTCAACCGTTGATAAATTTGTTGCGTGCAAGCAGTGAATTTGAACTCTTTTGTAACTTACAAGCTTGAATTGAGCCTGCGCTGGAACATTAAAATTAATGAACTATTGAATTTCAATAGTAATGTTCTGATATTCTTGAATTTCAGAATAATTAAGTTTTGTAATCCATAGCAATAGAAATTATGATTGGTTCCTACCAGATTTTGATAGGCTAGTTCCCTGAGATACGTTCTTATTGGAATCAAGGAGATGCAATGAAGGAAAATTTCAATTCAAGAGTTCATATTCTTTATTTTGTGGTTATCAATATGAACAGAACTTTTCTTCTTTTAATCACACGCGCATATATATTTATATATGGTACCAAAATTGATGAGAGCTAACAGAAAATGTTGATTTATATATGAATCATTCACTTGGAAATTTACTTTCAAGACACCTTATGGTAATAATGTATATTCTACTTGTAAATTCCTTTATGTTCACTTGTTTTCAGGCAAAATGATTTAAGATTTGTAGTGACTATGGAACAATTCACTTTTGTAGTACATGAGCTAATATATTGTATGTGATCACAAATTAATACTTGGCGAATGAACAATTACATGAAAATAAACGATCTCCAAAAATATTTCATCCCCGTTTTGTGGAAAGATTTAATCACAATGCAGATGATCTAGCGAAATTTAAGTTAAATTAGGAACAATTTAACCTTTTGTATATCTAACCATACAGTTTAGATAAAAGGTACTTTATATGGAATACACAGCCAATAACGTTATGAATTAAGATTCTGAGAAAAAGGTTTTTTCTTTTGCTATAAAGAAGAGGTTCGAACCAGAAACTTAATGAAAAAAGAAATGTTCATATTAATTAAATGAGCCAAAACTCATTAAAAAAACACTAACAAAAGTTACCAACGTGGAAAACTTCCAAGAGGTTACGATATTTGTTTCATGTCCTTATCTTATCCTTCGAAGGGTTAATCTCTATTAGCTGTAAATATTTGAAGGAATAGCACCTCGGTGTCCACATGATTTTCTCTAATGAATTAATTGCTAATTAATTATCATCAGACCTGCTATCAAATTAAAAGAGTTAATTATCGGTGCAATTAATTAAAATTTTCATTTTGGATTTTGAAAAATCTTATGCTCTACACCTTTATTTATACATTTTTTTAATGATTATACTGTCTGCCTTCCTTCTGTTAAAAATATCCTTCAAAGGCCTGATACAAAGGAAATTCAATTGAATTTCAATCAAATTTCCATAAACTAACTAAATTACCTCTATTCATATGAAAAGGTATCAAGAATAAACAATATACACCCAGACTTGTTCCAACGAACCAAAAACCAAATATCCAGAATTTAAAATCTATAAAATTCAAACTACAAAATAAAAATTATACCAAATTGTTACAGTAAACTCAAATTAAACTTTTAACTTATCGAATTCAAGAATATCCAAATTCTTCACATCCACAAAGATTCTAGATTTATTGGCAACAAAATGAAAAAGAAAGAACCCAACCTAATCAACTAAGAACTCGTGCTTCAGTGAAATTTAAAAAAAAAAAAAACAATTAGACAGTTGCCTCTTGTTAGATGGAGAGAAGAATCTTCCGTTGAATTTGTAAAACAAGGGTTCATATTTTCTTAGAGAGAAGTTTAGGGTGATACCTCTAGTTAGATAGAGAGATGAATACATAATAAGAGGAATCCTTTCTATAATAAAGTGTGTTGAAAGTAATTAACTCAGGTGGTTTCAGCATTAAAATGCTAGGCAGTGTTTGAAATTAAGTCAAGTCATGATACTAATTTCAATAGTTCATGAAAATAAAGTTAATTGTAATTAACTAGCATATATATGTGGAATTATATTCTACTTGTAACAATTTTCCCTTCAAGAACTTGAATTAAAGATAGACTCTTGGTCTCCCATTGTAAAAAACTCTAAATTATTAGTGACTTTCTTTGGCGGCGCGCGGCCCTTTCGTTCTTCTTCTTCTTCTTAGGTTTCTTTTATTTCATTTTACTGTTTTGATGTTTAACTCAAATCTAGATTTGATTTATTTTTTACTATTTTTTAGAGGATCGTGGATATTGAGTTGTGCCCGTTTAGAATAAAATCTCAACTTTGGTATGTTATGGTGGTTGTCTCTTGTTGGTTGGAAAAGATTGACCATGTTTGACCATTTTGCATGGTTAAATTAAATCTTATATTATTTAGACCCGGTGACGAAGTAGGGCAACTCAATTATGTATGTATTTTGTAAAATAAAATACCCTTGTTGGAAAATCCTAGTCAAGAAGTTTTAGTAAACTTTTGATTAAAAAAATATAATTGTATTTACAGTTAAATTAACATGCCATCACTTCTTTTATGAATGGGATCATAATTATTATTTATGATCTCATTCATGAAAAGAAAAATAAAACCTATCTTATTTTCTTATTCTTGATCCATTTAGTAAAAGTGAAATTGAATTAGTAAAAGATTGTTGTGTCACAGGAGTTTTATATAGTTATTTCAAGGGATTGTAATTATTACAGTGCATTCAAGTTTATGAAATAATAAGATTTATATATTTTTAGGATGTAATAAGTGTAACTAATAATTAGTTTGTAATTACTTACAAATGTTTTCTTTACAATTTATATATTTTTTTATCATCTCTAAAGTAACAAGAAACTTTTTTTTGTTGAAATTGCACTTAACTATCCATTAATAATTATCATAATTATGGAGAGATTAGCTATATTACAAAAGAAATATAAATTTTTATGATTTATTTAATAACTCTATTTAACAATTCATTAGTCATGAAATAAATCGCACTATTCTTCTTTGGAAGTGACAACATGTATACGTTTGGAGTCATATATAATTGAACAACAATATTAGTAACTAACATGATTATGGGATAATTAGTTAAGTTGGTAGGTAAAAAGATAAATTATTATAATTCAGTAAAAATAAAATATTTAATAATTTGTAATTTGGAGGTATTATAATGTAATAGAATAACGGTAACAAGCTCCGTGTGTCACCTTATATTCACTCACAACTAGTCCTCCATAATTTAGCAAAGATTACTTAACTCTCGTAAAAGGAGAAAACCTCCGAATTGAGCACGTAAAATGTTTGAAATATGATTAGTATGATTTATAAAAACATCAAAATAAAAATGTGAAGAACTGACCTCCCTTAATTATGGTGTGCGGAATGAAGCTTATCTTCCAATCAAGCATCACGACCAAAAAAAATCATTGCCTGGGCCCACCGTCTTCAAGTTATATTGGTTGGCATGTGAAATGGGAAGGAAATAGTCATGATAACATTTGCCCGGTTGATAACTCTAGCTCAGGCATCCATTTAACCTTTCGGTCCTTTTCTTTTTCTGGTTCACCGAGACAGACGTACAGACACATGTGGTAACCAGTGTCAATCATCCTCATAACATACCAGGCAAATAAGAGAGTGCTATCTAGCATTTATGCACCACATATCCTCGGGTCGCTACGTCAATGGCGTGTGCGCCTTGGGCAAGTTTGGATAAGATAATACTTGGACAAAAAAAAGTACAATCAATCCAATTGTTTTATATACCAACTAATTCATAGATTATTATATCCAAAATTCAGAGTTTTGGCTATTAGTCTGTGATGATAGGAGAAATGGACATATTTAGTGAGAAACTTTCAATTGGAATGACATAAGTTCAGGGAGATATAATAGAGTGGTACAGACTTGTGGCAAGTATTATTAATTGGCCGTTGAATGCTTGTATATCCTTCCATTTTGCTTGTGCGAAGTAAGGGAAAGAAAGCAAAGAAATTAGGGATAGAGAGTAAATTAATTTCTCTGGGGAGGTATTAAGCATACGTTATCTTGTTTTGTTTTTGTTATTTTTCCTGCGAAAACCCAAATTGATAGCATAGTTGGAGAAGAACACATCACCTATATAGCTGTTGTCTAGATGTCATCAGTGAAGGTTTGGATTGGTATTATCTTTTTGGATATGATGGGGTTGAAGAGGAGGATGGTGGATCCGGGATATAAATGCTAAACTTGGAAAGAAACAGCATGCACGAAAAGTCAGGACATCATAGCTAGTCCCAAACCAGTTCTAAAGAAACAAAACAGACATCTGTGGAAGGACACTCAGATTCTAACGAAAAAGGCATAGATTCCTCTATCCTGTGTACTTCCTTAAGAGATTGGCATATGGTTTTGTCTTGTGAAGCAGTGAGGATGCCAGTGAATATTCTTTTCCTTACGGACCCTCCAACAAGATCGGACATAGATGGATTGACCATCGTGGTCTCTGTGCTGCCTTCATATTAATTTGAAGGGCATGCAGAAGAATATTATAGATAAAAAAATTTATGTGGAAGTAAATCATTGGTTTCCAACATGATCGTTGGCTTATAATCAATAAGTTTAGTGAATAATCTTGTGCTTCTTAAGGATTTTAATTAATCATCATTACATTCCAAACAAGTAACAAAGAGGGGAAAAAGAGCAAGAATTAGATTAATAATTGCATTGACTTACCTATGTTGAAGAAGTGTAACTAAAATTTCCAGCAAGAATTTTATGGGTCCAATTTGTTCGAGCTGCAATCAATTTAATATTTGCATTGTAAAATTCCATCTTGCCAAGATGCAATACCCAACGAATACTTCAATTTCTTGTGATTGTATGAGCTATAATTTTCTTTTCTTTTTCTTTTTTCTTTTTTCCTTTCATATTTTGCTCCGCTGATCAATATAGCCTGAAAGGAAAATGCTAAATTAGCATATGGTAAAATATCATGGCTTTTTCAATATAGTAATTCATTGGTTTCATTTTACTTGTTAAAATTTTTGAGGATTTCTTTTTAAATTTTATTTTTTAACTTTAAATTTATTAGTTATAAAATTTAATAATTTATTTTGATTCATTTTTATGTAGTTTTCCTAGTTTCATGATCAAAATTGCAAGTTTCACGAGTTAACCGTGTTAAGTTTTAATAGTTAACTGTGTTAGCTCAGTTTTTTTTTTAACTATTATTTTTTAATTTCATCATTTAACATTGGTTTGATTGAAAATTAGAATTTGTAAAATAAAATTACTTAATTTCTATGGAATTGGTTATAGTTTTCTGAGCCAGATTTGGTAAATTAACTTAGGTTAACTCTAGTTTTTTTATTTTTTTTATTTGATTTTTTTTTCAATTTAATCCTTCAAAATTAGGTTTATTGTAATTAAAATATATATAAAAAATTATTTTTTCCAAAAGATTCTAGGTTTTATGACCCGGATCATGAGTTAAACCGGTTAAATTGGTTTTTTTCTTTTTTATTTAATTTTTTAATTTTATTTTTCAATAACATATTAATTGGTAATTAGGCTTCATAGTTTGTTTTAGTTTACAATCATGAGGTTATTTCAGTCTCATGACCTCAATTATAGGTTTTATCAATTGACGCAGGTGGTTTTTTATTTTTAATATCACCATTCAATATTAGATTGATTGAGAATTGAATTTTATAATTTATTTTGGTATACTTTCTATAAGATTATCCTGGTTTTATAACTCATGTTTAGCAAATTAATCCAAGTTCATTTGACTCATTTTTTTATCTAAATTTTATTTTTAATTTTATTATTCAATATTTGATTAATTAAAAATTAAATTTTTTATTTACTTTCTATAAAATTATCATAATCTCATGACCTGAATATCAGATTTAATAAATTAATTAGAATAGATCTGAATCAATTTAATAGATATATTATTGTTTTAATATTTATAAAAATATTTTTTTGTTGATTTTTTCAAGTTAAATTTTATTTTAAATTGGTTTTTTGGATTGCTTTAAAATTTTTCAAATTAATTATGTATATAGTTTTTTTATTATAAAAATATATTAATAACATCTAAATATTTTTTTAATGTTAAAAAAAAAAATAATGTGAATGGCAGCGCAGCGTGGGAAGAATCTAGTAAATGCTATAGCTGCATGCCAGGTGACCATATACGATTTAGAGAAAAAGCAAGACTCGAAATAAGAGGAAGCACATGGCTTTTAGGTGCTGTATTATATATGCGATACATGATTCATCACTTCACGAGTAAGCTAGCAGCTTCATAATTGAGTTCTTGCCATGTTGACAATAAAATTCAAGTTCCGTTATTTCTTCCCTCTTTTTTGGAACAATCAGTAAGACGGATTAGAACTGGAGTCCACATTAATTCTTAACAGCAGAAACTAAATTAAAAGGAGTACTTAATTATGATGGATGCAATTCTCATAAAGAGTATGGGGGAAAAAGATAATAATAATTCCAAATTTAGATGAAAGGAGAACCATAGTCCGTTAGCTCTAGTTCAACAATTTGTAATAGAAAGAGAACCACACTCAAACAGAATACCTTACAAATGCAATGACCACAGCAAGAAAGTGTTTCTTCTACGCATAGCGAACTATTATTTATTTTTATTAGTAGTAGTTAATTATTTGCTTTTTTAATGTAAACGAATTAGACATGGCCTTGGTAAAATTCATTCACAGCATTAAAGCAATTCATCATCTGGCATTCAAGATGAAGAAGACAAACGCAGCCGCACTGTGCAGATTCTCAGGAACAAGAAAAAAAAATAGTTATGAAAACAATCTTGGGATAATCTTCAGGGCTAAAAGTGCTTTCCTATGGGCTATTTCCTACTTTCTAAACAGTGCCAAACAATCAACCTTGTAATTTGGATGTTCTTCACGAAACTAGCGTTCCCCTCCTACTGCTAAGCGTAGCGTAGATGAGTTGCTTTTTATAATTCAAAGGATCAAGTTGGCGTTTGTGTAAAAGTATATTTTAAAGAAAAAGCCTCATTTTTGCTGTATTTGTTTTGTGTTAGAATTATGAGAAAATAATATAAATAATATTTTTAAATTTTATTTAATAAGTTAAGTTATTGGATGAGATAATTCTTTAATATAATATTAGTATTTTAATAGTTAAGTGGTCATGAGTTTAAATCTCATCATTTTTACTTATTTGATAATAAATTAAATACAATATAATATATAATATAAATCTGTATAAATTTCAAACTAATAAAGCTTTCACTTAAAAAAATATGTTAAAGAATAATATAAATAATATCTTGAGATATTATATAACAACTTAAATTATTGGGTTAAAGAAATATGTTAAAGAATAATATAAATAATATCTTGAGATATTATATAACAATTTAAACTATTGGGTTAGATAGTTTTTTAATAAAAAGGTTGATCAATCTTCAAATTTAGTACATTTTATTTAAAAAAAACAACTTATTTCATAAAATATTTAATCATTAATATTTTATAATCATTATTACTACTCAAATCATAACTATTACCCATATTTACAAAACTCCATCCATCCTAATAAGTTGACTGAGGTCCTTAGCAACCCGAGATCTTGTGAGTAAATCCGAAATCTAGCATAACTAAAATTAGACTCAACTTTATATATATATATATATATATATATAAACCCTAAAAATATAAAATTACTTTATAAATACATAGCCTTGTATCTTTTTTTTATAACTTATATTAATATAGATTGTTTTTTAACTTTTTTATAAGGAATAATTATATTATACTTCATATTTTTCTTATAATCTATATCTATATAAATTATTTTTTTTATTTTTTAATGTGAGATAACTATACATAGTTTATATTTAAATATATTGTTTTGTAACTTTTTGATATGTGATAACTATATATCACACTTTATATCTTATATTTTTTTTATAGTTTACAACCATATTTATTGTTTTGAAATTTTTATATATGAGATATTAAAATCTCAAAAATAATTTTATTTTATATTTGTTTATTTAATCTGTGACTCAATACCTAATTTTTTGATCAAATCAATCCTAAAACCAGATTTAATACCACCACCATCGTTATTACCAACCATCACCATCATGCATCTTACAAACACCGTTACCTACTATTATTAACATCATTCCATTCCATTATGAGAATATCTTTTTACCATCATTTTCTTTTTTTATTTTTTATAATTAATAACCACTATTATCATCAACACATTTATTTTTATAAAAACAATATTTACTATTATTATTATTATCATTTTTTTTCTACTATCATATTTTTATATTATTATTTATGAAATATTATAAAATTTACAACAAGTAAAATATTTGTACAAAAAAATTCCTTAGAAATTAAGAGTTCTTTTATCTAATTTTCGGAGTTCGCTTTTCTAATTTACCTTCATAGACGTTCATATTTAATTATACTTCTTGCAATACCTTCTTTATATATTTTAGAAATTATCACTCTTGATAATTTTTTGAATTTATAATATTTATAATGCTGGCAACACTAAAATATGCAAGAACGTTGAGTGCGCACATGTTAATAATCAAAATTCTACATGCGAAACACATCTGGTGATGGTACCAGCACCTGGAATTCAAGTCAAGCAGCATAAATGCTTTTACAAATTACTTTATGATTGTAATGTAGTTTTTTTTTTTATACATTATGTTTATTGCTGGTTTGGCTTTTGCTTTTTACCAAGATCTTATTCTTCTTTTTTGTTTCATGTATGGGTGCAAGCTCTTTGCTCCCATTGTGATTTTTATTTTGCTTTTTAATCTTTTCAAATGCATAATTAGAATATTTTAGGAATTCAATGTAATAGCTTCTGTGCTTGTGCTTTATCAAGAGGCTAGATATATTATTTTTTGATGTAAAAAATAATATTCAAGTGTTGAAATAAATAAATAAATAAAAAAATATAACAAATTACACTTGTAATTATATTAATTAGAGTTGAGTGAATTTGAAATATCCTGTTAAAATTACTATTTAAATCATATAATTAGAATAACCTAATAAAAAAAATTATAAATTTTTTTCAAAAAAAAATATATTAATTTTTTTTCAAAAAAAAATATATTAATTTTTTATACATGTGACTTGAGCCATTAGACCCAAAGCATCTAATCAATTACATAATAAATGATGAAATTCAAAAAATAGTTTTAATTATACAAAAGAATTAAAAATAACAATTATAAAAGTGAGGATCAAAATTAAAATATAAAATAAATTTTATATTTAATTGAAGGGTGAAATTAAAAAAAATTAATTTAGTAAAATGAATCAAATAAAAAAGCATGAGAATCAAGATTGACAAAAAAAAAAACAATATTGTAATTAAATGGTAACATTGAAAAAAAAACAACTTTTATAAAAAAACAAAAAAATTAAAAATTAAAATAATAAGAACTATTAAAAAATACAATACCATCAATTTGAATTGAATAATAAAATTAAAAATTATTAAAACTTTTACAAAGATATATTAAAATTATAAAAATCATATTGGAAAACATAATATGTAAAAAATTAAAATTAAAAAATAAAATTAAAAATAAATAAATTTTTTATAAAATAAAATAATATTTCAAGATACTGGGTAATGTCATACGTGTTAAGAGCATATGCACCAACTTTTTTTATGTAGCAAAATACAATAAAATATTTTATTATTTCAATAATAATAAATTAATTATTTTTTGAACAATAAACATGATTTTACATTGATGATTTTTAAAGTAATAAAATTAATCAATTAACATTGTTGTTTATTAAACTAATGAAATACATTAATAAATAACATAATTAGTTTAATAATTCATAAATTATCTATTTATATTTATTAATTTAATATAATAGATTAATTTTTATTTATGAAACTATTAAAGATTTAATTTAATTTCACTTAACTAAATTAATTATTTTGATTTTCTACTTGCCATTAAATATAATAAATGAAATATTTTTATGATTTGAACATTGAATATTATTTATTTTTATGTGTGAAATAAATTAAAAATAAATAAAATAATTATTTTGAAGAAAAGACTAATAAATAAATTATGCTCATAATTTATAAGGAATTAGATAAGATTATTATTGTTATTTCATCACGTTGTTTATCCTATCACGTGATTACCAAATGCAATTAGAGTACTTGTCTAGTCTAATATATTGAGCTCCGATCGAGCATGCACATAAAGGCGCTGTGATTCTTATTACTTCTCAAGATGTTTTTTTAATTAAATCCCCATTCTATATTTTTAAATAATCGAACCAAAATGGTTAGAATACTTTCACAAACATTATTTGCACATGAACTATACTCATTATTCATGTAAATATATTCCAATTTGATTCCACATTTATTTTTCATCTATTTCATTTTAATTCAGTAAAGGGATGGATAAATGCAAGATAACAAGCCAAATTTATTTGCAATCCATATTTGCTTAATTTAATTAAAAAAAAAAATATTTCAACACTTGCATACCTTAAACATGAATTATGATGATAGGACAAGTTGTAAAATACATGATGCATATATTGGACTTGATAAGAATTAATCCTTCTCGTGTCTAAATTTGTCACAAAAACAAAATTCATGTCTCTCATGAAGTGTGGAATAAGCTTGCACAACATGATTTAATTTCTCAACATTCCATACTACCCATTATCTTATTTATTATTGATTTGTTTTTTTAAGTTTGGTTGACTAAAGTGTATCCATGTTTACCTATGTTTTTATTAAAAATGTATTTTACATGGAAGGGCTTAATGGCAATGCCTTTTCTGTTTTGAGTGACTGAATTGCATATAACATAAAATTACAGAATAAAAAACTTTCAAATAAAAACTGAAATGCTATAAAAATAAAATATAGAGACTAAAATAAATTGTTTCAAATTTTCGAAGACCAAAATGAAATATTAAAAAAACTTTATTTAATCTCGTCCCATCAAGTACACTAAACACAAAACAATAACATATATCTGATCAATCCAATCTTATCTTATTTGACCAGTACAATCCATTTTCACTTATTATGTTCTCTTCAGCATATCCAGCATATTTTTTTTATAACACAACATAAATGTCAAAAACTCAGAAAACATGGACACTTGAGGTTTTGCTTTTGAATTTATAATTAATGTGAGAAATTGAATTTGATTTATTAAATTTACTTTAATTTAAATTAAGTTTCATTGAATTAAAGTGAAATTTATTAAAACTATAAGTTGAATCGAATTATGTATGCATAAATAGTCTCAATTATTCTTTCAGATTATTTTTGGTATCAATTTCGCCAATAAAATTTCGAAAATTCTCAATTAAGGACTTCCATATTTTTGTATGGCTTTCCATCCAATTTCTATTTTTTCTTTTACTATGAAATGATATTATTTTGTAAGGAACTTAACTTTTTCGTTAAGTATTCTAACATAGGTCTTTAATAGAAAAATCTAAATAGTTTGATAATAAAATTGATATAAAAAAATTAAAATGCAAAATTGACATTACCCTACTAGTTTGGTGGTATATTTGAGGTTCGCCCTAAATATTAAGTATATTTCAGTTTTATAATGCATTTGAAAAAAATTAAATGCAATCATTTCGTCAATTGTTAAGGGAAATAAGAAACAAAATTTTAATTAAGTCAAGACAATAAGAAGTTTAAGCGGTGATAAACATTATGGAAAACTCCTTTGTATGATGCATTTGAAAAAAATAATGACATCATCATCTTCAATTGTTGAGGGAAATAAGAAATAAAATTTAAATTAAGTCAAAACAATAGGAATTTTAAGCAGTGATAAAAATTATGGAAAACACGCGTTTGAAAAAATTAATGAGAAGTTTAAGCAGTCATAAAGAATAAAAGATCATGGAAAACACAGAGTTAACCAAAAAACTGCTAAACCCTTCTGTTAGTAGGCTGAAAAGGCTGGGTTATTTCCTTCTTGTAATCCCTACGTACTTTTGTCTTGTGTATATTTTCCTCCGTGTTCCTTTTTGCTAGCTAGCCTCTAATTTTTTGGCTCTGGCATCGTTCAATAATAATAATCTATTATTATCTACACACAAAAAAACCTTTTATGCACAATTTGAAACCACAAACACTGAAATACAAAAGCAAAATCACATGATATAATGTTGAACTTCGTTTTCAATCTAATCTAATCCAAGTACACTAATAAAATGGTAGCATTTTGCATGGAAATCTACGATGTAGTTACGTGGATTGGCCACGAGTACGAGGCATGGAAGTACCAATCAATAATAATTTATCACATATTAAAATTAATAATACAAGATGGATCCCTCTTAATATGTGCTATGCAGATAAACAGATAACAAACATTGATAAATCTTTAAGAAAGAGAAGCCATGAAAAAGGTTTTTGAAACTTGAATAGAAATTTTTTTACAATGTTTTTATTATTTATTATATATTAGTTGAGATTTCACCTTCTAAATTTTAATTTAATATTTTTATATTACATTGTTTTTTACACAACAAATGAGGGGAAAAGAAAAGGCAAGGAAGTCTCTAAGTTTAGATCAAGCTTTATCAAATGTCCCTTAATTTATAAAGTTATGACAAAAGCTTAACTATGTGGCATTTTACACTCTTAACTTTTTAATCGAGCCGTTTCTTAGTAAAATTGTGAAATTACTCCACATAATTCGTAATATTATTTTCTTCAAATTCAAGAATAATTATGAAGTTCCTACATGAAGGCCTTTTTCTTGAGCGCTAAATAAATATGATTCAAATGAGATTTCAAATTATGAAAGCGTTTAGATTAAAGTTTAGAAGTTGAGTTCTAAATGCTTTAAGATTTGAGCTAAGTTTCATTTTTATGAGCATCAATTTTGAAATTGAACTTGTTCAAACAAACAAAACAGTAATTATATCACTTCTCAAAGAAAAAAATAATTGAATGAGTAAAACACACGGAAAAAATCAGGGTAAAAGATATATGGATAAAGATATTGTCAAATTGTTGTTCAAAACCTATTTGTAAACAATCATTCTATTAAAATCCAACCACCATAAGCAATTAGGGGCATTAGAATAGCTTTAAGACCTGATTAAGCACACATTGCTAGCGGTTATAATCTATAGATGTGATCTGACCGTGCACATTCCTCCCTCCCTCTCTCTCTCTTAAAGATCTAAGAACAAACGGAGTGATTTATTGGCTATGACTTGGGATAATGACTGAGATAAGACCTCCATGCCAAACAATGCACGATGAGGGGCGACTTTTTTCTGATTTTGCCACAAAGAAAGGTAGGTTTCGCAAAGCTAAATACATGAAGCTATAAAAAGAAGCAAGGGGCATATATATGCAGCTGTACCCAGAGGTTAAAACGATCGGCCGGCCAGCATTTGTGGGAGAGAATCTTTATCGTTATCTAGCCCAGAGAGCCGCAAAGAAAAGAAAAATAAATAAGGAAACAGGAGCCCTAGTAACCCATAAAGGACCAGATTTAGAGTTGGAAATGCTCATTCTATATATTATTTCCCACAGATCTCGACCATTTCGTCATGGGTTTTAATTTCCTAGAAAGGCGCAGATCAAGCTGAATCACTGGATCGGAGTTAGCCAAAACCCTAAATTAAAGAAAGCAGATCAGCTGTCCTAAAAAAAAAACAAGTGGAGAGAGCAAAATTCTGCGAAAAACAAATGATTATCTGACATAACAAGTATGTTTGTTTTTCTGAAGAAAAAGAAAATCGCCCATAAACCCAAGCATTGATCAAGCCAAGAAAACATGATTCAGATCAAGAATTAACCTTATCTGCAGCATGATCAATTTCCACCCACAAACAGACAGAGTAAGAGAGAGAGAGTTTTGTAAACCCTAGAATGTTAAACTGATAAAAAAAAATTCCTTGTATATTTTCAACAAGAGACTGAAAATAACATCCGCTTACTTAGAAATTCTTGAATGAAAACAAAGCCCTAGATACTGTGTGTTTGTGAAATCATAATCTGCCAATTAACTCAGTACTCCTAGAAAAAACCTAGGAGAGAGAAGAAAAGCATCACTGAGTGGAGGCAACGGTTGGATTGCATCACCAATGGCAGAAATCATAGTTACAATTCATAGCCATGCTAGACAAAAGAGAATTCAACATAGCTGTTTTGTCTTTGAGTGGTTGGACCATTTTTGAAGGAGTGGAAAACACGGGAAAAAGAAGAAGAGATACTTAATTATCAGACCAACTAAAGGAAGATAAAGAAGAAAAGGGAAGTGGTATAGATAGTACTGTGTGTGCAGAAGATAGAATAAAATGTCTACCTTTCCATTTATGTGGATGTATGCAATGTAACTCATTATTTGTGCAAGAATATTAACTACACACCACAGGCCTTTTCGGTCATTCATGATAGAATCTCTTAACACTCTTCTTCAATGCGACCTAACATCTACTGTGCCACTTGTGATTTTGATTTGCTTAGCTAGCTAGCTAGGTACCTACTTTTTAGCTGGGGAGGACCATGATGGTTATGTGTCGTGATAAGGACCAACACTTCTAATTAATTGATTTTTAAAAATTTTTTATATCAGTATTAAAATAATAAAAAGAGACGTTAAGAAATACTAATTTAAGATTTTCTCAATTTTTTTTAAATACGAAATAGCCGCACTTTTTATATCCAAAGTACATGAGAACTTGAAAGAGTATTCTCGGTGAAAGCTTCGTCATCATGTGCCATACATGTACAGTACTGTGACAACGAGAGATCATGTTCAACAGTAAAACAGAGGATTAAACGAACTAGTGCAGGGCGGATTCGATTGAGATTTGTACTCATAACTAGTTTTGTAACTACGGATATGGCAAAGCAGAAAGGTAAAAATTGAGAATACCGCCCCCCCTACTCCACATCGCAGTGGTTTGGGGGAAAAAAAAGGGTGGAGATTTATATGGACAAAGCAAGGTGGATTCAATTGCATCTGGAAATCACACAATATGAACCCATATATAGTATCAAAGATAATGGTTGGGAACAGGGGTTCTAATTAACATATGGAACCACAGATAAAGACATCAAGGTTAAAGGTATCCGGCAAATATCATCTCAAAAAGTTATGGAAGATCATGTTTGGTATAGGAGTTAAATTGTGCATTTGAAAATTTCTGAAATTTTATTTTACTTTCAAATTATTTTTTAATATTTTTATATTGTTTTAATATGTTAATATCCGTGTTTCTAGTTCATATTCAATTATGAAATTTTGTTATTTTCAATATCTTTTACAAGGAATCCAGAACATGACAGCATTCTACCATATATAACATAACACATAAAACTCGACAGATTTGGCATTCTGTACTTTTAAATTAAGATGCTATCATGTTAAAGAGAATTAGAAACAAATCATTCCACATCTCTAAAATAGAGTAGCAAGAGAAATTATCTTAACTGTAAATAATGTAGCCTTCTTCATTTATTTTGAACAAGGATTGATTGAGACTATACAAATTCTTAGTTTAATATGTTTTATAATCAATTTATTGATTACACATGATATTATTATATTTATACAATTTATTATTAATAAATGCTTAATTTATTTTAATATTCATATAAAATTATATTGATAAATCTAGAGTAAAATAAAGTTCATATGATAAAAATTTCTTTATAAAAAAGTTTATAAAATTATTATAATTATGAAATTCATATTGCATCAAAACATTATTTATAAAATGTTCATGGTTAATAGTTCTCTTAAATACTGAACATTAATTAGAGTCATAAAAACTGCTATATATTATATTTTTTTCTTTATGAAAAAAAATAGTTGTTCTTATAAACTAAGGCATAAAAGATACTTAAAACTAATATGTAGGTATTTGTTATAAAACATGTATTTTGAACTGATCCATATAAGAATTTCACACGGAGAGATCACTTATGTTCATAAAAAGGCTCACATAATGATTGTATAACTGATTTTTAGACTCAAGATCACTATGTTATCTTATATAGTGAATCTTTCTTTTATGAAAAGGCTCACTACTTTCTTTATGAAAGGAAGTAATTAAAGAATATGAAAGGAAGTTATTGTTCTTATAAGTTGAGGTATAAGGAATTTCTAAAACTAATATATAGATACTTGTTATAAGACATGTATTTTGAACTTATCTATATAAGAATTTTACATGTAGAGATCACTTATATTCATGAAAAGGCTCACATAACAATTGTGCAAGTGATCTTTAGACTCAAGTTCACTATGTTATCTTATATAGAGAATCTTATACTTCGAGCATGTTACATATTAACTTAATTGTTATAACAAAATGATAAACATTGAATATAACATGAATTATATGAAGGTAATTGAGTGATTAGAAAAAGATTCATAACCCTAGATGAATTTAAAAAATATATTTTATTTATCCTCAAATAATATTGATTGAGAAATCTCTATCTAAGATAGAATAAGATTTTAAAAGAATTTTCAATTGTATTCAAATAATCAATGATTATTATGAAAATAATAAACATGATTTAACATGGTGGATATGCTTCATGCTTTAATGTTAAATCAGAATATTATTAAAAAAAATAATTACACCAAAAAACCGGTCACTGAAAGATTAAAACAAATCATTAATGACTTTTCTAATATTTGATGGATCACTAAACGTTTCTAGACAATGCACATAATCTTTAAATATAAATTAATCAATTGTTTAATTAATAATAAATAAATTATTTAATTATATTTTATTAGAATTAGAATTTATATTTAGAACAATATATTAAGAACCTAATAGGTCACACACATTAAGAACTATTAGTCAGAAATTAAAATAAGATAATTTAATTAAGTATGACTTGATTAAAATATTTTAAAAAAATTAAGGACTAAAATATAATTAATACATGGATTATATTTCTAGATCTAAGAAAATCAAGTAAAGGCTTAGTTGAGTTATTTTCTAAAATTAATAAATGAATATTATTTAGGGGGCAAATTGATATTTTTTTTACTAATTTATAGGATTTTTAAAATTCCTCTATAAATATTAAACCATGCATCTTATTTTTTATAGAAATTATTTATTAGAAAAAAAACTAAAAAAATATAATATTAAAGTTAATATTCTAGGCATAGCAATCCTTATTTTCGAAATAAAGATTTAAAATTTTTTTCATGAGTGATTTATGTAGATTATCATTGGAGACCGGACAAGTGGACAACTAGTAGTTTATAACAACCAAGCCTTTGAAGAATTATTCAAAGAGTAAAAAATCATATTTTCAAATAATAAATTTCTAAATAATTTTAGATCCATTTAAAAAAATTTCAACTCTCAAAAAATTTTATTTTATAATTTTTAATACATGTATAATATTTATAAACTCAATACAAATAGTATTGTAAGATACAATATTCCCGTGAGAGGTAGTAAATTTGTTAAGGGCAATATTTGAATTATAGATTAGTTTATTAAAAAATTCTATGTTTATAATTTTTTTTACAGTTAAATCATAAAAGGTAATCATAAATCAAATAGATAATAGTTTGATCATACAGTTCATTTAATTCTAAACCATTAAAGATTCTTAGCATAATCGAACTAAAATAGAAGTATATAGATGCCCTAATTGAATTTTCCATCTGGTTCGGTTTAACGAGGGGTTAATTGGCTTTGTTAATACAAATATTTTTTAAAATTAAAAGCATCCAAATTAAAGCACTTAACATGTTTAAGCAGATGTCGTTAATTAGTATAATCAGAAATGGTTATGGCTTTGTAAATCCAATTGTAGATTTTTCAATGAATATATAATATTATAGTGGAAATTTTAATTGATATTTCAACATTAAAATTGAAAAATAATTGAATTTAAAAATTAAGAAAATTAAAGAAAAATAATATATAATATATTATATAATAAAAAGATAAATTTAAGATAAATAACACGTGATTTATGATTTCTCTTGGTCAGTGAAAAATAAAATAGTAATAATAATTGGAATGCGACTACACAAAATAATCACAAAAATAAAAAAAATGAAATTATTAAATATCATATAAACAAATTGAATTCATATACATAAAAATATATTAACCAAACAAAGAAAATAATGTTTATATTAAACAAATATCAAGGAATATATACATGCACAACATCAATAAATTAAAGTTCTAGTATCTTGGTTTATAAAATAGGTTTAAAACTAAAAGGGTGGGCTTTTACTAGGTTGTTTCTCCATCCATGTAAAATATAAGGAAAATTAAATGGGATGATGAATTTAACAAGATTTTAATGTATATAATAGAAACAACGGAGGGTTTAAAAACAAAAACATAAATAATTATAAATCGAATATAGTGACAAAACATAGGTCAAATACAAGAAAAATAGTAAAAACAAATATGATTATAAGTGTTTTATATGACTAAGACACATGGAATGCTATATTTTTAACCAATATTATTTTGCCATGTATTAGAAAATTAACGCATAAAATGTTTCATATGTTGAGGTAAAAATAGAAAAGTTAAATAATTGATACCAAGGTTAAAAAAAGAAGAAAATATCTTAACTAAAAATTTTGAATTACAATTTTTTTAGCCAAACAACTAAAGAGACAGTCAGCCACCCATCTAATATCTTTTATCTATCCCTCCACTTTACCTGATTTATTCTCCCCACTATATATATATCGCTCTTGACAAACATAGCCTTAAACAAGATCAGCCGACTATATTAACTTATAAAGTATATGATAGTACAATTGTTGGATTATCTATTATATTTCTTTCACAAAACCAGCACCAATTAAGAATTCATATTCGATATGGATAAAAAAAATATTATATATTTCTTAAAATTTTGTATTGCTTTTTTATTTTAGTTAATTTTAGGATAGAAATTTTCTAATTTTAATTTCAATACATTAAAAGAATATTAAACATCGATTCTACTTTGAAAAACAATGCTATAAAAATTATATGAAATTTGGGTTAAGCATTATTAATAGGTATGATATCCATTGATATTCTTGTTTAAATATATAATGATAATAACTACAACATTACTCAAATAAAATTACAATAATACATTCCAATAAGTAAACAATTGATTATACATAAATAATCAAACGATCAAAATTAGTTTACCCCTGTAATGCAGGGCTATCCTAGTAGTTAACAAAGTAAACTAATTGATGTAAGAGCAAATTCTAATAGCGTAATATAACCACTGCTATATAATTAGAGTTTTATCTTTATCTGTTTATTTCGGATGGCTAAGATTATTTTTAAGGGTTTATTTCTTTTTTAGTTAGGCTTTGCTTAGAATTAAGGGTTGCTACAATAAATTACAGGTTTTTTATATTAATTTTGAGAGTTTATAAGGAGAGAAGGGATCCCCCCTCCTCTCAATTAAAAATTCGAGGAAAAATATATATTCTCGTGATTTGTATTCAAGAATCAATTATAAATTGAAAAATTAGATTATAAGATTATGAAACATAATTTTTTTTTATTGGATTAGTACTTCCAATTGAATGAGTATAAGTAAAGGGCCTATGGATAAAGATAAAAAAGTGTATTTCTAATCGTAACTAAATCTTCAATTTTTTGTTTGTTTTGTATAGTCGAGATTGAAGCAAAATAAGTATTAAATGATGACTTTGGTTTACTATAGACATCAACATCTTATTTTAGCTCGATAGAAACAAAATGCTTATCCTAAGAATTCTCTCAAATAGAAATAGAGAACGAAGTAACTAAAAAGATAAGATAAAAAAATTTAACTTACTTTATAACAGACATCTTCCCTTCTGTTCTAAGGAATAAGATGCTCTTATATATCATACTTTAACTTACTTTATTGTATTTTTATTCTATTTTCTCATAATTAATACCTATAATTTTTTCTTCCTAGAATATTTATATTCCTTATTTCCTTTATCACTTTGCCTTAAATACTTCCTATTTTTTTTCTTGAACTTAGTTTCTTAACTTTTACCTTCTGCTTTTTTTGAAGAGCATGATGTGAGTGCAATAGCTGGAAAAAAATTTTTTAATTTTTTTTCCAAAATGCATGCAAAATTATTTTTGACATGTCTCTAAGCTTATTGATGCTTGATAATAATCCATGCAATAATGTTCAATGACTTATGAAAAAAAAAAAACTAAGTTTCATCCTTTTTTTTTTTGTCTTGTTTAGTACTAAGGAATAAATAAAGAAAGAAAGAAAGACAGGTAAAAAGCCAAAGTTGATAAGAATTAGAAATATTTTAGGCAAGGTGATAAGAAAATAAGGAATATAAACGTTCTATGGAAAGAGAAATAATAGAAATTAATTAAGAGATAATCAAAATAAAAATACAATGAAAGTTAAAGTATGAGATATTAGATGATGTCAACTGTTAGATAATAGAGGAATCTACGATTGAATAAAAAAAGTAATTTTTTTAGTTTATTTTTTTTTCTTTGATTGCATTTGCTCTTCTGTCTTTTTTCCGGTTTTTTCTAGTTAAATTTTACTATTTTCCCTACCTCAAATTGATACAAAAAAATATTGGAGATGCGAAGGATGAAAAACCAACACATGCAAGAAGTGTTAAATATGCGTTAAAATAGAGTGGAAGCCTTAATGGAGATTCTAAAAGATTACACAAACCCTGACACTGAAGGGTTGTATAGTTTTTTTCATAGTTTGAGTGTTTTATAAGAAAGTCTCTCTTTTATGGTTGTTTAGTTTAAACCAACTTACTTTCGCTGCGTTTGTTTTCTTTTTTTCTTTTCCTTCCTATGCCACTAATTCTGCTGTTGAAAAATACAGAGTAAACTAATAATATAAATGATTATATATTGATAATGGTGGGAAAGAATATTAATAAATGGAAATACATTTTTTTCATATATATATGTCAGTGAAGCGAAGGGGAAGAAATTTTACTAGTAGCACTTGGGCGACAGATCACCAGGAGGTACATTTTGATATAGCGAAATTAAAATGAGTTTAAGTAAATTTCATCGAAGCAAAAAAAATAAATAAAGAAAAGAAAGGGGGAGAGGGAGAGTTGAAGAAATGTAAAATTATAAAAGAAAGATTTACTCAAAGAAAACAACTGGTATTATCTAATGTAGAACAAGGTCGTAACAAATCAAATAGATGTTGATTACTTTATAAATTAATAAAACAAAATCTACACTTTTAAAGAACATCACTTCGGATCATATATTTATATTGATTTTGCATTGAAATGGATATTGGTTTTTCTCTAAAACGACTGTTTCACATGTCAAGAACCTAATATATAGGAATAAAATACCTAATTCTAGAATATGACACAGCATATCTGTTAAATCGGCTTATTAAGCATGTAATTTTATTGCTACAGATTCAAACTACGAACTATAAAACTATTTCTTTTCCCTTTCCTTTTCGGCCCACAAATCCATAATTAGGGGTCGTTTCCTTGCTCGAGTCCCTTAATTTTATTCCCGTCTTGTCAAAATATTTTTGCAAAAGCGAGCTCAAGTACTGTAAATGTTTGAGCATGGGTGCAAGGAGAACTCAAGAGATGACACTGGCCAGATCAAACCTCAGGCCAGATGAGCCCAGCAAGATAAATTCACAAGATTATGTTTTTATCTTAGATTCTGCTATCAGCAAACAAAGGATACAAGGCCTACCATCAATAGACCGGAGATAGAGCCATGGACTTTTTCTGGTTTCTATCTTTTGCAGATGAAGTTGTACTCCTGCAAGTACTACTACGTACAGTGAAGAGTTTTATCACCTCAAATGATTCATAGAATAGCTTGTATGCGCGGGTCCAAAGTGCATTTCTTTTAAATAAAAACAAAAACCAACATTTATCCATAACAACTTTAATTAGAAAACATAAAGTAATTGTTCGTTTAACACTTAAGCATGCAATCCAATCAACATCAAGAAGTGATGAAAGACTGATTGGATTGGGTTTAAAATGAAGATTGAGACTAAAAAAAGAAAAAGTTGCACGATGATGCAAATTAGATGTCGCTAAACATATTCAATTTGTTTTGAATTGTTCAAGAAAAGAAATAGGGATTTTTACTTGAGCTAACAAATTAATACTACTAGGCGCCTCCTAGATGGAGACTGAAATGTTTTGGATTATATATATATATTGGATTATTTTCACACGTTGATTTTAAAAATAAAAAATATTATTTTAATATATTTCAATATAAAAAACACTTTAAAAAATAATTATAATCACTTATAACTTTTTAACAAAAAATTAAAAGGCAAAAAAAAAACAGCACCACTACTGACAAGTCACAATTAATAACTTTTCAAATAATTTGAAAACTAGAAAGAATAATCTATCTTTTTTTTTAAGGGAGAGCATAGATAACTCTTAAAATTAATTATAGAGTTGTAGTGTTATTGTAATATTGGTTTTAATTTAATGAGAGTGAACCTTGAAGATTCTAAAAATTTATCAATTCAAACTTGATTTGTTTATTTTTAAGATGCATCTTCATTTCATGATGAATAATCTAACTTCTTAAGTTCATGAATACATGCATCATATTCAACTTTGATCCAATTGTAATCTCATACTTTAAATTCTCAAACCTAATTCAAATGTGTTAAGATAATGAGGTGTCTTTTTAAAAGATTGAAAACTCATTCTTCATATCTTCCTTTATATATATATATATATATATATATCATCATCAAATTAAACTAACATAGTTTGTAAGAAGTTTAAATGTAATTACAATCTAATTTTTTTTAGAAACTTATTTTAGTCTATTTTTTATTTTTTTTGTTATTCAGTCCTTAATTTAGTAGTTTTTTTCTCTTTTTATTTTTATAAATTACAATTTCATTATTATAATAAAGAATATTTTGCAATCAAGTCCTTATGTGAGTCCTTACATTATTACTTTTAATCATTTAAATGTTTTTCCGCATAAATTTCTTTTATGGTGGTGGTTATTTTTTTATTCTTGATAGCTTCCATAATTCAAACCATTTTTCTTAATTATCACTATCTTTTTTTTGCAAATAAAAAAAATCTCATTTCTTTTATCACTATAAGAAAACATACTTTTAGTGATTTTTACCTATTATATTAAATATTTTTTATACCAAGTAAACATTTTAATCAATACTCAGAATACTTACGCTTAAGAACCTATTAATTCGACTAAAAAAACATTGCAGTTGATTTATGTTCTTCAACACTAAATTATCTAATAAATAATTGAAATTCTTTACAACACTAAATAGAATGTTCACATATTTTATTTCTAAACATAACACAATTTAGCAAAATAGCACATTAATAATATTATACAAATATGAAAGA
Source organism: Populus pruinosa (assembly GCA_026413675.1). Lineage (NCBI taxonomy): Eukaryota > Viridiplantae > Streptophyta > Magnoliopsida > Malpighiales > Salicaceae > Populus > Populus pruinosa. Next base: position 7,809,528 of record CM048606.1, read on the forward strand.
GAAAAATAGAACATTAACAACTTATTTGCTTGTTCGACTATATAGTAAGGTTGAAACAAAAATAATCATCAACAAGTGTTATTCATAGTAAATGTAAATATTCAAATCACCAATGACCTTTGAGATTGATTGTTGAACAAGGAAGCTAACATGCATGTAGGAAAGGAAAAATACCTGAGTCTTCAACCTTCATTCAAGGTGTTATTATTCGTTTCCATTGATCTCCGAGTAATTTTGATCACCAGCAGTAAAGAAAATAACCTACCAGATGGGTATTCTTGGATTAGCATCAGCTTTTTCGCACAAGCTAATTTTAACAATTCCAATAAATAGCTTATTCTTGCACCATAAGGCCCTTCCTGCCTATATATATATATATATATATATATTAGGCCATTCATAGCACTACTTCATATGTTCTATTCATTGCAGGTTAGTTGTTCATCAGCACATGTTTATGATGTATTTGGCTAGTAGCTCCATGGTTCCAAAGATGGAGATGAACCCAACGTCCAAATGAGTATTTTGCAAAGAACAGACAAGGAATTCCCTTAATTACTAGTTGTTTAGAGATTTTAAAAAAAAACTTGATGAATTTAACAGATTTTTTAGAGGGTTATAGATTCAACCTATCCAATTTTTTGCAATGCTACGGATGTTATTCACTGAATATTTGTAGTTCATCAAACAATAAATCTAATCTTAATTAATTATAGAGTTATGATACAATCAAGTCCAAACAAATAAAACATCATCGAATTAATTGTTACTCATTTTTTTTACTTGCATTTATTTCCTAGTTATTTTTTTATCTAAATTATATCATCACATGATTATCTATGATTATTCATGTATTTAGCAAAGCTACTTGATTAAATATTAAGAAAAATAACATCATTAACATAAAGAATTTCTCTTTGGATGATAATATTATTAGTAACATTCTTGTGACCGCTTTAATATTTATTTTCTTTCATGACTTCTTTTTTATATTGGATTGATCCTTAGTCGTAGACATGAAAGAATAAGAACCTAAAGATCAACACATCCTGTTGAATCAAATAGAAAAATTATAAAGCATCACTGAGTTCTTAATAATTATAATTTTTTATTTATAAATTATAAAATGAATTACATTTTGCAAATATTTTAGGAGGAAGGCCTTCCTTCAATATTGATTGCAAGAGGGAGCTTACTCGCTTGCAATTAGAGAGACTAGAGGGAAAGTCCTTGCGAATTATGTCACAATACCAACTAAAGAACCTGTTATCTGGTTATTACCTTTAAGACATTCAAGGCCAGTTTCATTACATTCTAAGAACTTATAATTTGGAAGTAGATTAATCACCCAAAATAAACTTCTATGATTTCCCGCTTAACAGTAGCATGTCTTTCGCTTCCATGTCCTTAGTTTTTAAACGGTCACTCTCCTAACTCCCAATCTCCCATGTCCTATGATTGAATGGTCTTGTACAATGAGAGCAAAACCAAAGTGGACATACTTAAAAAGCACTTCGGCTTCCATAGGCCCAAAAGAGAATGACGGTTGTACATTAATGGCAGCGTAGCCGATAGATACAATAAATTGGGCAAAAACTTGAAGATAAGGTACTCCAAGATTTTGAACTCAAATTCTAACAATATAGGCCACTGCAGATTTCTATAACGGGCCTGACATTTGCTGCTTTTAAAAAGTTAATATTTAAAATTATAATAATTATTATTTTTTAAAATATTTTTTATTTAAAAAAAATTAAAATAATATGTATATTTTTTAAAATTTATTTTTGATATCATTGTATTAAAATTACTTAAAAACATTAAAAAATACAAACTTTTAACTCCTTTTCTTTTTGCTCAGGTGTATTTTTGACATTTTTTAGTTTTCAAACTTATTTATTTTCAATTTCTTTTTTTTGTTTTAATTCTTGTTTTCTATGTTTTTACATTTTTGTAATTTAATCTTTAAGTTAGATAAAGAAGAGTAAAAGATCACTAGAAAACATGATAGGAAAGAGAAAATCATTAATTAGTCATAATTCAACTACTGATAAATTTTATTTTTGGTGTTAAAAAATTTTATTTTATAAGATGAGTTTAAAAAAAGAAGACTGAAATTGAGAATGAAAAATTTGTTAGCTTGGTTTTGTTTTTTGAATCAATTTATTTGCATTTTATGTTGATATATTTGTTATTAATTTTAATAGTGTTTTTTAGATATTTACAAGTAAAAAAAAAGTTTGAAAAATGAGTTTTTATGGTCATAAAAGTGAAAATGATTTCTCAAACACCTTTGGTGATCGGAGAAGATTGTGGACAACGACAAATCATCTAGCATGGTGAATGACCTGTCACTTGAAAAGAAAAAGAAAAAAAAAAAGGATATAATGTCTAATGTGTAAAACACAAAATAAAAAAAAAAAAACTAAACCCGTTGCCCTAAGTTTTTAAGCCCAGCATGCTTGGGCTCTTTAAGCAATTAGTCAAGCTCAATTATGTCTCTTTTTTTATATTTTTTTATTTTAATATATATATTTTTATTTTGCATGATGTATTTATAGAAATAGAAATCATATTTTCTTGGTATAAAAAGATAATCTTGAAGATAAAAAATAAAAAATAGAAAGCATATAAATTAAAAGGAAAAGTCAAGATTAAATATTTGCATATTTGTTTTTCTTTAGCTTTTATGAAAAATATTAATTTTTTATTTTAGTATTTAATTAACATTAAAAACTCTTTCTTAGTTTATTAGATTATGTTTTCATTTTAATTTATTTCATATGTATAATCAATATATTTATATTTTTCAATTAAAAAAATCATAATATAATAAAACACATTTAAGACATTGGCACATTCTTTCTCTGTTTTAAAACCATCTTCACAGCTTACTAACGGTGTAATGTTAAATGGATTCTCAATTTATTTTATTAAATACGTACATCTTCTCTTCGTTTTATAATTTGTTTATTTTCGTGTAAAAAAATGCATTGACAACTTTACATATTGTAATTTTTTTTTTAAATTGAATTTTAATGTGACCAAGAGCAGGTTAAATTACAGTCAATTCTATTTCACGTATGGGTGCATGCCAGTGCCCATTTATCTTTTCAGTCCTGCAAAAACACTGAACCTAGGACCTATGAAAATCTCTTAGAATCTTCAGTTTTGACTATTTGCATCTTAAAAATTTCCAACCCATGCTCCTCCAACATGCCTTTCTTTTATCACATCAAGACCAAGAAAGAGCAGTCGAAGTTACTTCAAAAAAGAAAAAGAAAATCTCTTTCCTATCCCAGCACTCTTTCAATTTTCATCCACTGAAGATCCAGAAGTTTCCCAAGACACTTAGATATAGGCACCCAATAAAGTGGTGTTAATTAATGGCATACACGAGAATTTTCAATTTGTGCATTCAAGAAAATATAGACCCAGAAAGGATCACCATCTGTGAAAGCCAAAAACACAGGTTTGGGTTGTTACCTGGACTATTGTTGGCAACCGGAGGAATGTCCTGTAATAGCTCTCTCTCCACCATATGAGCTTTACATGTCGAAAATAACGCTGTCAGGATATTGTAATGGAATACAGATAGCTCAAAACTACACCTACAATTTTTATTTTTTTTAAATGAATAGAAACCAAATTTTATTAGAAATCGTTAACAGGTACATCCAAAAAAACTAATGAAGCCGTTAGGATGATGCACACAAAGTATTAACAGTAGATTAGATTCTCAAGACAAAAAGGACCCCATTCAACAAAAGGAGAGCGCGCACACACACTCTATTACCCTGATGACAAGAACCATATATAATTCAAGGCAGCAATATTCAAGAAATAGAGCGACTTCCATATCCTCTCCAAACACTCACTGCCGACAGCCAAATTTAGCCGACATTCAAGAGATATCACCATACCATATAATTTCAGCACCACAAGACAACGGACCACAGCGGCAAATATATTGAAATTCCACAACACAAACCACTCAGCATAGCGTGATCAACAGGAAACTTAATTCCCTAGCAGAAACTGTCTACAATGTGATGTCTGAATTTTGTAGCTGTAGCTCAGCTGCAATGCTTGGAACATTTATCTCACCTGGCAATACAGCACAAGATCCACCCATCAAGGAAAGAAATTCCGAGGCACAACAAGGAACTTGAGAATTAACCAGCATAATCGATCCCAACAGCTACCTCTTCGCAGAGATAACACTGCCAGCACCTCCAAAGCTCAAAAGAACAACTTCAAAAACACAGCTGCAGCAGCTACACTAGATCAAGCCATGAAACTCGAGTAAAAGGCAAGAACACACAAAATCGACTACGAACTGATAGCATCAATAGCAAAAGAATTAAAGCATCATAATGACAAGACTCCTCTGAAACCTCATTGATCAGGCAGGCCACCCATCAAAATACAGCTAAAGAACAACAACCCATCAAACTACAAATTAACATTCCTTATTATCTTTCACTTCCTTCAAAAGGAAACAAAAGGAAGGAAAATGAAAGATATTGAGTGACGAAACAACCAGGCTATGCAAATATATTGTGACAGTAGAAAACGAATTTTGCCTCAAGATATTATATAATGACATGTGCCAAGACTGAACACCTCAAAGCAAAAATGTAGCGATATCATACGTAACACATTAGAGAGACAATCTGATAAGCAATGTCAATTCATAGTATCCAAGGTTAATTTCACTAACTAAACTTAAATTCTGCAACTTCTTCATCTTATTCTGTTCACACATGGTCCGCCTAAAGTAAAGATGAAGACAAAATCCCAGAAAGAGAGAACAAAACAAAGACAGATAGAAAGTAAACAAAAAAGACAAAAAGACTAGTGTCCAGAAATCTCATCAGTCATTATATATATTGGCTACGCTGTTCTCTTAACTATACAGAAGAAGCTTGTAGTAATATTTACCCTTCTAATTATTTTTTAAAATATTTTTTATTTAAAAATATATTAAAATAATATTTTTTATTTTTAAAAAAATATTTTTAATATTAATACATTAAAATATTAAAAAATACTAATCTAAAATAAGTAAAAAAATTAATATTTGTAAAAATATATTTGATACGTAAAAGTAAACATAGCCTATTAGTATTAGCAAATTGAACATGTAAAATGAAATAGGAAAAGGCAGTGTCATGGTAACACAGACACGCAGGAAATATAATGTAGGATTTAGAAAATGTTAGTTACCTCACCTTTCCTAGGGGAGTAAACTGTGCATTTAGTCTCTCTAGTTTAAAAAATGAATTAATAGTTCTCATATTTTTTATTTTTTTAAGAAATAGAAAAGAAATAGATAATATGAAAAGATTGGTAAAAAGATTAAGAAATTTTTTAAATCAAAGTATCATTAAATTAAATATATTGATACTCACTACTGAAAAATTGATAAATAACAGCAGAAAACTAACAAAATTTATTTTGTCAGTAATTTTTTACATAAAAGTTTCTCAAAAAAATTTGATGATTGCTAATGAAATATAAAAAAATAAAAAAATAATAAACATTTCATCAACGACTTTATAGAAACTTTGATGTATAAATATTTTTTATTAATGAAATATACTTGCACTTTCTTTGTCTTCTTCTTACTCAAAAAAATATAACCTCTCTTTTATTTTCTCACAAATCTAGTCATCTTAAACTGCTAGCGTCAACCTAAATCTATATTAATAATACTAGCATCTCTTTATTGGTTCAATTTTTTTGAAGCTTCGTTGTATCAAGTAAGCAAATATACTCATTTTCTTTAAAACTAATTTATATTTTAGATTAATTTATTGAATTGTTTTCATACTATTTATATTTTGATTGTATATTTAAGTGTTTTGCAAAAAATATGTTATAAAAAATGCTATTGTATTAGTGTATGATTTGTTTGATATTTTGGAAAATTAATTTTATTTGTCATTTGATGAATTTAAGTTTGATTTTGTAACTTAAGTGTGTTGTAATTGAAAAAATAATGAGTTATTTAATAAGTATCACTTATATTGTCATGTTGGAAAGTGAGGAAATTTAAAGAAAATGATTTTTTTTGAATTGATAATAATTAAAAGGTATTAGTTTTGATTAAAAAAGTTTGAATTGAACAAACAATAAATAATCAATTGGGTACCAATTATTTGTTGTTAATTTTATTGTTTAGTTCAAATTATGGCGTAAAGTTGAATTTGTGTAGAAATGATAATTAGTTATTAGATTATGAATTAATTTTGAATAATTATTTGAATTTTAAGTTGGTAGTTGCATTACTAATAAATGTTGTCATTAATATTTTATACAAGTTTATAAGTGATGGTGATCATTCTTGAATGTATCAAGACTCTTTCGAAAGGTTTTATAGGTAATATTATCTGTTGCGATGTCGTGGTTGCACAAATTAATTACCCTAGCTTAAAACACACAAGATAGTATAGAGCAAGCAAGGGGTTGATCCCATAAGGAAGATTTTGTTCAGATTTCTTATGATATACGTTATGCAATTTAGGGGGGATTTAATTTGTGATGATCTAAAATATAGAAGAAATTAAAATAGCAAACAAAATCAATTAAAATTGAAATTTATCAAGAAAACAAACCTTGGTCACAAGCACACATCCACCAATAAAAATTAGAACCGATCCTTGAAACAAAACTACAATTTATATTCTGAATTTTTATCTTTTCTTAATGTTGGTTAATTAACGGATTCGTCGTATAACTAATCCTAACCAACAAACAATCACAATGTCTGCATTAATGATTTAGTTTAATGGCAGCCCTAAGAACTAGATATTTGAGTATTCTCCCTAAATTTAATAATATAGTTCCGCCACAATTATCAAGTTTAGTTACTTCACAAGTTCATACATCACAACTCTGGTTTTGATATCAAACTTACCAATAAATTGTTCATAATAATAACTTATAATTCCGTTTTAGCAATTATCAACAATAATCATAGAAAATATGCATAAGAAAATAATCATACTCATTCATAAAATAAACTAAAAATAAAAGGAAGAATAAATCTTACGGTTCTTGAAATTCGAAGGTCTATTATGTTCTTACAACCAAGAAAAGAGCTTAGTCTTGCATAACTATTGAACAACTACTCTTAAAGAATGAAGAGAGCATGATTTTTGGGTTTGTAGAGGAGAGAATTTGTGTTTCTTAACTTCTGGTTGTTACCCCCTTCTCTCCCCTCTCTCTTTCTTTTTATATGCTAAAAAACCCTAGTTTCTATTTTACAAAGTAGTCCTACCTTAAGTTGACAGTTTACATTTAAGTACTTCAATAACTATTTTCCTGAAAAAGAAGAAATAGACTTGCATGAAATCTTTAAGCTCTGACTTAGAGGAGCTAAATTGCTGATATAAAAACTTGGATAATGGTTTAGAAGCTTCGGAACGTAATTTGGACTCATTTCTTCACGGAACCTGTTTGCTGGCAGAATTCAGTTGTCATCTTTGAAAACTCATCTCTCTCATATGACATTTTTTTTTTGGCTGAAATTTAGAGAGTTCATAGAACTTTGAGTCAGGAATCCAAAAAAATTGATTTTGCACCGATTGGACATCTATAGCTCCAGATATTGAATTTTGAATGGACAAAGGTCAATAGTGGCAGAATGTAAGATTTGAATTTGAAGGACGTGATTTCCATGATCTTTCTCTTTTTATTTTTCTTGCATTACATTTATAGAAAGTTATGAATGTTAGCTTTTTAGTGCCACTAGAATCACTTCATTTCAATCTCTAGAACTCACATTCTGCATAAAACATCGACTGAATGTCAAATCTGTCAATTATCTCCAATTTACTTCTTTTTGCATCTTTCATCCAAAAGTTCCTTCAAAACATAAAACAAAGAATATCAAGGCATTTTACATATAAAACATGGACAAAACATTAGGTAGATGTGGGTGAAACTATCGAATAATATAGTTACATCATTATCTTAAAAGAGTTAAGGTTATTATTAACTTTATATTTTCTAATCTAAAAAATATTAGTAGGGGTAAAATTATATGTCCATGTACGAAATGTAAGAATAAAAAGTTTCACCATAAAGATTTTTTAACAATGCATATACTTAAAAAAAGATTCATCAAGAAATAATTATATTTGTTTACATATAAAGAATCTTATGTTCCTTACAAAATAATATTCAAAAGGATAATTGACTTAACTTCTAGTTTTAGAAATATATATGAGTTTGTGGATGATAATATTAATCTCTATAAGAGTATGATAATAGATATAATGAGATTGAATTAATATTATTTAGGTAAAGGTTCATGTGATATCATTTTAAACGAAGAACCAAATATAGATGCAACTAGGGTTTTTAAACTTTTTAAAAGATTTTGTTAAACTACTATGGGATAAGTGTACAACTCACAGTAAATTATTAGTTATTTCTTGGCCTAGGATAAAAAAAATTAATACATGTTTAAACTTTTGCATTTTGCATAATAGTGACTATGCAAATTTTACAAAATAAAAAATCTTGTATCATGCTTGGTTTACCTAATAATGATAGGGAAAGGACATTTCTTGCAAACAAAAAATTAAGATACTATGCAATCATTCATAAGGCTTCAAAAGTTATTTATATTTTCAAAAATTACTAAGCATGTGACTTCATTCACATGACGGGATGGAAGGTGTTGCAGGGCGACAACGAAATGGTGCACTAAAAGTGTCTCCTGAGAGGTGTTGTTTTGGCAAAAGAAACGATTTTGAGTCTAATCATACAACTATGATTAAAGTTCAAGAGTCACCACCTAGTATTATGATTACTAGAAAATCTATTGTCTGCAAGAGTATGAGTAAATGACTCATTGTGTAAGGAGAAGATGCATCATTTGCAGTATACTTTATCTTAGGTAAGCTGCATTATTGTTTTATTGTTTTTATATGTCAAGTTCCTATTTGTTAGTGTTTTTCTAAGGTCTAAAACATATCTTCATTCTTGAGAGAGTCTTTACCTTATTGGTTAAAGTCTAAATTTTAGCATCACATTTAATTTGTATTTTATATCTTTAATACCTCAAGGAGTACTCTCTTATGTATTTTTACACCCTCAACTATTAAAATATACATCTAAACTCTAATATAAAATGAACAAAATAATTGGTGAAGATGTTTTTTATATTTTGGTCAAATCCTAATGAATAACCATAAACTAGTTACAATATTCTTTTTACATCTTTAAAAACATGAGAAATTAATTTTAGGATTTGATTGTATGCATGAAAATAAAATATTTTTGTTTTTTTAAAGGAAAAATTAATTTAAAAGTGATTAGTACTTAAAGGTGCATTTTTATCAAAGTTTTATGTCATTATTTTATACTTGAAGTATCAATAACTCATTAACTAAAGCATATTTTATAATAACATATCTAATAATATAAGATACCTTTAATTTGTGGTAAATGTTCATTTTAAACACAGGTCTATCATATAAATAAAAGGATTGATTGATGAGTTTAAGAACTGAAATTAATTATTTAACAGTGTTATACAACATAAATCAAGATTAGTTATTTAACAAGCAAAGTATTAAAGAGTGAACAAGATAACAAATATAAACTTTTCTTTGTCTTGAGTACTCCAATCAGCTGGCAAATCTCCTAAAGCAAGAAAATTGATATTTTTATCATACCAAGGCATTAGACTAAGATAAAGTAAGGATTCATTAGGAAAGTAATCATTGATTGATGTGATGTCAGATGTCGAACCTGTTGTCACTATTGATAAAAGATTCGCATCAACATTTTCGGTGCGTTTTTCATCCGTGATTTCTTCCTCAGAATAAATCATTTGCAAATCTTCAAATTCATCCAATTCATTTTTACTTAAAGTAGATTCAGGTTGTTCATAAACTAATTTGTCACTATGATCTACTTCTTGTAAATCATTATTATCTCCAGGTTGCTTGCAAATGTTGAAAATATTCATCTCCAATGTCATGTTCCCAAATGATAGCTTCATCAGTCCATTCCTACAATTAATCAATGCATTAGAAGTTGCAAGAAACGAACGTCCTAAAATAACAGATCTATCGGCAAGTAAAAGAGATATAGAAGTTGGTTTAACTCACCTAGATTGAGACTCTAAAAAACTGAATATGGAAGTAAATTCACACTAGTACCAAGATCAAGTAAGGCTTTTTCAATTTTATATTCTCCAATAAAGCAAGAAATTGTAGGACAACCAGGGTCTTCATATTTTAAAGCATTATTGTTCTGAAGAATAGCACTTACTTGTTCAGCTAGAAAGGCTTTCTTTTTCACATTCAGTTTCCTCTTCACAATGCATAGATGTTTCAAAAATTTAGCAAAGGAAGGAACATGTTTAATAGCATCCAGCAAAGGTATATTGATTCTTACCTGTTTGAAAGTTTCAAAAATTTCAGAGTTATGATTGACTTTCCTTTGTTTGGTCATGGCTTGAAGAAATGGAAGTGCTAGCGGAGAATCTGTCTTTTCTTTGCAATTTTCATATTCAACCCCGTCCTTACCCTTAGAGATTGACTCATAATCTTTCTTATAAGGTTCAAGAGAGGGTTTTTTAATAACCTTACCACTGTGCAGAGTAGTGACTGATTTGACTTGATCCATGTGTTGGCTTCCAGAACTACTTGCATTTGTATTCTATTGTCCCTTGGGATTTTATTGTGGTTGAGATGAAAACTTACCTTTCTCTTGGAAACTAAGAGCAGATGTTAATTTTACAAGAGTATCTTTAAAAGCTGTGATGTTTTGAGCAAGTTGAGTATTGATTGTCTCTTGCTTTTCAATGAATGCATGCAATGTTTCCTCAAGATTTCTTCTAGGAGGTGGAGCATAAGGAGGTGCATATCCATTAGAATTTTGGAAATTATGGTGTGCTTGAAACGATGTTTGTGAAGTTTGTGCATTATTGTTCTCACTCTTCCAACTAAAATTTGGGTGATTTCTCCAACCAGGGTTGTATATTTATAAGTATGGGTTGTGGTTGGCTCTTTGGAAACTATTTAAAGCATGGGCTTGTTCATGGAGACATTCCTTAAAAGAAGGCAAGGTTGGACAATCGTTGGTTGAGTGTTCATTTGTTTCACAGATTTGACACACAATGTTTTCAACAGATTTCAATTGACCATTCTTTCTCAATTCTAGTGCCTCAACCTTTCTAGCTAAAGATGCAAACTTGGCTTGAAAGTCATGATATTCTCTAAGGTTGTACATACCTCCACTACATGTATGAGGTTGAGTTTTACTCGGTGCCTCATAAGTACCCGTGGTGTCCCAATTTTGAGCATTTTCAGCTAACAAGTCTAAGTACTCCACAGCTTCATCAGGGTCTTTATCTTCAAAAGTTCCATTGCACATCAATTCAACCATTTGCTTATCTCTAAGTGTTAACCCTTCATAAAAATATGAAACCAATCTCCATGTTTCAAAACCATGATGAGGGCAAGTACTAAGCAAGTCTCGATACCTATCACAACATTAATAAAATGTTTCTTTTGGTTTTTGAGTGAAAGTGGTGATTTGTCTTTTGAAAGAGTTTGTTCTATGAGATGAAAAAAACTTCTTTAAAAACTGTTGTTGCATTTCATCCCAAGCACGAATGGATCCTGGTCTCAAATTTTATAGCCATGTGTTAGCTTTATCTTTTAATGAAAAAGGAAAAAGCTTTAATCTGATGGTGTTCATGCTACAATTTAAATTATTATATGTGTTGCAAACCTCCTCAAATTCTCTTAAATGCAAATATAGATTTTCAAATTCTAAGCCATGAAAAGAAGGTAAAAGTTGAATAATGTCTGGTTTAAAATTAAAATGAGATGCATCAGGAGGAAAAACTATGCATGATGGTGCACTTGTTCTTGTGGGATTCATGTGGTCTCTAAGTGTTCTAGCACGGTTATTCTCATTATTCTCATTATGAAGTGATTGATTATCTTCTTCGACCATATTTTTTGAAAATGATGAGGATACCCTATAAAGTCTACCACTTGATGTACGTGACCATACTCTCGTGTACGTGTAGGAATAGAATAAAAGAAAGAAGAAACAAGAGAAAAGAAACAAAGTTATATACAAGAAAAGTGAAAAAAATAAAATAAAATAACTACTATAATTTATACAAGAACTTACCTCCCCGGCAACGGCACCAAAAACTTGACACGATCAAAAGATTAATATCTTCTCCCAAGTGCAGGAGTGTCGAAGTAATAAATAACCCGGCAAGACCGGGGTCGAACCACAGGGAGGTTAATTGTACAAATTATAAATAACATTAATACAACAACAATAATAATAACATTAACAACAACAACAACAACAACAATAATAATAAAGAAAAAAAAGGAGAAGAAGATGATGATGAGAACTTTGAGAAGGAATATTAATGTAACGATTAAACAATGATAATAACAAATGTCAAGGTTAGAGATCCACTAATGGCATGTCAAACAAGTATAATATAAACTCTTATTATTCAATTAGAAACCACATATAAAGAAGGTTCCAATCAGATTATAGATTGCTAACATGATTATATTAGTCATCTTATTTGATTAATGCTAATACTTGTAAATCTCGTCAAGCATTCATGATTATAACTTATGTTAACAACAAATCCGTATGAAAACAAAGATGCTTACATATATGGAAAATGCCTTCTTTTATAAACTAAAATTCAGAATTATTGATTTGATGACTAAGTATTGAGTGGGTGATGACCACCTCTTGACTTAGTAACAATTCTTATCTTGTTATCTACCAAAAATATCATTGCTAACAATAGAATTTGGACATATAGTCCATATGAAAGTTCTAGAAAATTATATCAGCTTTCCAAAAAAATAAGATTGAGATCATTTGGACTTCTTGAACTCAAGATATGAGTTGAACATTGAACAGTGCCTAGGCTGCAAGATAATTTCTGATTTCTCTATTATTACTGACACGACCAAAAGATTGATGTTTTCTCCTAAGTGTAGGAGTGTCAAAGTAATAAATAACCCCGCAAGACCGGGGTTAAACCACAAGGAGGTTAATTGTATAAATTATAGATAACAATAATAATACTAATAGTAGTAGTAGTAGTAGTAATAGTAGTAGTAATAGTAGGAGTAGTAGTAGTAGTAGTATTAAAAAAAAATAAAGAAGAAGTTGATGAGAACTTTGAAATGAAGTAATGATTAAACAATGATAACAATAAATGTCAAGATTAAAGGATCCACTAATGGTATTTTAAACAAGTATAGTATATACTTTTATTACTCAAATGGAAATCACACAAAAAGAAAGTTCCAATATGATTATAAATTGTTAACATGATTACATTGGTTATCTTATTCAAATAATGTTAATACTTGTAAATATTGTAAGGTATTCATACTTATAACTTATGTTAACAACAAATCAAATTTCTTTCATAGCTCAGGTGTTCGTTATACCATACAGTATAGGCTATGAAAGTGTCAAGCATTTGTTGTACCAAGTATTATAAAATATAAATCTGGAATAATCATTTAACAAGCAAAGTATTAAAGAGTAAATAATATAACAAATATAAAATATATTAGTATCAAACATTAAAGTCTATGTTAAGTTTACACTATACTTATTCATACACCATTAGGATAACCTTTTCACCTTAATATAATAAACTTAACTAAACATAATGAAAGAAAGAAAAATAAATAAATAGAATAAGAACATAAATAAGATAAAAGTTAACTAAGTAAATGAAAGGCATAAACAAGATATTAATGAAAATAAAACTTAAGCATTACAAAAATATAAAGAGAGAAAGCAATAACATGATCTTTATCTGGAGACCAAGATGCCTAAATGCATGACAAATACCTCTTTTTATAGGCCAACATTGAAAACTACTAATTTGATGACTAATTGATGAATGAGTGACCAACTCTTGACTTGGTGACAATCATTATCTTCTTTTATCTTCCCAAGACATCATTGATAACGTCAGAATTAGAACCACTTGAAAAGATAAAAGTTGTAGGAAATTATATCAGCTTTTTAGAAAAAAATAATGGAAGTCCTTTGATCTTCTAGAACTTCAGATATGGGCCAAACACTGAATAGTGTTTGGGTTATAGGACATATTCATACTTTTTTATTGTTGCTACAATTTGGACTTGAAAATGGCCTTATTAAATCTTGGGCTCCGTATAAAAGTTGTAGGTCTATGTATTACCTTTCCATCTATATAAAGTAGACCTAAATCCCACATCTACAGCTCCGGATATGACCCAAGTACCGAATAGTGTTCCAGTTTGGATTGCATCGACATCTCTTTTATAAGTTTGGCCATCTCTTTATCTTTTCAATTTCAGTTCTTAAACTCATCAATCAATCCTTTTGTTTATGTGATAGGCCTGAATTTAAAATGATTATTTACCATAAATTAAAAGTATCTTATATTATTAGATATGTTATTATAAAATATGCTTTAATTAAGGAGTTATTGATACTTCAAGTGCAAAATGATGATATAAAACCTTGATAAAAATGTACTTTTAAGTACTAATCAATTACTATAATTTAGGCCTACAACTTTTATGTGGAGGTCTGGTTTTAAAAAAGTCGTTTTCAAGTCCAAATTGTAACAATTACGAAGAAGTTGAAATCTGTCCTATACCCAGACACTGTTCAGTGTTTAGCCTATATCTAGAGTTCTACAAATCCAAATGATGTCTATTTTTTTTAAAAAAAAGCTGAGACAATTTCTTACAACTTTCATATGGAGGTCTGATTCAAATTCTAACATTATCAATGATTTTTTGGACAGACAAGAAAAGATAAGGATTGTCACCAAGTCAAGAGTTGGTCATCCACTCATCAATTAGTAATCAAATCAATATTTCCCAATTTTGACCTATGAAAGAAGGTATTTGTCATGCATTTATGTAGCTTGGTTTCCAGATCAAGATCATGCTCTTGTTTTCTCTCTTTGTATTGCTTGTATTTTACTTTTATTAATCCCAAATTTATGCCTTTCATTTCCTTTCCTTTACTTAGTTAACTTTTATCTTATTTATGTTCTTATTTTATTTTTCTTTCTTTCTTTCTTTTATTATGTTTAGTTAAGTTTATTATGTCAAGGTGAAAAGGTTATGCTAATGGTGTAAGAATAAGAATAGTGTAAACTTAACATAGACCTTAATGTTTAATACTAACATGTTTTGTATTTGTTATCATATTCACTTTGAATACTTTGCTTGTTAAATGGTTAATCTAGATTTATATTGTATAACACTTGGTATAACAAATATTTGGCACTTCATAACTCATATTGTATGGTATAACCAAAACATAAGCTATGAAAGGAACTTGATTTGTTATTAACATAAGTTATAATCATGAATGCCTAACAATATTTACAAGTATTAACATCAATCAAATAAGATAATTAATATAATCATGTTAACAATTTATAATCTGATTGGAATTTCTTTATATGTACTTTTCAATTGAATAATAAGAGTTTATACTATACTTATTTGATATACTATTAATGGATTCTCTAACCTTAACATTTGTTGTTATCATTGTTTGATGCTTATGTTAATCTTCCATCTCAAAGTTCTCATTAACTTCTTCTTCTTCTTCTTTACTACTACTGCTGCTGCTACTGCTACTATTGTTGTTGTTGTTATTGGTGTATTATTATTATTTATAATTTATACAATTAACCTCCCTATGATTCGATCCTGGACTTATCGGATTATTTATTACTTTGACACTCCTATACTTAGGAGAAGACATCAATCTTTTGGTTGAGTCAAGTTTTTGGCGTTGTTGTCGAGGAGGGTAGTTCTTGTATAAATTATAATATTTATTTTATTTTTTCTTTTCACTTTTCTTGTATCTAACTTTTTTTATTTTGTTTTTTTCTTCTTTTATTTTTTTCTTCTTTTTATTTATTCCTACTCTTACATGAGAGTGTCGTCACATACATTAAGTGGTAGACTTTGTAGGGTATACTCATTATTTTTAGAAAATATAGTCGAAGAAAATAATCAATCCCTTCATAATGAGAGTAACCGTGTTAGAACACTTAGAGATCACATGAATCCTGCAAGAACAAGTGCAACATTACGTATAGTTTTCCTTCCTAATGCATCTCATTTTAATTTTAAGCCCGATATTATTCAACTTTTATCTTCTTTTCATGGTTTAGATTTAGAAAATCCATACTTGCATTTAAGGGAATTTGAGGAGGTCTGCAACACCTATAATGACTTAAATTGTAGCATGAACACCATCAGATTAAAACTTTTTCCTTTTTCATTAAAAGATAAAGCTAAAACATAGCTATAAAATTTAAGATCAGGATTCATTCGTGCTTGGGATGAAATGCAATAACAGTTTTTAAAGAAGTTTTTTCCATCTCCCAAAACAAACTCTTTCAAAAGAAAAATCACGACTTTCACTCAAAAACCAGGAGAAATATTTTACCAATGTTGGGATAGGTATTGAGACTTGTTTAATACTTGCCCTCATCATGGTTTTGAAACATGGAGATTGATTTTATATTTTTATGCAGGGTTAACACCTGGAGATAGACAAATATTTAAATTGATGTGTAATGAAACTTTTGAAGATAAAAACCCTAATGAAGCAATGGAGTCTAGCTGAAAATGCTTAAATTGGGATACCGCAGGTACTTATGAGGAATAAAGTAAAACTCAACCTTATACATCTATTGAAAATATGTACAGCCTTAGGGAAGATCATGACCTTCAAGTTAAGTTTGCATCTTTAGCTAGAAAAGTTAAGGCATTAGAATTAAAAAAGAATGGTAAATTAAAATTTGTTCAAGATATTGTGTGGCAAATATGTGAAACAAATGAACACTCAACCAATAACTGTCCAACTTTGCCTTCTTTTAAAGACTGTCTCCATAAACAAGCTTATGCTTTAAATAGTTTTCAAAGGCCCAATCATAATCCATACTCGCAAATATACAACCTTGATTGGAGAAATCATCCAAATTTCAGTTGGAAGAGTGATAACAATAATGCAAAAACTTCATAACCTTCATTTCAAGCACATCATAATTTTTAAAATTCTCATGGATATGCACCTTTTTATGCTTCACCTCCTAAAAGAAATCTTGAGGAAGTATTGGATGCATTTATTAAAAAGCAAAAGACAATCAATACTCAACTTGCTCAAAGCATGATAAATTTTAAAGATACTCTTATAAAATTGACATTTGTTCTCAGATTTCAAGAGAAAGATAAGTTTCCATTTGAACCACAATAAAATCCAAAGGGGCAATACAATGTAAATTCAAGTAGTTTTGGAAGCTTACACATGGATCAAGTCAAATTAATCACTACTCTTCACAGTGGTAAGGTTATTGAAAAACTCATTCTTGAACCTTGTGAGAAAGATGTTGAGTTAATCTTTAAAGGTAAGGAAAGGGTTGAATATAAAAATTACAAAGAAAAGACTGATTCCTTACCAGTACTTCTATTTTCTCATGTTATGACCAAACAAAGAAAAGTCAATCACAACTTTGAAATCTTTGAAATTTTCAAACAGGTAATGATCAATATACCTTTGCTGAATGTTATTAAACAAGTTCCTTCCTATACTAAATTTTTAAAAGATCTATGCATTGTGAAGAGAAAATTAAATGTGAAAAAGAAAGTCTTTTTAGCGGAATAAGTAAATGTCATTCTTTAGAACAATAGTGCTTTGAAATATAAAGACCCTGATTGTCCTATAATTTCTTGTTTTATTGGAGAACATGAAATTAAAATAGCCTTACCTGATCTTGGAGCTAGTGTGATTTTACTTCCATATTCAGTTTTTCAGAGTCTCAATCTAGGTGAGTTAAAACCAACTTCTATAACTCTTTTACTTGCTGATAGATCTATAAAAGTGTCTAGAAGAATAGTTGAAGATGTTTTAGTACAAGTATAAATTCATTTATCCCGTGGATTTTATTGTCTTGGACACACAACCTGTTGAAGCATGTAATTCATTTCTTATTATTTTAGGATGTCTATTTCTTGCAACTTCTAACGTGGTCATTACTTGTAAGAATGGACTGATGAAGCTATCATTTGAAAATATGAAATTAAAGATAAATATTTTCAATATTTGCAAACAACCTGCATATGATAATGATTCACAGGAAGTAGATCTTGTCGACGAATTAGTTTATGATCAATTTGAATTTACCGTGAATAAAATAGAGTTTGATGAATTTGAAGATATGTAAATAATTTATTCTTAGAAAAAAAACATGGATGAAAAGGGCACCGAAAATGTTGATATGGAACTTTTATCAAGAATGACAATAGATTCGACATTCGACATCACACCAATCGATGATTACTTTCTTGACAAATCCTTACTTTCTCTTAGTCTGATGCCTTGGTTTGATAAAAAAATATCAATTTTCTTTAGCAGTTTTTCCAACTCATTGAAGTACCCAAGACAAAATAAAGTTTTTGAGCAATGTGCAAAACTTTTATTGGAATGACCTTTTCTTATTCAAATATTAGCCTAATCAAATATTTTAAAGATGCATTCTCAACAATGAGGTAATTAGTGTCATTAAACTTTTTTCATTCTAGAGGATACAAGAGTCATTTCTCGTAAAAAAAGACAATTGCAAAAATCTTTCAAAATGGATTTTATTAGCCCACCATGTTCAAAGACTTGCATGCATTTTGCAAAGCTTGTTAAAATTGTCAAAAATCAGGATTTATTTCAAAACATAAGGAATCTTTAGATAATTTTTTATTGAGTTTTGAGATATATCTTGGCGGGAGATGTGCATTGTGCATTTCATGACTTATGAACCTATTTTCACAAATAACATGCTCGACTTAGTCTTGGAAATCTGACTAAAAAAGACCTTGTTTACTAGTTTTTAAGAAAATTAGATGGGAAACCTATCCTTGATCTATAGAGGATATTTAAGTCATTCTTGGATGTAAAACTAAGGGAAAATAAAGCCATAATCATAACTACCTATACATACACATGTTTTTTCATAAATAAATAAATAAATAAAGAGAAAGAGTGTGAGAGAGAGAAAGACTCTAGCTGACCTACATATAGATGGTATGATTGCATTTTCAAGTTCTCATTTATAAAATCTTCTTTTCCTTCCCTTCATTTCTACTCAACCCATTCATTCAACATAAATAGAAGTGTTAGAAATGATAGGTTTCTAAAGTCATCACATAAGAAAAATTTGTGTTTTTGGTAGATCTAGTCCTAGAAAGAAAATAGAGTTTTTAGAATCAACAAATCATCTTAGTCAAGTACTAGCTGAGAGAAAGATTCATTTAATGTATAGGGAAGGTGGCCTTAGGTTAATAGTGGAATTGTCAGTAGCTACTTTTTTAGGAGGTAATCAAGTTATAAGGGTTGTCCCTAAAGCTTTAGCATAAGGAAACATCATTACAAAAACAATTGGAGATGAACTATAGGTCTCCATAATGTTTGATTGAATGAATGCAATGTTTAAACACGATGATGCCTTCATTACCTTACTAGGTGGCCTAGGCACATTGAAAGAGATCTTTCATATTACCTCTTGAGCCCAACTAGACATTCACCATAAATCCATAGGTCTGTTAAATGTTAATGGCTTTTATAATAAATTATTGTCTTTTCATGATCATGTTATGGAATAATAACTCCTAACATCTTCTGCACAACAAATTATAATCTCTGCTACTATTGCTGAACAATTGATTGACCAACTATAATCTTTCACTTCTGTAATTGATCCCTCTATAAGTCACATAAATTGGTCAATTAAGAAAAGCCGTCAAAAGTTTAGATTGGATTTGAGCCTTCATTTGTGAATCTTTATATCTTTTGGTTTTATTATTGTGTTTTATTGTTTTTTATATTAGTTTAAGTGTGTTTCAGGTTTGTCAGTGTTCGTTGTTTCAAGTGATGTCTTCTATATACTCTATCTTTTTACCTTAGCATATCGAAGACAATGTCTTATTTTGGTTAAGAGAAAAGGGTAATACCTAATTTTGGCCTACAAAAAGAGGCATTTACCATGCATTTAGGCATCTTGGTTCCCAGATCAAGATCATGTTCTTGTTTTCTCTCTTTATATTTTTTGTAATGTTTATACTTTGTATAATCTTGATCTGGGAACCAAGATATCTAAATGCATGGCAAATACCTTCTTTTGTAGGCCAAAATTAGAAACTATTGATTTGATGACTAATTGATGAGTGGGTGGCAAACTCTTGACTTGGTAACAATCCTTTTTTTCTCTTGTCTGCCCAAAATGTCATTGATAACGTTGAAATTGGAACCACTTGAACATGAAAGTTGTAGAAAATTGTTTCAGCTTTCTTGTGTAAAAAATTCAGATTATTTGAACTTCTAGAACTCCAGATATGGGTCAAATATTAAACAATGCTCAGGCTGAAAGATAAATTTGGACTTCTTTGTTGTTGCTCCAATTTGGACTTGAAGATGACCTTTTTAAGTCTCAGACTCCATATGAAAGTTGTAGGTTTATGTCTTACCTTTTCATCCATATAAAGTAGACCTAAATCTAAGATCTACAGCTTTAGATATGATCCAATTACCAAATAGCATTCTTATTTGGACTTCACTGACATCTCTTTTCTAAATTTGGCCATCTCTTTGTCCTTTCAATCTCAATTCTTAAATTCATCAATCAATCCTTTCATTTATATGATAGGCCTGCATTTAAAATAAATATTTACCATAAATTAAAGGTATCTTATATTATTAGATATATTATTATAAAACATGTGTTAGTTAAGGAGTTATTGATATTTCAAGTGTAGAATGATGACATAAAACCTTGATAAAAATGCATTTTGAAGTACTAATCATCTAGGCTGCAGAACAGATTCCAACTTCTCCGTTGTTGCTATCATTTAAACTTGAAAATGACATTTTTAAATCTTGAACTCTTCATAAAAATTTAAGGCCTATGTCTTAGCTTTCCATACATATAAATCAAACCTAAATCCAAATTTTACAGCTCTGGTTATGGTCCAATAACTAAATGGTATTCCAGTTTGGACTGAACCAACATTTTTTTTCTAAGTTTAGTCCTCTCTCTATCTTCTTAATTTCATTAGTTAAACTCATCAATTAATACTTTGATTTATATGATAGGCCTGAATTTAACATGAACATTTACTATAAATTAAGGACATCTTATATTATTAGACATGTTATTATAAAACATGCTTTAATTAAGGAGTTATTGATACTTAAAGTGCAAGATGATGATATAAAACCTTAATAAAATATAATTTCAAGTATTAATCAACTTACAGGAATATTGGAGTAAGAAGGAGAAGAAGAAAAAGAAGGTTGACCTAGCAGTGAGGGTCATATCAATTTTGACATTAACAACGGCTCATTGTGACACTGTGTGGCGACAAGTAGTGGTTGCTGCCTTTTTTCTTCTTCCCTGTGCAGAAGCATAAGTCCTTGTTTTTTCTTCTCTTTTTGTTTGTTCTTCCTCCCTTTTAGTTTTTTCTTCTTCTTCCCTATTATTATCTCATTCTCTTTTGTTGTTTGTCTTTTTTTTTCTCTCTCTTTTTTTTGTTTCTTCCTTTTCCTTCCCTCTCCTTCTTTCTGTTTTTTCTCAATTATCTCGTCCCCTATTCTTTGTCTGTTTTTTCTCTTTTATTCACCCTCAAAATTTCACCTCCTCAACTCCTCTCTCCCTAATGATAGGCTATAGGTGCGGGTCTTGTCAATTTTTTGGTTTTTAATAGAGGGAGAGAGATAAATGCAGGGGAACAAACTTTTTCTTCCCCTGCCTCTATACGTCTAGGGAAAGAAGACAACAAATAGTATCATCAAAACAACAATGTCTGGTCCTTTTTTTTATCTAGTGAATAGTGCATAAAACAACATCATTTTACACAAAATATATTGTTTCATTTAAAAGCAAATGACACAAAAAACATGTCAAATTTCAAATTAGTCCTTAATTTTTTATTTATTCAATCAAGTTCTCAATTGCAATTTTGATTTTAAGAATAAATTCAATTGCATCTCTAAAAAATTTAATCGTCAACCATGAAATTGGATGTTTTTTTCATTTTAGTCCTTGGTTTTGAATTTCTATATTTTAACCATCAATTCATCAACAAACTTTTAATTTTTTTAATTTGGCCCCCAATTCGATCAATTTCAATATTTCTATTTACATGTTTTTTCCAGTTTAGTCCTTAATTTTAGATTTTTTTCAATCAAGTCTCTAGTTGCCAATGAAATTTGAATATTTATGCAATTAAACCCCTCATTTGATCAAACCAACTCTTAAAAAATATAATTTGACCCCTAAAATTTAATTTCTTCAAATTAAAGCTCAAATTGACTTAAAATTAATTTTTTTTTGCAATCAAACCCTTCATAAATTCAATTAAACCTCTAATAAAATTTAATTAAATCCATAAACATCTGATTTTGAATTTTTTTTAAATTTGATTTTTTTTAATAATAAAATTTTTACTAATAAAAAATATATTGTTAAATTTTAATTTTAATATTTTTAAACTTTCTCAATCAATGATTGCTATTTTTTATTTTTTCTGACAATTTTTTTTTACATGCACGAGTAACAACACTGTTGATTGTAGTTCATTAGCCTATGACCAGTATATTCCTCAAATCCTGCAAGTTATCTCAATTCTCAAGACTCGGGAGATTAAATTCTGAAAAGACTATAGGTGTTCAATGAGCTCGATCTTTCTATGACGAGCGAGAAAGCTTTGGTGGTAGGGGCCATGACACAGAAGTAGCAGCTCTCTTTTGACCGACTGTTTTGTTACTAAAACCAAATCCAAATCGAAGACCAAGATCCACAAACAGAATCTTTGATCTGCAGCTAGGGGTTTTTTTTCTCCGCTCTAGAGACCCTATTCTTTCTAGGGGTTTTTTTCTCTGCTCTGGAGACCCTATTCTTTCACTTGTCCATTTTTAGGCTGTGGCTATAGCTACTACATTGATGGCTAAAAACACGGTTGAAATCGAGATTGCAAATGTTACAATAAGCACAGACCAGAAAAGCTTGAAAAAATAAAAAAAAAAGCTTCTCGGCTTTTCGATGGAGGCCATACGAACGCACATTCAACATTTGGTTACCAAACCCTTATTAAGTAAATAACGTGAGTTGATCACCTTAGCAAGCAAAAGACTGGATTCCAATTCCCCCAACCTCCAAAATGTCAAGCAGACTGATCCGGTTGTGTTCTTCGCTGTCGCTACACTTCAAACGGGAAAGAAATGAAGCCTTGACGAAACACCATGTCTAACATGTAAACAAGTACACGTATGTGTTCTTGTGCTAACCAAATTTGCAAGTTTTGACCACTAGCACCGGGAACTAGTTTGACTCCAAAAATCATACTCCCATGAACCTTTATTGCCAAAAATTGTTAAGCTCTACGAAAGGGAAGCCAGCTTCATGAGAAATAAGTATATTTCTGATAGCATTTGCGCTAATCATATACATGAATCACCAGTAGTGTAATAACAGTGAAGGGAAAAAATGTCAGTCGTGCTTCATTGAAAAATCAGGGCGGTTATAACATTTACATCCTTCTAAATGATGAAAGCAGGGATGGATAGGTAGAAAAGGATGAAATAAGGAGAATAGAAAATCTTAAGAGAGGGTATTTTCCCCTTTGCTGGAATGGGAAGCGCAAGCACATCACAAGAAGCATCTAGGAGGTGGTGTTCATCACATATGGTTATCTTCCCCGCAAAATCCATTCACTTCCCGAGTTATCAAAGTTCCAGCGCACCAACAAAAACTAGGACAAACCCTTCTAGCTTTAACTTTCACAAATAAATTACGATATTCAATTAAACTAATTATCTAAAATCATGTTTGTTTTTCAAAAATTAATTTTTTAAAAAATTAATTTTTAAATTTTTTGTATTTATTTATCATTAAAAAAATTATTCAACAAAAAATATTTTTCAGTTAAAAAAATAATTTAATTTTAAAAAAAATTATTTTCTAAAAAAATTAGACAAACACTTTTATTATAAAAAAATTAAAAATATCATATAATTTACTAATTATATCAAATTTAATTTTAAAATATATTTAATTTTAAATATTTATTGTTTAATTTCATTTTTTAAAATTTAATTTTTATATTAATTTTTATTTTTATAATTTTTATTTAATTTTTTATTAAAAAAATTTATTTATCAAATTTTATCTTTATTTTTTTATTGTTACTTATTTTATTTAGAATAACTTATAAAATATTAATTATTATTATTATTTTAATTTCTTTATTTTTTATTTTATTATTTTCTAAATTTAATCTCTATTTTTTTAATTATTATTTATTTTATTTAAGATAATTTATAACATTATTTTTTATTTTATTTTTATTTAACTTTTTAATTTATAAAATTTATTTCTCATTATTTTAACAAACTTTAAAAAATAAAATATTAATAAATTATTTTTCAATTTATTTTTTATGATACAATTAAACATTAAAAAATAATTTTTAATTTATTTTTTATTATAGTATCAAATATTAAAAAATAATTTATTTTTTAAAATTTATTTTTCAAAAAACAAAAACTACAAATAAACATTGTCTAAATCATAAATACACCAACCAAAAAGACCGCTGAGTGAGATCAGAGAAATTTGACGGTGTCAGGCTATGGCAGTTGAATCCAATAAAAATAACTTTCACAACCGACACGTTCCAATCCCTTCCTACTATCATGGATACAGATAATTAATGCATTACCTCAACTAAGTTAGCTCCTAATAAATTTTAAGTCACTAAAACTAAAAAGGAAACAGAACAGGATCTAAGTCAATGCTTGAAAGCTTCAAAAAATAAGAAACAGAATAGGATCTAAGTCAATGCTTGAAAGCTTCAAAAAATAAAAATCAAACACAAATTGTTCAACAGAGATGGGTTTCGATTACATTTATACCCAGTTCCTGACATGGACAGACTAAAGATCCAAAAATTCAGAGGGATTCCATCTGAGCAATTTCCACGAGGACATGGCTAATAACTTCATACAGCACTAACTGTTAAGTGTCCTATTCTTAATTTTAATTCGAAATTTGGGAACAGAAGAAGTACCTTCTGATGGCTCAGGCTTCGTTTCCATGTTTGTGGCCACTGCTTTGGATTCACTGGGTTGATTTGGTTTCAATGGCACTGTTGCCAACTTAATAGTAGGCTTCTCATTCTTACCTGGCAGCTCCACTGATGTAGCCTTTGCCCCACCACCCAGCAACTTTGTCATCTCCTTTTCTTTCCTTCTCTTCTCTTTCTTCAACAGTTTCCTCTCCAAATATTCAGGATCATGACGGTGCTCCTTGTGATCTTCCCGCTTCCGCTTTTTTTCCTTGTCCTTCTTCTTCGCCTTTTCTTTCTCTCGAGATGAAGATGCCATGATACCCAATGAACCACCATCAGGATTAACTCTTTCAACTGAGAGGGTTTGTAGACTAGCAAACCTTTGTGCATCAGTGTCTACTAGGTTATCTTGCTTGGCTCTAGGTGATGATGGATCATCAGGCTGAGGGTGCATAGAAACTTTACTTGATTCAGCAGTGCACTGGAGTTCCTTTCCAAAATTGTCACCATCACTTGCTAATTTTGCACTGCCAATGCTAGCACTCATCCGAGAACCATGGTCAAGACACGAGTTGACTTCCTCGAGATTTTGGTAGCTAAAACTCACAGCTTCAGTTGAAATCCTCTGGGGTGCATCCACAGAAACAGAGCTGCTGGCCCCACGATCAGTTTCATGGTGACCACCTTGGGATCTCTCAACATTTTGAATATCAGTCTCCTCAGCCCTACTGGAAGCAGCAGAATGTTTGACTCTGATCTTAACAACTGGCCGTCTGCGCTCATGGCTGTTGGAGATGTTATCTTCTTCCTTTGAAGCTACTGGGATGGCTGTTTCCTTCGAAGCTTCAGGCACGGCTACTTCTTCTGAAGCTTCTTGAATGGCCAGATCCATCTTCTGTCCATGATTGTTGGAAATTGTATCTGGATCATTGGGACCTTCTGGAATGGCCATATCCATCTTATGTTGATCTTTGTTGGAAATTATATCCGCTTCCTTTATAGCCTCTGGAAAGGCAAAATTATCTTGTGCAAGATTTGGAATCTCCATAGGAGGTTCCAGGGGCTTTGTTTCTGTCACAAGACCTGCAAAAATATTCCTTGGATCACTGCAAGTTTCTGAGTCGCCAATACATAATGTTCTATCCCTGGGAATTCCATAAAGTGTTGGGGCCCTGAAAAGGAACAATTAACGTTAATATATCAATGTAAATGCACCCAACACGTGCGCACACATGAATCCTAACAATCAAAATAAGAAAAGCTCAACTAAAAAATTTCCCTTGACCAAAATGGAGTCTTGAGAACATAATAATGAGGATTTTGAGCTATCATGAACGACAACTACAACCTGGTTAAAAAACTGTGTTTAGTATTATGGTGAATGATATTTTTTAAAAGTGTTTTTCACTTGCAGATGCATTAAAATGATTTTTTTTTCAGAATTATTTTTCATTTATGATATCAACACATCAAAACCATCAAAAAAACATTTAAAAAAACATTTAAAAAAAATTGATGTTTTTTGAAGTCAAATGCACTTTTGGAACAAGACTAAACACGGTTCTAAACGCAAAAACAAACAGTGTGCATCCCTAGTCATTTACCCAATGATTTGAGACTTCATGATGTTAATTAAAATGTGGAGTAAGCAGCACACTATATTTATCACACAAACAAGTCATTGAGGGAGTTAAATTTATTTGTGGTTCACTATTCATGGGTTCAGAGTAGATATACCCTCACTTTACTGACTTTGAGATCAAGAATACAAGGGAAGCATTAGGGTGCCTAGCTGACCCTGATGATTTGATTGGGTTTGGATCCTGGCTGGCAACAATGATGAATCTTTACAAGCCTACTAAAATGAAGTTAGGCTGGGCTGGACAACCCAATCTGTATTGACTTCTATGATGACAAACCATAACTTGGAAAGGAAGAAATTAGTACTAACCTTCCTGCAAGGATTTGTAAAATGCAGAACAAGTGATGCCGAAGAATGGTATTGTTGAATCCGATATGACCTTCAAGTAGACGAATCAAAGCCAAGAGAGTTGTACACTTGATAGCATCTTCAGAATCAGATTCATCTTGTATCAGACATAACCGCATGGCATGTGCACCAAGTTTTGCCTGCCCTGCAACCAAGTAAAGAAGACCCCATATAAAAAGCAACAAATAAAGCACAAGGACACCATGGAGATAAATAAAACATGCAAAAGAACCAAAAAAAACTAAACTTTTCTTTTCTTTTCTTTTTTCCATAAAAAATAATGCAGAACCTCTTAATGATGGTTCTTCCTCCAAATATGTGATAAACAATGACAATGCTGCATCCATGCCTTTGCAGTGGAATTCCAGATCAAGGAGTGCTCTGCTGGCTTCAATTCGAATTTGCCATGTTGTCTTCAAATCCCGAAAAGGTTTAATAAGTTCGAAGACATGATCCTGCAGCAAGTAATGAATGGCATGTATGAATGAAGAAATGTTTAGAAAGCAATCCATGATTCAATTGAATGAGTAGAAAACTTACATGATGAATGGATCCTGAGAGTTTTAATGCAATTTGTGTCAATGTTTGAATACAGCTGATTGTTAAGATCCCATTATAACTCAGCATCAGCCTAGCAAATAACACATTAAGAAACATTCAATCACTAAGTATTTTCCAATAAACTACCTATCAGAAAAGACAAATATATCCCACAAATTAGAAGCCAATGCACCTGTCAAATTGCAAAAGACAGTCAATTCGCTTGAGAAGGGAGGACAGAAAGAGAACAGTCTGCCAGGGGTTAAAGAAGCAACAAGAGTTAAAGCCCTCAGAATTGTATATGAAGGCAGAATGCAGAACTTCACAACTTATAGGCATCAAATATCTCTCTACCCAGACATCAAACTCAACTTCGATGCCAGATCAACTTATGTATTGAACTTCCAAACTTAGGAAAACCCAACTGTTAACTTTTAAAGCCGGTAGAAAGACAAAGAAATGCAAATATTGATGTTATCTGACATAAAGCATCAAATGGAAGCATAAATGGTATTCTCAGTCATTCATTATTAATGCATTTGAAATGGACATGCAGCATAGATTTTTTGGCTATGGTGATACATCTTTGGTGTTTGCTCATGTGGTAGCAGAATCTATGTCGACATTTTATGTGAAATCAGGGAGAAGGATTGTCATGTTTTATGGCAATACAGTCTGCACATTTTTGGCACGTTTGGCTGAAGAGAAATGCAAGAGTTTTTGCGAATCAATATACTCCTAGAAATTTGATATGTTAGGGGAGTATACTTGGCTGATACTCAGCATGCATGGAGTGCCCTATATGCTTTCTGTTTTGTAGCTTTCTTTCCATGGTGGATAACTTATTCTCCATTTTGACTTGGAAATCTTACACATTTTCAATAATATAATAATTTATTTTTTCTGCAATATTGGAGGCATGGAGAAATATAACATAGCTGCTTCTCATAAGCTCCCCAAGTCCATGACCAAGAATTCCAATCTCATCCTTCCATAACTTTTCTTTTCCTGAGAACTTAATACATTTGTGACTAAAATATAGTGGGAGCCCAAAGAGAGACAAAGCGTTGTGTTGAACGCGCTCAAACAAAAAAAAAAAAAGAACACCAAGGGATTAAAATAACAGGTAATTTAAAATTTATACAAGACTGAAAAGTAACACCAGAAATTATGTATTGTCAAGAGTCAACAAATTATAGCATGTGAGAAAATGATGTTGAAAAACCTGTTGCCCAAATTCGAGTTCACCTACTGACTGGACCAGTGCAGCTAACCAGAACACATCAGAGTAAGGATTTCCAGTGTTATCATTATACTGCCAGATACAACAGAACCAAATCAAATCTGGTTGAACCACTGAGAATATCCAACAAGTAAAGAGAAGAAACAAGAGAAGAACTAAATAACAGGGCACTCAAGACCCCAAAAAGAGCAACTACTATGCATGGATTATACATGGGCTTTAGAAGAAAAATGGCATGCAATATGCTGATATCTAGAGAATTTTGGTGGCAAGATGCAACAAATCAATGCAAACAAGAACATGACATTGGATAGGGCATTTTGCATGCCTGAACTTTAAATAATGATGAAGGAAGAGAAGGCTCTAAGTTCAGGCAATCATTGACTGCATACTGACCAAAGAATGGGCTATAAAAACCCCCAGGATTAGCTAGTGGCATTGTTGCACTCCACATTTCCCTCCCCTTACAATCCTTGCTATGGTATGATTCAAATATAAGAATGCCAAGGTTAGCTTTGGCTAGAGAAGATTACTGTTCAGTGTTATGTTATTTCCATTGACAATTCAAATTGGGATCTGGTTAGACTATCCATTCCTTGGCTTAAATCAAAGAACCTCCACCCTAGGACAAGCAAGGATACCTATTTTTTAACAGTTTCTCCCATTGCAAATGATAGAGGGTGAAAAAAAAACCAAACAGGATTCAAATTGATGCTAAGGAAGACTCTACCTTCAGAAGTTGCAAAATAAATTCAACAGCTTCTCTTGGGCTTTTCTTATCTGCAGCCCTGACCTTAGCAACAGCATGAGGAATTGCCTGAGTACAACAAAAACAAATGGATGCTATAAGTCTTCACACGGTGAGGAAAAGTCTGCAGGAAAATAACCTTACTTTATTTATGGGGAAAAAGGAAATGCTATTGAAAGAAAAATTTGAATTGAAATTTGTTTCTTCGATAAAACAAATATTAGATATAAAAAGAAGCCATTATCAAGAAAAATAAATGAACTCATCAATGAATCATCAGAAATTAAAAATAAAAAGAACACAGAAATTAAGTTTGGAGAATAACAAGTCAATTTTCAACAACCAAGCATTAAAATAATAATGCACCACATAGAAGTTAAGTGTTGAAAAATAAAAAAAAAAAGAACACGTCAATCAATCATCAGATTTAAAAAAAAAAAAATAACACAGAAGTTAAGTTTGGAAAATAATAAGGCATTCTCAACAACAGAACATTAAAATAATAATGCACCTCAACCTCTCTCAAATAACATTGTGACACAGCATACAGCGAAGATAAGACTATGGTTCTCAAACCCTAAGGTTACAGACCTAACAATAGAAAAATCTAAAGAAACTTATCAGATTTTTTGTCTCAGATTTTTTGTTAAATCTGAAAAATAGTCTTAATCTCTATAAAATAAACTAGTCATTCCTAATTATATTAGTCTTATATTCCTTTCTATGAAAGGATTCCTAATTAAAACTTTAACTAATTAATAAAATTCATCTACCATTAGGATATCTAAATAATAAAATATTAATTAAATTAAAACTTCTAAACTAAGTAGGAAATAAATAATTAAAATAAAAAATTAACTAGGAAAATAATTAAAACAAGAACAAGGTTTCATATGAGATGCTTCCGGGTTTCTTTGTGAGTTTCTTTTTGAGCTTGGCCATGTCAATCACGTAAACAAACCCTTGGGATAATTGTTTTACATGAATCTCCCCCACTTGAGAAAAACTTGTCATTGAGTTGAGTTTAATAACTAGAAAGTACTTGTAAAGGTCAGCAAGATTGAAGGTCTTCGATATGCCCATACTATCTAAAAGATCAATAACATAAGCATTATTATTGATTTTCTTCACCACCTTGTATAGACCATACTTCATCTTCAGCTTATCATAGATGCCTACTGTAAACCTCTCCTTGCATAAGAAAATCATCACCATGTCTCCTTGAAACAATTTAACTCGCCTCTGCTTGTTTGTTGTGTGCTTATTTCTAGCAACTAAGTATTCTAGTTTCCTCCTAACCTCTTGATTATCTTGCAGCAGTTCAACCAAATTCTTTGCTAACTTGCTAAACCCAACAGCTTTGAGCAAAGAATGTAGATCGAGTACATGATTGGGAGGCTTTATTTACACAATCTCAAATGATGTCTTACCAGTAGCACTATGATTGGAATTGTTGTAACCAAATTTTGCCTCGACCAATGCAACATCCCACTACTTAGGCTTATCTCCCAAATGCTATGAATTAGATTGCTCCAAGTTCTGTTTAAAAACTCTATTTGATCATTAGTTTATGGATGAGTAGTACTATTAAACTTCAAAGGGGAATCAAACATCTTCCACAAAGTTAGCAAAAAATGACTAAGAAACCTTCAGACATGATGGATTTTGGAATATCATGCTACCTCAATTATCTCCCTGAAAAATAGTCTAGCCATATAGATCGCATTCGTAGTCTTCTCACAACGTATAAAATGTGTCGTCTTTAAATATAAATCCATAACAACAAAAGAAAAATCCATTCATCGCTAAATTCAAGGAATACCTAACACAAAATCCATGAAAATATCTCCTCGTATATAATTAGGTATAGGTAAAGGCATGTATAAACTAGGGTTTCGTGATTACCCCTTAGCTGTTTGACAAGTAAAACAGTGTTGAAAAAATTTGTTTGCATTACGCTTGAGCTAAGGCTAGTGATACTCATCCTCCAGAGTCGGCACTGTCTTGTCTCTTCCACTATGACCTTATAATACACCACCATGCAAGTCTCAAATCTCAAGTCAATCTTCAAAAAGACTATTGCACCACACAACTATTCTAGCATGTCATCCAATTATGGAATTAAAAACCTGTATTCCATAGTGATTTTGTTGTAGGCACGAATATCAACACACATACATCATCTATCGTCCTTTCATGTCAGTAAAGGAGCAACACATGGACTTAAAACTCTTTTCAATCAGCTCTTTCTTCAACAATTCTTCTATTTTCACCTTTAAAATTTCCCTCTTGTTTGGGCTCATTTCATAATGCGGCAAATTCAAAAGACTAGCCCTTGGTTGTAAGTGAATTTAGTGTTAGATATCACGCATGAAAGGTATCTTATCTGGTAGCTCATCTGGAATAACTTCCTCATATTGAGGCTTAATAGCTTCAGGGACCTCTATTGCCTTATTGCCTTGTCAGCTTCTTCAGACAACAAGTACGTCACAGTTAAAGCATGTACTTTCTTCATCTCCTTTATATCTGTCTCAAATTTTTACAAAGATTGGGTAATAGTTAGAATTGTTTGTCCTCCAACCTTTCAAACTTGGGAATTTCCATTCAAATGCATCAAAGTATAATTAATATCATCCTTAACAAAACAATAGATGTTTTCTCATCCTTCATGCCATGCATTTACATCATAATGTCATGGCCTACCAAACAACAAGTTACAAGCATTCATGTCAACTACATAACAATAAAATTCATCCCTAAACTTGCTTAAGAAAAAAAAAATTACATCTTTCAGTTACTTTTACCTTTGGTAACTCTTTAATCCAACCCACAGTGCACGGTTTAGGATGTTTTTCAATATTCAAACTCAATTTTAAATGCAAAAAACACTTTACATCTTTCAATTTTAAATGCAGTTTCCTTACCAATAATATTCTCATAGCTAATGTTATCAATAATAAGGTCAAAAAGTTTATGTATTGTGCACTTAGTACCAAAAAGGCTTGTGTCATGTCTCATCAACTTTTGGTGTCAGCAGCAATCGTCTCACCACATAGGCTTAACCATCAACATCCTCCTACTCACCCTCACCATTAGGTTCACATCACTCTTTCGAATATAATTTTATACCTTCTATACCCTTTCAGTCCTCGCATTCAACCATGTTCATAGGCCTTTTGAGAGAACATATATCAGATATATGCTCCTCGTGATTGCATCTATGACACTTTATTGGAAGTGGCTTAGCATGGGGATTATCTCTCTTTTGGTTATCCATGTTAGGAATTGCATGGGTCCTATTTTTGTCATAGCCCGAGCCAACAGTAGCTTGCTTGGATTGACTATTTGTCTATGGCAACTTACCCTTCACAACACCATTAAATCAAGGCTCTACAATAGGAACCCTCTTTTGATAATCAAATCTCATATCAGTTTCACCCTGCATCAACATCTTTTCCATTAAATCCATATTTCATGCATCAGTAACATTCAACAGCATTTGAAGCTCGATCCTATTTCCAATGGCAGGTTTCAGCCCCTATACCTATCTAGCAACATCTTGCCTATCTGTTTCACGCAGATTATTTCGCCTAACTAAGTGCAAAAATTACATTGTATATTCTTACACGATTCGGTAACCTTAGGAACACTTCTAATACTTATAGATCAAAAGTTAATCATACATATTGAAATCTACCTCTCAACAATTGCTTCATCTGCTCCCAAGTCTCAACAAGTCTTCTACCCTCTCACCTCCAATAGGTTATCCCGCCAAACTAATGTCCCATGCTTCAATTTAAACCCTACAATTTTCCCATGCTTCAATTTAAACCCTGCAATTTTTTATCATTCTCAAATCTAAAATTCCCTTATGTTCATAAAATTGATCACATGTAGCTAACCAATCAACAAACTCTACTTCTAAATCACCACCAAAAGAAGAAATCTCAACTTTTATACAGTAGTCTTGATCATACATATTATTTCTAGCAACCTTATCTCGATCTTCTTCATCAAATGAATTCCAAAATTCATATTGACCACGAGGATTTGAACGAAATAGTTCAGGTACAGGTTGGTCACAATCATCATCCTTGGAGTGTGCCTCTCTTCTTCACTAGTTCATGTTTACACGCAGTCCTAATACCTGAGCATGGTTGTAAGGTCATCAAATATGGCATCGATGTCGCCAAATTCAGTTTGCACTTGCACCTCTGAAATTGTTACCGAATGGCAATCTAACTAATCCTAAAAGGCTTGCATCCCTTAATCAATTGTTATGGAGATGGTTGCCTCCAATGATTCTCTTCACGGTTCGCCATTGATCTAAATGTTGATCCGCTCTGATACCACTTGACACAGCATATGGCAAAGATATAACTAGAGTTCTCAAGCCCCAAGGTTATAGACCTAACTATAGAGAAATTAAATCTAAATAATAGTCTTAATCTTTATAAAATAAACTAGACATCTCCATTTGTATTAGTCCTAATCTATAGGAAAGGATTCCAAATTAAAAATTAATAAAATTCATCTAGTATTAGAATTCCTAAATACTGAAATACTAATTAAATTAAAAATCATGAGTTAAATTGAAAACTAATAATTAAAACATGCAAACAAAACAATAACTTCAAGCTTCACAAGAGATACTTCTAGGTTTCTTTGCAGATTTCTTTTCAGGTCTATAAAATCTTGGGGTAATTGTTCGACATCACATTTGTTGCAATAGTGCTAACTTGTGCAAGCTTGCCTCAAAAAAAGAAAAAAAGGAAAGTCAATATAGACATCTTAAATTGATGGTGCCAATATAAAAAGCAGTGTTTTCTATTTGATTTTCTATGTCGGGGTCAATTCTGTAATTTTAAGATCTTCAGAAGTCATTATGTAATTTCATTTTCAGTAAGGTATTTCTGTGGTCTTAAAAGAATTGGCCACTTCACCATTACAGTACTCTAGCTAGCACCACTCGGGGTACTCTCCTAGGTGCACATCTTTAAGGCACCTCCTTTATTGGGATATATTGGATTATAGGTTATGATCCCATATTTTGTATATGACGGAGTCATATACAAGGATTGCAGCTTCTCTTATTTGTGATGCTTTAGAATTCCTGGGAGTGATTTCTCAGAACCTTGTTGTGGTGCTAGGTATTTCTTTTACATAGTTCTTGATTTTGTTTACTTCCTAGAACATAACCTAGCCTAACTGCCTAACCTATAAAAATTCCCAAGCTTCCAAATCACCAAGACAAAATCCTACCGATTCCTGCATCACACACACATCAAATCTGACACAAACTCAATACATATCCTACCTCATTGCATTACCTCAAGAACAAAGTACTCGGGAAAATCATGAAAGTCATTTGGCCTGGCAAGGCAGGAGACAAAATCAGTTAAGGTGTTATTCCAGCATGCTTGCCAAAAGTCAGACCACAAGAGTTAAGAATCTCACTTGGGGAGTCCAATAGCTGCATCAAACCTTCGACTTTTGTAAAATTTCACCAAATGGAGTAAGCCAGCCCAATCATTTTCCTGTTAATATATATATATATATAAAATAAAAAAAACTTCACCCAACTACCTTAAAACAATCATGCAAAATATGTCTTTATGATCCCTAAGTTCAAGAAAGTTCACGTGGTGAAACTAAATGCATCTTTACAAGAAACATATTTAGGTTGCTGCTAAAAAGTTTTTCTGATTATGGGATTTAAATTTAGTACAATAAATAAAGTGTGTTTGAATTTATGGACAGAAGCAAACACCAAACTAGGGAGAGAGAAAAAACACACCTTTGCATATAAGCTTGGAATATGTTCCATTAATGATAAATAGTTCTTGATATGTATATAAGGAGCGTGGAAAGTGGCTACAGTACCTCAGAAGCAGTATTAGCCAATGCAAATGCAGTCTCAATTCGAACTCTCCAGAAGGCCTTGTCAGAACAAAACAGCATTGAACTTTTCACATTCCGTTCAAAACATGAATCAAAATCAAGCATGAGAGAGTAAAACCTTGGTGTCGTTGAGGAAATTATTCATAGCATTTGTAACAGAAAAGGAAAGTTGTGGTAAAGTTTTTAATGCTGCAATTGCTTGCGCCTGTGCAACAACATCTTCATCCCTCTCTAATTGATTGATCTGATTTACATTACCAACTTTTACAAGGTTAATTACCAATTGATATACAAAGCACCTACTACAAGAGAATTCTATGGGGCAACAAGAAAAGCAACAGAATCAAGTAGAAAGGTTCAAAACAAATTAATACAAGCACGAAAGTAACTCATATAAATGACTTCATGCTTAGGGCAATCATCTTGTATCCTACAAAAATAAATTTTACATATTACTATTTACAGATAAAACAGGTATATATAGTTCCTCACATATGCATAAGCATCAATCATGTGATAAAGTATCAAGACTTCTCACCACATCTATTACTCAACTGAAAAGGGATCCAATCTATATTTATGAATGTTGTTGAGTGTGGCTATATGATTGACAAGTGACATTATGACATGAGAGTTTAGATTTGTGGTTGCTTCCTTTATATGACACATGAAAGTTTGAATTTGTGATGGATCAATAGCATACTGGTTATTTATGAGACTTTTAAGAACAATTTTATTGTATGCTCTTGTAATAAACCTTATAGTATGTGTTTTATAAAACAATCTTTTCAAGATGGGATAATGTCTTAATTTTGAGATGCAAATTTCAAATGTCATATGAGAATGAGTTGACTTATTGTATGAAGATTTCATGAACAATGTCTAAATTCTAAAAATGTTTTTCAAATATTCAAATAATATTAAAAAAAATAACATTCAAAAGTAATTAAAAAAATAACATTATTACAGTATTAATACATTTTTTCAGAGTATATTTTAAAATATTACAATAAAATTACTTGAATTTTTTAAGCAATATTAGTATTAGATATAATTGTATGTAACCACAATGATTTGGAAACCAAAAGGATACTCCTTTTTAAGGATGTTTTATGAGAACACTAGCTTCTTAAACCAGTTACTTCGATGATATCTAGTAGAATTCTATTTTCTTTTAAATTCTTATAAACCGTTGGACTTCATAATACCTTATGAAAGATATTTTTTTCTGAAAAGACAAATAATTTATAAAAAATAGACTTCGATATCTAACCAAGTTTCGTATTAAACAATTAGGTATGTTCTTAACTTGATAATATTTTAGAGACAACTGATTGTAATTGATAGTTTTAGGATTATAACTCCTGGTTTCATAAATTAGTTGTATGTGTTTTGCATACCAGAATTCAATATAAACTACTCACATTAATTAGTATTAATTTAATGCATGATAATAGCCTAACATTATTTCTCTACAACATTTTTATTTTATATACTGAACATTTTTTTCCTATTAAACTATATCTGCATGATTATATACCAAACAATATCTTTTGCCTACTATTAAGAAACATAAATTTACTTGAGAAAAGCAAAAGGAGGGTGCGGGGAGAGAGAGAGAGAACTAAGATTTTTGTGGCCAGAAGCAACACAAGGGTCTGTAAATACTAGGTTATTATATTTGAAATCATGACCATACTCATATTGAATGCTTCTTAGATGCAGATTGGGCAGGTTCTAAAATTGATAGAAGATCTGCTACGGCTTATTGTGTTTTTGTTTGGGGAAACTTGGTGTCATGGAGAAGTAAGAGGCAAAATGTAGCCTCTCGTTCCAATGATGAATTAGAATATAGAGTCATGGCACAATCCACGTGTGAACTTATATGGATACAGCAGTTGCTTAATGAGATTGGTCTTGGTAGTTCACTACCTATCAAGTTATGGTGTGACAATCAACCTGCTCTTTCCATTGCATCAAATCCAGTTTTTCATGAAAGGACCAAGCATATTGAAATTGATCACTTCATCCGTGAGAAAATTCAGCACAGTTTGATCTCTACTAGTCATGTCAAAACTACTAGGCAATTGGGTGATATCTTCACTAAAACTTTGAGCGGTCCTAGGATTGAATATATTTGTAACAAGCTGGGCATGATTAACATACATGCTCCAACTTGAGGGGTAGTGTTGTAAATATAGTAAATCAATTATAGGATTGATTATTGTTCTAAATAGACTAAGTCAACTATAGAGCTATCAGTTATAGGGCTGATTTATATGCATTCAATTATAGCTTGATTCTAGGGATTTATATTAATCCTAGACATGTATACATACATATTGCACCCATGCATTAAGGATAAGAGAAATATCATTTTCATACCCTAATAATTCTACAATAGCAAAATGAAATTCATTTGCTTAAATCTATCACCTCACATTGACCACCATCAATTAGCTATACTTATAATATGCAAATACATGCGAGATTTATACTTAAAAGAGCCAGAACATCTTACCCACATCTGTATAGGCTGATTAAAATGAATTTCAGCAAGATATTCCATTTCTGGGTCTGCCCTAATCCATGACAACGGGGATTCCAAACTGAAAGGAGAAGAAATGAACACAGTTAAAAATATATGAACTACGTCCATCATGAAGCATGTCCATCAAGTAATAAAATACCTGGAGCGCATATCTGAAGCAGGTAAGTCACCATTTTCATCAAAGCCATCAGGTTTTGAACTCTTTTTAGGCTTTTGGAAACGTCTGGCTGCAAGCTTTGAATGGCACTGTATTTCCAATAGCTGCCACATTTCTCCAGCCAAAGGTAGAACTGGATGGTCATACATGCCATCAAGTTCATAAACTCTGATACTCATCATCCCTGGCCATCCAATATCACCCTCCCGGTTTTCAGAATCAAGGTTAAGGAAAGATGCATTTGCATCAGGTGCAGCTGTAAACTCTCGAAGCACCGCCAATTCAACCATATTTTTCCTTTTGTTATAAGAGAACCCCATCCTTTAAAAACAAATCCAAAAAAAGAGGCACATTTAAGTAAAAAAAATAATACACCTTACATGCAGATAGGTATTTGGAATTGCACTATTTGCAAGACAAACCATATAATTCAAGACAGTTTGCACTTTGAGTGTATTGTACAATTGAATCAAATCACCAAATCAGACATTGATGAGGCAATGCAGGCAGGAAATGAAAGTTAATTGATCACAATAATGGGAAGAGATAACCAGGAAAAAAATCATGAGTTTCTGAATGGCGGTTCCAAGTCATCAGAAGAAATAGAGTAGAGTTAGAGTATAGAGGGGAAGCAGATTGCATTAAAGAAACATGAACCCAACTCTGCTTGAGAGAACTTGTTATCATTCAGTGGAAAAGGAAGATGAATGTTGTGCGGGAGACAAAAAGAGGTCATTAACAGTGGGGGGTAAACAGAACAGATGCTAACAATATTTTTGTATTATAACTGAAAGGCTTAATATTTCAACAACTTAGAAATTGGCTTTTGGATGCATTATGCGCTAAAGTATCAAAGAACAATGTCTGAGGTTGTTAAAGTATTTGCAGAATTTTATCAACCAAGTGATTATTGAGGAAGTGATACATGTTTTGATCATGTTTTCTTCATTTTACTAGTTTAGCATGTCATCTATCATTTCTAATGTATTTTTCAATTGTCTCTCAATATTTCAATTCACGATGTGAAACAAATTATGATTCTATAAATGAGCTTTCCAATTCATGAGTTGAATCTTGGTTTGCCAATAGACAAGCAATATGTAGATCACAAACCATATACCTTAGCACTGGACATCCACAAGAGCAGACCCATCGCAGGAAAAATTCTTTCACAAATGGACGCTCAAGATTTCCAACCTTAGTAGCGAAGTGCCGGAACTGCATCTCACAATAAATGAAATTAAAATAGAATGAACAATATGGTAGCAAAAATCTGCAAAATTCACAAGAGTAACATATAAAATGTAAATACACCATGCAGCAAAAATTAATAGATGATTTACCTTAGGAAAAACAAAAAAGTTTCAAAATATGTAGTTAGGCAAATTGTGAACCTACACTATAATCCTTCTTTTCTTCTCTTCACTAATGTGTTAGCTTTACACTTAAAAGAAGTATTACTTGTAATAAGATGAGGAGCAATGTACAGATCCTGAAACTAAAATCAAATACATCTTTCTAGTAAACAAGCACAATTATTCTATAATTCAATCAAAAACTTTTGAGGCAAAGTATATGCGTGTATACCATCTAAAAAATGACATTTTCAGTTGGACTTCAGCATTAGGTGAACCAAGGATAATGTGATAAAATGAAGTTGGCAGTTGACAAATGTTGTTTTTGTTGATGCAATTCAAGATAGTGAATCACTCGCTTCTGCATTGTACAGTTGCTAGTAAAGAGTGTTGTTTGGTTTCTTACTCTCTGTCAATTGGATTATACTCAGGCTGACTCAAAATTGTGTCGTGCTGTTAAGGATAAGGAATGTTCGATAAGCAAAGAGATGTGCCACACAAAAAACTATTATGCTGTCTTGTATATTAACTATCTGGTTTGAGGCAGATGAAAGGCTTTCTAAAAGGTTTAAATCTTCATATCGAGAGGTTGGAAAAACAATTTTCACATCATTAATGAATTGGCTTCTTCAATACATTGATTCTTATCCTATTGAAATTTTACAGAAAGCCTGAATTTTTAAAGCTAAATTCCTTCACTATCTGGAGGCATCTGTTGTTTACTCCAGTATACTTCAGCTTTCTAATCTATCATTATTTAAAGAAAAAGGTTGAACATATGCAATGCACACTACCGTAGTAGTAATTACTAAAATATAGAGTAAATCGAAAAAACGGAAAATATGGAATAGAATAACTATGGCAAAACATAATCACCTCCTTTGTACTGAGTGATCTGACAGGGATTGTATCTTGAGCCCGGGAAATAACTTTTTGCAAAATCTGCATTTCAAAATAAACAAAAATATGGATAATGGAATCAGAAGTCAAAAAAAAAAAAATATTCACACTCCATAAATAACCAATGCCATACATTTTTCGAGAAATCTCTACAAAAATTGATATCAATGAAAACACAAAGCATCACTTTTGAGTTCAAGCCATCCATCTATAAACAATAAAAGTCGTGTGATATGCCACAAAACATTCATGCATCAACCTAAAGTGCAAGCAGCTAGATCTTTACCTTGCGGAAAAACTCTGGACCCATTTGCTTTTCCAACATCTGCAATATCGCCACCTATTGAAAATCAACCAGTCAGCCTTAAGGAATGCATATGAAAGTTCTTTATTTAAACAAAATATGGAAACAAACTTACAGACTTCCAAGATCTTATTTTCCCATAAAGACCAATTTTATGGGTTCCATGCAGTTCCTTGCAAGAAGCAGAGAAGCTCAAAGCTGTCGCACCACTATCATCTACCTTGCAAACAGCACAATTAGCCTGCACATCCAGAATATAATGTTCACATCCAGAATACAATTAGCCTGACAATCAACAATTTGCAGTTTATATCATCAGGAGAAGACAGGTTGTAATCAAGATGAAAGAAGAATTTAGAATAAACAGAAAACAAAACAAGTTCTAAAGCATGAGAGAAGTGAAGAACATGCCTATCAAAAGAGATCTTCCAAGAGTCTCATTCTAGATCAAATATCATGAGGGAATGAGAAAATTCTTCTACCTTAGTTATGCGGTTATTTTTAATATCTATGGAATATGGAAGGCCTCAGTTATGCGGGTAATTTTGATATTTATGGATTATGGAAGGCTGAGATAGGATTTTTAGTTAATAAAGAGCTGAAAAATGAAAACACCAAAGGGGAGATACAACATTAAAAGTATTAGGATTTCTAAAAAGTAAAACACTAATTCAATTAAGCTAACTAGGAAATATTAAAGCATCAAACCATGAGATATGGAAAAGCCTCTCTACACCATTACACATATTGTGCTTAAAGAATTTGTTGTTTTGATAAATGATAATACCCAAACTCAAAGAATCCATGCTCACTCATGACACATCACACCATATAAGAATTGCCTGAGTCCATGCAAACAATACATGTATGAGCTTCATAAGGAAGAAATCAAAAGTGCATCCATGCAAGCCAAGCCAATAGCAAGAATTCAAAGTCAAGAACACCAATGAGATGCACCTCAACATAAAAATGAAAAACATTATAAACAATGATGGTAAATCAACATATAAAACTGCTCTCCATGGCATTGACCACTATTGGATAAGCAATTAGCCTATCCACCAAATTAAACACTTTAAATGTTCTAACCTTGTATCTGCGATAGCGAGCTTCATTGTTTCCTAAAAACTTCTTTATAAATAACTCTGTCAAAAAGCCAGCAAGCCCATCCAGAAGCCATTCTGACAATAAGCACCAAACAAACGAGTCTCAATGAAATAATTGGCATTTTTCAAAATTCATACAAATTGTTTAAATTTTAGTCAAGTATAAGGTGCCATGTTTTACCACACTTACCATCATTAGGTTCCTCGGGAGCGACATATACGCCAAACCATTGTTTTGCAAGTGCAAAAGCTAGTTTAATGCTAGTGTCTATGGCCTATCACAAAAACAATGGTGAAGTTTGAGAATGCAACATGTCTACAACAAAATTAGCATGCAAGACAGTCATTGACAAGAGACAACAAATAATGCTCCCAATTTACATTTTATGCATTAAACTTTGCATAGAAGTGAAGTTTTAAATAATTAATTTCTTACCCAAGCATTAAAAACTTAATAAAAAAGAGGGGCAAGGGGGATGACGAAGCTCATGCATTAAAGTTCAAGTTTACAGTTTCCTATTCTAAATTATCTTTCATCTTCATGCCAATATTGCAATATTTTCTTCAATATTTGAATAACATCATTCACATTAAACTCACAATCTCGTATAGTGTTCCCAATTTATGTAAACAAAATTGGGAGAAGATTGCAACATTCTTTATGGATATTAACAGATTTATTTTACAAAGATGTATCAA
This sequence comes from Populus pruinosa, assembly GCA_026413675.1. NCBI lineage: Eukaryota > Viridiplantae > Streptophyta > Magnoliopsida > Malpighiales > Salicaceae > Populus > Populus pruinosa. The sequence goes on from CM048606.1 coordinate 7,852,197, forward strand.
GCCATTAACATAGAACACATTATTCCTTACAGAATATTTTTACAACCTCTAATCAAACACCTTGCTGAAAAATCAGCAAACATGGAGCAACTCACATAGGTTTTCTTTTAGGTGAAAGGTTTTTTAACATAGAAGAGGTTACTATCATGTTTGTATGCAAGAGTGAGTTATTGAAGTGTTTAATCAGGAAAAAATCCTCCACGATATCAAAATATTCTCAAAATTAAAGTCTGGGCAACATTTCAGTTCCACTATTGCTTATTCAAAAGCCCTTTACTAGACTCCATTAAAAGGTGAAACAAAAAGCATTCTATCAACTTTTTTGCATGGTAATAAAAATGATAAAGACAACAGAAATAGAAAACCTAGTTATCAACGGGTCCTCCAAGAAATGAATGAGAGCAAGAAACCTGTAGATGAATGAATTTCCATGGGCTCTAACAAGAATGATAGCAAGTCTAACATAGACATCCATTCAGTGGTTTAAGTTTCATACTCGTTGAAATGACCTTATGCTATAAAGTGTCGGTTGTTAAGTGTCATCTTCTAAGTCAAATTTGTGACCACATAGAGATTCTTAAACAGGGATAAAAAGTTGGACTCTTAAGCATGAATAAGACCGATCCATCTCCCTTGTGGTTAGGAAGGGTGATTTAAATATCAATAACATATATTACTACTACAAAGATGAGCCATTGTCATTCATGCACATTGCATGCAGATAAGGAAGCAAAATATGATAGTAAATCATACCAATACTAGCAAATACTAATAATAATACCATGGCTAACATTATATAGAAAATAAAAAAGATGTCAATAGATTTTCTAGTGAGAAAGAAATATTCTTTAAAGGGACCAGCTTCCCTTTAACTAAACCACTCTCCCCTATATAATCTTGTAAAAGCATATGAACCACCATTATTGTAAGCAAAAAAGGAAAAAGGATCTCTTTAGACATACCTCTAGATCAAGTAAACCAAGACATTAGTCTAGCAAGAAAATTGTAGTGACTCAATTGCATGACTTTTCTAATCCAGCTTAAACATCAACTCTTTCTATATCTCCATTCTGCCATCACTATGTTCCCCACCAGCTACATATAAAATCCATCAACCAACAATAAAGCCACTGTATAAATGACACATAACTCACTAAGCACTACACATGGTCAACTAGCCAAGACCCATCCAAGATCTTTAAGCAATCATATAACCAAAATAATCCAGTAGAACAATCTTTTGGGGGAACATAGTAACAAAGTAGGAGTAACACTTATCAACTACTAGAGAAAAATTCATGAAAAAAAAAATCACAAGATCATCTTCAATGATTTTAATAGTTTTAATAAAAATAAAAAAACAAAACAAAGAAACCATCCAGGCTAAGAGCTCCTTCGTCAACCCCATAACTATCTAAGTGGCATCCCCATCCTTAAACTACCAATCCAACTAAGATGTGCTCTCTAGATAAAGAGTGGCTCCTTTGTCAACCCCATAACTATCCATGTTGCTTCCTCATCCTTAAACTACCAATCCAGCCAAGATGTGCTCTGTAGAGAAAGAGTACCATAACCCAGATCCTTATTCTTTTAGATTTGAGAGCATAGTCCTTCCTTAGCATACACAATTTCATTTAAAAAAAAGGTAAACCATAAACATCTAATAAGGGTTCCTAAGAATCTTCCAGACAGTAAAAGTTTGAAAAAAAGGAGAAAAGAAAGGTAAAGTCGAAAGATTCTCTCATATATCAACAAAATGTAGACATCAACCAGACCTTGCATGATTGCTCAATCCAACTAACACCCAACACATGAAAGGAGAAAGTTTCTATAGTGAAATTATCAACATTCAAGTGGAAAATCACTCAAGATGCAAGGATAGCAAGACTCTTCAAATGTTGGAAAGGAAAAATCAACCCTTCAAAGGTCTGGCCCTTGTAACATGTTTATAAAAAGATCACTTAAATACCAAGGTCCTTTCAACCACTAGACATCTTTCATCCTAGCTTCAAAATAATCGGAGAGATAAGAAATCACTCTTCCAAGTAAGAGTAGGAAGCAATCTAAGCTCTTGTGAACTACTCCAGGAGCCTGCCAGAGGGGTAGTAGAAAGCAATCTAAGCTCTTGTGAACTACTCCAAGAGCCTGCCAGAGGGGTATTAGAGTCAGAGGAAGGATGTATTCAAAAAGGGACCCTGATGATGAAAGAGGCTTGCCCTCACTACCAACCCATTTTCTTCTTCATCTTAGTCTTGTTGTCTGGCCAACACAGAATGAAAATGGAGCAACTTTCAAACCTATAACTTCAAGGCACAAGCCTAACAAGTTGACCCTTACTCTACCCCGCTTCTTCCCTTTCTAAAAGACAAAACAACATTCTACTCACGTGTTAAGCAATAAAATAGGATCGTAGGTGTACAGTGATCAACTTCATGAGACCACTTATGGATCTATTCAAGGTTGACGCTCTATTGGGCGCAACTTTCTAGATATTGATTTCTGACTAATTAAATAGACTCTTGTCTATTCTTTCTTCTCTTAAGAGATTTTATTGATAAATAGGCTAGTGTAATGCAAGCTCTCACACAAGACAAAGAGCGGCCTTCCTTGTGCTTGGTGGGCTCATCCTGAAAAAAACCCAAAATAAGGCTTTTTTGCATGTTAATGCCTCCCTCCAGTGCCCATTGATCAAAGCCCCAAGCTTGGGAAACCTTCCTGCATTACTATCTTTTCAACTGGAAAGATGCGATGCTTCAAAGATGTCTCACATGAGACCCCTTTATCAACCTAATTAGCTTGCACCTAGAATTTAGACTAGCCCACAATCTCAAAGCCTCCTATCAGAGTCAACCCATCTCACAGACCAATCCCTTTCATCAAGGGAAAGACCTTCATCAATTTAGCACTACCAAACTACAGCCTCTACTCAGATAGGTCTATAGGCAAATTCATAGTTTCGGCAACAAGAAATCCAGTAAACAATGCTTCAACCTCGGCAATGATTGTCCTTGTCAGATATAGGCTATGAGGTCAATGAAAGGCAATAGATAAATCTTGTTCATCAACCAATTCTGAAATGAAAGAAGAGTAGGTTCCTATAGGTAGTTGGAGGCGTCTTCTTTGAACTAAGAACTTGGTGGATGAAACGAGGCAAGAGGGCCAGTCTGGTTTCCTACCTTTATTTATATTGACTAGCCTAACCACCTTAAGAATGGGAAGGCTTTGAAAGACCATTAGCTAGTTTATGGCCTTAGGCTAGCTTATGAAGAAGTCCAATCAGAGTTGTCCATGATCAAATTCTTCAATTAGGTATGATTCAACTTTAAGCTTCCCAAAGGGATCAATGGTATACAAACGAACAGAAATTGTTCAAGTTTAGTTTTGTTAGGGTCGATAAAACATAAAGGCAAGATGCAAAGATAAGAGCTTGAAGTGTCCCTAATCTTGAAGCATTATGGGATGCTTATGATTTTATAAAGAGGCTTGCTCTAGCACACTATGATTTTTCAGCCTTCATTAGTTGCGTCAATCAGTCGATTCAATCCATGGCATTCTTCTTTTATACAATAGCATACCTACTTGAGATACGCTAACACGAAGGTTGCATGGCCTAGTGAGATTATAAAACACAATGTGTCTCACCTAGATTTTGACTTCCTCCAAATTAATTCAACCATTTCATCACAACTTGCCTATCATGACCTAAGACAAGGGAAGTTAAAGGGATCTATTCACATGGGCAATGTCAATGAATTGTTGACAATGAATAACAAAAGTTGACCAACCTATGGAACTTCTTCCTCAAATCAGAAGTAAAACAAACTCCTTTGGATCTTTTCACCTTGGTTTTGAACAACTAACTAGTAGCACTCTTGTAAAACTTCTTTAGTTCGCAAGTTAAGTACCAATACCTTTTCTTTTTTTCTAATAAACATCCCATTATCATTTTCAAAGGACTAGAAATACAAAAAAGTCTAACAAGCCATAGACACTAAAAAGTACAATATCATGTAAAAAAAAAGGCATAAATAGTTCAACATTAGCATGATAGGATAAAGATCAAAATGAATTATGCCCAGGCAAGTAATAATTAGTTTACATGGTTGTAAATAACCCTTGTTGGCCTTAACATTATTATATGCATGATACATGTTTTATGTTTCAAATAGGATCCCAGGAAAATAACACTTCTGAAAATATATTTAAACATAAATTACACAAAAAGTACTCATGAGACTCTATTTGCATGGGATATCTAAAGTGCGCAAGATCTACAAATTTAGTAAGTGAGCACACCTGATCAATAACTGTCTCATCATATAAAACTTGAGAGCTAAAGACACCCATTGAAGCTCCTAGATTTGTCGAGGATACAATCATCTCAGGAGCTAAAAAAACTTGTGTGTATGATCCAAATGGAAATTTTGCATCAAGGTATTCTTCATAATGGCTGTTGAAAGTATATAGCAAGTCAGTAAACAATACAAGCTAATGTTCAGAATATCTATTTCAACTGTCAAAAGCATTTGAAAACAAGAGTTAGATGGCCAAGATTACAAACTTGAACGCATTATGAAAAATTTTGATGGTATTCCGGAGCTTTGACAAATTAGATGGCAAGCACATGTGTGATATGAGAGCAACATGAGGATCAGGAAGTATTTCAAATGGTGCAACCACCAAAGATATCCATTGAGCAGTCACAGGAACATCTAATCTGTAGACAAATGTTTTGTGAGGAGGATCATCCTTGCTTAGAACCTGCAATATGTTAATAATGAAACATGGAAAGTTAAAATTAATAAAAACTAAAAGCCTAATACATGGTCGACAACCACATCTTTGCTCACAACATCCACAAGCATGATACTCATTTTATTATTAGGCACTCCCAATACAGCACTCCCACACTCACACACTACCTATGGATCTCACTTTATGTGAGTGAGGGAGCACTAAACCAAGAGTAAGAAAATACTATAAATTCAAAAAGCATTTAATTACATCAAAATTGTTAATAATATGTATATGGATAAAGTGGCAATAATCATCAATGTACATCCCAAATCCCAAATTCCAAAAGAAGTGATTCAGAGTCAAATCTCATACACCTAAATTAAGTCTTCAACTAAGATTATGACAAAAAATAAAAAGAAAACTCGTGATCTAGGATTGTTAGCAACTTATATCAAACAATTTTACTCACAGCCAAAACAAAGAAAAGTTGCAAAAGGCTACATAACATTCCTTCCAAACAAATTTACAATAATTCAAAGGAATCCAAATTGAAGATAATCGATATGCTTAGTCATCATAGTTGAGTAAATTAATAACTTTCTTGATGCTTTGCTACCCATCTCGGAAATCATAATTTTTTTCATTGCTTTCATACTATCCACATGTAAGCAAGCATCTGGTAGAACATCTTACCATGCATCTCAAACTGAAAATTATCACATTCTTAACCATGCAATTAACAATTCCTAACTTTTGTCTCATCTAAAGCAGTTAATAACCTTTCCTCTTCAATGAAAATTATTGCATTTTTCCCACTCATCCAAAAAGGCTACCTAGAATAAAATTTGACCCTAGTAACATTAAGATTATAGTCCTTAGATGTCATTTCAACTTTCATTCCACGTGAGTTCATATCTTTCAAGATTAAAGCATTTATCTCAACAAACTTCACTTTCAACAATCATTCCCACTTTCATTCTACAAGACTTCATATCTTTTAAGACTACAGAATTGATCTCCACCAACTTCACTTTCATAGATCCCTACTTTCATGTCATATGACTTCCTGTCTTTGAAGACAAATGCATATATCAAATTCTCAATATACTCAACCAAAAAACATTCTTAGTAGTACTGAAATGACACTAGGTAATTTGTTAAAGTCAACACGTAGAAAAATGTCGACAAGGCACCATTCCATCATGTTGCTTTTTTTCTAAAAGAACAAAATAGGTGAAACAGATAATACTCTAGTACTTCGATTGATATGTTGAATTTATGAGAACTACATCCACAATTCATTTCACATAACTAGTTTTCTCTCTCAATGACCTAGTTGCATTCAATAATCATGTGCATCCTGAACACGAACTACACCATTAATTTTTCTTTTCAAAGACATGGACACATTCATCAATTACACACTTTATTCGGTCCAGGTATTTAAACTATTGGAACTCCAAGTTAGTGTCATATTTAGCTTGCAGCTTGCAATTCCTCCAATCTTCTTCTCTAAAGAGTTAAAGGTCCTTGCTTGTGAGAGGACATAGAAAACACTCCAATAGAAGATCAAGCAACCTAACTCCATTGGACAAATAATAATTTGCAATGTCTACACTAACAAGTCCTAGAAAAATGTGTGCATTGCACCCACATATCATATATACATCAGTACATGTGTGTGCTCACCCACTAGTTCATTATGATAAATATTTTGAAGAAAAAAAGAACACAGCGATTGCATAACCTAAATGTTACACAAAATTGGTTATGGTGTCAAGCAAAAAAGTGAGTTAACTACTACACATCAAACCTTTCTTTTTGACAATGATAACACCTATTGGGTAAATATGGGCCAAATAGGTGAAATGCACTTTATCACAAGCTACTTTCTCTAGTAGCAAGTTAGCTAGCACTTTCTTATCAGGTAGTAACCAACAAGCCATGATCACCATGCAATAACGCCTATCAAAGGACCTGTAAATGTTAGGCGATAGGCAATAACTCCTTTACTTCATCTTTCATCTTTTTCTTTTCAGGTAAATCGATGTCGAATAAAAAAGGTAAAAGGCAAAAGAAAAAAGTCACAAGTCCTTTTGAGATTTTACTATAGTTCAAGAAGGGGGATAGGCAATCTTCAACTTGCAAAAATTACCTTCCATTTGGCTATTAATTGAGTTTTCAGGATATATTGTTAAGCCATAACGATCAATTTTTTTGTCCTTGCCAAGGCATTACCAACCAACCTCTCAAGTTAACTATAAACTAAACAAAGCCTCAACCCCAAGGATGCATGCAATGAGTGTGAATTGAACCTATCCCTGTAAATCATGCACCAGCATGAAATCAAACGGGTTTGTAACATGGATGGTATCCCATGAATTGGAAGACTAACAACTAATGCAATTCCCGAACGCAGTGAAACTAGAAACAAGATTTTGCTAGGGTTATGCCAAGTAATCATTGGTTAGCAATGTAATCATTGGTTGGGTTCTTTATCTCCAAGTGCGAAAGTAGAGCTTCAAAATTGATAGATTAGGAGTTCAAACACTCTAACTAAGCACCTTTACTTGGGTGCCCTAAGTAAATGTCAAAAAAACAAAACTTAGGGAATGCCCTCCAACCAATATCATTTAACATGACAATTGAGCTCATAGATTATTTTTGAGCTCATGTCCCTCCACACCTTCATGTCTATTTGTGATGCAATCAAGAATCTTATATGCAATTGCTTTTTCCATTTCAAATTAAGGATTTTTCAATGAAGCATTGTTGTGCCATAAAACTACATCTCAATAATATTTGGTCACCGAATAGCCACATTTTTTTAATATGGGATGTTGATTGCAATTTATTAGAAGTATCGAAGAGTTTGTATGAATTTAAAATTCTACATCTTTTTGGCCAAAAGTCAGCTCAATCAATTATGAATATGAATACAGTTCAGTAAAAGCACTCAGAAAGTATAGGGTTTGAGACAATATTAGCAGTCCTAATACAGGGATAATATTTATCTCACCTGATACAATAAGCTTCCAGTACTAACAGCAACAAGATTATGGGCAACTGTAAACTCCAGATCATAACTGCAAAAGTAGCCAGAAAAATTAGTAGATGTACCTATAAATTGCTAAATTTATAGAACTTTAGAAAAGAATGTCAGGAATTAAGTAAGTTATACCAGCAACGCTGAAATCCTTCATCCATACAAGGGAACCAGCAACGTGCACGCCTTATTTGGTTATCAGTATGTAATACTTCATTGTCAAAATGAATGCCCGTCTCTGCTTTCTCTACCCAATAATTAATGCGCACCAATTTTACATTCTGCATCCAACATGAACCTACATGAGAAGCCACAAAGGAGTAAACCACATTATGACAGCTCATGCTGAAATATTACCATATAACATAGAGCTTTGAGCCTTCAACAATATCCAATCAAATTTAGTTACACTCATAGATAAGCTAAATATCGGGACACACGTAACCATTTTGTCTATGCTATTATATTTCATAATGTGAGATCTAGTTAAGGAATAAATTAAAGTAAAAAAAACTTATGTTAATTGCATTTACAAGATATTTTAAAAGTTTGAAAGTCTAACCTATATTCTTAATTTTCATAAATGATTAACTGCCCATTACAGGACATGTTCATTTATTTATTCCTATTTCTTTGACATTTGACAGAAAAGAAGCTTACAATGAAAACAACTTATAATGTAGATTGGAGAACCAATGAGTATAAGTTAAAAAAAAATGAAGAAAAAGAATTAAAGCATTTTTATAGCCAAAGTAGAAGATAATGAATTCTTTTATGTGCTAATGCTCTAATTACTTAAAGGAAAAATCCTTTTTCCTCCTTTTGAAGAATTTTTATATTATATATATCATGGGTATAGAGATTTTCAACTTATGCTCCTTCATAGCTCTTTGTATTCCTAAGAATTCAAACTGATGCATACATGTGAAACTTATGCAAAAGGCTTGATATTTAGCTTCACTTACATTATTTAACAATCAATCAAAAGTAGTCACATGCCATCATTTTATCTTTTTTTATAAAAAAGACATCTCATTAAGTAACCGGCAAAATGTTCTTAAAGCAAGAGCAAACATCAACATCGGGAAGAAACAAACAAAAGGAAGCTAGAATAAAAGAACTATCCACTCTCTCTACATATTTGCTAAGGAATCATCATCAACACTAAAACAATTGCAAGCACAAGGACATTTGTTCTCTAATCACCAACCAGCCATAATAATTCACAGCAAAGAAGTTCCCAAAATTTCCCACATTTTAATTCCATTTTTTTCTGCACAAAATTTGACATTAAAATTCAATTCCAAAAACATTACTCTTCTTGTGTGGTCATAGATAGTAAATTTCTCAAATCAAAAAACACACACACATACAAAAGCACTCTGCCACTCCATGCAACAGCATCTACTTATAATTAAGCTAAAATCCAATCTAAATTTCCTAAAAAAACCAGAAAAAAATCAAAATATCCAATCTAAATTTCCAAAAAAAACAGAAAAAAATCAAAATATTCAAACTAGACGCATTTGATTTGAATAGATTAACCACAGGAACCTGCTTAGGTTCACCAGAAAATGGCACTCCATTCTCCAAATTCACAATCTCTTGCACTTCATTTGAAACCCTAAAAGCTTTACAACAATTAATTAGCAAATTCGGAACACGTTCTCTCTCCAAAGCCGATAAATACACAGCGCCAGCAGCATCGGCAGCCGAGCTAGGGCTCGTAACTGAGTTCCATCTCTTTCCACCATCCACATTTTGTTGCTGATGTGGATAATATTCATACTCAGTAGCTTCACCATCAACAAATACACTCTCTATTCCTAAATTCTCCGCATGTAACCCTACAATTCCTATATCCGGCACCGCAATTTCCAACTCAGTGTAACTACACACAAAAAAATGTTTGCAGGAAATCATTAGCTCATTTAAAAAAAAAAGTTAATCTAGTATAAACCCTAAAATTGAAATTTTCTATAAATTTTAAATAATCAGGAACTGAAAAAGAATAAAAAATACCAAAACAGAATCATTTATTAATAAAGCAAAAAGGAAAAAGGAAACGGACCCGTAGATTTGGTGCTTGTCGATGTCGATAGAGAGGCAGAGTTTCTGGTGACGAACTACGGCACCGGAGTTCTCAGGCTTTGCATCTTCGTTTTTCGGCTTACGAGGCTTAGCCATGGCTTACGTGAGCTAGCCCGCTGGATTTCTAAGACAGAGAGGAGGTGGCTTGGCTTTATTTATACAGGAGGAGGTATGGGGGTAAATCTCTGGTATTGCAGTCAGAGTTGGAGACGATAGGCCCTATGTTTGACTTTTCGATCTTGATCGTACATGTGAGGAAAGGATTATTTAACGGTGCATGTAGTTTTTTCGTAGCATTTGCTATGTTAATAAGTTTTTTAAAATAAATAATTATTTGAAAATATATTAAAATAATATTTAATATGTTAAAATAATTTAAAATTTTACAATTAAATTAAATTATTTTTTTATAAAATAATATTTCCAGCAAGGTGCAGTAGCATTTTGATATTCCTTTACTTTTTCTTTTTTTTTAATTCATTATTCATTGTATTAATTTTTTACTTTATGATTTGTACCTGTGTTTGTGAAAATCTATCAATTAAATATTTTTATTAGGTTATTAACTAGTTATCTAATTTATATTGGATAATTGTTTTTTAAAAAATAAATATACAAGTCTTTTAAATTTAATTCTTTTAACATTAATTATAAATCATAAGTTCTATTAATATATTTAATTAAATATATCAAAAATCATCAATATTATTAAATATAAAAAATAAAATATTAAAATATTTATTCCACTTACCTCACTATTCACTATAAGTCGAATAATTTTTGTTCAATTAAAAAAATTAATGTGCAAGAATTATTAGAATATTTTTTAACATCAAGTAAAAAATATAATCATTAATATTGATATTAATGATTACATATAATAAAAATTATATACATTAATAAAAATATGTAAAATTACAAATTAATTTTTAACATAGTAAAAAAATAAAATAATTTTACAATTACTATAATAAAACATTATTTTTTTAGTCTTTGTATAATGATTTTTCAAAACAAAAATGTAAAGGAAAAAAATAAATTACAAAATAATAAATATAAAAACAAAAAAAATATATAAATATGTTAAGTGAAAATTTATAAATATTCAAAGGGTAAATAATATAAATTAAGTTTTTTGACAAAAAAATCTAAGAAAGAAAAGAAAAAATTACAAAAAATAAAGAGAAAAAAATAAATAATAATAAATAGATCTAATGTAAAATAATAAAAATGTCAAATTCAAAAAAATAAGAAAAACTTGTTTTATAAAAAAATAAAAAATTATAATATTGCCAGTAAAAACAATTGACAATATTTTATAATTATATTATTTCTACGTGAAAATATCTTTTTTGTAATATATTTCTTTACAATAGGTAGAGTTTAGAGGACTAGAAAAAAATATGACAAAACAATTAAATAAAAAAATAAAAAATCAAATAAAAAAATTACATTAATCAATTTAAAACAAAAAAATCTAATTCAGTTTCAATTTTTAAAAATCTAATCATACCAATTTAAACAAGATTAAATCGAGTAGAAAAACAAATATAAATATTAAACTTTCTTCTCACTCTAAAGGATAAATTAAACTCATATTCCCCATAATTTTTCTCTCAATCATTTTATCTCTTGCTTTTTTAAAAATGAAATCAGAGTTTGACCATAAAAGGTATAGTTCAGTTAGCCAGGTTCTAAATTTGTTATCTAAAAATTATCAATTTAAGTTTTATTAATATTAAGACCATTAAAGACTTACATGTCACACAACCAAAAGATTGGTATCTTCTCTCATGTGTAGGAGTGTCGAAATAATAAATAATCTAGTAAAATCAGGGTCAAACTACAGGGAGGTTAATTGTATAAATTATAAACAAGAATGACAACAACAATAATAAGAAGAAGAAGAAGTTAATGAAAACTTTGAGATGGTAAAATTAATGTGAAGATTTAACAATGATAAAAATAAATTTAAAAGTTAGAAGATCTACTAATAGTATTTTAAATATGTACGACATAAATTTTTTTATTACTCAACTGGAAACCACACACGAAAGAGGTTCCACTCGGATTATAAATGGTTAACTTGATTATATTAATTATCTTATTTAAATAATGCTAATATTTGTAAATATTATCAAACATTCATGATTATAACTTATGTTAACAATAAATCAAGTTCATTCCATATCATAAGTGTTGGTTACACTATACGGTTGGGTTATGAAAATGCTAAATATTTGTTATACCAAGTGTTATACAATATAAATCTAGATTAACCATTTAACAAATAAAGTATTAAGAGTGAACGAGATGATAAATACAAAACATGTTAGTATCAAACATTAAAGTTCATGTTAAGTTTATATTATACTTATTCTTACACCATTAATGTAACTTTTTTACCTTGACATAATAAATTTAACTAAATATAATGAAAGAAAGAAATATAAATAAACAAGATAAGAATATAAATAAGATAAAATTAACTAAATAAAATAATAAAAGGCATAAATAAGATATTAATGAAAGCAAAACTTAAACTTTACAAAAATACAAAAAGAGAAAACAAGAGCATGATCTTGATTTGAAAACCAAGATGCCTAAATACATGGTAAATGCCTCTTTTTATAAGCTAAAATTGGAAACTATTGATTTGATGACTAATTATTAAGTGGATGGCCACATCTTGACTTGGTGACAATCCTTATCTTTTTGTCTAAACAAAACGTCATTCATAACTTTAGAATCTGAATTAACCCTACTCGTGAAAGTTTTAGGAAATTGTCTCAACTTTTTTTTAAAAAAAAATGGAGGTTATTTGGACTTCTAGAACTTAAAATATGAGTTGAACATTGAATAATATTTGGGCTATAAGACATATTTAAACTTATACATTGTTGCTGAGATTTAGATTTCCAAACGGTAGAATTAAGTCTTGTCTTCCGCATGAAAGTTTTAGACTTATATCTTAGCTTTCCATTCATATGAAGCAAACCTATATCCATGTTCTATAGCTCCAGTTACAATCCAATTACCGAACAGTGTACCATTTTGAATTAAATTAGCATCTCTTTTTTAAGCTTCACCATCTTTTTGTCCTTTCAATTTTAGTACTTCAACTCATCAATCAATCCTTTTATTTATGTGATAGGCCTGCATTTAGGATGAACATTTATCATTAATTAAAGGTATCTTATGATATCAGACTTGTTATTATAAAACATGCTTCAGTTAGAAAGTTATTGATACTTCAAGCATAAAATGATGATATAAGACCTTGATAAAAATACACTTTTAAATACTAATCAATATGGTCATTAACTTCAAGGCTTATGAAATTAATCAAGGTATACACAAACCGACTTGAATACACATATTAATTAAAAACAAAATCAAATATAAAGTTATAACCTACCTAAAAGTAGTAATCGCTCCCTATAAGTTCGATCGTCTGTCTCTCATTCTAAGCCTTTATTGTTGGCTATTGATTCCCCTTATTCTTCCATTGTCTCCAAGCAAGCATGCCTTTTTCTTAATTTCTTTTAAATTTAATTAGTCCCTCTTTAAGGAATTTTCCTACAAATAAATCCATAACCCATGCTGTTATATTCTCTTTGTCTCGCTCGGATAAAAAAAAGAAAAATAATAATTAGTAAATAAAGATAATGTTTTCGTATCTTAATTATTATTGCATAAATTGATGTTATGTGTTTGGTTAATTGCTCTCCTTTGTTTTTAATTTTATATGACTTTGCTTATCTTATATGCATTTCTTTCTCTATGTTCTTTTTTTTTCCCTTCATTAATGTTGTTTTAACACAATTTATTTGATGAAAATTGAAAGGAAGTGAACAATCAAGAGATATAAAAGAGAAACATGAAGAACAATAATTTTAAAACCAAACTATATACATAAGCAATCTCATTTCTCTTTAGGGTAGTTTTCTTTACGTGTTTCTGTTTTCTAGTCATTCTTGTTAAACCAAAGAGATTTATCTAGTTACTAGCTACGTGACCATCACAATGCTGTGAATTAAATATTTTTATTTTTTTATAAAAAATTATTTATGTAGATTTTTTTAATGTATTTTGATAGTATGAAAAATATAATAAATCAATAAACATATTTTCATGACAACCATAATTATCATAAGAAGTAGGGCCCACCTTTAGTAGGTTGTGCTTCAGTTCGGCCCATCGTTGCTAGGGTCTGCTAGTTACCTAGACCCGCTATCATTAGGTTTGGTAATATTGTCAGACTCAATAAATTAGAGTTTTGGCAAAAAGACTCAACCAGTAGATATTTATATAAGCTCAACACTGCTAGATAGCAAAACCTGACATCACTGGGGTTTTGGCAAAAGAACCCAATAATTGGGTATCCATTGACACGACTAAAAGGTTGATGTCTTCTCTCAAGTGTAGGAGTGTCGAAATAATAAATAACCTGGCAAGACCGGGGTCGAACCACAGGGAGGTTAATTGTACAAATTATAGACAATAATTATAAACAACAATAATAGCAATAACAACAATAGTAGTAATAATAATAATAATAATAAAGAAAGAGAAGAAGAAGAAGAAGATGATGATGAGAACTTAGAGATGAAATATTAATGTAAGGATTAAACAATAATAATAACAAATGTCAAGGTTAGAGGTTCCACTAATGGTATATCAAACAAGTATAGTATAAACTCTTATTATTGAATTGGAAACCACACACAAAGGAGGTTCCAATCAGATTATATATTGTTAACATGATTACATTAATCATCTTATTCAATTAATGCTAATACTTGTAAATCTCGTCAAGCATTCATGATTATAACTTATGTTAACAACAAATCAAGTTCCTTTCATAGCTCAGGTGTCGGTTATACCATACATTATGGGCTATGAAAGTGCCAAGCATTTGTTGTACCAAGTGTTATACAACATAAATCAAGATTAATCATTTAACAAGCAAAGTATTAAAGAGTGAACAAGATAACAAATATAAAACATGTTAGCATCAAACATTAAAGCCCATATTAAGTTTACATTATACTTATTCTCACACCATTAGTGTAACCTTTTCACCTTGACATAATTAACTTAGCTAGACATAATGAAAGAAAGCAAAATAGATAAACAAAATAAGAACATAAAAGCTAACTAAGTAAAGGAAAGGAAATGAAAAGCATAAACTTAATATTAATGAAAGCAAAGCATAAACATTACAAAGAATACAAAGAGAGAAAGGAAGAGCATGATCTTGATCTGGAAACCAAGATGCCTAAATGCATGGCAAATGCCTCCTTTTATAGGCCAAAATTGGAAACTATTGATTTGATGACTAATTGATAAGTGGGTGGCCAACTTTTGACTTGGTGACAATCCTTATCTTCTCTTGTCTGCCCAAAACATCATTGATAACGTCAAAATTGGAGCCAGTTGCAAACATGAAAGTTGTAGGCAATTGTCTCAGCTTTCTTATGTAAACAATTCAGCTCATTTGGACTTCTAGAACTCCAGATATGGCCAAAATACCGAACAGTGCTCGGGCTGGAAGACAGATTCGGGCTTCTTTGTTGTTGCTACAATTTGGACTTGATAATGGCATTTTTAGATCTTGGGCTCCATATGAAAGTTGTAGGCCTATGTCTTACCTTTCCATCCATATAAATTGGACCTAAATCTGAGATCTGTAGCTCCAGATATGACCCAATTACCGAATAGTGTTCCGGTTTAGATTGCACCGACATCTCTTTTCTAAGTTTGACCATCTCTTTGCCTTTGCAATTTAAGTTCTTAAAGTCATCAATCAATATTTTCATTTATGTGATAGGCCTGCATTTAAAATGAACATTTACCATAACTTAAAGGTATCTTATATTATTAGATATATTATTATAAAACATGCTTTAGTTAAGGAGTTATTGATACTTCAAGTGCAAAATGATGATATAAAACCATGATAAAAAGGCACTTTTAAGTACTAATCATCCATCTAGGCCCAATGCTGCTATTTACATTTAGATTTCTCGATCAAGACAATCGTGATATAGTAAAATGCATTAGCAATATTTTCTTTCAATTATATTAAAAATTAACTTGAGATTCTATATGTCTTTATTTATACATATAATTCTTACTTTATTTATTATATATAAACATTGATCTTTTTATTCACATTTATATTTCTCGTTTGATGTCAAAAAATGCATTAATTACATGTACTAATTCATTCTTTTATATTAGAAAAAAGTATATTTGACTTACAACAAGACAAATTGAATAAATGTGTTAATATTTTTCTTTTATATTTATTAAAAAATATAGTTCTCAATTTATTTATTTAAATATATGTATAAGGCCTTTTAATTTATGATTATGAAATTTTTAGTCAAAAGACACATTTAAAAAGTTTGCATATTTTTTTTCATGTAAAAAATTTATCCAACACATGACAAATCTTTAATCAAATATCTAGTTTAGCATCCTTAAAGCTCTTTATATTATATTATGCAACAATGATTAATGTTTCAGTCTCTTTGTTCTCCTACATGAAAGTCATTTAAATGACATTGTTTCATACGATACGGAGCTAAAAATTAAGCATTTAGATGATCACCATTCATGAAATAATTAATAAAAATTTATTAGGCTCAATCTTTAATTATAGACCAAGATATAAAACAATATGGATTGAAACAATGAAATAATTATTTTGTCATTCTCAAACAAAATTATTAGACTTGCTATTATGAGTATTATGGTCTATTAGTTAAGGTATATTTGTCAATATCATACTAGTGAAGGTATATTTGTCAATATCATATTAATTAAGGGTATTTTATTTTTTTCATATTTTTTTAAAATAACTAAATTACCCTTAAAAATGGATTTTTTTGGGTTTTCACTTTTATTAAAATAATGAAATGACTCAATAATCTTTAAAAGAAAAACTTCTTTAACAAGTAACCATCTGCTTTTTTATATACTTTTTTTTGTTATAATCAAATTGTTTAAGGAAAAATTTTGTATTTTAATAAATATAAAATATAATTGATGTGTGAGGCTTTGTTTAAAGGCCAAATGTTGCTTTCAACAATGGTGTTTAAATCACCTTGGCGACTCCTTTGTCGTTGGGCATAATATGTAGCCAACAAACCTTTGATTTATTGCTTAGAGTCTTTTTCTCCCTTTAGTTTCTCTATCCTTCTTGATTTTCATGCTTACCCTCTAGATTTTTAAAATAGCACTTCAATTTTTTTCCTTTATATTTGGTTATTGATGTTTTGAGTATTATTTATTTTATTTGAAATAAATTATAAAACTGAATTCAATTTCTTCCTTATTCAATTTCTTCATATGTTAAATTTGATTTTTATTATCTTGATTACTATTTATTTTATTTTAGATAATTTTATAAATTATTTTTTTTCATGATTTCACCCCTTTTAGTTTTTTATTAGATTTGATCATTAATATTTTGATTACTATTTTTTTAACTTTGAGTTTTTTTTTAATTAATACATACATATATAAATTCACACACACAAATATATATGAATTAGGAATTTAGCTTCTTCATTTAGTTTGGGTGTAGTATTTCTTTTCTTATTTTTTCCACCTTTTTTAAGCTCAAATTCTTTTAGTTTTATCCTTTAGTAATTATCCAATTCCAAATTAGGCTCCTTTAATTTTTTTATTTGTTTTTTATATAATTTATAATTGATTCTAGAAATAACTCTAGTTATCTTAAGTTTTTTTATTTGTAGTTCTTTGTTAAATTTAGATTTTTGAGAATATTTTTTAAAATTAAATTAATTGATTAAAAATAATCATGAGATATTCATTTCATGATTTTTTTTAGCTTTGACGGTGTATTTGCCCTTTCTTGGTGTGTGCAATCTTTCGTATTGAAGTTAGAACGATCTCAATGAGCTTTTTCTATTGGTGGTCCGATGTTAATACTAGATCGACAATGAGTCTTAAATGAATTTTTCTTTCTTCTTCTTCCAAATATGATATTAACAACTCATTTTTTATATTTAATTATTGTCAAAAAATTGTTTGATTTATTTGCTTTTAATGTTTTTTAATCATATTATTAAATGAGTCAAGTTTGTTGAACCCAATCAAGTTAATAACACAGTCTCATATTTTTTTTACTTCTTAAAAATATTAGTTTCACTTGAACATCATTTTTTTAAGTAGGGAAAATTTGCCCTGGCCTTCAGCTTTATGCGAGCCGCTTATCTAGCTAAGAAAAAACTAAAAGATGTGGGAAAAGTTTTATTTACAAACCAATGTTATTATAGATTGCAATAGTAATCAATAATTTTCTTTTCAATTTGTTTCTTTAAAGTTGTATTTATTTGAAATTTTACTTGACTATTCATTTTGAATGCCTGCATTATAAATTATGGGATCTTGGATATTAGAAAAGAAAAGGAAATTGCTTAGTTTATGTGTGGTGTAAATCAATTAAATGAAATCTTAATGATTTGGAATAATAGGAGGTTTAGGGATCAAATTTGAACAATAGGCAAATATTTAGTCATTTTTTCTTTAAATAATCATGGATTGAATTGCATAGTTAGGTTAAAGATTAGTCCTAATTTTTTTATCACTCAATTGTTTCTTAGTTTAATCCTTTTAAATTTAGTTTGTTTGGAATTTAACTTAGTAGTGTTTTTTGACTACTTAAAAATAGAGATCCCGTTATATTAAGAAAAAAAAATGATAATATGAGGAGAGTCTTGTTCACTTACACTTATATTACTATGAATTACAATAGTAATTCATAATATTTTTTTTTCACTTTTGTCCTTTGATTTTTTTATTTGGATCCCTCAATTGTTTTTCCTATTTATTCCTTTGTAGTTGCATTTATTTGCAATTTGACTTGGCTATTTGTTTTGGATGCCTAAATTATATAATCTAGGGGTGTAAAAGTAAAAACAATTATGCTTAGTTGATGCTCAATTTCAACTAATTAAAAAAAATTGTTAATTTGAAATAATTGGATCTATGAAGACCAAGTTTGAACAATAGGCAAATATTCAGTTATCATTAAAATAATCAAGGATATAATTACTTGATCAAGTAAAAGATTAGCCCTAAATTGCTTTTGGTTTAATTTTTTTTTCCAATTTAATCATTTTAAATTTAGTTTATTTGGGACTCAACTTAACAATGTTTTATGGTTGCTTAGAAATGGGGATCCTATGGTGTTAAGGAAAAACTTTAACGTGTAATTGATGTTTGGTTTCACAAAATAAAATTTAGTTGTATTAGGCTAAAATAATTAAGGCCTGATGGACCAAATTTGAAAAAAAAAATAATAAGGACTGGGGTAGATAATTAGAGAGAAATAAGTTGGCATATGTGGTGGAAGTCATTACTCTCTAATGACATATACGGCTTCCTCTAGTGTCAGACCATTATCTTCCCTCTATACGTATTTAGACAAGCCCTTTCTTGATGGTATAACATATGTCAATGTTAAAGGTATGACACAACTAAAAGACTGATGTCTTATCTCAATTGCAGGAGTGTCGAAGTAATAAATAACCCGACAAAATCGGGATCAAAATATAGGGAGGTTAATTGTATAAATTATAGATAACAATAACATAACAACAACAACAACAACAACAATAATACTAGTAGTAGTAGTAGTAGTAGTAGTAGTAGTAATAATAATAATAATAATAATAATAATAATAAAGAAAAAGTTGATGAGAACTTTGAGATGGAAGATTAAGGTAATGATTAAACAATAATAACAATAAATATTAAGGTTAGAGGATCCACTAATGGTATGTCAAACAAGTATAGTATAAAACTCTTATTATTCAATTGAAAACTACAAAGGAGATTCCAATTAAATTATAAATTGTTAACATTATTACATTAGTCATCTTATTCGATTAATGTTAATACTTGTAAATCTCGTCAGACATTCATGATTATAACTTATATTAACAACAAATCAAGTTTCTTTTATAGCTTAGGTGTCGGTTATACCATACAGTATAAGCTATGAAAGTGACAAGCATTTGTTGTACCAAATGTTATAGAATATAAATTTAGATTAGTCATTTAACAAGCAAAGTATTAAAGAGTGAACAAGATAACAAATACAAAACATGTTAGTATCAAACATTAAATTCCATATTGAATTTACACTATACTTATTCTCACACCATTAGTGTAACCTTTTCATCTTGACATAAAAAACTTAGCTAAACATAATGAATGAAAGAAAAATAAATAAACAAAATAAGAACATAAATAAGATAAAAGTTAACTAAGTAAAGGAAAGGAAATGAAAGGTATAAACTTGGTATTAATGAAAGTAAAAGACATAAGCAATACAAAAAATACAAAGAGAGAAAGCAAGCATGATTTTGATCTGGAAACCAAGATGTCTAAATACATGGCAAATGCCTCTTTTTATTGACCAAAATTGGAAACTATTAATTTGATGACTAATTGATAAGTAGGTGACCAACTCTTAACTTGGTGACAATCCTTATCTTCTTTTGTTTACCCAAAACATCATCAATAACTTCAGAATTGGAACCACTTGAAAAACATGAAAATTGTAGGAAATTATCTCAGCTTTCAAGAAAATAAAAATGGAGGTCATTTGAACTTGTAAAACTCCAAATATAGGGCAAACACTGAATAGTGCATGGGTTGTAGGATAGATTCAGACTTCTTTGTTATTGCTACAATTTGGACATGAAAATGACCTTTTTAAATCTTGGGCTCCATATGAAAGTTAGAGTCCTATGTCTTAACTTTCCATCCATATAAAGTAAACCTAAATCCGAGATCTACAGCTCTAGATATGACCCAATTATCGAATAGTATTTTTGATTTGGACTGCACCAACATCCTCCTATCTTGTGACATAACTTTATTTTTGTCCTCGAGAATTCAAACTACTTTCTCCACACCCTACTCATGCTTCACATTTGGAGTTCCATCGAGGGTTATCCATCCAGCTTTAATTAAATGCGCAAGCCTCTTCTTAAAGGCACTATAAGTATGAATATCATGTCCCGCGGCGCCAACATGGTATTCGCAAGTGAGGTCGGGCTTATACCAATTAGGGTAAGGTTGTTTTAGAGGTGTCAAAGGTTCTGGAGCTATATACCTGACGCTCAGTAGTTTTTGGTACATCTCATTTAAGGGCAACGATAATGGAGGTAGTTGTTCATGAGTTCTTTGATGTTTGGTTTGAGGCTCAAGTTTTCTAGTAGGAAAAGATGAAATGAGATTGATGTTGGCAATTTGGGATGAAAAGGATGGAGTGTGATATGAGTCAACTTCTTTCCTTTCGAAACCCCTTTTATCCATAGGTGTAGAGATTCTACCACTCTTTACTCCTTGTTCTATACACTTAGCTACTACCACAACATTAGTAAATTGTTGGGCCAAACTACCCATTACATGCTCGTAATAAGGGGCCAAGTGTGTTGGCAAATAGAGTGACCATCTCTTTATTCAGAAGCGAAGGATGTACTTGAGCAGCTAGGTTTCTCCACCTTTGAGCATATTCCCTAATGCTTTCCTTATCTCCTTTCTCCAAGTTAGACAGACTGGTTCTGTCAGGAGCAATATCCATGTTGTATTTGTATTGCTTGATGAAAGCATTTACGAGGTCTTTCCATTTTCGAATCCTTATGTTGTCCAATTTCATATACCAGTTCAATGCTACCCCACCTAAGCTATCTTGAAAAAGGTGCATTTGTAGTTTTTCATCATGTGCTACTTCTGCTATTTTATTACAGTAGGATTTGAGATGAGTCATAGGGCATTGTGTTCCAGTGTATTTGATAAATTCAGGAACATGAAACTTCTTTGGGACAACCACATTTAGGACCAAACACATTTCTGTCGCCCGTATTGGATCATACAAATCTACCCTTTCAATGGCTCTAATCCGAGCTTCCAACGCCGCCATCTTATCTTGGTCAATGTCATTAGATGGCTTAGTCTTATGAGACTCATTGGCAAATGGATCTAGGACTATAGGGGCTGGTGCTGATGGCATTAAGTGCACAAATGTTGGAGGTTTTTGACCATGCCCACTCATTGTTTCTTCGGCTTGAGCTACTGTTAAAGGCTAAGTTGGCCGATTGGAAGGACCTTCACCAAAGGCATTTCTAAGTGTTTGTTCGAGTAAGCTAGTGAGGCGAGCTAAGCTTGCTTTTAGAGACTCTAACTCTTCTTGGAAATGGGCATCATGGTCAACACACTCTTCATCTTCCATGTTTCTTGCTTGGAGTCGGGTGTTGTAGGCTCTTTGGGGACCTATATTTTGGCCCGATGCAAGTATGTATGTTATTTATAATGGATGGATGCAAAGGTATATGAATGGAAAAAATCCATGCAAAATGAATATATAGGGAGATCATGCTCTAAAGGAAGGTTCTAGGTCATTACATGATAGGTAGACTTTCTACCTAGTCTTAAAAGGGTCTATGAACTGCCTAGTGACCACCTCACGTGAAGGCAGTGTAGGGGTTTACAAGGAATGGTTGGCGCACAGTGTGACCACCATTATCGAGTAAACACTCAGCTCATAGTTGGATGTTTCACGAATCTGAACCTTAACTGCAAGTCATGAGGCAGACCGCTGCTCCCCACCTATCCTAAAATTGGGTGTCCTTGCAAAATTTAAAAAATGCATGTATTTATGTATGAACAAGAAATAAAATGTGTTGAAATAATAAAGTTTAAACAAAAACAAATAATCAAACAATCAAACAAACAAAGTTTAGTCGGACCAAATAAGGAAAATCCGCGTGGCATCGGCTGATGATTTTTTTTTTGTTATTATTTGTGTTTTACTTGGTTCTTTGGAGTCGCCACCTAGTATTATGGTTACTAAGAACCTATGGTCTGCGAGAGTCTGAGTAAAGGACTGGTTGTGTAAGGGGAAGACACATCACCCCCAGTGCACCCTACCTTAGGTAAGCTGCATTATTTGTTCGATTGTTTTTTTAGGTCGAGTTTCTATTCGTTGGTCTTTTCTAAGGTTCAAGGCAGATCTCCTTTCGTGAAGGAGTCTCTACCTCTTTGGGTTACATCCTAACCATTCTAAAATCTGAATTTTAAAATTGCTTTTATTTACACCCTGTATCTTTAATACCTGAGAGTGTACTTTATTGTGTAATTTTACACCCCACAAATATTAAAGTCTGCATCTTAATCCTAAAAAAGGGTTAAGAAAAGGAAAAAATAATTTTTTGATATTTTGGCCAGACCTTAACGGATAATCATAAACTAGTTATGATATTCATTTTTTGGATTTTTAAATTGTGAAAAAGATGTAATTTTTTTATTTTGAAACACGCTTGAAAAATTCTTTAGGATTTGGCCGCATGCAAATAAATATTTTTTTATTTTTTTATTTTTTTTTTGTTTTTTGAATATTTCGGAGAAAACCAGGCATTTTAATACTGGACTTCTATCTTACAATGTAAGTATACAACCCAATGTTAAGCAAACTTGGTAGAAAAATATTTAAGAAAATCACAAATTTTTTTGAAATGATTTTTAAAATTTTTTGAAATTTTTTTTAACATTTCAGTGAAAATCGGGTATTTTAATACCGAACTTGTATCTTAGCATGTAAGTATACAACCCAATATTAAGCAAACTTTGTATAAAAATATTTAAGAAAATCATAAATTTTTTGAAATGATTTTTTGAATTTTTTTGTTTTTTATATTAATATAATATAATATAATTAAATATTAAAACACGTGGGCTTGGCCGTAATTGATCTGGCACATCAGCTAATTAATTAGCTGCTACATGCAGAATTTGCATGCAGCAGCCACAACGGGGAGGGGGGAGGGATGATCGGAGAAGAGAATTAAGCAAGGATGTTTACTTGGTATTGGAGAGCTGGCGGTTTGGTGGAGGACGACGGCATGGCTGGTGGCTGCAGCTGTGGAGGCCGGCAGAAGAAAGAAAAAGAGAGGGCTGGTTGCAGGAAAAATAGGCAGAAAAGTTGATTTTCGGCCAACTTTGGGTTCAATTTTCTCCTCCCTTTGAGCATGAAATTTGCTCCTATTTATAGGCATGGAAAGAGGATAATCTCGTCTTCAAAGGGGAAAAATTTTCAGCCCTTGATTTGACTTGAGGAATCCAGGCCGTTGGCTCAAAGTGTGCACCTCGAACTGCCAAATTTGACAAATCTCAGGCTACAGGCTGCCCAATGTGGCCATTTTTGGCTGATCAACAGGAAAAATTTTCAGTCCTTGATTCGACTTGAGGAATCCAGGCCGTTGGCTCAAACCAGATAATTCACGAGGTTAGAGGGGTTGTAGGTGAACATGTTGGTGCACGCATTGTCGGATTTTGTGGCCAAATGAGGCCGAAAATACGCATGGAATGTTGCTACTTGGGCAGCTTTTCGAGGAAGACGATGAACAGTAACCTGTTTTTTTTAAAAAAACTCATAAAACTTCAACTTCAGCCCTGAATTTATGCGCCTTTTTCATTATAGTCCTTGGCTTCAGATTTATGTAATTTCACCCCTAATTGACCATTAAACTCTCAATTGTTTCAATTTGACCCCTAATTTCACTTAATTAACTTGGTAAAAATTAAATTTGGTTTCTTAAAATTCCAATCTTCTCAATTAAGCCCAAATTAGACTCCCAAACTTAATGTTTTCACAAATTAAGCCCCAAATAAAATTAAGTTGACCCATTTAAAGTATAATTAAGTCATTGCACTTAATTAAATCCTTTAATTGGACCTAAATTAATTTTTGAACATAATTAAAATTCAATTTGGCCCATGATTAAATCAAATTAGCCCATTAAAAATTTAATTATATCATTGGACTTAATGTTTATGCAAATTCGTCCAATGCTCATTTAATTGGACTTTTGAATTTGCATTTTTCTATTTTTGGGCCTAATAGGGTACAATTAAGCCTTTAAATTTCTTCAAAAATTACAGTTTTATTTTTGACAATTTTTGCAGTCTTTATATATCAGATTTCTCCACATTCCCCGTCTTTATTTTATTTTATTTTTATTTTTTTAAAAAGTGAATTTTGGGGAATAACCCAGAATTGGATTATGACAAACACCATCAGATTAAAGTTTTTTCCCTTTTTATTAAAAGATAAAGCTAAAATATGGCTACAAAATTCGAGACTTGGATTCATTCGTACTTGGAATGAAATGCAACAACAGTTTTTAAAGAAGTTTTTCTCTTCTCATAGAACAAACTCTTTTAAAAGACAAATCACCACTTTCACTCAAAAACTAGAAGAAATATTTTACCAATGTTATGATAGGTATCGAGACTTGCTTAATATTTGCTCTTATCATAGTTTTGAAACATGGAGATTGGTTTCACATTTTTATGAAAGGTTAACACCTAAAGACAAGCAAATGGTTGAATTAATGTGCTATGAAACTTTTGAAGATAAAGACCCTAACGAGACAATGAAGTACTTATACTTGTTAGCTAAAAATGTTTAAAATTGTGACACCAAAGGTACCTATGAGGCGCCGAGTAAAACCCAACCTCATAAATCTAATAGAGGTATGTATAACCTTAGGGAAGATTATGACTTTCAAGCCAAGTTTGCATCTTTAACCAAAAAAGTCGAGGCATTAGAATTAAAAAGGAGTGATCAATTAAAATTTGTTCAAAATTTTGTGCGTCAAATCTGTGAAACTAATGAATACTTAATTAATGACTATTCAACCTTACTTTTTTTTAAGGAATGTCTCCATGGACAAGCCCATACTTTAAACATTTACCATAAATTAAGATATCTTATATTATCAGACTTGTTATTATAAAATATGTTTTAGTTAAGAAGTTATTAATACTTCAAGTGCAAAATAATGATATAAAATATTGATAAAAATACACTTTTAAGAACTAATTATCTAGTTTGCGGGTTTGGCAGTCAACCTGGCTTGATTGACACTATTGTTTTAGGTTTTAATTTTTTTTGGATGTTTTTGTGTAATTTTTTTAATTTTAATTTTTAATATTTAATTTGTTGAGAATTGATTTTTGTGATTTGTTTATGTTTGATGCTTCCAATCAAGTGAATCAGGATATGAGTTTTATATGCTAGTAGAGGTTGATATTATTTTTTATTTTATAATTTGATATTGTTTTTTAATTGGATTCATAATTTTCTTTGTTTTCTTTTATATTAAGTTATCTTGATTTTATAACTTACTTCGTAGATTTAATAGGTTAAATAAGATAATTTAGATTTTTTGCCTTATAATTAATAGTTTTTTATTTTTTTTTATTTTTAAATTTTATCATAATTAAAATTTAAAAATATTTTTAAATTTTTTATTTTTGGTTGAATAACTCGGGGTCAATTAAATGCTTAACAAAAGTTAATATCTTTCTTTTTTCGCTGCGTTTAATGAACATAATTTATTTTTATTATTTTTTTTATCCGAACCATGGCAGAGCTCGGGTCAAAACTACTTCATAAATTCGAAGAAAGCCACCGAGGAACGACCGCATTTATAAAAATAAACGAAACACATACAGAAGTGAAAAGAGTAAAAACAGGACAAAGAAATCAGTCCTTTCCAGCCCTGCATCCCATTTCTACGATCAATCTCTACTATTCCTCTCAAATTGCCACCACTACTGCCTTTCTCTCTTCGTCTATAAGCAACTTTCACTTCCAAAACAGTAGTACTTGAAAATCAAATCATTGAACTTATGAAACCCTAAAATTCGTCAACATGAGTATCGAGCCTTTCAATAGGTAACCAACTCGTTGATTCAATAAAACTTAGTTAGTACATAACTAGACTTAATTATTAACTTTTTTCCTTTCCAATTTCAATTTTGTTTGTCGAAAAAACAAAACAAAACAAAACAGGCTTGTGAAGCTTGCGGCTCGAGCATTTTATGATGATATAACAACAAAAGGAGATAATCAACCCAAAACGGGACGGAGTGATAATAGGGGCATCGCTGTGGTAGTGCTTGACGCTCTCACTAGGTGCAGCTTCTCTCGCTTTCTCTTGTAATTGATTTTGAGCATACTTATTTTCATTTTACTAACCAGTTTAACTTTTAAAAGTAGAAGTAACTTTTATTTTCCTTAAGTTTTTGTAAACGTTTTTTTGTAATTAATTAATATGTGATTTATAAGGTTATTTGTGTAGATAGTAGTTTGGGGATTGACTTCAGGTTTTAGTGTATTTTAATATGGTTAGTTGTGATTGTGATATATATTGGATCACAGACGACAATGGGTAAGGGAAGAAGATTTGGCCAAGGAGTTGAAATTACACTCGAAGCAACTTCGTCGGACTCTGCGGTTTTTCGAGGAAGAAAAACTCGTGACCCGGGATCATAGGAAAGAGGTTGATGTTTTACTTTGTTTGCATCAATTTAGTCTGGTAGATAGACTGCAGGATAAAAAAAGTCATTAATTGTTGGAAATCTGGAATTAAAGTTTGTATTTTGATGTGCCACTGAAGCATTTTATTTCTCTTTCTTTTTTCTCGCCACAGAATCCATTCCCGAACCATGTTTATTGGAGTAATATTTGCTAATAAGGAAGTACAGCTTTGCTCTTTTCTTGTTTTTTCTCATTTAATTGTTTTAGATTTCAGCCTTATTTTCCCTTTGTGGTCGTTATCCTCATATACACAGTGCTTGAGCTAAGGATAAAGAAGAGAAGAGAGGATTTGTAGGGCCTAGGGATACATTTGTTATCTCTCGCATGAGAGGCTTTTTTTTGTGTTTTGAGTTTCCAATTGTTGAACTTCCTAGTTTCCTCTTCCAATAATCTAGCCCTGTGCTCACAGCCCAGATTTTTGTGCCATTTAATAACAGTGAACAATCTTGGTGGAAATTTGTGCTTCTTATTCACAGTCTTATATGCCATCATTTGATTCATTAAGGATATCTATCCTCCTGCATTATTGTCAGTCTTTTGGTTTGTCACAGACGGCTAAGGCTGCAAAGATGCATAATGCTGCGGTAGCTAACACTACTGACGGGCATAGAACCAAGGAGGGAGATGACAAGATCAAGATGCACACTCACTCTTATTGCTGTCTAGATTATGCACAGGTTCTCTCCCTCTCCCTCTCTCTTTCTGTGTGTGCATGCACACTCAATATAGGAACCTTCATTTGATCAGCTTTTTCACTGTATTATTTTACCAAATGTTGAGCTGACGTCTTTGCAAATTTTGGATTCCAGATATATGATGTTGTTAGGTACAGACTGCACCGCATGAGGAAAAAGCTGAAGGATGAGTTGGAAGACAAGAACACTGTTCAAGAGTACATATGCCCCAACTGTGGAAGAAGGTATTTATTGGTGTTTTTTTTTGGTTCTCATTTCTATCTGTTTTATTTTGAGAAAGGATTTGTCTCTATCTGTACATATGAGGTTTTTTTTTTTTTTTCGTTTGATGTCATATAACCAGATACAATGCTTTGGATGCTCTGCGCTTGATGTCTCTAGTTGATGAGTACTTCCACTGTGAGAACTGTGATGGGGAACTTGTAGCTGAGAGTGACAAGTTAGCTGCCCAAGAAGGTGGAGATGGAGATGACAATGCTAGGAGGCGGAGGCGTGAAAAATTAAAAGACATGCTTCAGAAAATGGAGGTAGCTATTCATTTCTATTATCTTTGTTTGTTCAGGATGCTAGCAATCTTTTCCTTTTTAAATGCTACTTATTATTAATGAAAGCTTGTTATAGAGTTATGGAAGAGGTTCTTGGCAGAAGGTTGTCATTGAATAACAAAAATATATCTTTTATTACTCTTTGTTATGGTTGGAGTTATTTTATTAGCTATGCCATATCTTTGTTTCTGTATTAGTGATGCAGGTTCTATGCTATGAAGTTGAGCAAGTGGCCATATCTTTGTTCCTTTATTACTCTTTTCTGGTTTTTGATTTTCTTTTTTACTCCTGGATTTCTCCATGAATATAGAGCATATGGAGATCCAAATCCTTTATTTTACTTATAACTAAAAAAATTTCATAATGTCATAGCAATGAGGATTTGACTTTTGATGTTTTTCCTAGGCATTATGAATGTTTTTGAATCATAAAACCTGGGCATTTTTGAAACCTAATCTTCCTTTTCAGACTTACCATCCCCTTTTCCTTTTGGTTTTCTTTTCTGAAGGTAGTCTTCTCTTGTATACTCCTTTTGTGTTACATTTAGATAAGCAAAATTGGTATTTAATGTTCATTACATTCACAATATCTCATCTTGGTTGATTAACTGGGTTGCATCTTGATAACATGTTTGATGTGCTTATTGCATGCAATAAAAAAAAACAAATACAAGGATGGACTTCTACTACATTCTTAATCATGCTTGTGACATGATGTGGTGTCATTGTTGTGAGAAAAACTAGTTGACTATGTTGTTCTCATATGCACATAAGAAAATGCTGGTAGATTCTAAATCTGGAATTGTGCACAGCTTCTGAGATCTTTGATTTGCATATTTCAAGGATGTTTTGTTGGATGCTACATCATGTCAACTCTTAATGTCATGTGATATGTGAACTCTTGCTCTCATCACGGCTTCTGTATAATTTATAGGTTCATTTTCTCAATGACTGGACAAATTGAAATGGCTAGGTACAACTTAAGCCATTAATGGCTCAACTTAGCAGGGTGAAAGATTTACCTGTCCCTGAATTTGGGAGTCTTCAAGAATGGCAAATTCATGCAAGTGCTGCTGGGCGTGCTGCAAATGGTGATTCTAGTTCCAATGATCCCTCCAGATCTTCTCAAGGGTATGGTGGAACACCAATGCCATTTCTGGGAGAGACAAAGGTAACACTTTTGCGGTCCCTCCTACAATCGCTCTTTCTGCTTGTAGTTTGATGCAGAAAATATCTGCTGTTACTCATGCAGTGATTTTTTCTAAACTATAAGGACTTTTTATATGGTTTCCTACACTAAAATTTATGTAGAAGTTATTTTCATAGAGATGATACTTCTACCAGGGAGCTTTAATGCCTCTGGTGTACCCAAGCAGCACTACACCTTTCAGAGATAGTAAATTATTGCCATCCGTAATTTTCTAGGGTTAGCTTTTTGCATGAAGTTAATGGACAAAAATGGTTTAGCATAAGCTAAGGTACTGCTGTACTTTGGATTTAACATTGTGCCTTTTAGTAAGCCATCACTTTTAATTTAATTCACCAAAGAGATGAAATTTAGGCTAGAAGATGAATGGGGTGTTAGGCAATAAGCATTTTGAATTAAACCAATTCACTGCCTCCCAGGCCATGACGGAGTTGGGTGCTTCCTTCTTCTGTTAAGCCATAGCTTTACATGTGAAAACTCCATTTGATCTAAGCTAGGATAGTTCAAGCCTTGGTGGTGGTAGCATGACAAGTTTTAAGGCTATAAATTAGGGTCATATTTGAAAGAGTTGATCAAAATCATAACTCTCTCAAGCACTCTGTCTATCATTCACTGATCTCTTGAATGTGGATGGTACTTTGCCAACTACTCAGACCTTACTGTTTCTCTCAGTCACTCTTTCAAGAAAAGAGATCAGTGTTTTTTGTCTTTTAGTGAGTCATAACTTCACTTGTCAAACCTTCAGTCCATCATCGGTAGTTTAGTTCAAGCTTTGGCTCTAGTGTGAGATTGGAAGAATCATTTTTTCCAACTTGTAGACTTTACTGCAAGTTCTTAAGGCAACTAACATAATCTTGCATGCTAAATTTATTTGATAAAGTGTTGTGGCTTATCATCCTCACCTGGATGTTACCTAACAAACCAGATTAGGTGTTTTGACCTATTGTGTGATGTTCACAACAATAATTGAGTGTGAACTTTTAGTATTATTTTTGGGTTTGTTGATCTTTATTTAATGAGTTTAGGTGGTTTTTGAGAAAAAAAGATATGTGCCTTGTACAACAATGTCTTGTATTGTTGATATAATCCATGAGAGGCGTGTAATGTACAAACTACCTTCACTTTGCCACCACTTAAACCTTCATACATATAGGGAAATGAGTTGAAGCTTTTGAAAGTGGTATGGATATGATGAAATCACTCCTTTGAACTGTCTGGCTTGTGATGTGATTCTTTAAGGCAATCTAGAACTTTGAAATCAAATGTGCTAGTTGAAATGGCATGTATAATATCTCAATGGCAACTTTCCCAATTGAAAGGGTGGTAGTGCTTTTTTTTTTTTTTGGTGAAGTTCACCCACACTTGGCTATGATCAGTCATTAATCAATTACAGGTGTTATTTTGACCAGCACATGTGACATGCAGCATTGAGTTGAATTTAATTCATCAAATAGATGCCAAATGCGACATGACCAGGTTTGAGAAAGGCATACTGCAGACAGGCTGTTTTACTTTATAAATTTGGCGAGATAAAATGGAACCATTTTTGTCAGTAGTGCCCATTTTGTTCAGTTATATCATGGGCATGTCGTTGGCAAAGTTGATAGTACCAGTGATGATGCTCTATTTGAATGATGCCTTCTTAGTACAGGGACGCATAATGTGTTATAAACTGCTGTCCCAACAGCGTGGCTGTTTAAAGTGCTATTTTGAGTTGACTGATTAATTAATTCCACCAAATAGATATATTTAGGTCAAAATGACTCTTTCAGAGCATTTCATACTCTCTTTTTGCAGTGGGAAATCAATGCTGATGATACTAGGAAACATTAAGGGCAAGGGCAAACTGTCTCCCTCGCGAACTGTTTCTCTATTACATGTTTCTCTTTCATAAATAATTGGTTGGATTGATATTAATGGCCCATTTCAAATGGTTAGTAAAAGGATCATGGAACCAATGTTCTATCATGTGTGCTTGTCTTTGTGTGTGATAAAGGAAAAGGACAGCTCTACAAAAGGGAGGGTTAAGTCAAAAAAAAAAAAAACCCTCAAAACTGTATCCAATGGCTGTGTCAGATGTAATGAACATTCTTTGAATTTCCTTTATGACAGGGTCTTTTTTTTCCTTGTTTGGTGATTCAGTTCTTTTTAACCTTACCTTTTTTTAAGATTTTTTTTTTCTTTTTTCAGTCTTCTGGTTGCATAGAAACTTTTCTATTTACCATGCTATGGCTAATCATTGAAATTTGTTGGGTCTTTGTTACAAACACTGGCCATGTAAAAGTTTCTAACATCAACATTTGCTTTGATATTGGATTAAATTTATTAGAGAATAATATAAATTATATCTTAGGGCCTCACCTAAATTCTTAAAACTGTTGGGTTGAGATAGTTCTTTGACGTGGTATTAAAGCTTTGATGACCAAACGGTCATGAGTTCGAATTTCACCATCCCCATTTATTTGATAAAAATTAAGCACAAGGTAATATGAGTTTGTGTAAGTTTCAAGCTAAAGGGCTTTTTCACTTGAGGGGGTGTGCTAAAGAATAATATAAATCATATTTTAGGGTCTCACCTAAAAGTTTAAGTTATTGAGTTGAGATAGTTCTCTGACAAAATTATTCACAAGCTATATATTGCTAAACTTTGACAGGTTGAAGTTTCCTTTTCTGGTGTTGAAGGCAAGGAGGATCTCAAATCTGAAACTGCAAGTACTGGTCTGAAAGTTTTACCACCATGGATGATCAAGCAGGGAATGAACCTTACGAAAGAGCAACGTGGAGAGGTCAAGCAGGGGTCTAAGATGGATGACAGTTTTGTAGCAGCAGAGTCCTCAGATGACAAAAAGATTTCTATTGGGAATGATGACAAGATAAAGGTCTCCTGCGTGATATTATATTTGCATGTTCTGATTTGTTATACATGGCTTTGCTTCCTCTTTTAACCTCACTTTTTTATCTTTTGACTTCTTCTTTTCAAATGACAGGATGAGTATGTTAAAGCTTACTATGCTGCTCTACTTCAGAAACAACAAGAAGCAGAAGAATCTGCTAAGAAACAACAGGAATTGTTACAGACATCCATCTCCAATGGTTTTTCCAAATCATCTTCTGATCGTCAAGTGGGCATGAAATCCAAATGCGAGGAGGATGATGAGCCAGATGATGATGTTGAATGGGAAGAGGCTCCAATTGGAGGTATGTCTTATTTATCAATGGAATGGGATCCTCTCCAATCCTACTAGGTACTAGGAGGCATGTCAGTGCATCCTATGCAAAAAGTGGCATCCTGCCCTGCATTTGTTGTGCTTTACATTGGTGAAAATTGTCATTTGTTTTTCTTTAGTTAATAGATGAACAATACTATTTAGAGACTAAAAAGAACGAGTACAGATAGAAGCTAAGACATCCTCCTCGAGGAAAAAGAAAAAAAATCTCAGCTTATATAAAAGTGAACTCCAATTGTTTTGCATGCTCACTGAAAACGCTGCACGTGAAGTGTGCATGTTGGAATTTGAGTTTTCAAAACCATGGTTTTAAAAAAGGCAGATATGTTTTGAGTTTTTGGGATTTCAAAACATGGTTAAAAAGAATCAAATATCCATTTTGGGATTCCAGACCTGCCTTTTGGTTCAAAACTTGATCCTAAACACATTTTAAAAAGCTGTGAAAGCAATACCAATCATATTATCGTGGAAGCCCTGCATCTCCAAAGCATCTGACCTTTCATTTCCAAAGCCTGCATCTCCAAAACATCTGACCTTTCATTTCCAAAGACCAATGTATATTGTATCAACTCCAGGCTATAGGGACAGATTACTGCAAATTCACATAACCTATTTCCAACTTTATGCTATTGAGCTACAGTAGGAAATATGATTCCCTGTTTAATTGGCATTAAAACACATGATGCGTGCATATGTTTAAGATGCATTAGGCACATATGGAGATAGATTAGGAGCTTCCCTTTTTTTTATCCTTCTAAGAAGATATGTACTTCCATATTTAGGGTATAACCTTGTTTCATTTATTATGAAACCATTCTGGCTTGGCTTTGTAAATGTTGTAACGGGTGAGGTGGGACAGCCGGTGAAAGATTTTGGACGCACTTGTTTTAGGAATATATTTAGGTTTAATTAGTTTCCCGGTAACATTAAAGACATTCAAGTCACACTTTGAATATTGATTAATCAAATTAATTCAGGGTTCTCTTGTGTTTTTATACATCACCTGGACTAAAACTAAAATTGCAGAGACTGAGCCAAACCAAATTTGGTGGCTTGGGAGTGCAGAAAACTTTTAACCTCGTAGGTTGTTGAAGTTTTTCCTCTTCTGTTTGAACTCTTCTCCCAGTTCATTACTTGTTGTCTACAATACTGCAGGCAACACAAGTGAAGGTTTTAAGGTTAATGACTTGAATGCTGAAGCTCCTGCTTCTGGAGAGGATGACGATGATGATATAGACTGGGAAGAAGGTTGAGCAAACACTGCTTTTGCTTTCTCCATCAGTGTAGGCACCATAAAATTGCTGTCAAACATATGATGTTCAAATTGGTTAAAGTTTACCTGGATATGGTTTTTTCTGTAGATTTTTGTTTTGATTGAACACTAAAGAAGCTCTTGACATTGGCTACTGAAAACAACTACAAGAGCTGGTCCTTGCATGATGGAGAGGACCTCTGTGTCAAGTGGCAGGACTTCGTGTTCGTTACAGCAGTTCATGTAACTGTATCACATTGTATATTGGTTCTCTTGATGAAAGCTGAAACTGTGAGACATTTCCAAGTGCTTGAAGCAATCATTTCGCATTCACCAACTACTGGCAAATTGTGAGAGTAACTTTGATGGCCATGGGTTCCATGAAAAAGGGAAAAAGAAGAGAAAATGAAGGAATGAATGAATAAAGATGACAACTGCGGTTAGCTTGTAAAACCAGGGAGGGGAGAGGACCGATCCCTAAATTCATTCGCTACTTTAAAGGGGGGAACATTTCCATACGAAGGGAAATTATTAGTATAGCTATTAATATGATTAGTAGTTTTAATTGCTATTCCAATCATTTGTGTTCTACTGGATTCACCATCAGCAAGTTCATAATAGAAAATCCACTCCTTGGAAGTTCAAATGTGCACGACAAAATGCTAACCAAAAGGGTTATGTTGAGTTAGCAAGCTCCCCACCAAAAACAAATTGTGGTTCAAAAAAGTGCGTGGTTAGGTGGTCGACCTTGGATGCATAATAGCTGGCAATGATCATTTTCTTTTGATGCCCAACTACTCCTGAGGCCAGTTGTTCACTATCGGTACAGGGGGCCATCTCAGGCTATCTATGTGTCGGAAAGTAGACAAAAATGAGGAAATTAGTGGTGCCCCCCCCCCCCCCCCCCCCCGAGATTTTGTTAATGTTTGGTATACTGTACAATGTATATTGGATTAAATAAAATTGAACATAATAATTTATTTTATTTTATATTTAGCAGATAATAGACAAAATTCAGTCGATCTATACCTTAAAGAGTTTTGATTTTAAAAAATAGAAAAAAGATTGATTTGACCTAACCTAGTCAAAAGTCTGAGTTGAACTGTGACTTAGTTAACCTGAGATAAAACAAGAGGGAAAAAAAATATGCTGGACAATGTATATTGGATTAAATAGAACTAAATATAAAAATGATTGGACAAATAACAATCTTGTCTTGTATTTGGTGTATTTTGGACCGAACATGATAATTTATTTTATTTTATATTTAGTAGACAATAGACAAAACTCGGTCGATCCATACTTGAAAGAGTTTCGATTTTAAAATATAGAGAAAAGATTGATTTGACCTAATCTAGTAAAAAATCTGGGTTGAACTGTGACTTAGTTAACCTGAGATAAAACAAGGGGAGAAAAATCTATTGACTTGTTTTTAATTTTTTTTGATCAAAAAGAGTGTTGTACCCTTTGCGAGAGTATGGCATCTTGATGACCCTTCTTGGATAGGTTAAGAGGTGTTTGATTGGATAAGGAGGTGCCACCTTATATTATGGTTTTTAGGAACCTTAATTAGTTTTTAGAGATTTTAGATGATACGGCTAAAAAAATGATGTCTTCTCACAAATGCAGGAGCGTCAAAGTAATAAATAACCCGACAAGACTGGGGTTGAACCATAGAGAGGTTAATTGTATAAATTATAGATAACAATAATATAATAACAACAATGACAACAATAATAGAAACAAGTAGTAGTAGTAATAATAATAATAATAATAATAATAATAATAATAATAATAACAGTAATAGTAAAGAAGAAGAATAAGAAGAAGTTGATGAGAATTTTGAGATGAAAGATTAATGTAAAGATTAAACAATGATAACAATAAATATCAAGGTTAGAGGATCCACTAATGATATGTCAAACAAGTATAGTATAAACTCTTATTATTCAATTAGAAACCACACACAAAGAGGGTTCCAATAAGATTATAAATTGTTAACATGATTACATTAGTTATTTTATTCGAAAAAG
The DNA here is from genome assembly GCA_026413675.1 of Populus pruinosa. Classification (NCBI taxonomy): domain Eukaryota; kingdom Viridiplantae; phylum Streptophyta; class Magnoliopsida; order Malpighiales; family Salicaceae; genus Populus; species Populus pruinosa. The sequence continues at coordinate 7,888,463 of CM048606.1, forward strand.
GCCAGTACTTGTAAATATTATTAGGCATTTATAATTATAACTTATGTTAACAACAAAATCAAGTATTTGTTGTACTAAGTGTTATACAACATAAATCTAGATTAGTTATTTAACAAGTAAAGTATTAAAAGTAAATAAGATAACAAATATAAAATATTTTAGTATCAAACATTAAGGTCCATGTTGAGTTTACACTATACCTATTCTTACACCATTAATGTAACTTTTTCACTTTGACATAATAAACTTAACTAAACATAATGAAAGAAAGAAAAATAAATAAACAAAATAAAAATATAAATGAGATAAAAGTTAAGTAAGCAAGGGAAAGGGAATGAAAGACATAAACTTAATATTAATAAAAGCAAAACAAAGAGAAAAAGCAAGAGCATGATCTTGATTTGAAAACCAAGATGGCTAAATGCATGGCAAATGCTGCCAAAATTAGGAATTATTGACTTGATGACTAATTGATGAGTGGGTAGTCAACTCTTGATTTGGTGACAATCTTTATCTTCTCTTATCTACTTAAAACATCATTGATAATGTCAGAATTTGAACAACTTGAAAATATGAAAGTTCTAGGAAATTGTCTAAGCTTTTTAAGGAAACAAATTGAGGTCATTTGGACTTCTAGAACTCCATATATGGGCCAAATACTGAATAATGTTCGGGCTGCAGGATAAATTCAGACTTCTTCGTTGTTACTATAATTTGGACTTGAAAATAATCTTTTGAAATCTTGGGCTCCCATGAAAGTTGTAGGCCAATGCCTTACCTTTCCATCTATATAAAGTAGACCTAGATTCGAGATCTACAACTCCATATATGATCCAATTACGGAACGGTGTTTTGGTTTGGACTGCGCCAACATCTCTTTTTTAAGTTTGGCCATCTCTTTGCCCTTTCAATTTCAGTTTTTAAACTCATCGATAAATCCTTTCATTTATTTGACAAACCTGAATTTAAGATGAACATTTACAACAAATTAAAGGTATCTTATATTATTAGATATGTTATTATAAAAAATGCTTTAATTAAGTAGTTATTGATATTTCGAGTGCAAAATGATGATATAAAACCTTGATAAAAATACACTTTGAAGTACTAATCACACCCTCGAACTAGCTTATTACTAGTCCCTAGTAATCAAAGTGTTAAAATAGAAAAATAATTAGCAAATTCCACAAAGTAAGGAATTCATCATTCAGCTTCCATTAATCTATCCGAATAAATAAACTCTCATTAAATTTATATATCTGCTCAATACATCTTAAATAAAATATTAATAAATCTTTCTTTTGTGCTCAATATATCAACAAATAGTTATAAGACTTTACATGGAAGAAAACAAAATTTTTGTTCTAATGTTTAATGTTAACTTCCTTGGGTTGAGATTTTTTTTTTAAAATCCATATATAACTTAAAACACAATACATCTTTAACCTATGTAATAAGCTTTCAACTAATGAATCCCAAATTAGTTGATCTTAGGGCATTAGGTGTTGAGACACCTCTACGAGCCTAGTAACTCGGGTTATAGATACTGATACATAGATAGTATAATGTTTGAATTCTTTAAGCTTTTCTCCTCAACTCATGTAACAAGCGTTGGGCCAATAGCTCCTAAGTTAGTTGACTTTAGGGCATTAGGTGTTAAAACACTCCTTCGGGTTTAATTGCTTAGGTTAGGGAGGTTAGGAAACCAAACTTATCTATATTTTTATTATTATCATTTTTTAAAATTATATACTATCCCTTTCCCTTAGTTGTTACCTTTAATAAAAGAATATAACTAATGTAATAATTCAATGTGCAACCCACAATCATATGTTAAAGTGTGTGTGTGAAAATTAAGGTTTAAGACTACATGTTAAATGAGTGTATGAGCAGAATTAAATGATAACAATGCAAGAGTTTATAAACCTGAATATTTTAATAAGTATTATGATAGACCTTGTTAAGAATGGTTACTACGATGCATCGCAATAGTCACTTTAACAAAAGAGCTCCTTTACTCTATCATCCTATTAACAATAATTTTGCACATGCTTTATGAAATAAAAAACACAGTTTGTTAATTTTTTTTGTCTACCACTACCCTAACTTTTTTGTCAACTACTACCCTCTCCCTCCAACCAAAACGAGACATTGTCTTCAATGTCCTAAAGTAGAAAGATAGAGTGTAGAAGATATCATTTGAAATAACAAACACTGAGAAACCTGAAACACACTTAAATAGATATAAGAAATAACAAAATACAATAATAAAACCAAAAGACACAAAGATTCACAAATGCAGACTCAAATTCAATCTAAGCTTTTTACGGCTTTCATTAAATGACCAATTTATACGACTTATAGTGGGATCAATTACAAGAATGAAAGATTATAGTTGGTCAATCAATTATTCAGCAGTAGTAGTAGAGATTATGTTTTGTCATGCTGAAGATGTTAGAAATTCTTGTTCCACAGCATGATCAAGAAATGACAACTTATCATAATAATCATTAACATTTAATAGACCTATGGGTTTATGGTGAATGTGTAGTTGGGCCCAAGAGGAAACATGAAAGATCTCTTCCAATGTGCTTAGACTACCTAGTAAGGCAATGAAGGCATCAACATGGTTAAACATTGCATTCATTCGAGTAGACATTGTGGAGACTTGTAGTTCCTTTCTAATTGTTTTTCCAATGATGTCCCTTTGTGGTAAAACTTTGGGGACAATCCCCAAAACTTGATTACCTCATAAAAATACAGCTATTGACACACCTCCCATTAACCCAAGACTACCTCCCTCATACACTAAATGAATCTTTCTCTTAGTTAGCACCTGACCAAGATGCTTTGCTAGTTCTAAAAACTCATTTTCTTTTCCAGGACTATATCTACTAAAAACACAAACATTTCTTATGTGATGACCTGAGGAACTTTCCATTTCTACACACTTCTATATTTGATGAATGTATGGATTGAGTAGAAATGAAAGGAAGGAAGATAGGATTTTATAAATGAGAAATTTAAAAAAAATTATACCACTTATATGTAGGTCATCTAAAGTCTCACACATGTACTCTCTCTCTTTATTTATTTATGAAAAAGCATGTGTATGTATAAGTAGTTGTGATTGTGGCTCACATCTTCTCTTGATTTTACGTCCAAGAACGGCTTAAACACCCTCTATAGGTTGGGGATAAGCTTTCCATCCAATTTTCTTAAAAATTAGAAAATAAGGTCTTTTTTAATCAGAGTCCTAAAACTAAGTCGATCATGTTCTTTATGAAAATGGAGCCATCAATCATGAGATGCACAATACACATCTCTACCAGGATTTGTCTTAAAAGTCAATAAAAGATTATCTAAAGATTCCTTATATTTTGAAATAAATTCTGACTTTTGATAATTTTCACAAGCTTTGCAGAATGCATGTGAGTCCTTGAATATGGTGAGCTAATAAAATCCATTTTGAAAGATTTTTGCAGTTGTCTGTTTTGACGAGAAATGACTCCCACATACTTCAAAATGACAAAGTTTAATGACATTTCTTACCTCATTATCGGGAATGAATCTTTGAAATATTTGATCAAGATAATATTTGAATAAATAAGGGTCATCCCAATAAAAGTTCTTCACTTTGTTCAAGAACTTTATTTTATCTTGGGTATTCCAATGAGTTGGCAATTATCCTGAAATAAGAAAATTGAGAATATTAGCAAACCAAGGCAATGTAGAGACAAAAAGTAAAAATACATCAAGAAAGTAATCGATTGGTGTGATGTCAGATTTTAAATTAATTATCAATTTTAACAAATGATCTGTGACAACATTTTCGATGTCTTTCTTGTCTTTGATTGTGATATCAAATTCTTGAAGTAACAAAATCCATCGCACCAATCTTTCTTAGAAAGAAGATATTTCAATGTTGCATGATGATTAAAAAAACAATAACAGGTGAGTGACACGATCAAAGAGTTGATGTCTTATCCCAAGTGCAGGAGTGTCAAAGTAAAATAACCCAGTAAGACCAGGGTCGAACCATAGGGAGGTGAATTATATAAATTACAAATAAAAAAAAATTTGAAGAGAATAATAACAGAAAAGGAGTTGAAGAAAGTTTTGGAATGTGATTTTGATGTAAGGATTAAACAATAATAAAACATATGTCAAGGTTATAGGATTCACTAATGGTATTTCAAATAAATATAATATAAACTCTTTTTATTACTCAACTGGAAACCACACACAAAGAAGGTTCTAATCGGATGATTTCTCGTTATTAGCTCATTATAAATTATTAACATAATCATATTAATCATCTTATCTAAGTAACACCATACTTATAAATATCATTAGGCATTTATGTTGCTAGTTTATGTTAACAACAAATCAAGTTCCTATCATAATAACGATGTCGGTCGAAGACTACAAAGGATCAAGCATTTGATGTACCAAGAGTTATACAACACAAATCTAGATTAACCATTTAATAAGCAAGGTATTAAGAATTAGTAAGATAAAAAGATAAAACATGTTAATAACAATCTTTCTTGGATATAAACATTAAAGATTATGTTGAGTTTATATTATACCTATTCTAATACCATTAGAGAAACCTTTTCAGCTTGACATAATTAACTTCGCTAAACATTAAGAAGGAGAAAAACATAAATAAACAATATAAAAACATAAACATAATATAAGCTAACTAAGTATAGGAAAGGAAATGAAAGATCATAAACAAGAGATTACTATAGCATGAAAGACAACTTGAACATTACAAAGATGACTTTGATCTGAAAATTAATATGACTAAATACATGGAAAATGCCTCCTTTTATAGGCTAAGATTCAAAACTATTGATTGATCGAATAATTGGTGGCCATTGATTGATACTTAAAAGTGTATTTTTATCAAGGTTTTATATCATCATTTTACACTTGAAGTATTAATAACTCCTTAATTAAAGGATGTTTTATAATAATATATCTAATAATATAAGATACCTTTAATTTGTGGTAAATGTTCATTTTAAATGCAGGCCTATCACATAAATAAAAGGATCGATTGATGAATTTAAGAACTGAAATTGAAAGGATAAATAGATGGCCAAACTTAGAAAAGAGATGTCGATGCAATCCAAACCAGAACACTATTCCTTTCCTTTACTTAGTTAACTTTTATCTTGTTTATGTTCTTGTTTTGTTTGTTTATTTTTCTTTCTTTCATTATGTTTAGCTAAGTTTATTATGCCAAGGTAAAAAGGTTACACTAATGGTGTAAGAATAAGTATAATGTAAACCCAATATGGACTTTAATGTTTGATACTAACATATTTTCTATTTGTTATCTTGTTCACTCTTTAATACTTTCCTTGTTAAATGACTAATCTTGATTTATGTTGTATAACACTTGGTATAACAAATGCTTGACACTTTCATAGCCCATACTGTATGTTATAACTGACACCCGAGCTATGAAAGGAACTTGATTTGTTGTTAACATAAGTTATAATCATGAATGCTTGACGAGATTTACAAGTATTGACATTAATCGAATAAGATGACTAATGTAATCACGAATGAAAAACGCACCGAAAATGTTGATGCGAATCTTTTATCAATAGTGACAACAAATTCGACATCTAACATCACACCAATCGATTATTACTTTCCTAACGAATCCTTACTTTCTCTTAATCCAATGCCTTGGTATGATAAAAATATCAATTTTCTTGCTTTAGGAGATTTACCAGCTAATTGGAGTACCCAAGATAAAGAAAAGTTTTTGAACGAGGTGAAGAACTTTTATTATGATGACCCTAACTTATTCAAATATTGTCCTGATCAAATATTTCAAAGATTCATTCCCGGTAATGAGGTAAGTAGTAGTAGCAGTAATAGTAGCAGCAGCAGCAGTAGTAGTAGTAGTGGTGGTGGTCGTAGTAGTGGTAGTGGTGGTGGTCGTAGTAGTAGTAGTAGTGGTAGTGGTAGTGGTAGTGGTGGTGGTAGTAGTGGTAGTAGTGGTGGTAGTGGTAGTGGTAGTGGTAGTGGTAGTAGTGGTGGTGGTGGTGGTGGTGGTAGTGGTAGTGGTAGTGGTCGTGGTAGTGGTAGTGGTAGTAGTGGTAGTGGTGGTGGTGGTAGCGGTAGTAGTGGTAGTGGTAGTGTAGTAGTAGTAGTGTAGTAGTAGTAGTAGTGGTGGTGGTAGTGTAGTAGTAGTAGTAGTGGTGGTGGTAGTGGTGGTAGTAGTGGTAGTAGTGGTAGTGGTGGTGGTGGTGGTAGTAGTGGTAGTGGTGGTGGTAGTAGTAGTAGTAGTAGTAGTAGTAGTAGTGTAGTAGTAGTAGTCGTAGTGGTGGTGGTAGTAGTAGTGGTAGTGGTAGTGGTAGTAGTAATAGTCGTAGTAGTAGTAGTAGTCGTAGTCGTAGTGGTAGTAGTACTAATACTACTGGTAATTGTGTAGTGGTAGTAGTGGTAGTAGTGGTGGTGGTGGTGGTGGTGGTAGTGGTCGTAGTAGTCGTGGTGGTGGTGGTGGTAGTGGTAGTGGTAGTAGTACTAATACTACTAGTAATTGTGTAGTAGTAGTAGTAGTAGTAGTAGTAGTAGTAGTACTAATACTACTAGTAATTGTGTAGTAGTAGTAGTAGTAGTAGTAGTAGTAGTACTAATACTACTAGTAATTGTGTAGTAGTAGTAGTAGTACTAATAATAATAGTAATAGTAATAGTAATAATAATAGTAATAATAATAATAATAATAATAATAATAAAGAAAAAGAAGGAGAAGAAGAAGATGAGAATTTTGAGATGGAATATTAATGTAACGATTAAACAATGATAATAACAAATGTCAAGGTTAGAGATTCCACTAATAGTATGTCAAATAAGTATAATATAAACTCTTATTATTCAATTGGAAACCACACATAAAGGAGGTTCCAATCAGATTATAAATTGTTAACATGATTACATTAGTCATCTTATTCGATTAGTGCTAATACTTGTAAATCTCGTCAAGCATTCATGATTATAACTTATGTTCCTTTCATAGCTTAGGTGTCGGTTATACCATATAGTATGGGTTATGAAAGTGCCAAGCATTTGTTGTACCAAGTGTTATACAACATAAATCAAGATTAGTCATTTAACAAGCAAATTATTAAAGAGTGAACAAGATAACAAATATAAAACATGTTAGTATCAAATATTAAAGTCCATATTAAGTTTACACTATACTTATTCTCACACCATTAGTGTAACCTTTTCACCTTGACATAATTAACTTAGCTAGACATAATAAAAGAAAGAAAAATATATATAAAAAAATAAGAACATAAATAAGATAAAAGTTAACTAAGTAAGTGAAAGGAAATGAAAGGCATAAACTTGATATTAATGAAAGCAAAGTACAAACATTACAAAAAATACAAAGAGAGAAAAGAAGAGCATGATCTTGATCTGGAAAGGCTTTCTTTTTCACATTCAATTTCCTCTTCACTATGCATAGATCTTTTAAAAATTTAGCATAGGAAGGGACCTGTTTAATAGCATCCAACAAAAGTATATTGATTCTTACCTGTTTGAAAATTTCAAAAATTTCAGAGTTGTGATTGACTTTCCTTTGTTTAGTCATGGCATAAGGAAATGGAAGTGCTGGCGGTGAATCAGTCGTTTCTTTGCAATTTTCAAATTCAACACCTTTCTTACCCTCAGAGATTGACTCATCATCTTTCTCATAAGATTCAAGAGAGGGTTTTTCAATAACCTTACCACTGCGCAGAGTAGTGACTGATTTGACTTGATCCATGTGTTGGCTTCCGAAACTACTTGAATTTGCATTGTATTACCCCTTGGGATTTTGTTATGGTTGAGATGGAAACTTACCTTTCTCTTGGAAACTGAGAGTAGATGTTAATTTTGCAAGAGTATCTTTAAAATCTGTCATGTTTTGAGCAAGTTGAGTATTGATTGTCTCTTGCTTTTCAATGAATGCATACAATGTTCCTCAAGATTTCTTCTAAGAGATGGAGCATAAGGAGGTGCATATCCATGAGAATTTTAGAAATTATGGTGTGTTTGAAATGGTGGTTGTGAAGTTTGTGCATTATCACTCTTCCAACTAAAATTTGGGTGATTTCTCCAATCAGGGTTGTATGTTTGTGAGTATGGGTTGTGGTTGGCCTTTTGGAAACTTTTTAAAGCATGGGATTGTTGATGGAGACATTCCTTAAAAGAAGGCAAGGTTGGACAATCGTTGGTTGAGTGTTCATTTGTTTCACAGATTTGACACACAATGTTTTCAACAGATTTTAATTGACTACTTTTTTTCAATTCTAGTGCCTTGACTTTTCTAGCTAAAGATGCAAACTTGGCTTGAAGATGCAAATTTGGCTTGAAGGTCATGATCTTCCCTAAGGTTGTACATACCTCCACTAGATGTATGAGGTTGAGTTTTACTCGGTGCCTCATAAGTACTTGCGGTGTCCCAATTTTGAGCATTTTCAGCTAACAAGTCTAAGTACTCCATTGCTTCATCAGGATCTTTATCTTTAAAAGTTTCATTGCACATCAATTCAACCATTTGCCTATCTTTAGGTGTTAGCCCTTTATTGAAATGTGAAATCAATCTTTATGGTAACAAATGACATTATACTTGGTCACATTGTTTTATCAAAAGGAATTGAGGTTGACAAATCTAAAATCGAGTTAATTGCAAACTTGCCAACACCAAAATCTATTAAAGATGTTAGATCATTCCTAGAACATGCTGGTTTTTATTAAAGGTTCATCAAATATTTTAGTGTAATATCTAAGCCTTTAAGTAACTTTCTAACAAAGGATATTATTTTTGAAGGACTGAACATTGTGAAGATGCCTTTGTTAAACTTAAAAACCTGCTTACTTGTGCTCTTATCATTCAACCTCCTGATTGTTCATTACCTTTTGAAATAATGTGTGATGCTTGTGATTATGCCGTAGGTGCTGTTTTGGGACAAAAAAAAAAAGATTCAAAACCTTATGTAATTTACTATGCAAGTAAAACTTTAAATATTGCTCAAATGAATTATACCACCACTCAAAAAGAATTACTTGCAGTAGTATTTGCATGTGAAAAATTCAGGTCTTATCTTGTTGGCTCACTTGTTGTTTTTAGTGATCATGCAACATTGAAATATCTTCTTTCTAAGAAAGATTTTAAGGTTAGATTGGTGTGGTGGATTTTGTTACTTCAAGAATTTGATATCACAATCAAAGATAAGAAAGACAGCAAAAATGTTGTCGTAAATCACTTGTCAAGATTGACAACAGATTTGAAAACTGACATTACACCAATCGATGACTATTTTCCTGATGAATCTTTTCTTTCTGTCTCTACAAGGCCTTGGTTTGCTAATATTGTCAATTTTCTTGTTTTAGGATAATTGTCAGCTCATTGGAGCACCCAAGATAAAAGAAAGTTCTTGAACAAAGCGAAGAACTTTTATTGGGATGACCCTTATTTATTCAAATATTGTCCTAAACAAACATTTCAAAGATGCATTCCTGACAATGAGGTAAGTAGTGTCATTAAATTCTATCATTCTAAGGTATGTGGGGGCCATATCTCGTCAAGAAAGACAACTGCAAAAATCTTACAAAGTGGATTTTATTGGAGCACCATGTTCAAAGACTCATATGCATTAAGCAAGTCTTGTTAAATGACTAATTTTGATTTATGTTGTATAACACTTGGTACAACAAATGCTTGACACTTTCATAGCCTATACTGTATGGTATAACCGACACCTGAGCTATGAAAGGAACTTGATTTGTTGTTAATATAAGTTATAATCATGAATGCTTGATGAGATTTACAAGTATTGACATTAATCAAATAAGATGACTAATGTAATCATGTTAACAATGTATAATCTGATTGGAACCTCCTTTATGTGTGGTTTCTAATTGAATAATAAGAGTTTATATTATACTTGTTTGACATACCATTAGTGGATCTTCTAACCTTGACATTTATTGTTATCGTTATTTAATCTTTACATTAATATTTCATCTTAAAGTTCTCATTTTCTTCTTCTTCTTCTTCTCCTTCTTTTTCTTTATTATTATTATTACTACTACTACTACTACTACTACTACTAGTACTGTATTACTACTACTACTACTACTACTACTACTACTACTACTACTACTATTATTATTATAATTATTGCTACTAATATTGTTGTTGTTGTTGTTCTTACTATTGTTGTTATTTATAATTTGTACAATTAACCTCTCTATGGTTCGACCCCAGTCTTGCCGGGTTATTTATTACTTCGACACTTCTGCACTTGGGAGAAGACATTAATCTTTTCGTCGTGTCATAAAACCTTGATAAAAAATGCACTTTTAAGTATTAGATAACAAATACAAAACATATTAGTATCAAACATTAAAGTCCATGTTGAGTTTATACTACCTTAATCTTATACCATTAGTGTGACCTTTTCACCTTGACATAATAAACTTGTCTAAACATAATAAAGAAGAGAGATATAAATAAACAAGATAAAAACAAAAATAAAATAAAAGTTAACTAAGTAAAGGAAAGGAAATGAAAGGCACAAACAAGATATTAATAAAAGCAAAACTTAAGCATTACAAAAATACAAAGAGAGAAAGCAAGAACATGATTGTGATTTGAAAGCCAAATGTCTAAATGCATGACAAATGCCTCTTTTTATAGGCCAAAATTGAAAACTATTGATTTGATGATTAATTGATAAGTGGGTGACCACATCTTGACTTTGTGACAACCTTATCTTCTTGTCTGAATAAAACATGATTGATAACATCAGAATTTGAACCAAACTTCCACATGAAAGTTCTAAGAAATTGTCTCAACTTTCCAGAAAAAAAAAATTGAGGTCATTTGGACTTCTAGAACTAGAGATATAGTTTAAACACTAAACAGTGTCTGGGTTGTAGGACAGATTCAAACTTCTATATTATTGCTAAGATTTGGACTTTTAAATAATAGAATTAAGTCTTGATTTTCTATGAAAGTTTTAGGCCTATGTCTTCACTTTCCATCCATATAAAGTAGACCTAAATTTGAGATTTGTAACTCCAGATATGACAGAATTACTAAACAGTGTTCCAGTTTGGACTACACTAATATCTTTATTCTAAGTTTGGCCCTCTTTATCCTTTTAATTTTAATACTTCAACTTAATACTTCAACTTATCAATCAGTCCTTTGATTTATATAATAAGCCTGCATTTAGAATGAACATTTACCATAAATTAAAGGTATCTTATGGTATCAAATTTGTTATTATAAAACATGCTTTAGTTAAGGAGTTATTGATACTTCAAGTGCAAAATGATGATATAAAACCTTGATAAAAATATACTTTTAAGTACTAATCAGATAGTAACAATTCAATTCAAGATAGTAACAATCCAATGTTTGTTGATGAGCAATTTTAACTATCTTAGAGGTAGAACTAGGTTCTACTTCCTTCAAAGAACTTGTAGCCTCATGTCTTAACTTTTTTAACAAAACAATCTTACTTGAAATGAAGTTCTGTAACTATAGATATAGTTACAAATTTGAGGAGAGGTCAGATAATAACAATTTAATGTCAAGATAATAACAGTTTAATGTTTGTTGATGAGCAATTTTAATTGTCTTAAATGCAGAACTAGGTTCTCCTTCCTTCAGAGAACTTGTAGCCTTGTGTCTTAGCTTTCCAATGAGACCACTCTTTGCTTGAAACAGAGTCCTATAACTTTAGATATAGTTAAACATTTGAGGAGAGGCCGAACAATAATAGTTCAATGTCAAGATAGTAACATTCTAGTGTTTATTGATTAGCAATTTTTACTATCTTATAGGTAGAACTAGGTTCTCCTTCCTTAAAGAACTTATAGCCTCATGTCTTAGCTTTCTAATGAGACCTATCTCGCTTGAAATGGAGTTCTATAAGTCTAGATATAGTTAAAAATATCAGGAGAGGTCGAATATTAACAGTTTAATATCAAGACAGTAATAGTTGGACAATAATAGTTCAAATATCAAAGAAAGGAATGATAACTATGGTTGGATAAAGGTTGATAACATTAATGAGTGTAATGAAAAAAACATAAAATATAAAGAAAGAAATGATTGAAAGAAAAATTCATTAGGTGTTAATATGATTATTATAAAACATATCCTTGAATAAGAAAAATTTATGAGATGAGCCTATGATTACAATAGGGACCACCGATGTGGTGTAATAGCAGTAGAGGAGCATGACTAGAGCTTCTACTGTAGTAGGTGATCCTCACCTATTTAGTTAAATTCAAGAATTTAATATGTTAATAATGTGAGATGTAAATTTGCAATGTTGGATATTATGTGAAATGATGTAAGTTGGTGTAATAATGTTGTTATTTTGGATAGTATTATTAATGTATATGCGTGTTCAAGGTGAACTACCCTTGTATACATTGCCAAGTGATGGGAGTACCACTAACAAAGAAAAAGTGATAAGTGCAATATGTGTTTCGACTAGCATACATTTAATGTATACTAGGATACTAGGTAAAGGGATCAACATATATTGACCAGTATACATTTAGTGTATGTTAGGATCCCGGGTATGGGGATCAGCATGTATTGCTTAGTATACATTTAGTGTATGTTAGCATTCTAGATAAGGGGATCACTACGTATTGGATAGCACACATTTAATATATGTAACATCCTAGGTAAGAGGATCACCTTACATTGACTCCTACAAGGTGATGATAATAATAGTGAAATTGGTATTGGTAAAAATGATCATGGTTGATCTTATAAAATATTGAATAGAGGTTGATAGTGGAAGAGGAAATGATTTTTAGTAAATGAAGGAGAAAGAGTTTCTAATGAAAACTAGAAGAGAGAAATGCATAAAATATGAAATGCATGTTTGTCCTTTTAAATTGTTGGATATTTTTTTTACTATATTATTATGATTTTTATGTTTCAATAATATGTATTTTGTTCAAAGACCATCGCATGCATGATAGAAGTAGATCTTAACTTATGTTCACTTTTTGTAGTTTAGATTCTAGGGAGTATATACCCTTGTATTTTGTAATATTACAACTTTTATATAACTTAATTTGTATAATTAATGTTTAAAATTCAATAGATGAACTTAACTCTGAAATTCATATAATCATATTTTATTTATCATTTATTACCCTATAATGATATTTGTTGTTCAATGAATGTTATATATGTTGTGGTTATGATGATGATGATGATGATGATAATGTTTATGGGTGATACGATCCAAGCAAGGTCAAATTTGAATTTTGATGTAAAATGTGCAACTATCCAGTTTTACGGCAATAGTCATAATTCTCAATCCGACCGTTGGATCGAGCTGAAATTTTATGCGGAGTCTCCTGACATATTTTATTACCTATGGTTAAAATTGCAGGTCAATCGGATATCGCAAAGGTATCTCAATACGGGTCAACAGAGGCTGTACGAATTTTGTTATTTACTTCCTTTTGACTTGTGGACTTCTTATTTGGCTAGGATTCTTTTCCTAAAGGGATGTGACAGCTTATTTTGGAAATATACTAATTCTACACGGATGTTTAATGGGCTGCAACATAGTTTCCAAGTGTGGCAAGGATTCATAATTATTTCAGAATCCTTTTCTTACAAGGATTCCTTATTCATCCGAGCTACAAAAGGAAAAAAGACTTTAGAATACATTCTACCTTTAGATCAGATTTCCTAGTCTATTTGGGACTTCTTAATGGTGACAAATCTGATTCTAGCATATTTAAGATAGTAATTTTCGGATTTTTATATTTTTTTTATTTTTTTTCATAGTCTTTGGGTTATTATTACTTATTTGGGTCAATTGTAAGTGGGCTACATATAAGTCCACCTAAGGGGGGTCCATTAGGGTTTCTTTAAGTCTAAAGTCACTATAAATAGAGGCATAACCAAACATGTAGGGAAGACTATTCAGATTAATAAAACTTCTTGTTTGCCGCACTTTGTGTGTGTATGTTGGTGAGATAATCTCCCTTCCATGGTTCTCTAATGAACTGAAAATTGACTTATGGAAGAACAACTGTCTTTGTGGCGTCATCCTTATACTTCTCGTTCGCGAATCAATATTCGTTGGGTGAGGGTTTCCGTTTTCAATAGTGCTGGTGCCTAGGTACAAGTTATCTTTGTGTCACACTCCTATCAAACCTGATTTACTTGGCTTACCGGGAATTGATGTCTTTGCGTGTGGGTTGCGTGACCATGTGATCATGAGGTTCGCATCATTTGGTATCAGAGCTTGACTCCATTAATCAGGTTATATCCTCCTGAAATTTTCGTTTCTTGTTAATTCCGCAAAAATTCCTTAGTATCCAATTTCTTCTTCTCCTTGAATTTGCGGCATATAAAAAGAAAAAAAATTGTTATTTCATTCTGTTATTGTTCAAAATATATCAGTAGCATAAAAAAAAGGAGAAAATAGAAAAAAAAAGAAAAAATTGTTCAGAAAGACGTTTATTAGATTCTGCCGCAGAAAACTAAGCAACAGACAATTGGATCAAATCAACTTGGAATTAGCTTAAATTTGATATTCTAATTACTGGGGTCCTAATCGCATTACATATCAAATTTGGGGTCAATTGGATATCATTTTCTTTGGGTTTCAAATTCGGGTCTATTCAGGTCTGATTCATAACATTTTTACGTCAGTATATCAAACTTTATCATAAGTTGCTCAAACCTTATATTCTGTCTATTTGGGTTGATATCGCACTATATCTAAAATTTTAACTCAATTGGACATCATTTACTTCAGGTTCCAGATTCAAACTTAACTTGTCATAAACAAGTCTGTCTTGGATCAACGTTTGAAATTCGCTTGCTTTCTATTGATTTCGTTTCTTGCAGTTTATTTCCATCATATCCATCATATCCAAGTTGTTTATTTTTTGTTTCTATTTTTTATTCGAGTCTTCAGTTTCGTTGATATTTCGGATAGACTCGTTTGCTACTCGCTAGACAATCATTGCAGTTTTGTTTTGCTTGTTTTCTAGTTTTTTATTGCTTCTTGAGTCATATATATATTTGGATTGCGCTGCCAAGTTGGTTCAATTTGGTGTTGGTTTCAATTTCGCAAGAAGGTGAGATGAGAGGATATTGAGTGTTTGAGCGAAACACGAGCGGCGTGAGGATAATTTTTTTACCATTAACCAAGTTTTGCAGGTACTATCATGTCAGATCAAAACAACACACCACCCCATCCCGAGGGAGAACTTAAGTTCCAAATCATGACGAAAATAATGAAAAGCATGAATTTCATGATGGGGAACGTGTGTGACAGACTTGAGAAGGTGGGAAAACATGGAAACGTGGCTGGAACATGTACCCAAGATGTGAGAAAGGTTGGGGTTGAACGGAAATCTAACAATGGCAGTAGGGCTGGAAGGTCAAGGTGGGCTGATTATGAGGATTTTGAGCCTCAATTTGATGATATTTGTGATGGTGGTTTTAAGGATGAGACCATAGGTTACCGGGAAGATGTTCAGCAGTGTAGAAATCAAAGGGATTTAATGTATTTTGATGAGGTGCAATGGCAAAAGAAAATGCAGATTCAAAAGGAGAGGTGGTATCAAAGGGAGAGAGATAAAGAGATTAGTGTTCGAGAAAAAGAATCCGAGACTCTATCCCGTATTCTAGGGGAGATGAAGCAAGAACTTGATGTGTTATCGGCAACAATCAATGCCCAGAAAGCTTCAAAAAAAGAGGAGAAAAAGGAGTGTAATGATGATGTACAAAATAGAATGGCTGCAACTTTCATCCAAAGTTGTTGGCGACGATTGTTTGCAAAAAAAAGAACTCCAAAGGCTTCAAAAGGAGGAGAAGGAATTGTCCATCCAACTTATTGGTGATTCGAGGACGAATGATCTTGAAGAGAGAGGAAATGATACAATCCAAGCAAGGTCAAATTTGAATTTTGATGTAAAATGTACAACTATCCAGTTTTACGGCAATAGTCATAATTCTCAATCCGACCGTTGGATCGAGCTGAAAGTTTACGCAGAGTCTCCTGACATATTGTGTTACCTATGGTTAAAATTGCAGGTCAATCGGAGTTGGCAAAGGTATCTCAATACGGGTCAACAGAGGCTGCACGAATTTTGTTATTTACTTCCTTTTGACTTGTGGACTTCTTATTTGGCTAGGATTCTTTTCCTAAAGGGATGTGGCAGCTTATTTTGGAAATATACTAATTCTACAAGGATGTTTAATGGGCTGCAACATAGTTTCCAAGTGTGGCAAGGATTCATAATTATTTCAGAATCCTTTTCTTACAAGGATTCCTTATTCATCCGAGCTACAAAAGGAAAAAAGACTTTAGAATACATTCTACCTTTAGATCAGATTTCCTAGTCTATTTGGGACTTCTTAATGGTGACAAATCTGATTCTAGCATATTTAAGATAGTAATTTTCGGATTTTTATATTTTTATTATTTTTTTCATAGTCTTTGGGTTATTATTACTTATTTGGGTCAATTGTAAGTGGGCTACATGTAAGTCCACCTAAGGGGGGTCCATTAGGGTTTCTTTAAGTCTAGAGTCACTATAAATAGAGGCATAACTAAACATGTAGGGAAGACTATTCAGATTAATAAAACTTCTTGTTTGTCGCACTTTGTGTGTGTGTGTTGGCGAGATAATCTCCCTTTCATGGTTCTCTAATGAACTGAAAATCGACTTATGGAAGAACAACTGTCTTTGTGGCGTCATCCTTATACTTCTCGTTCGCGAATCAATATTCGCTGGGTGGGGGGGTTTCCATTTCCAATAGTGCTGGTGCCTAGGTACAAGTTATCTTTGTGTCACACTCCTATCAAACCTGATTTACTTGGCTTTCCGGGAATTGATGTCTTTGCGTGTGGGTTGCGTGACCATGTGATCACGAGATTCGCATCAAAGAGTATCTTTAAAATCTATTATGCTTTGAGCAAGTTGAGTGTTGATTGTCTTCACTTTTCAATAAATACATATGAAGTTTCCTCAAAATTTCTTGTAGGAGGTGGAGCATAAGGAGGTGCATATCTATAAGAATTTAAAGTATCGACTTGGTCATGGAGACATTCCTTAAAAGAAGGCAAGGTTGGACAATTATTGGTTGAGTGTTCATTTGTTTCACAAATTTGACATGTAATGTCTTGATTAGATTTTAATTTACCACTCATTTTTAATTCTAGTGCCTTCACTTTCCTAGCTAAAGATACAAACCTGGCTTAGTGGTCATGATCTTCCCTAATGCTGTACATACCTCCATGATTTGTACTTAAAAGTGCATTTTTATCAAGGTTTTATATCATCATTTTGCACTTGAAGTATTAATAACTCCTTAACTAAAAGCATGTTTTATAATAATATATCTAATAATATAAAATACCTTTAATTTATGGTAAATGTTCATTTTATATGCAGGCCTATTACATAAATGAAAGGATTGATTGATTGATGACTTCAAGAACTTAAATTGCAAGGATAAAGAGATGGCCAAACTTAGAAAAGAGATGTCGGTGCAATCCAAACCGGGACACTGTTTAGTAATTGGGTCATATCTGGAGCTATGGATCTCAGATTTATGTCCAATTTATATAGATGGAAAGGTAAGACATAGGCTTACAACTTTCATATGGAGCCCAAGATCTAACAAGGCCATTTTCAAGTCCAAATTGTTGCAACAATGAAGAAGCCCGAATCTGTCCTTCAGCCTGAGTACTATTCAGTATTTTGGCCATATCTGAAGTTGTAGAAGTCCAAATGAGCTGAATTGTTTACACAAGAAAGCTGAGATAATTGCCTACAACTTTCATATTTTCAAGTGGCTCCAATTTTGACGTTATCAATGACGTTTTGGGCAGACAAGAGAAGATAAGGATTGTCACCAAGTCAAGAGTTGGTCACCCACTCATCAATTAGTCATCAAATCAATGGTTCCTAATTTTGGCCTATAAAAGGAGGCATTTGCCATTCATTTAGGCATCTTGGTCTCTAGATCAAGATTATGCTCTTCCTTTCTCTCTTTGTATTTTTTGTAATATTTATGCTTTGCTTTCATTAATATCAAGTTTATGCCTTTCATTTCCTTTCCTTTACTTAGTTAACTCTTATCTTATTTATGTTCTTATTTTGTTTATTTATTTTTCTTTCTTTCATTATGTTTAGCTAAGTTTATTATGTCAAGGTGAAAAGGTTACACTAATGGTGTAAGAATAAGTATAGTGTAAACTCAATATGGATTTTAATGTTTGATACTAACATGTTTTGTATTTATTATCTTGTTCACTCTTTAATACTTGATTTATGTTGTATAACATTTGATACAACAAATGTTTGGCACTTTCATATCCCATATTGTATGGTATAACCGACACCTGAGCTATAAAAATTCAATTTGTTGTTAACATAATTTATAATCATGAATGCTTGACGAGATTTACAAGTATTAGTATTAGATTAAAGATCAAACTGTCGGAGCTAGATTTACTCTTATGTTGTTTGTTCCAACCTTCTCAAAATAGTAACCGAATGGATCTTCGTTCCAATCAATGAGGTGGGAGATATTGATCTCGCAATATTTCTACTGTTGTGCATTTTTAGTTGCAGTAGAGTGAATTGGGTTTTGTTTAAGCTTGATCTCCTTTTTTCACCGTTGGATCGTTACCATGTTTTAGTATGTTGTTTGTTGGAACATGCTCTACAGCTTGATCGAACGGATTATCATTCCAATCAATGATCTCGAAGATACTGGCATCGTAATTCTGTAATTCTCTTCTTCCTTCATGAACAAATCTGAATCTTGTTGTTTCTGAGATGAAGTTGTTGTTGTTTCTAATCTCAGGTTACTTCTTAGGCTCAGTTTCTCTTCTTAGAATTTGGTATTTCTAGTATTTGTATGCTGCCAAAATGTCCTCATGTTCTGTTGTGGATTTTGTTCCAATGGTTACCTCTAACATTGAACAACACAATAAAGTCAAGTCTGGACATATATTAAGATTAGAGCTACAAGATATGTTGAATAGCCATGGGATGAGGATCTCTCAGTTTACTAGTGTTAATCAAGCTGATTCTGAAGCTAACATAGAGAAGAAACACTCTAATTTCCAAGCTGCTAATGTTGTTTCAGAAATGAATCATCTGTTGGGTTCTAAAGTTGATGAGTTAAAGGTAGGGTCTCAGCAACAAGACGAGCTAAACCTTAGCCCCAAATTGAATTTTTTAAATGCTTTGAAGGGTTCTGATGTTGATAACAATGAGGGTAGTAAGAACTTTGGTATTTCTCAAGTCCGTAATCAACATTTTGCTCCCCCCGCTATGACTGATGGTCTTATGATAGTAGCTCCTCCACTTGATGTGTTGAAGGATGGCTGCGAACTTTGGAAATCAACCCTAGTTGGTCATTTCATGGGTCAGAAATTACCATATCTCGTTGTTAATTCTATTGCCAAAAGAATCTGGGGCTCCTAAGGTCTATCAGAAGTTTTATCTTTGGATAATGGTTTCTTCCTATTCACTTTTGATTTTGTTGATCATGCCACTAATGTGCTGGAAAGAGCCCCATGGCAAAAAGACCTTTGGTGCTTAAACCTTGGCAACCGAACATGCAAATTTTGAAAGGTCATTTGGTTAGAGTTCTGGTATGGGTTAGGTTGTATAATGTTCCTCTCGAGTATCGGACTATTAAGGGGTTGAGTTGTGTAGCAAGTGCTATTGGGGTTCCGCTTCATGCTGATCATACTACATTGTTGCGTCAAAGGCTTAGCTACGCAAGAGTTTGTGTTGAGATAGATGCTATGAAGACACACTCGTTAAGGAATACGACCTCTGCTATCCAAATGGGTTATTCATAATTGTCATGTCTTTGGACACACGACAGCTATATGTGCTACTAATAACGGTGATAATCTTACAGTGGAGGCAGATGGTAAGAGGAAAGTAGGAGCTGCGAAGTCTAAATCTGCGGATAAGAAGCAGAATCAGTTTCAATGGCAGGTAGTTGCTAAACGAAATAAGGGTCTGTGAGTGGTAAGAATGGTCTTTCGGCATCTAAAGTGCGTAACTGTAATGAGAAAGGTTGTTTGACATCTGGTACAAATATTTTTTATTGTAATATGAATGAGAAGGCTGCATCAGATGTGAGCAATGCTGATTGTTATGAAGATGAAAATCCTACCTCTCCTCTTGTTTTGAAGAGTTCACGAGGAGACATGAAGCAAGAGCAGGGGGTACAAGTATTGCTTTCGATCAAAGTTTAGTCATCTCCAATGCATCTGATTATGCGATCGTGAACCAGGTTCTTTCTGTTAGTACTCATGACCTGAATGTAGATATTGACACAATGGGAGGTGATACAGATGGGGAACAAGTCAATAAGGAGTTGATTTCACCAATCCTGACAAGCCTACAAACTCTAAACTCCACCGAAAAGGAAACTGTTAATATGTTAGCTATTAAGGCTAAAGACTCTCTAGAGAAAAAGAAAAAAGGTTCAAAACCCTCTTCAAAGAAGAATAAGAAATCTATCTCCTTGCCTGTTGACTTGATGATTTTTAGCAAAGGAGATGTAAACTCAATTCATATGATCAAAACTGTGCTCATAAAGTTTCAAGATCTATCAGGTCTGTATCCAAATCCAAATAAAAGTGACATCTTCATTTAATGAGGAACATTCTACCAACAAATGAAAACAAAAGGATCCAACGAGCTTGGAGGTTCAATAACATAGATTCTTTATTTGATATTTAGCTGGTTGTATTGGTTTCCCTAACAAATCTAGCTAGGTCTTGAGTTTTCTGTTCAGTGGCTAGCTTGTAGCCATATGTTCTTTTACATTTCTGTTCTCATTGTAAATCTGGGGTATGCCCCTTATAATCTTTGTATCGTTTTCTTTTAATACATACATCAACTTACAAAAAAAAAAGAATCAATATTTGTTGGGTGGAGGTTTTCGTTTCCAATAGTGCTGGTGCCTAAGTACATGTTATCTTTGTGTCACACTCCTATCAAACCTGATTTACTTGGCTTTCCGGGAATTAGTGTACTTGCATGTGGGTTGCGTGACCATGTGATCACAAGGTTCACATCAATATAAAATATAGGCAAAAAACTAGTTAAACATAGGTGAAACTATTGAATAATATGGTTGCATCAAATACCCCCATAGTTAGCTCTTGCTTGTCCTTGAGAAAGAATAGCTAAAATCAAATTGAAGTTAAATTAAATCAAATCACGATGGCTAATCTTCTAATCTCACATCAATATCCAAGAATATATGCATTATAAACAAGAACACAATTAGAAAGGATAAAGAGTACAAAAATTTTATGAATTTATTTACATGCAAACTTAAAAACTCAATTAATCATTAGGATTTAAATGAAATCTATGTCATGCAACAGTGATAGGTCCTCTCATCGATATACACTCCAACACTCACGTGTTTAGGGCTTATGTGTTTAAATCTCTCAAATTCAATCAATGAATATGCTCTATCAAAAATTGCTCTTTAATCTCATCTCATTGCCAACATACTACAAACAATGCATGAATCAAAAGGTCTTATTTTCTGGTTATAATGGGAGGGTTAAGGTGAGGTAAAAGAAAGTAAAAGAAAAGGTTCAAACCAAAAATAATAGAGCATTATAAAAAAATGATATTTGAAACAAGATATTCCATCAAAGCATATAAATGTTTCATCTTTAATCACCAATGCTTAACTTTTAATTTCAAGATTTTTTAACATAAAATCTTAGGAATATAAACACTTTTTTCTATTTCTTTTTCTTTGTTTCCTTTTTCCTTTTCCTTTTCCTTTTCTTTTTTTGTAATTGACAAATTTGCCCATCTTTTCATCAAGCATCACTTCTTTTTTCTTTTCATATAATTTCCATCCATGAGATATCATAAGTACATGCTCTACTAATCCCTTAGCTAGGGGAAAAGGAAAACATATAAAAAGTTAAGTTTTATACATGGATAGAGCAAAGAAAAAATTAAACAAGTTCAAAAGGGGTTCACTAAGGATAATATGCTTTAGGTTGGCTTTTTGGCTCAAGTGGTTAAAATTGTTTTTTGGTAAATTGATGTATATATTAAAGGAAAACGATACAAAGATTATAAGGGCATACCCCAGATTTATAATGAGAACAGAAATGTAAAACAACAGATGGCTACAGGCTAGCCACCGAACAGAAAACTCAAGACCTAACTTGATTTGTTAAGGAAACCAATACAACCAGCTAAATATCAAATGAAGAATCTATGTTATTGATCCTCCAAGCTCGTTGGATCCTTTTATTTTCTTCTGTTGGTAGGACGTTCCTCATCAAATCAAATTATCACGGATGATACATTCGATTTGATGAAAGACCAAATTCTGAGTTCTAGATATTCCAACAAAGGTCTTTGCATTCCTTTCTTGTCAGATATGATACATTGTAGCTGCAAAATTGAGTTTACGAGAAAAATTGATGAAACTTTTGCCATGCCAAGTGACAGTGGCCCATCGAATCCATTCATCCCATCCTTTTGTCATTCTTGGGATGTTGCATCTGTCACAAACATCCCACTAGATCGCTTTAGTATAGGAGCATTCAAAGAACAAGTGGTTGTGATCTTCGTTATTGTGGAGACAGAGTGAGCATCTATTAGGACCATGTATGCCAAATCGATGAAGCCTATCTTGATTTGTGAGTTTCTGTTGGACAGCCACCCCTAGAAGAAACGAATGTCTTGGAACAACATTCTTGAACCACACAATGTCATGCCATTCAACCATCGGATGATGAAATCTTAGTTGTTCCCAAGCTACATTGATCGAGAATTTGTGATTTGGTGAATCCAGCCAAACAATCTCATCCTTTTGCCCTATCATAGGATTAGAATTGGAAGGAATAGCTTCTACAATGGGGCCCCAGCCAATAGCTTGAGTGGTAGGAATTTTCCATTCTAAGTTATGAATCAGCATATTCACCTTCGCGTTCTTTTCCATACCTGAATCATAGATGAATCTGACGCCGTAAGAATCCGTGAGCGGGCTGTGAGGATGCCAATTGTCAAACCATAGAGAAGTTGTCCTGCCATCTCCTATGATGTACTTCATCTTCGGCCATGCTAAGGATCTGAGCTTTAGAATCTTTCTCCATGCCCAAGAGCAATTCTGTAGCGTCTTGAATGTCCAGAAATTCCTACCTTGCAACAGATTACATCTGATCCAAGTAAACCAGATTGAGCCATCTGAGTCATTGCACAGGTTCCAAATGTGTTTCAACAAAGCAATCATGTTCCATTCTGTTATCCTTTTTATTCCTAGCCCCCCCTCCTTTTTTGGAAGACATACCTGATCCCAAGCCACTTTAGCCCCAGTAGTTCTCATATCTGAACCTGACCAAAGAAAGGATCTCATAATTTGCTCCACATTTTTTATGACTTGCCCAGGTAAGAGGAAGAGAGATGGCCAATAGACCTGGATGGAAAATAAAACTGAATTAATCAGTTCTACTCGTCCTGCACACGAGAGTGTTCTACAAGTCCAATGTTGAACTTTAGAGGTGATTCGATCCACGAGACCCTTACAATAAACAACCTTTAGTCCGGACGAGATAGGAGGCACTCCCAAATATTTCATAGGGAGCTCCCCCTCTGCAAACCCAAGAATACGAATAATTTCTTCCCTCTCAGCATTTAACACACCGCTTAAGAAGATGTCACTTTTATTTGGATTTGGATACAGACCTGATAAATCTTGAAACTTTGTGAGCACAGTTTTGATCATACGAATTGAGTTTACATCTCCTTTGCTAAAAATCATCAAGTTGTCAGCAAAACAAAGATGAGAAATGTTGTCCTTCTTGCATCTCCAATGGAACTTGAAGTTTTGGTTGGCACTCATCTTGCAGAATAGCCCCGAAAGGATTTCCATACATAGGACAAACAAATATGGAGAAAGTGGATCCCCTTGTCTCAGCCCCCCTGGAAAATAACCTGCAAGCTCACCATTGATGTTGATAGAGAATTGACATGATGTAACACAAACCATGATCCAATCAATGACTGTTCCAGGGAATCCCATTTTTATTAACGTAGCGTCAACGAAATCCCAGCGAACCAAGTCATAAGCCTTCATCAGATCTACTTTCATAGCACAACGGGCAGGTCCTGTAGATTTATGATAGCCTTTCATTAGTTCCTGAGACAAAAGAATGTTGTCGCTGATTCGCCGTCCAGAGATAAAAGCAGTCTGATACGGACCTACTAAGGATGGCAAAACAGTTGTGATTCTCCCAGCAAGAATCTTAGCGATGCATCAATATCGACATTTAGCTCATGACTATTAACGAAAAGAACCTGGTTCACGGTCGCACAATCAGATCTATTAGAGATGACTAAACTTTGATCTAAAGCAGTACTTGTACCCCCTGCTCCTAGTTCATGTCTCCTCCTGAACTCTTCAAAACAAGAGGAGAGGTAGGATTTCCATCTTCATAACAATCAGCATTGCTCACATCTGATGCAGCCTTCTCGTTCATATTACAATCAGAAATATTTGTACTAGATGTCGAACAACCATTCTCATTACAGTTACGCACTTTAGATGCCAAAGGACCATTCTCAATAAGCAATGCGAATGTAATCTCAATAAGATATAAAGTAAGTTCTAGAGATACATAACATTGAAAGAGTGCATAATTAAATAATATAATGTTGAAGGCACAAAAGCTTGCATTGGTATAACACTAGAAAATCAACATGGCATATTCTCAAAGTCAATCCGTAAACTAATTAAACCTCAAAACTTGCATGCATGTTGTTGTTACTCAATTTTTAACCTCATGTGTTAGAGACAATGTATATCTTTTTTGAACTAAGTGCAGGAGTGTAGCTCATGTTTGCTGGAAAATTGACAAAAGTAGAGGAAAAAGAAATATTTTTTTCAAACCCTATTTGAGCTGCTTTCTACTCTTTTTATCCTTCCCATTTACTGCCAAAATCATTAGGTTTTCTTAGATTGATCAAGTGATGCGAACCTCATGAGTCCTAGACTTTGCTTTCCTACAAGTTATGCATTTATCACATATGCGTTGCACATCTTTTTTTATTTTAGGCCAATAAAAATGCTCATGCAACACGTCCAAAGTCTTAACAACACCAAAATGTCCCATCAACCCGCCTCCATGTGCTTCACGTACAAGCAATTCACGCATAGAACTTAATGGAACACACAAACGACTCTCTTTAAACAAATATCCATCAAGTCTATAAAACTTTCCAAAAGCTGAAGTTTCACAAGCATTGTAAACATTAGCAAATCACTATCATCCTTGTACAATTCTTTTGTGTTCAAATCCTAGAAATCTAGCATCCAAAGTAGGTAAAAGAGCATACCTGCGTGAAAGTGCATCAGCCACAATGTTTTCTTTCCCTTGCTTATACTTGATCACATACAGAAATGTTTCAATAAATTCAATCCATTTGGCATGTCTCCTACTCAATTTACCTTTGCCCTTTCAAGTGCTTCAATGATTCATGATCAGGATGTATCATAAACTCCTTGGGCCAAAGGTAATGTTGCCACGTCTCTAAACTTCATACCAAGGCATAGAGCTCCTTGTCATATGTAGGGTAAGTCAAGGCTGCCCCATTAAGTTTTTGGCTGAAATATGCAATGGGCCTTGATTAGTACTTAAAAGTGTATTTTTATCATGGTTTTATATCATTATTTTGTACTTGAAGTATCAATAACTCCTTAACTAAAGCATGTTTTATAATAATATATCTAATAATATAAGATACCTTTAATTTATGGTAAATCTTCATTTGAAATGCAGGCCTATCACATAAATAAAAGGATTGATTGATGACTTTAAGAACTTAAATTGCAAGGGAAAAACGATGGTCAAACTTAGAAAAGAGATGTCGGTGCAATCCAAACCGGAACACTGTTCGGTAATTGGGTCATATCTGGAGCTACAGATCTCAGATTTAGGTCCAAATTATATGGATGGAAAGGTAAGACATAGGCCTACAACTTTCATATGGAGCTCAAGATCTAAAAAGACCATTGTCAAGTCCAAATTATAGCAACAACGAAGAAGCCCGAATCTGTCTTCCAACCCGAGCACTGTTCGGTATTTTGGCCATATCTGAAGTTCTAGAAGTCCAAATGAGCTGAATTTTTTACACAAGAAAGGTGAGACAATCGCCTACAACTTTCATGTTTTCGACTGGCTTAATTGTGACGTTATCAATGATGTTTTGGGTAGATAAGAGAAGATAAGGATTGTCACCAAGTCAAGAGTTGACCACCCACTTATCAATTAGTCATCAAATCAATAGTTCCCAATTTTGGCCTATAAAAGGAGGCATTTGCCATGCATTTAGGCATCTTGGTGTTCAAATCAAGATCATACTCTTCCTTTCTCTCTTTGTATTTTTTGTAATGTTTATGCTTTGCTTTCATTAATATTAAGTTTATGCTTTTCATTTCCTTTCCTTTACTTAGTTAACTTTTATGTTCTTATTTTGTTTATCTATTTTTCTTTGTTTCATTATGTCTAGCTAAGTTAATTATGTCCAGGTGAAAAGGTTACACTAATGGTGTAAGAATAAGTATAATGTAAACTTAATATGCACTTTAATGTTTGATACTAACATGTTTTGTATTTGTTATCTTGTTTACTCTTTAATACTTTGCTTGTTAAATAACTAATCTTGATTTATGTTGTATAACAATTGGTACAACAAATGCTTGGCACTTTCATAGCTCATACTGTATGGTATAATCGACACCTGAGCTATGAAAGGAACTTGATTTGTTGTTAACATAAGTTATAATCATGAATGCTTGACGAGATTTACAAGTATTAGCATTAATTGAATAAGATAACTAATGTAATCATGTCAACAATCTATAATCCAATTGGAACCTTCTTTATGTGTGGTTTCTAATTGAATAATAAGAGTTTATATTATACTTGTTTGACATACCATTAGTGGAATCTCTAACCTTGACAATTTTTATTATTGTTATTTAATCGTTACATTAATATTCCTTCTCCAAGTTCTCATCATCATCTTCTTCTTCTCTTTATTTATTATTATTATTACTACTACTACTACTACTACTGTGATTCGACCCCGGTCTTGCCGGGTTATTTATTACTTCGACACTCCTGCACTTGGAAGAAGACATCAATCTTTTCGTCGTGTCAGGCCTCCTATCCTGCATTAACACAGCTCTTATACCGATACCTGACGCATCACATTCTACTTCAAAAGTCTGGCAAAGCTAAAACAAACGTCGAACAAAGCTTATCCTTCAACAATTTAAAAGCCTCATCTTGTGCATCATTCCATTTGAATCCAACAGACTTTTTCACAATTTCAGATAAGGTGCAGCAACAGTACTAAAATCCTTCACAATCCTTTTATAAAAACTAGGAAGTCCATGAAAACTCCTTACCTCACTTATCGATTTCGGTGTAGGCCAATCTCGGATAGCTTTAACTTTCTCCTCGTCCATCTTGATACCCTATGCAGTAACAACATAGCCAAGAAACACAATTTTTTCTATGCAAAAGGTACACTTCTTAAGATTAGCATTTAATTGCTCACTACGCAATACACTAAATACATTACGCAGATGATCAAGATGCTCATTTAAGTTCTTGCTATAGATCAAAATGTCATCAAAATACACAACAACAAACTTACCTATAAATGCACGCAAGACATGATTCATTAAACGCATAAACGTGCTAGGGGCATTTGTAAGTCTAAACTTCATGACTAACCATTCATATAAACTATGCTTAGTCTTAAATGCAGTTTTCCACTCATCACCCTCTTTCGTCCTAATTTGATGGTACCTACTTTTTAAGTCAATCTTAGAGAAAATACATGATCTATGTAACTCATCTAACATGTCATCAAGCCTAGGAATAGGATGTCGATACTTTACCATTATGTTATTGACAGCATGACAATCGACACACATCCTCCATGTTCCATCCTTTTCAGGTACAAGTAGCACTGGCACAGCATAAGGACTCATACTCTCATGAATGTACCCCTTCATCATCAACTCATCTACTTGCCTTTGAAGCTCCTTCATCTCCTCGGGGTTGCTTCCATAGGCTGGACCATTAGGAATTGAAGCTTCGGGCACATGATCAATTTGATGTTCAATCCCCCTTAATGGTGGTAATCCATTAGGGATGTCTTCAGGGAATACATCATCAAACTCCTACATCAAAGAAACAGCCATACTAGGAATAGCAGAATCAAGATCGTTAGTGTTAAAATAACCTTCTTATACACAAGTAAGATCATTGACTTATTAGTGAAAAATGCAAATCTGATTTGTGATCCTTTTGCATAAAAAATAGGTTGTTTCTCTAATTTTTCCATACTATTATCATCACACAAGCTTACTTTCATCACTCCTCCGTTTTTACCTTCACTCTCAACCGGTTTAATTAATGATTTAGGTTTAGCCGAATTTGATGGTTTTCTCTCACCATTGTCCTCACGTGAATTTTCACTCTTCCCATCCTCACATTCCTTTTTTAATTTCATTTGATCATCATACACTTGTTTTGGAGAAACAGGTACAAGAGTGATGGTTTTACCATCCTTTACAATAGTGAACCTATTTCTAAACCCATCATGAATCGCTTTTCGATCAAACTGCCATGGATGCCCCAAAAGTAAGTGACTAGCATGCATCGAGATGAAATTGCATAAAATCTCATCATAATACTTCCCAATAGCAAACGCAATCAAAACCTGCTTTGTAACCCTCACTTCATTACATTCATTCAACCATCGCAATCTATAAGGCCTAGGATGCTTAATACAACTCAGATTCAATTTCTTCACAAATGTATCACTAGCAACATTAGCACAACTACCTCTATCAATTATCATGCTACATACCTTGTTTTGGAAGTGACATCGAGTGTGAAATATATTTTTCCGTTGCTGATCTACATCATCTTCTTTGATTTGCATGTTCAGCGCACGTCTTAAAACCAAAGCCTCCACCTCAACAGGATATGCAATCTCCTCATCGCTACTATCCACCAAAGGTGGCATCTGTTTACTTTCATATTCAACATCCCCATTGTCTCTTATAAGCATAACTCTTCGGTTTCGACACTAAGATGCAATGTGCCCCTTCCGTAAACATTTAAAGCATTTAATATCTCTATCACGAATAGGTTGAGATTCAGATTTACCTTTTCCATCCGTATAAGTATCCTTTTTGGCCTTAGGTGGTTCAGCCTTTGCATAAGGCTTTGGTTGGACAACCCCCTTTCTTTTCAAATTCAGCCTCATGTTAAGGAAGACGAAGCCGAAATGGTCTGAAATCATGTACTGCCCCTTCTTTTTATTCACCTCTCTACCTTCATTGCCATATGGACCATATCTTTCAATTCCACACAGTGTTGTAATTCTACAACATTTCCAATGTCCCTATTCAGTCCATTTAGAAACCTAGCCATAGTAGCTTCCCGATTCTCAATCACGTTGGCCCGAATCATGGCAATCTCCATTTCCTTGAAATACTCATCCACGAACCTAGAACCCTGATTCAAACCCTGCAATTTCAGATACAAATCTCTATAATAGTGGTTAGGCACAAATCGCCTTCTCATCAACACTTTCATCTCCTCCTAGGACGCTACCGGCCTCTCTCCACTCCATCTTCTACTAGTAACATTCTGATCCCCCCAAATCAGTGCATACTCCATGAATTTGATGACTACTGATTAGTAGTTAAAAGTGCATTTTTATCATGGTTTTATATCATCATTTTGCACTTGAAGTATTAATAACTCCTTAACTAAAATATATTTTATAATAATGTATCTAATAATATAAGATACCTATAATTTGTGGTAAATGTCTATTTTTAATGCAGGCCTATCACATAAATGAAAGAATTGATTGATGACTTGAAGAACTTAAATTGCAAGGATAAAGAGATGGTCAAACTTAGAGAAGAGATGTCGGTGCAATCTAAACCGGAACACTGTTCGGTAATTGGATCATATCTGGAGCTACAGATCTCAGATTTAGGTCCAATTTATATGGATGGAAAGGTAAGACATAGGCCTACAACTTTCATATGGAGCCCAAGATCTAAAAAGGCCATTATCAAGTCCAAATTGTAGCAACAACAAAGAAGCCCGAATCTGTCTTCCAGCCCGAGCACTGTTCGGTATTTTGGCCATATCTGGAGTTCTAGAAGTCCAAATGAGCTGCATTTTTTACACAAGAAAGCTGAGACAATTGCCTACAACTTTCATGTTTACAACTGGCTCCAATTTTGACGTTATCAATGACGTTTTGGGCAGACAAGAGAAGATAAGGATTGTCACCAAGTCAAAAGTTGGCCACCCACTTATCAATTAGTCATCAAATCAATAGTTCCCAATTTTGGCCTATAAAAGGAGGCATTTGCCATGCATTTAGGATCTTGGTGTTCAAATCAAGATCATGCTCTTCCTTTCTCTCTTTGTATTTTTTGTAATGTTTATGCTTTGCTTTCATTAATACTAAGTTTATGCTTTTCATTTCCTTTCCTTTACTTAGTTAGCATTTATGTTCTTATTTTGTTTATCTATTTTTCTTTCTTTCATTATGTCTAGCTAAGTCAATTATGTCAAGGTGAAAAGGTTACACTAATGGTGTGAGAATAAGTATAATGTAAACTTAATATGGACCTTAATGTTTGATACTAACATGTTTTATATTTGTTATCTTGTTCACTCTTTAATACTTTGCTTGTTAAATGACTAATCTTGATTTATGTTGTATAACACTTGGTACAACAAATGCTTGGCACTTTCATAGCCCATAATGTATGGTATAACCGACACCTGAGCTATGAAAGGAACTTGATTTGTTGTTAACATAAGTTATAATCATGAATGCTTGATGAGATTTACAAGTATTAGCATTAATCGAATAAGATGACTAATGTAATCATGTAACAATCTATAATCTGATTGGAACCTCCTTCATGTGTGGTTTCCAATTGAATAATAAGAGTTTATATTATACTTGTTTGACATACCATTAGTGGAATCTCTAACCTTGACATTTGTTATTATCATTGTTTAATTAATATTTCATCTCAAAGTTCTCATCATCATCATCATCATCTTCTTCTTCTCTTTCATTACTACTACTACTACTACTACTACTACTAATACTATTATTATTATTATTATTATTATTATTATTATTATTATTATTATTATTATTATTATTATTTTTGTTGTTGTTGTTGTTGTTGTTATTGTTATTGTTATTGTTATTGTTTATAATTGTTGTTTATAATTTGTACAATTAACCTCCCTGTGGTTCGACCCCGGTCTTGCCGGGTTATTTATTACTTCGACACTTCTGCACTTAGGAGAAGACATCAACCTTTTAGTCGTGTCAAGTTTTTGGCGCCGTTGCTGGGGAGGTAAGTTTTGTATAAATTATAATATTTATTTTATTTTCTCTTTTCACTTTTCTTTCTTTTCTTTTTATTTTGTTTTCTTCCTCCTTTTGCTTTCTTCTTCTTCTTTTTTTTATTTTTTTCCAACACGTGCATGAGAGTGTGGTCACGTACATCAAGTGGTAGACTTTGTAGGATATCCTCATCATTTTCAGAAAATATGGCCGAAGAAGATAATCAATCACTTCAAAATGAGAATAATGAGAATAACCATGCTAGAACACTTAGAGACCACATGAATCCCAGAAGAACAAGTGCACCATCATGCATAGTTTTTCCTCTGGATGCATCTTATTTTAATTTTAAACCAGGTATTATTCAACTTTTACCTTCTTTTTATGGTTTCGAATTGGAAAATCCATACTTGCATTTAAGGGAATTTGAGGAGGTTTGCAACACATATAATAATTTAAATTGTAGCATGAACACCATCAGATTAAAGCTTTTTCCATTTTCATTAAAAGATAAAGCTAAAACATGGCTATAAAATTTGAGACTAGGATCCATTCGTGCTTGGGATGAAATGCAACAACAGTTTTTAAAGAAGTTTTTCCCATCTCATAGAACAAACTCTTTCAAGAGACAAATCAGCACTTTGAAACATGGTTTTGAAACATGGAGATTGGTTTCACATTTCTATGAAGGGTTAACACCTAAAGATAGGCAAATGGTTGAATTGATGTGCAATGGAACTTTTGAAGATAAAGACCCTGATGAAGCAATGGAGTACTTAGACTTGTTAGCTGAAAATGCTCAAAATTGGGACATTGCGGGTACATATGAGGCACCGAGTAAAACTCAACCTCATACATCTAGTGGAGGTATGTACAACCTTAGGGAAGATCATGACCTTCAAGCCAAGTTTGCATCTTTAGCTAGAAAAGTCGAGGCACTAGAATTGAAAAAGAGTGGTCAATTAAAATATGTTGAAAACATTGTGTGTCAAATCTGTGAAACAAATGAGCACTCAACCAACGATTGTCCAACCTTGCCTTCTTTTAAGGAATGTCTCCATGAACAAGCCCATGCTTTAAACAGTTTCCAAAGGCCCAACCACAACCCATACTCCCAAACATACAACCCTGGTTGGAGAAATCACCCAAATTTCAGTTGGAAGAGTGAGAACAACAATGCACAAACTTCACAACCACCGTTTCAAGCACACCATAATTTCCAAAATTCTCATGGATATGCACCTTCTTATGCTCCACCTTCTAGAAGAAATCTTGAGACAACATTGCATGCATTCATTGAAAAGCAAGAGACAATTAATACTCAACTTGTTCAAAACCTGACAGATTTTAAAGATACTCTTGCTAAATTAACATCTGCTCTTAGTTTCCAAGAGAAAGGTAAGTTTCCATCTCAAACACAACAAAATCCTAAAGGGCAATACAATGCAAATGCAAGTAGTTCCGGAAGCCAACACATGGATCAAGTCAACACATGGATCAAGTCAAATCAGTCACTACTCTGCGCAGTGGTAAGGTTATTGAAAAACCCTCTCTTGAACCTTATGAGAAAGATGATGAGTCAATCTCTGAGGGTAAGGAAGGGGTTGAATCTGAAAATTGCAAAGAAATGACTGATTCACCGCCAGCACTTCCATTTCCTCAAGCCATGACCAAACAAAGGAAAGTTAATCACAACTCTGAAATCTTTGAAACTTTCAAACAGGTAAGGATCAATATACCTTTGTTGGATGCTATTAAACAGGTTCCTTCCTATGCTAAATTTTTAAAAGATCTATGCACTGTGAAGAGGAAACTGAATGTGAAAAAGAAAGCCTTTCTAGCCGAACAAGTAAGTGCTATTCTTCAAAACAATAATGCTTTGAAATATAAAGACCCTGGTTGTCCTACAATTTCTTGCTTTATTGGAGAGCATAAAATTGAAACAACCTTACTTGATCTTGGAGCTAGTGTGAATTTACTTCCATATTCAATTTTTCAAAGTCTCAATCTAGGTGGAGTTAAAACCAACTTCTATATCTCTTTTACTTGCCGATAGATCTATAAAAGTGCCTAGAGGAATAATTGAAGATGTGTTAGTACAAGTCGATAAATTCATTTATCCTGTGGATTTTATTGTCTTGGACACACAACCTGTTGAAGTATGTAATTCATTTCCTGTTATTTTAGGACGTCCATTTCTTGCAACTTCTAATGCATTGATTAATTGTAGGAATGGACTGATGAAGCTATCATTTGGAAACATGACATTAGAGATGAATATTTTCAACATTTGCAAGCAACCTAGAGATGATAATGATTTACAGGAAGTGGACTTTACTGAAAAATTAATTCATGATCAATTTCCAACCACTTCCAATGAAATTGAGATTGATGAAACTGATGATTTGGAAATGATTTATTTTCAGGAAGAATCAAAGACAAGTAAATGGAGGCCACAAATTGAGGAATTGCCACCACGACCAATTAAGTCCATACCTTTAAGTGTTCAACCACCAAAACCTGATTTGAAGCCGTTGCCATCCAATCTCAAATACTCATTTTTGGGAGAAAATAAAACTTTTCCGGTAATAATCTCTTCCAAACTTAATGCACATCAAGAAGGTAAGTTATTACAAACTCTGAAAATGCACAAAAATGCATTAGGATGGACCATAGCTGATATAAAAGGAATTAGTCCTTTGATTTGTACACACAGAATTTATTTAGAGGAAAATGCTAAACCCTCTAGAGAAATGCAATGAAGGCTAAACCCTAATATGAAAGAAGTAGTGAAAAATGAAGTCATTAAGCTTCTAGATAATGAAATCATTTATCCTATTTCTGACAGCAAATGGGTAAGTCCTACCCAAGTTGTACCTAAGAAGTCTGGAGTCACTGTGATAACAAATGAGAACAATGAGTTAATTCCCACTAGAACTGTTACTGGTTGGCGCATGTGCATTGACTATAGGAAACTTAATTCAATGACTAGAAAAGATCATTTTCCTTTACCTTTCATGGATCAAATCCTAGAAAGAGTTGCAGGTCATGAATTTTATTGTTTCCTAGATGACTATTCGGGTTACAACCAAATTGAAATTGCATTGGAAGATCAAGAAAAGACTACTTTCACATGTCCATTTGGTACTTTTGCATATCGAAGGATGCCTTTTGGATTATGTAATGCACCAGCCACATTTCAAAGATGCATGCTTAGTATATTTAGCGATATGGTTGAACATTTTCTTGAGATTTTCATGGATGATTTTTCTGTTTTTGGCAATTCATTTGATGATTGTTTGACTAATTTAGGAAAGGTTTTAACCAGGTGTGAAGAGAAGAATCTTGTGCTGAATTGGGAAAAATGTCATTTTATGGTAACAAACATCATTGTACTTGGTCACATTGTTTCATCAAAAGGAATTGAGGTTGACAAATCTAAAATCGAGTTAATTGCAAACTTGCCAACACCAAAATCTCTTAAAGATGTTAGATCATTCTTGGGACATGCTGGTTTTTATAGAAGGTTCATCAAAGATTTTAGTGTAATATCTAAGCCTTTAAGTAACCTTCTAACAAAGGATACTATTTTTGAATGGACTGAACATTGTGAAGAAGCCTTTGTTAAACTTAAAAATTTGCTTACTTGTGCTCCTATCATTCAACCTCCCGATTGGTCATTACCTTTTGAAATAATGTGTGATGCTAGTGATTATGCCGTAGGTGCTGTTTCGGGACAAAGAAAAGATAAGAAACCTTATGTAATTTACTATGCAAGTAAAACTTTAAATAGTGCTCAAATAAATTATACCACCACTGAAAAAGAATTACTTGCAATAGTATTTGCATGTGAAAAATTCAGATCTTATCTTGTTGGCTCACCTGTTGTTGTTTTTAGTGATCATGCAGCATTGAAATATCTTCTTTCTAAGAAAGATTCCAAGGCTAGATTGGTGCGGTGGATTTTATTACTTCAAGAATTTGATATCATAATCAAAGATAAGAAAGGCAGCGAAAATGTTGTCGCAGATCACTTGTCAAGATTGACAACAGATTCGAAAACTGACATCACACCAATCGATGACTACTTTCTCGATGAATCTTTACTTTCTGTCTCTACAATGCCTTGGTTTGCTAATATTGTTAATTTTCTTGTTTCAGGACAACTGCCAGCTCATTGGAGTACCCAAGATAAAAGAAAGTTCTTGAACGAAGTGAAGAACTTTTATTGGGATGATCCTTATTTATTCAAATATTGTCCTGATCAAATATTTCGAAGATGCATTCCTGACAATGAGGTATGTAGTGTCATTAAATTTTGTCATTCTGAAGCATGTGGGGGCCATTTCTCATCAAGAAAGACAACTGCAAAAATTTTACAAAGTGGATTTTACTGGCCCACCATGTTCAAAGACTCACATGCATTCTGCAAGTCTTGTGAAAATTGTCAAAAGTTGGGATCTATTTCAAAACGTCACATGATGCCTTTAAACCCTATTATTGTCATTGAGATCTTTGACTGTTGGGGTATAGATTTCATGGGCCCATTCCCTCCATCATTTGGTTTCTTATACATATTAGTCGCAGTAGATTATGTTTCAAAATGGATAGAGGCAATTCCAAGTCGAAACAATGATCACAAAACAGTGATAAAGTTTTTGAAAGAAAATATTTTGAGTCGATTTGGAGTCCCTCGAGCCATAATAAGTGATGGTGGAACACATTTCTGCAACAAGCCATTTGAGTCTTTAATGAAGAAATATGGAATCACACACAAAGTTGCCACCCCTTATCACCCTCAAACAAGTGGACAAGTAGAGCTTGCTAATAGGGAGATCAAACATATTTTGGAGAAAACAGTGAACCCTAATAGGAAAGACTGGTCTTTAAGACTTAATGATGCACTTTGGGCTTATCGAACTGCTTATAAAACATCATTAGGTATGTCACCTTATAGACTAGTCTATGGAAAACCTTGTCACTTGCCTGTGGAACTTGAACATAAAGCTTATTGGGCTATTAAAGCTTTCAATTCAAATCTGGATGATGCTAGTCAACTGCGAAAATTACAAATAAATGAGCTTGAGGAAATAAGAAATGATGCATATGAAAATTCAAGAATTCATAAAGCAAAGAATGGCTTTATAATTCTCGACAAATAAAGAGTTTCATGACAAGAAAATACAGAGAAAAATCTTCAATGTTGGTCAAAAAGTCTTGCTTTATAATTCTCGACTGCATTTATTTCCTGGAAAATTAAGATCAAGATGGAGCGGTCCTTTTATTGTGAAACATGTGTATCCATATGGGACCTATGACATCGAGAATCCAAAGAATGGCAATGTTTTCAAGGTAAATGGACATCGTCTGAAAGTTTACTTTGACAATTTTTCAGTTGAACATAACTCTATTGAATTGGGTGATCCTGTATATAAAGATTGATTTTATTTTATTTTTGTTTCTTATATAAAGATTGATTTTATTTTATTTTATTTTTGTTTCTTTTTGAGTGATTTTTGCAAGTTTCTTTCACCCCGGTCAAATGGCGGATAACGGTACTCCGTGACTTAAGTCGATTCTTTCAGTTTCCCACAATTACTGATATCTGTGTATATATCTATGCAATTCTTTGAATCTCTCTTCCAATTCTCATTTGAAAATGGACACTAATCTTGAAAAATTGAAAAAGTATTTTCCCGCTCTGCCTCAGAATGCGATTACAAAAATTTACCGTGCTAGATGTGCAAGATTGAGATTGTTAATGAATCATGGAATTCCTGAAGATATTCGCTGGTTGATTGAAGCAAAGGTCCGATTATCAGGTGAGTCCTCTAACTTCATTTCACACATGCCTGGAACAGGTAAAAGCACTTTTGCAAAGAAGCGTCGTGCAAAACGACTGGATGTCTGTCATCGATGTGCTAGATGGACTTGTAATACACAATGTCGTTCTTTAGGAATGGTATCTATAAACCGTGAAGATAAAATACAATTCATTAAGGATGGCCTGAGTAAGGAGTCTTTAGATAATCTTCTATTGACTCTTGAGACGCATCCTAGTGGAGATGTGCATCGTGCAATTCATGATTTATGGCCACTATTTCATAAAGAACATGATCGACTTAGTCTTGGGAATCTGACTAAAAAAGACCCTGTTTGCCAGTTTTTAAGAAAACTGGATGGGAAGCCTATCCCCGACCCATAGAGGGCATTTAAGCCGTTCTTGGACGTAAAACCAAGGGAAGATGTGAGCCACAATCACAACTACCTGTACATACACATGCTTTTTTTCAAAAGTAAATAAATAAATAAATAAAAAGAGAGAGAGAGAGTGTGAGACTCCAGCTGGCCTACATATAGATGTTATGATTGCCTTTCTAATTTATCATCTATAAAACCCTCTGTTCCTTCCTTTCATTTCTACTCAACTCATACATTCAACAAATACAGAAGTGTGTAGAAATGGCAAGTTCCTCAAGTCATCAAATAAGAAATATTTGTGTTTTCGGTGGATCTAGTCCTGGGAAAGAAAAGGAGTTTTTAGAATCAGCAAATCATCTTGGTCAGGTGCTAGCTGAGAGAAAGATTCATTTAGTGTATGGGGGAGGCAGTCTTGGGTTAATGGGAGGTGTGTCAATAGCTGCATTTTTAGGAGGTAGTCAAGTTTTAGGAGTCGTCCCTGAAGCTTTGGCACAAGGGGACATCATTGGAAAAACAATTGGAGAGAAACTTCAGGTCTCCACAATGTCGGCTCGAATGAATGCAATGTTTAACCATGTTGATGCTTTCATAGCTTTACCAGGTGGTTTAGGCACATTGGAAGAGATCTTTCATATTTCCTCTTGGGCTCAATTGCACATTCACCATAAACCCATTGGTTTGTTAAATGTTAATGGTTATTATGATAAGTTGTTGTCTTTTCTTGATCATGCTGTGGAACAGGAATTTCTAACATCTTCTACATGACAAATCATAATCTCTGCTACTACTGCTGAACAATTGATTGACGAACTACAATCTTTCACTCCTGTGATTGATCCTTCCATGAGTCGCATAAATTGGTCATCTAAGGAAAGCCATAAAAAGCTTAGATTGGATTTGAGCTTTCATTTGTGAATTTTTATGTATTTTGGTTCTATTATTGTGTTTTGTTATTTCTTATTTTTGTTTCAGTGTGTTTCAGGTTTTGTCAGTGTTCGTTATTTCAGGTGATATCTTCTATACTCTATCTTTCTACCTTAGAACATTGAGGACAATGTCTCGTTTTGGTTGGGGGGAGAGGGTAGTAGTTGATAAAAAAAAAAATTGTTTTTCATTTCATAAAGCTTGTGCATAATTATTGTTACTAGGATGGCAGAGTAAAGGAGTTCTTTTGTTAAAGTGACTCTTGAGACGCATCTTAGTAACCATTCTTAACAAGGTCTATTATAATACTTCCTGAAATATTCAGGTTTACAAACTCTCGTATTGTTATCACTTAATTCTGCTCATATACTTATTTAACATGTATTCTTAAACCTTAATTTACACACACACACTTTAACATATGATTGTGGGTTGCATATTGGATTATTACATTATTTATGTTCTTTTGTTAAAGGTAACAACTAAGGGAAAGGAATTGTATATAATTAAAAAAAAGAGAAAAAAAAGAAAAAAAATGATGATAATAAAAATATAGATAAGTTTGGTTTCGTAGCCTCCCTAACCTAAGCAATTAAGCCCGAAGGGGTGTTTTAACACCTAATACCCTAAAGTCAACTGACTTGGGAGCTATTGGCCCAACGTTTGTTACATGGGTTGAGGAGAAAAGCTTAAGGGAATCAAACATTGTACTATCTACATATCAGTATCTGCGACCCGAGTTATTAAGCTCGTAGGGGTGTCTTAACACCTAATGCCCTAAGACCAACTGGTCTAGGAGTCATTAGCTGAAAGCTCGTTACATGGGTTAAAGATGCATGATGTTTTTAAATTATATGTATATACATTTAAAAAAAAAAGAAGTAAAAAAAAAAAGACAAAAATAATAATCCCATCCCAAGGAAGTTAACCTTAAACATTAGAACAAAAATTTTGTTTTCTTCCAAGAAAAGCCCCATAATTATGTGTTGATACATTGAGCACAAAAAAAAGGTTTATTAATATCTTGTTAAGAGGTATTGAGCAGATATATAAATTTAATGAGAGTTTGTTTATCTGGATAGATTAATGGAAGTTAAATGATGAATACCTTGCTTTGTGAAATTTGTAAATTGTGTTAACGCTTTGATTACTAGGGACTAGTAATAAGCTGGTTGGGGGGTGTGATTAGTAGTTAAAAGTGCATTTTTATCATGGTTTTATATCATCATTTTGCACTTGAAGTATGAATAACTCCTTAACTAAAATATATTTTATAATAATGTATCTAATAATATAAGATACCTATAATTTGTGGTAAATGTCTATTTTTAATGCAGCCCTATCACATAAATGAAAGAATTGATTGATGACTTGAAGAACTT
This sequence comes from Populus pruinosa, assembly GCA_026413675.1. Classification (NCBI taxonomy): domain Eukaryota; kingdom Viridiplantae; phylum Streptophyta; class Magnoliopsida; order Malpighiales; family Salicaceae; genus Populus; species Populus pruinosa. The sequence goes on from CM048606.1 coordinate 7,928,505, forward strand.
AAATTGCAAGGATAAAGAGATGGTCAAACTTAGAGAAGAGATGTCGGTGCAATCCAAACCGGAACACTGTTCGGTAATTGAGTCATATCTGGAGCTACATATCTCAGCTTTAGGTCCAATTTATATGGATGGAAAGGTAAGACATAGGCCTACAACTTTCATATGGAGCCCAAGATCTAAAAAGGCCATTATCAAGTCCAAATTGTAGCAACAACAAAGATGCCCGAATTTGTCTTCCAGCCCGAGCACTGTTCGGTATTTTGGCCATATCTGGAGTTCTAGAAGTCCAAATGAGCTGAATGTTTTACACAAGAAAGCTGAGACAATTGCCTACAACTTTCATGTTTACAACTGGCTCCAATTTTGACGTTATCAATGACGTTTTGGGCAGACAAGAGAAGATAAGGATTGTCACCAAGTCAAAAGTTGGCCACCCACTTATCAATTAGTCATCAAATCAATAGTTCCCAATTTTGGCCTATAAAAGGAGGCATTTGCCATGCATTGAGGCATCTTGGTTTCCAGATCAAGATCATGCTCTTCCTTTCTCTCTTTGTATTTTTTATGCTTTGTTTTCATTAATATTAAGTTTATGCCTTTCATTTCCTTTCCTTTACTTAGTTAGCTTTTATGTTCTTATTTTGTTTATCTATTTTTCTTTCTTTCATTATGTCTAGCTAAGTTAATTATGTCAAGGTGAAAAGGTTACACTAATGGTGTGAGAATAAGTATAATGTAAACTTAATATGGACTTTAATGTTTGATACTAACATGTTTTATATTTGTTATCTTGTTCACTCTTTAATACTTTGCTTGTTAAATGACTAATCTTGATTTATGTTGTATAACACTTGGTACAACAAATGCTTGGCACTTTCATAGCCCATAATGTATGGTATAACCGACACCTGAGCTATGAAAGGAACTTGATTTGTTGTTAACATAAGTTATAATCATGAATGCTTGACTAGATTTACAAGTATTAGCATTAATCGAATAAGATGACTAATGTAATCATGTAACAATCTATAATCTGATTGGAACCTCCTTCATGTGTGGTTTCCAATTGAATAATAAGAGTTTATATTATACTTGTTTGACATACCATTAGTGGAATCTCTAACCTTGACATTTGTTATTATCATTGTTTAATTAATATTTCATCTCAAAGTTCTCATCATCATCATCATCATCTTCTTCTTCTCTTTCATTACTACTACTACTACTACTAATACTATTATTATTATTATTATTATTATTATTATTATTATTATTATTATTATTATTTTTGTTGTTGTTGTTGTTGTTGTTGTTATTGTTATTGTTATTGTTATTGTTTATAATTGTTGTTTATAATTTGTACAATTAACCTTCCTGTGGTTCGACCCCGGTCTTGCCGGGTTATTTATTACTTCGACACTCCTGCACTTGGGAGAAGACATCAACCTTTTAGTCGTGTCAACTACCAATTTCACTTTCTTCACCTCCGAATAGTTAATCGCAATCAAAAATCCAATCCACCTTTTTTTCCCACTCCAAATATGCCTCAGGATCGTTTTAACTTGAAAAGAAGGTATTTTTAGTTTGATAGCATCCAAATCACCATCTAAATAAACACTCCCCCAACACAACAGAAATTTTCCCTTTGGCTGAATTGGCCCCTAGTTCTATTCCCATAATCCCTTCGGTTTCTAGGCTGCCGAAAACCTTCCGGATAGTCTATGGCCTCATCATCAAAACCACCATCACTAATATCACCAACGGCCTTCTCAAAAGCTTCAAATTTTGGGTGTTTGTACCAGCCTTGTTACCATGTTTCTCCACCCTATCAAGCTTGTCACACTCATTTCCCATCACAAAATTCATCCTCTCCATCATTTGTTTTGATCTGACATGATAGTACATGCAAAAAGTGGTTAGTGGTAAAAGAAAATTTATCCTCACGTCACTCGTGTTTCACTCAAACACTCTTAATATCCTCACACGCTCACACCTCTCATCTCACCTTGATATGTAATGCAATTAGGACCCCAGTAATTAGAATATCAAATTTGATCTAATTCCGAGTTGATTTGATCCAATTGTCCCATGTTTAGTTTTCTGCGGTAGAATCTAATAAACTTTTTTTTTGAACAATTTTTATTTTCTTTTCTCTTTTTTTTATGCTACTGATATATTTAGAACAATAAAAATATGTAATAACAAATTTTGTTTTTTTTTATATGCCGCAAATTCAAGGAGAATTATTATTATTATTATTCTTGTTACTACTACTACTACTACTACTACTACTACTACTACTACTATTATTATTATCATTGTTGTTATTACTATTATTGTTGTTGTTGTTGTTGTTGTTGTTATTGTTGTTGTTGTTTTATTATTATTTATAATTTGTAGAATTAACCACCTTGTGATTCAACCCCGCTCTTGCCGAGTTATTTATTACTTCGACACTCTTACACTTGGGAGAAGACATTAATCTTTTAGTCGTGTCAAAAAGAGTGGTCAATTGAAATCTGTTGAAAACATTGTGTGTCAAATCTGTGAAACAAATGAACACTCAACCAACGATTATCCAATCTTGCCTTCTTTTAAGGAATGTCTCCATGAATAAGCCTATGCTTTAAATAGTTTCCAAAGAGCCAACCACAACCTACACTCCCAAGCATATAACCCTGATAGGAGAAATCATCCAAATTTCAGTTGAAATGGTGATAATAACAGTTAACAAACTTCATAACCACTGTTTCAAGCACATCACAATTTTCAAAATTCTCATGGATATGCACCTCCTTATGCTACACCTCCTAGAAGAAATCTTAAGGAAGAGACAATCAATACTCAACTTGCTGAAAACATGACAGATTTTAAAGATACTCTTCTAAAATTAACATCTACTCTCAGTTTCCAAGAGAAAGGTAAGTTTCCATCTTAACCACAACAAAATCCCAAGGGGCAATAAAATGCAAATGCAAGTAGTTCCGAACGTCAACACATGGATCAAGTCAAATTAGTCACTACTTTTTTTTTTGGTAAGTTGATGTATATATTAAAGGAAAACGATACAAGGATTATAAGGGGCATACCCCAGATTTACAATGAGAACAGAAACGTAAAACAAAAGATGGCTACATGCTAGCCACCGAACTAAAAACTCAAGACGTAACATAATTCGTTGGGGAAACCAACACAACCAGCTAAATATCAAATGAAGAATCCATGTTATTGACCCTCCAAGCTCGTTGGATCCTTTTATTTTCTTCTGTTGGTAGAACGTTCCTCATCAAATCAAGCTTATCACGGATGATACATTCGATTTGATGAAAGACCAAATTCTGATTTCTAGATATTCCAGCAAAGGTCCTTGCATTCCTTTCTTGCCAGATATGATATACTGTAGCTGCAAAACTGAGTTTACGAGAAAAATTGATGAAACGTTTGCCATGCCATACGACAGCGGCCCATCGAATCCATTCATCCCATCCTTTTGTCATTCTTGGAATGTTGCATTTATCACAAACATCCCACTAGATCGCTTTAGTATAGGAGCATTCAAAGAGCAAGTGGTTGTGATCTTCGTTGTTGCGGAGACAGAGTGAGCATCTATTGGGACCATGTATACCAAATCGATGAAGTCTATCTTGATTTGTGAGTTTCTGTTAGACAGCCACCCATAGAAGAAACGAATGTCTTGGAACAGCATTCTTAAACCACACAATGTCATGCCATTCGACCATCGTATGATGAAATCTTAGTTGTTCCCAAGCTACTTTGATTGAGAATTAGTGATTTAGTGAATCCAGCCAAACAATCTCATCCTTTTGCCCCATCATAGGATTAGAATTGGAAGGAATAGCTTCTACAATGGGGTGCCAGCCAATAGCTTGAGTGGTAGGAAGTTTCCATTCTGAGTTATGAATCAGCATATTCACCTTCGCGTTCTTTTCCATACCTGAATCATAGATGAATCTGTCACCATAAGAATCAGCAAGCGGGCTGTGAGGATGCCAATTGTCAAACCATAGAGAAGTTGTCCTACCATCCCCTATGATGTACTTCATCTTTGGCCATGCTAAGGATCTGAGCTTTAGAATTTTTCTCCATGCCCAAGAGCAATTATATGGCGTCTTAATTGTCCAGAAATTCCTACCTTGCAACAGATTACATCTGATCCAAGTAGACCAGATTGAGCCATTTGAGTCATTGCACAGGTTCCAAATGTGTTTCAACAAAGCAATCATGTTCCATTCTGTTATCCTTTTTATTCCTAGCCCCCCCTCCTTTTTTGGAAGACATACCTGATCCTAAGTCACTTTAGCCCCAGTAGTTCTCATATCTGAACCTGACCAAAGAAAGGATCTCATAATTTGCTCCACATTTTTTATGACTTGCCCAGGTAAGAGGAAGAGAGATGCCCAATAGACCTGGATGGAAAATAAAACTAAATTAATCAGTTGTACTCATCCTGATTACGAGAGTGTTCTATAAGTCCAATGTCGAACTTTAGAGGTGATTCGATCCACGAGACCCTTACAATAAACAACCTTTAGTCTGGACGAGATAAGAGGCACTCCCAAATATTTCATAGGGAGCTCCCCCTCTGCAAACCCAAGAATACGAATAATTTCTTCCCTCTCAGCATTTAACACACCGCTTAAGAAGATGTCACTTTTATTTGGATTTGGATACAGACTTGATAGATCTTGAAACTTTGTCAGCACAGTTTTGATCATACGAATTGAGTTTACAGATGCTAAAAATCATCAACTTGTCAACAAAACAAAGATGAGAAATGTTGTCCTTCTTGCATCTCCACTGGAACTTGAAGTTTTGGTTGGCACTCATCTTGCAGAATAGCCCCGAAAGGATTTCCATACATAGGACAAACAAATATGGAGAAAGTGGATCCCCTTGTCTCAGCCCTCTCCCCCCTGGAAAATAACTTGCAAGCTCATCATTGACGTTGATAGAGAATTGACATGATGTAACACACAAACTATAATCCAATCAATGATTGTTCCAGGGAATCCCGTTTTTCTTAACGTAGCGTCAACGAAATCCCACCGAACCGAGTCATAAGCCTTCATCAGATCTACTTTCATAGCACAACGGGCAGGTCCCATAGATTTATGATAGCCTTTCGTTAGTTCCTGAGACAAAAGAATGTTGTCGCTGATTCTCCGTCTAGAGATAAAAGTAGTCTGATACGGACCTACTAAGGATGGAAAAACAACTTTGATTCTCCCAGCTAGAATCTTAGCGATGCATTTGTACACGGTATTGCAGCAAGATATAGGACGAAAATTTGTCAACCTCGTAGGATTCTCCGAGTCTGAAAGAAGGAGCTAATAGCGTTGATTACATCTTCCCCAACTATGTGCCATATTCTTTTGAAGAAACCTGCGTTAAATCCATCCAGACCAGGGGCTTTGTTGATCTTCAAACTAAACATAACATGCTTAATCTCCTACCTTATTATATCTTGTGCTAATACATGTTGTTGCGTCAAAGACAGTTTCAAGTTAATTGTCGATTCCATCTCTTCCTCATTTAGAACCCTAAGCATCTATTCCACTCTTAACACACGCTGGAAGTACGCAATTACTTCTGATTTAACTGCCTCGTGTCCTTCGACAACCTCTCCATCCTCCCTTGTAAGTGAAAGAAGTTTATTTCTATGTTGTCTTCCATTTACTGATTTGTGAAAGTAGCCAGTATTCTGATCCCCCAAGCTAAGCCACTGTATCCTTGACTTCTGTTTGAAAAAACTCTCTTCAGCCTTGACGATAGAAGCGTAGTTACATACAACATCCCTTTCTCGCATGCACAAAGTTGGATTCCCATGTGCTGTATGTAGAGCCTGTTGAGCCTTATCCATTTCATCTTTTGCATCTTTGACTCTATCTGAAATGCTGGAGACGTGAGTGATATTGAAAAGTTTCCAACCTGTCCTTATGACCAGCCCACGAAGTAGACCTTCCTAACCTATCTGATTGGTAGCGGATAACATCAAAGTCTCCCATAAGAATCCATGGGCTGGACTCCCATCCATCACTACGACTCACTATATCAGACCATAATGCCTCACGTAAGGAAGCGCTATTGTCTCCGTAAATAATTGAAGCATTGATACAGATATTGGTAGCTAATATAGTGACAGAAACATGAATAGCCTGGTCTGACATTCCAAGGACATTAACCTTCACCACATCAGCATTCCAACAAACCCAAATACGACCACAACAAGAGAAATCATAATTATACAAGGACCAATTACATTCCAACATCTAATAATCATACGAAAATAGAGAGGAGTACAAACAACAACAACACAAAGATTACCTCAACATGCCCCCAGGCGAGGAGATAGATCTCTTATTCTCCTTTGAAGAGTTTTTCTCTAGAGAGTCTCTAGCCTTAATAGCTAACTGATTAACAGTTTTCCTTTCGGTGGAATTCAGAGTTTGTGGGCTTGTCAGGATTGGTGACGTCAACTCCTTATCGGTTCATTCCCCATCTGTATCACCTCCCATTGCGTCAATATCTATATTCAGCTCATGACTATTAACAAAAAGAACCTGGTTCACGGTCGCACAATCAGATTTATTGAAGATGGCTAAACTTTGATCTAAAGCAGTACTTGTACCCCCCTGCTCCTGCTTCATGTCTCCTCGTGAACTCTTCAAAACAAGAGGAGAGGTAGGATTTTCATTTTCATAACAATCAGCATTGCTCACATCTGATGCAGCCTTCTCATTCATATTACAATCAGAAATATTTGTACCAGATGTCGAACAACCTTTCTCATTACAGTTATGCACTTTAGATGCCAAAGGACCATTCTCACCACTCACAGAACCCTTATTTCATTTAGCAACTACCTGCCATTGAAACTGATTCTGCTTTCTATCCGTAGATTTAGAGTTCCCAGCTCTTACCCTCTGCCTCCATTGTAAGATTATCACTGTTATTAGTAGCACATATCGCTGTCGTGTGTCCAAAGACATTACAATTATTGCACTTCAATGGTATCCATTCGTAATCAGCTGAAATTGTTATGAATAACCCATTTGGACAGCGAAGGTCGTATTCCTTAACCAGCATCTTCATAGCATCAATCTCAACACAAACTCTTGCATAGCTAGGCCTTTGACGTAACAATGTAGTCTGATTAGCACGAAGAGGAACCCCAATAGCACTCGCTACACAACTCAACCCCTTAATCGTCCAATACTTGAGAGGAACATTATACAGCCTAACCCATACCGAAACTCTGACCAAATCACCTTTCAAAAATTACATGTTCGGTTGCCAACGTTTAAGCACCAAAGGTCTGCTTGCCATGTGCCATGGGGCTGTTTCCAGCACATTAGTGGCATGATCAACAGAATCAAAAGTGAATAGGAAGAAACCATTATCTGAAGATTAAACTTCTGATAGACCGTAGGAGCCCCATATTCTTTTCGCAATAGAATTAACAACGGAATATGGTAATTTCTGACCCACAAAATGATCAACTAGGGTGGATTTTTAAAGTTCGCAGCCATCCTCAAACACATCAAGTGGATGAGCTATTGTCACACAACCATCAGTCATAGCAGGGGGAGTAAAATGCAGATTACGAACTAGAGAAATACCAAGGTTCTTGTTACCCTCATTGTTATCAACATCATAACCCTTCAAAGCATTTAAAAAATTCAATTTGGGGCTAAGGTTTAGCTGGTCTTGTTGCTGAGACCCTACCTTCAACTCATCAACTTTAGAACCCAACACATGATTCATTTCTGAAACAACATTAGAAGCTTGGGAATCAGAGTGTTTCTTCTCTATGCTAGCTTCAGAATCAGCTTGATTAACACTAGTAAACTGAGAAATCCTCATCCCATGGCTGTTCAACATATCTTGATGCTCTAATCTTAATATATGTCAAGACTTGACTCCATTGTGTTGTTCATTGTTAGAGGTAATCATTGGAACAGAATCCATAACAGAACATAAGGACATTATGGCAGCATACAAATACTAGAAATACCAAATTCTAAGAAGAGAAACTGAGTCTAAAAAGTAAACTCATCTCAGAAACAACAACAATGTAATCTCAGAAACAACAAGATTCAGATTTGTTCATGAAGGAAGAAGAGAATTACAGAATTACGAGGCCAGTATCTTTGAGATCATTGATTGGAATGATGATCCGTGCGGTCAAGCTGTAGAGTATGTTTTTACGAACAACATAATAAAAAATGGTGACGATCCAACGGTGAACAAAGAAGATCAAGCTTAAACAAAACCCAATTCAGTCTGATGCAACTAAAAATACAGAATAGTAGAAATATTACGAGATTAATATCTCCCACCTCATTGATTGGAATGAAGATCCATTCGGTCAATGTTTCAAGAAGGTTGGAACGAACAACATAGTAAGAAATGAGGACGATCCAACGGTGGACGGAGTAGATCTAGCTCCAACAGTTTTATCTCTAATCTCTCTCTCTCCAGATATCTCTCTCTCTAAGTTTTCAATGTCTCCAGACTCCTGTTTTTGTTTATTTGTCTTTCAGTCCTTAGTGTCTTCATACTTTCTTTATTGTCATTAGCTTTCGTTTTGAGTTTTGATATATATATATATATATATATATATATATATATATGAAAAACAAAGCAAATAAAGTATTACAATCAAGATTTCATGTATTCTAACAAGCTATTAGGATTCAAAAAGAGGTGGTATCAAGGGAAGAGAAATAAAGATATAAGAGTTTTTTTCAAAAAAATACAAGAGTCTCTATTCTATAGGAGATGCAACAAGAACTTAATGTGTTAACAACATTAGTTGATGCCCAATAAGCTTTAGAAAAAGAGGAGGAGGAATTGATGTGCATCATGGGAATGATAATCCATCTCGTAAAGGTAAATCAAATATGCAAGAGGATTCAGATGGTCCAATGACAAGAGCGAGAGCGAAACAACTACAAAGGACCTTGACGAGTCAGATTGGAATGATTGAAGCTGCGTCGGAGTTAAAATTTGGCAATCAGTTTCAAATTGGTTCAAGGGTGCTTATTTGCCTACAATTGGAGCTTAAAGATGAGAAGAGCCCTTAATGGTTCTTTTGATGCTGGACTACTTGAATTTGGGTTGATAATGCAAATAAGTTAAGAAATTGATGTTGTTTACGTCAGCACAGTAGATAAATTTGAACTCGAATTTGAAGTCATCCATTGCATGTGAAAACAAGACTAATCTAGGTGGATTTCAAGTTCAGAACGTGATCTTTCCAGATTTTCCAACCATGATTGCATTGGACTTTTGTGCAAGAAGTTATAGCCATTTTAAATTCGGTCTGTTTATGTTTCAATTAAAGTCAGAAAATGTGTGCTAGTGTAATTTGTCTGGTTACTTTGTCAAAGTCCAAGTTTTGGGCTTGATTTCTATCATGTTGAATTTTCCTAAGTGTGGAGGGATGTTCCATTATAAATATGGCATCAGAATATGTAATAAACAACTTTTGGCCAATATTTGAACTTAATTCCGAGAATTAAGAGTTATTCTTCCAAATTGATTTGTGAAGAACCCTACCTGACTTATCACTCTTCAATCACAAAGAGTGTGGCGTCAAAATCCTAGATTGATCTTTGTGGCGTCTAGATCGACTTATCAAAGTATCACTCTAGTTTATCCTCCATTTTATTTACCTTAAAAATACTATAATCTAGCCTAAACACCAAAAGAAAGACAATACAACCAGACCCATCCTTCATCCATTTTCGTCAGATTCATTGTTGCCGATTTTTGAATCATTCACGGCACAACAGGAATGCTGCAATGATGACAAATGAAAAAAAAGGGTTGCTACCTTCATCCAAAGTTGTTGGCGAGGAAAGAACTCCAAAGTCTTCAAAGCGAGGCAAAAACACTATCCTCATTTCTATCAATGATTTGAGGATGAATCATCTTAAAGAGAGAGGGAATGATACAATCTGTCAGAAGATCAAACTGTCGGAGCTAGATCTAGTCCGTCTACCGTTGGATCATTCTCATTTCTTACTATGTTGTTCTTTCCAACCTTCTCGAAACATTTCGTTAATTTTTCTCGTAAACTCAGTTTTGCAGCTACAGTGTATCATATCTGGCAAGAAAGAAATGCAAGGACCTTTGCTGGAATATCTAGAACTCAGAATTTGGTCTTTCATCAAATCGAATGTATCATCCGTGATAAGCTTGATTTGATGAGGAACGTTCTACCAACAATTGAAAATAAAAGGATCTAACGAGCTTGGAGGGTCAATAACATAGATTCTTCATTTGATATTTAGCTGGTTGTATTGGTTTCTCTAATGAATCAAGTTAGGTCTTGAGTTTTCAGTTCGGTGGCTAGCATGTAGCCATCTGTTGTTTTACGTTTCTGTTCTCATTGTAAATCTGGGGTATGGGGCCCCTTATAATCTTTGTATCGTTTTTCTTTAATATATACGTCAACTTACCAAAAAAAAATAATGATACAATTCGGGCAATAAAAATATAATTAGATTTAGATTCTAATGTAAAATGCACAATTGTCCAGTTTCATAGCAATAGTTATAATTCTCAATCTGACCATTAAATTGGGCTAAAAATTTATATGGACTCTCCTGTATCGTTGTCCTACCTTGAGAATCATAATATGGGTTAACAGAGGCTTTACAGATTTGTTATTTACTTCCTTTTAACTTGTGAAGTTCCTATTTGGCTAAGATTTTTTTCCTATAAGGATGTGAGAACTAGTTTTGAGAATTTCCTAGTTTATAAAGGTATTTAATGGACAACAACATAGTTTTTTATACAATACGAGCAATAAAAAAAATCAAATTCGAATTCTAACGTAAAATACACAACTATTTAGTTTTACGATAATAGTTATAATTCTCAATCCAACAATTGGATCTGGCTAACAATTTACGTGAAGTCACCTCACATGTCATCCCACCTTAGGTTAAAATTCTAGGTCAATCAGACTTTGAAAAGACACCGCAATACTAGTCAATAAATGTTATATGAATTTTGTTATTTACTTTCTTTTGAATTATAGACTTCTTATTTGATTAGGATTTTTTTCTTAAAAGGATGAGGTAACTTGCTTGTTTTGGGAGTCTCCTAGTTCTCCTAGGTTGTAACATAGTTTTCACGTATGGCAAGATTCATAAATGTTTTAAAGATCTCAGATTTAGGTCTACTTTATATGGATGGAAAGGTAAGACATAGACCTATAACTTTTATATGGAGCCCAAGATCTAAAAAGACCATTTTCAAGTCCAAATTGTAGCAACAACAAAGAAGCCCGAATCTGTCCTCCAGTCGAGCACTTTTAGTAGTTTGGCCATATATGAAGTTCTACAAGTCCAAATGAGCTGAATGTTTTACACAACAAAGCTGAGATAATTGCCTACAACTTTCATGTTTGCAACTGGCTCCAATTTTGATGTTATCAATGACGTTTTGGGCAGACAAGTGAAGATAAGGATTGTCACCAAGTCAAAAGTTGGTCACCCACTTATCAATTAGTCATCAAATCAATAGTTCCCAATTTTGGCCTATAAAAGGAGGCATTTGCCATTCATTTAGGCATCTTGGTGTTCAGATCAAGATCATGCTCTTCCTTTCTCTCTTTGTATTTTTTGTAATGTTTATGCTTTGCTTTCATTAATATCAAGTTTATGCCTTTCATTTCCTTTCCTTTACTTAGTTAACTTTTATATTCTTATTTTGTTTTTCTATTTTTCTTTCTTTTATTATGTCTAGCTAAGTTAATTATGTCAAGGTGAAAAAAGTTACACTAATGGTGTAAGAATAAGTATAATGTAAACTTAATATGGACTTTAATGTTTGATACTAACATGTTTTATATTTGTTATCTTGTTCACTCTTTAATACTTTGCTTGTTAAATAACTAATCTTGATTTATGTTGTATAACACTTGGTACAACAAATGCTTGGCATTTTTTTTTTCCGGTAAGTTGACGTATATATTAAAGGAAAATGATACAAAGATTATAAAGGGCATACCCCAGATTTACAATGAGAACAGAAACGTAAAACAACAGATGGCTACATGCTAGCCACCAAACTGTATGGTATAACCAACACGTGAGCTATGAGAGGAACTTAATTTGTTGTTAACATAAGTTATAATCATGAATGCTTGACGAGATTTACAAGTATTAGCATTAATCGAATAAGATGACTAATGTAATCATGTTAACAATCTATAATCTGATTGAAACCTCCTTTACGTGTGGTTTTCAATTGAATAACAAGAGTTTATATTATACTTGTTTGACATACCATTAGTGGAATCTCTAACCTTGACATTTGTTATTATCATTGTTTAATCGTTACATTAATATTCATTCTCAAAGTTCTCATCTTCTTCTTCGTCTTCTCCTTCTTTTTCTTTATTATTATTATTATTATTACTATTATTACTATTAGTACTATTATTATTATTATTATTATTATTATTATTATTATTATTATTATTATTATTATTATTATTATTGCTATTGTTATTATTGTTATTACTATTATTATTATTGTTCTTATTATTGCTGTTGTCGACACTCCTATACTTGGGAGAAGACATCAATCTTTTGGTCATGTCAATTACACTAACTATCTTATTCTAATAATGTTAATAGTTGTAAATGTTATTAGGTATTCATGACTATAACTTGTATTAACAAAAAAATCAAGATTCTTTCATAGCACAAGTGTAGGTTATACCATACAGTTAGGCTATGAAAGTGCCAAGTATTTGTTATATCAAGTGTTATACAATATAAATCTAGATTAACTATTTAACAAGCAAAATATTATAAGTGGATAGGATAACAAATACAAAACATGTTAGTATCAAACATTAAAGTTATATTATACTTATTCTTACACCATTAGTGTAACCTTTTCACCTTGACATAAAGAACTTAGCTCATAATGAAGAAGAGAAACATAAATAAATAAGATAAGAACATAAATGAGATATAAGTTAACTAAATAAAGGAAAGGAAATGAAAGACATAAATAAGAGATTAATAATGAAAGCAAAGCTTAAGCATTACAAACTTCAAGTGCAAAATATAGGCCTACATTTAAGATAAACATTTACCATAAATTAAAGGTATTTTATAGTATTAGACTTATTATTATAAAACATGTTATAGTTAAGGAATTATTGATACTTTAAGTGCAAAATACTAATATAAAACCTTAATAAAATACATCTTTAAGTACTAATAAGTTATACCATACGGTTGACTATGAAAATGCCAAACATTTATTGTACCAAGTGTTATACAATACAAATTTAGATTAATCATTTAACAAGTAAGGTATTAAGAATTAATAAAATAAAAATGATAAGACATGTTAATAGTAAGTTATTTAGAATATAATCATTGAATTCTGTATTGTGTCTTATTATACTTCTCTTAACACCATTAGTGAAATATTTTCACATTGACATAATAAACTTAGCTAAACATAATGAAAAAGAGAAACATAAATCAATAAAAGAAGAACATGATTATTAAGTATATGACACGACTAAAAGATTGATGTCTTCTCCCAAGTGCAGGAGTGTCGAAGTAATAAATAACCCGACAAGACCGGGGTCGAACCACAGAGAGGTTAATTGTATAAATTATAGACAACAATTATAAATAACAATAATAGTAACAATAACAACAACAATAATAATAGTAGTAGCAATAATAATAGTAGCAGTAGTAATAGTAAAAATAGTAGTAGTAGTAGTAGTAGTAGTAGTAGTAGTAGTAGTAGTAATAATAATAATAAATAAAAAGATGGAGAAGAACACTCTCGTATGCAGGATGAGTACAACTGATTAATTCAGTTTTATTTTCCATCCAGGTCTATTGGGCATCTCTCTTCCTCTTACCTGGGCAAGTCATAAAAAGTGTGGAGCAAATTATGAGATCCTTTCTTTGGTCAGGTTCAGATATGAGAACTACTGGGGCTAAAGTGGCTTGGGATCAAGTATGTCTTCTAAAAAAGGAGGGGGGGCTAGGAATAAAGAGGATAACAGAATGGAACAAGATTGCTTTGTTGAAACACATTTGGAACCTGTGCAATGACTTAGATGGCTCAATCTGGTCTACTTGGATTAGATGTAATCTGTTGCGAGGTAGGAATTTCTGGATAATCAAGACGCCACAGAATTGCTCTTGGGCATGGAGAAAGATTTTAAAGCTCAGATCCTTAGCATGGCCAAAGATGAAGTACATCATAGGGGATGGCAGGACAACTTCTCTATGGTTTGACAATTGGCATCCTCACAGCCCGCTCGTAGATTCTTACGGCGATAGATTCATCTATGATTCAGGTATGGAAAAGAACGCGAAGGTGAATATGCTGATTCATAACTCAGAATGGAAAATTCCTACCACTCACGCTATTGGCTGGCACCCCATTGTAGAAGCTATTCCTTCCAATTCTAAACCAATGATAGGGCAAAATGATGAGATTGTTTGGCTGGATTCACCAAATCACAGATTCTCGATCAAAATAGCTTGGGAACAACTAAGATTTCATCATACGATGGTCGAATGGCATGACATTGTGTGGTTCAAGAATGCTGTTCCAAGACATTCGTTTCTTCTTTGGGTGGTTGTCCAACAGAAACTCATAACTCAAGATAGACTTCATCGATTTGGTATACATGGTCCCAATAGATGCTCACTCTGTCTCCGCAACAACGAAGATCACAACCACTTGTTCTTTGAATGCTCCTATACTAAAGCGATCTGGTGGGATGTTTGTGACAGATGCAACATTCCAAGAATGACAAAAGGATGGGATGAATGGATTCGATGGGCCACTGTCACTTGGCATGGCAAAAGTTTCGTCAATTTTTCTCGTAAACTCAGTTTTGCAGCTACAGTGTATCATATCTGGCAAGAAAGGAATGCAAGGACCTTTGCTGGAATATCTAGAACTCAGAATTTGGTCTTTCATCAAATTGAATGTATCATCCGTGATAAGCTGGATTTGATGAGGAACGTTCTACCAACAAATGAAAATAAAAGAATCCAACGAGCCTGGAGGGTTAATAACATAGATTCTTCATTTGATATTTAGCTGGTTGTATTAGTTTCCCTAACGAATCAAGTTAGGTCTTGAGTTTTCAGTTCGGTGGCTAGCATGTAGCCATCTATTATTTTACGTTTCTGTTCTCATTGTAAATCTGGGGTATGCCCCTTATAATCTTTGTATCGTTTTCCTTTAATATATAGGTCAACTTACCAAAAAAAAAAAAGATGGAGAAGAAAAAGAAGATGAGAACTTTGAGATGGAATATTAATGTAAAAATTAAACAATAATAATAACAAATGTCAAGGTTAGAGGTTCCACTAATGGTATGTTAAACAAGTATAGTATAAACTTTTATTATTCAATTGGAAACCACACACAAAGTAGGTTCCAATCGGATTATAGATTGTTAACATGATTACATTAGTAGATTGTTAACATGATTACATTAGTCATCTTATTCAATTAATGCTAATACTTGTAAATCTCGTCAAGCATTTATGATTATAACTTATGTTAACAACAAATCAAGTTCCTTTCATAGCTCAGGTGTCGGTTATACCATACAGTATGGGTTATGAAAGTGCCAAGCATTTGTTGTACCAAGTGTTATACAACATAAATCAAGATTAGTCATTTAACAAGCAAAGTATTAAAGAGTGAATAAGATAACAAATACAAAACATGTTAATATCAAATATTATAGTCCATATTGAGTTTACATTATACTGATTCTTATACCATTAGTGTAACCTTTTCACCTTGACATAATAAACTTACCTAAATATTATGAAAGAAAGAAAAATAAATAAATAAAATAAGAACATAAATAAGATAAAAGTTAACTAAGTAAATGAAAGGCATAAACTTGATATTAATGAAAGCAAAGCATAAATATTACAAAAAATACAAAGAGAGAAAGCAAGAACATGATCTTGATCTGGAAATCAAGATGCCTAAATGCGTGGCAAATGGCTCCTTTTATAGGCCAAAATTGGGAACTATTGATTTGATGACTAATTAATGAGTGGGTGACCAACTCTTGACTTGGTGACAATCTTTATCTTCTCTTGTCTGCCCAAAACGTCATTGATAACGTCAAAATTGGAGCCTCTTAAAAACATGAAAGTTGTAGGAAATTGTCTCAACTTTCTTATGTAAAAACTTCAACTCATTTTGACTTCTAGAACTCTAAATATGGCCAAAATACTGAACAGTGCTCGGGTTGGAGGACAAATTCGGGCTTTTTTGTTGTTGCTACAATTTGGACTTGAAAATAGCCTCTTTAGATCTTAGGCTCCATATGAAAGTTGTAGGCCTATATCTTACCTTTCCATCCATATAAAGTAGACCTAAATTTGAGATCTATAGCTTCAGATATGACCCAATTACCGAACAGTGTTCTGGTTTGGATTGCACGAATATCTGTTTTCTAAGTTTGGCCATCTCTTTATCCTTTCAATTTTAGTTCTTAAATTCATCAATCAATCCTTTCATTTATGTGATAGGCCTGTATTTAAAATGAACATTTATCACAAATTAAAGATATCTTATATTATTAGATATATTATTATAAAACATGTTTTAGTTAAGGAGTTATTGATACTTCAAGTGCAAAATGATAATATAAAACTTTGATAAAAATGCACTTTTAAGTACTAATCAGTATAAT
Source organism: Populus pruinosa (assembly GCA_026413675.1). Taxonomy (NCBI): domain Eukaryota; kingdom Viridiplantae; phylum Streptophyta; class Magnoliopsida; order Malpighiales; family Salicaceae; genus Populus; species Populus pruinosa. Next base: position 7,945,264 of record CM048606.1, read on the forward strand.
AAAGGAAATGAAAGATATAAATAAGAGATTAATGAAAGCAAAACTTATATATTATTAAAATATAAAGAAAGAGAGTAAGAACATGATCTTAATTTGAAAACTATGATGTTTAAATGCATGGAAAATACCTCCTTTTATAGGCCAATATTTAAAATTATTGATTTGATAATTAATTGTTGAGTGGGTGGCCACCTCTTAACTTTGTGACAATCCTTATTTTCTTGTCTGAATAAAACATCATTGCTGATGTCAATAGATAGTCTTCATGAAATTTCAGGAAAATTATCTCAACTTTCCAATAATAAAAAAAAAGAATCAGTGCATTTGGACTTCTAGAATTCAAGATATGGTCTTTCACATTAAATAGTGTCTGGATTGCAGGACAGATTCTGACTTCTCCATTATTGCTATAATTTGAACTTAAAAACGATCTTTTTAAATCTTGGACTCTGCCTTTTTGAATATTGGACTCTTAATGAAAGTTTTTAATGCAAATCTTGTGATCACATGTCACACAACCCTCAATCTAGATTGAGATATGATTTTGGAATACCGAAATAAGTTTGATAGGAGTGTGACACAATGTAAAACTACCCTAAAACACCAATACTATTGGATCAAGTAGAATGACGCCACAAAATCAGTTAATCTTTGATAAGTCAGATTTAGTTTGTTCAAAAATTGAAAAATATAAGAATTACTCTCATATGTTAAAACTAAAAAATTCAAAAGTAATAATCATCAAAGCTACCAAAATTTTAGCTTACATGAGTTTAAATACTTCTTGAAAAATTAAATCTAGTGAACCCTTTATATGGACTTATATGAGGTCCATTTAAAACTAATTCAAAACTTTAAACTGAAAAGCCCATAACTTAATCCAAACAAGTCTTGGATCCTAACTGAAAATAAAGTATTAATTAAGCCCAAATATAAAAAATAATAAAAATAACTAACTTGTCATTAAATACCACTAACCCTTCTTTCATTGTGTAACTAGGATAAATAAGGAATCCTTATAAGAAAAGAATTATGAAACATTATTGAATTCTTACCACACTTGAAAATTATATTGTAACTCATTAAAGATTCTTGTAGAACTAGAAAATTCCTAAAATAAGCTCCCACATCCTTGAGAAAAGGATCCTTACCAAATAGAAAGTACACAAGTCAAAAAAAGTAAATAATATAATTCATATAGCCTAATCAGACTTATATTGCAAGTCCTTTTCGAACGAGGATGCTTTTGAAAATGTACCCCAACAAAGAAAAACACCTTTGGAATATTCTGGTAAAGTTTTAGCTCTATCCAATAGTGGGATTTGAAGTTATGTTAATAGCATAAAACTGAATAGCAGAAACTTTTTACACCAAAATCCAAATCTAACCTTGTTTGGTTCGTATCACAAGGTTGAATTATATCAGTTTTAGGCCTATATATCAATTTTTCATCCATATAGACCAGAATTAAATTTAAGTTCTACATCTTTATAAATGATTCAATAACTAAATAGTATTCTAGTTTGAATTCAACCAATATCTCTTTTCTAAGCTTCGCCCTCACTTTGTCTTCTCGATTTCAGTAGTTAAACGCATCAATCAATCCTTTGATTTATGTGATAATACTGCATTTAAGATGAACATTTATTATAAATTCAAGGTATCTTATATTATCAGACTTATTATCATAAAACATGTTTTAGTTAAGGAGTTATTGATACTTCAAGTACAAAATAATAATATAAAACCTTGATAAAATGTATTTTTAGTTACTAATTAGCAAGGATAAACTTGAAGAGATAAGAAATAGAGAAAAAAAAAAGGCTATAAGAAGAGATGAAAGGTATAGAGAAAAGGAAATAAAATGACAAGAGGTAAAGAAAAGTGCATTGATTTAAGACCTTTAGAAGCATAGAGTTTAACAATTACTAATCATGAAGCATGAAGAAAAATTAAAAAAAAGAAGATGTAAAGAGCAAATAAAGGATGCAGTTAAATGTTATTTTAAGTTTATAATTAGAAAATACATTTTATTTATATTAATTATTTTTTTTAGTAGTGACTTGGTTGAATCGCAGTTCAATCAATTTTAAATTTTAAAAATTAAAATTGAAGTACAATTTTCTATATTTTTTAATTAATTAATTAATTAATTAATTTTTTAATTTTTTAATTTAATTAATTTATCAATTTTTCTCACCGCTAAGTACTACTTCCATTCTGCACGATCGTAATGGCAATAAAGCACCTCTCTTGTGGCCATGGCGCGTGGGATACACATGCTGTCCACCCATGGCTGCTTGTCAGAAAGTTTGCAAGGTGAGCTTTGTCCCACTTAGACATCGTTATTAACGCCTTGAAACCCTCTTTCCTTATCTTGATGACGTGAGGCCATCTTTTATTCACATTACGACCACCTCTTTCTACTCTTTTTTCCCAATAAAAAGCGAAACTTCTGCTTCCACTCTTAACCTTCCAAATTCTGCAACAAAAATGTCAGAACCCGCTTCAAAGCCATTCCTTCTATTCTGCGCTCTCAATTTTCTCTTCTTCACCTCCACTTTACCTCGTGATTTACCAGATGCCACTACAAGAACAACAACAACGACAACAATCCTTGATGTCACATCTTCTCTTCAACAAGCCCATAACATCCTCTCCTTTGATCTACAAACACAAAAACCCTTCACTCGGACTACAATCACCACATCCACCCCATCTTTCTCGAACTCTTCACTCTCTTTCTCCCTCGAACTCCGCCCCCGCGAAACCATCTACAAAATCCACCACAAAGACTACAAATCCTTAGTCCTCTCGCGACTCCACCGTGACACAGCCCGATTCAACTCACTCACAGCCAGACTCCAACTCGCCCTCGAAGACATCTCCAAATCTGACCTCAAACCCTTAGAAACCGAGATCAAATCCGAGGACCTATCCACTCCAGTCACTTCAGGTACAAGCCAAGGAAGCGGTGAGTACTTCACTCGAGTTGGTGTCGGTAACCCGGCAAGACAGTTTTACATGGTTTTGGACACAGGCAGTGACATTAACTGGCTACAATGTCAACCCTGTACAGACTGTTACCAGCAAATAGATCCAATCTTTGATCCAACGGCGTCCTCTACTTACGCTCCTGTCACTTGTCAATCTCAACAGTGTAGCTCTTTAGAAATGTCGAGCTGTAGAAGTGGGCAGTGTCTTTATCAGGTTAACTACGGCGACGGGTCGTATACTTTCGGTGATTTTGCTACTGAATCGGTGTCGTTTGGGAATTCTGGGAGTGTTAAAAACGTTGCTTTAGGCTGTGGTCATGATAATGAAGGGTTGTTTGTTGGTGCGGCTGGTTTATTAGGTCTTGGTGGTGGCCCACTTTCGTTAACAAACCAGCTTAAAGCGACGTCGTTTTCTTATTGTTTAGTGAATCGTGACTCTTCTGGATCGTCGACTTTGGACTTTAACTCGGTTCAACTCGGCGTTGATTCAGTTACAGCTCCTTTGATGAAGAACCGGAAGATTGATACCTTTTACTATGTGGGTCTCAGTGGAATGAGTGTCGGTGGGCAGATGGTGTCGATACCTGAGTCAGCATTTCGATTGGATGAGTCAGGGAATGGTGGGATAATCGTTGACTGTGGAACAGCAATAACTCGGTTGCAGACTCAGGCTTATAATCCTCTGCGTGATGCATTCGTGAGGATGACTCAGAATTTGAAACTCACCGGTGCTGTTGCATTGTTTGACACGTGTTATGATCTGTCTGGACAGGCAAGTGTAAGAGTCCCAACGGTGTCGTTTCACTTCGCTGATGGGAAGTCCTGGAATTTGCCGGCCGCCAATTATTTGATCCCTGTGGATTCTGCGGGGACGTACTGCTTCGCATTTGCTCCAACGACGTCGTCTTTGTCGATAATCGGGAATGTACAGCAGCAGGGGACACGTGTCACATTTGACCTGGCGAATAACCGCATGGGATTCTCACCCAATAAATGTCAGTAGTTAATGGTAACAGGTGTTTCTTTTATAGGTAGAGTGAAATGAAATTCGCCTTTTCTTCTATGGCAAATAAGGTGAATTAGTTTTCTAAATAGGATAATCGTGGATTTATTTGTATACATTTATTAGGATGATGAAATGGAGTAGTGACTAGTGGGAGTGGGTGGAAGTAGAGCCCATCTAAATAACTCCAATCAAGATGTGGATGGTTGAGTCATTGATTAGCCATAAATTGCTGTACTAGCACTAGCCTCTGTGTTCCGTTCAGTCCTCTGGAGTCTGGACTCTGGAGTTGAGTGGCATGTTAAATTGCGTGTTTATTTTACGTTTATTTTTTCTATGTGGCATAAGAGAGGTTCAAAAAATCAAATTTACCTACTAATAAGTAATATGTCCCATCTATCCTTTATTTTTTCTTAAAAAACGATAAAGGCAAAAAAACAAAGGAGCAAAAGTTGTTGAACAGTTGTAATAAAGAAGGAAACAAAGTCACGATCAAAAAAAGAAGGAAACAAAGAAAATGACAGCCATTTTAATTTTCAGTACGTTATAAATAAAAGGCTTTCATGCATGTGTGACACGTGGCACGAAGGAAAAAAATAATGACGGTGATTTGGATTCTATCCGTGGCTTATATAATTAAGCATGTTGATTGCCATAATAACAAAAATCAACAGAACTACTGAAAAAGGAAATACAGGCTACATCAAGTTGTTAAAATCGTATATGAAAAATATAAAATAAATTTGGATTGTAAAAAAAAATTATAAAATCATAAGAAAATTTAAAAATATATTAAAAAAATTTATATTTTAAATAAACATTTATTATATGTCAAGTATCTTAAAATATATAGTTTAAATAAAAATTTATATATAATTTAAATAACTTTTCATTAAATAATAATTAATAAACTTAAAACAAATAATTTATTTTTATGTTAAGTAAACTAAAACTAGTTTCATTATTCTTTATTTTTCTTATTATTCTTTAGATATTCATTAATATCATTAACATCAAGAGAATTATTAGTGTCATTACTAATACTCACATTAATATTATTAATATTAGTATTATTACTAGTACCAATACTAATATCATCAATTTAAATCTTTAAATTGCTACTCAAGCCAAATGTTGTTTGAAATAAAAAATATTTTTATTGATAATGTTTTGATTTTTTTAGAATTTTTATCAATATCTATATTATATTGTCATCTCACATCAAACTTATTACCAAAAGAATTTTTTTAAATAATGTAAATAAATTTTTTAATTTTTACGGGTTAAAACTTGAGATTAGTCAAACTCGATCAAAATCAATCAAACTATAAAATTAATTTAATTTTACTCGAGTTTAATCAATTTTAAATTTTAATCTGATTTGAAATCTTTTATATATATTAACTTCAAAAATCATTTTAAAGTAAACTTGTGATTGGATAACAATGGGCTACAGTTTTAGCTACTCTTTTCTAAACTGAACACCTGTACATAAGCTTCCAGCAGAACAAGTCAAAATTCCAATTAATAACCCTATATGTTGCAAGGTAAAGTTTCGAGTTCTATTGTCTTTGAGTTACATGTTTGCAGTGCTAAGTAACATTATCGTAAAATTGGTTGCATTGCAGACTGTTACTTTTTGATAAAGTTGTTAATTTTGTTGTAATGATGTTTTATTTTTCTTATTAAAATAATAAATTTTAATTTTAAAATATTTTAGTTTTTTATTTTAGAAATATATATAATTTCAATTTAGTGCCCAAGTAACTTTATCGTAAAATTGGTTGCATTGCATACTGTAACTTTTTGGTAAAGTTGTTAATTTTGCTGTAATGATGTTTTATTTTTCTTATTAAAATAATAAATTTTAATTTTAAAGTATTTTCTCTTTATTTTAGAAATATATATAATTTCAATTTAAATCTAAAAATTAATTAATTATAAAGTACAAACACAATGTCATGTATCTAAATATCATTACAAGATTTATAACCTTTAAAAATCAAGACATAAAATTTTAACTTAAAGTATTTCAACACAAATAAAATATCTAAATATTAAAAAAATAAAAGGTTTTAATATGAAAAAAAAAAAGCATAAATCAAACATTATCTCCATTATAACATAGAAATAAATCATTTTCTGGTGGTGACATGTATAAAAAGTCATCAACTAAATATTTTAATAAATAATTATTTTCATTAAGTTCAAATTAAATGATAAAATAAAATTAAGTTTAAATTAAATAATAAAATAAAATAGAGAGAGAAAAACTATAAAAGAGTCAACCTCTTATCAAATTTTACCTCGGATTAAATGTTAAAATAAAATAGAGAAAAAGGAAAAAATATAAAAAAGTTAATCTCTTATCAAATTTTACAATAATTAATCAACAAAACTATAATAGGTGTTTAATTTATTAAACTAAATGTATAACAAAAGTACTAACTTTTAGGGTTACAAATTCAAATTTACCTATAGAATAAAAGGTAATAAATAAACTTTTTATTATTATTTTTTTTTTCTTAAATTGCAACTATTAGTGGTACCATACTTTCTAGTATCTTTAAAAACCTCAAAAATCTATGTTCTCTTTAATAAACCTTAAATAAAAAAAAATTAATGGTAAAAATCAAAACCCAAAATGAATCCACATTACCTAAAATACGAACTTGATAAGGACCCAATTCTTAAAAATAATCAAGAAAATCACTTCAACAAGTCATTAAAGCTTGAATCTCTCACCAATAATTCATCAATTGCTAAGAGAAAACCATTAATAAAATGTAAACTTTAGAAACTTCTTTCAATAACTGAAACACATTATACAAGAAATGGTTGAAAAAAAAAGTTGAGGAAGATGGTGATGATGATTATGAAAATGAAAAAGATCATGAAACAATTAATCATGTCGTATGCATATAATTGTGAATTATAATTGTAATTAGTATTTGAAATGGAATGAACAAACCTGAAACATCTAGGTTAAAATCTAGACAAGAAATCCAAAATGACTTAAGATCTTAGTCAAGAAAAAATTTATTGTTTCACTTTGTTTTGCCTTTTGAAATAGTATACTGGTCGAAATGGAGCAAATTTAATATTCTTATTTTATGATCTATGGCTTTAGTATTTAACATGACATATAGAGTGAATAAAAACTAGAGTTCTCAAATGCTGATGTTATAGTCTTAAAACTGTAAAAAAATTAGAAAAGAAAGGTATGATATTTAATAAAAGCTTGAATAATAGTGTTAAAGTTCTCAAAATAAACAAAACATTCCTATATATATTAGTTGAATAATAGTATGAAAGTTCTCAAACTAAACAAAACATTCTTATTTATATTAGTTTTAGACCTGAAATTCTTTGTAGGAAATGATTTCCTATTAAAACATATCTAACTAATTGAATTTATCCAGCCTTGAGATTTCTAAATAATAAAATACTAATTAAACTAAAAGTTCTAATTTAAATATAAAAAATAATACAAATAAAAATAAGGTAAATAAAGACAATCTCAAATAATAGACTATATGAGCTTTATTTGAAGGTTTTTTTGATTTCTGATTGTCATGAAATATCAACCCAATAGAAAATAGAGCCTTCATAATCTTATGTCATAAGTTTATCTCAATTCAATGATCAGATTAAAATTTATGCTTGATTTATAAGACTGCATCTTAAACTCTTTTTAAACTTTTTAAAATTTTAAAATCTTAATCACTAATAAAATAACACAATAAATATTATTATGCCAAGAATATTAAAGAAAATGACCTATCTGTGTCCCCTTTACTTCTAACAAACTTGCCCTTATATTATTTGTCAAAAATTAAACTCTTCAACTCTAAAGGTTTATATATTTCAAATATTGTATTCTAGCCAATATATACATAAAGTAGCATGTTTTTGACATATAAATTTTAAAATTTAATTTATATTATGTGAAAGCCAAAGAAAAATTTATATTTAATCTTATACGTTTTATTCCTATAATGGCCATTTGTAGTTCCTTCACACATTCTTTGATATGGTTTGGCCTTGTGATACGACCCAAGCAAGGTAATATTTAATGATAAATTAGTTATTTTTATTATTTTTTTAATGTTTGACTTTAATTAAAACTTTATTTTGAGTTGAGATCCAAAGCTTGTTTGGATCAGGTTATGGGCTTTACAATTTAGGGTTTTTCAGTCAATTTTATTTGTGGGTTAGTTCAGCCCACAATAGTAGATCTATCAGGGTTAGTTTTTTAATAACTATTTAAACTCATGTAATGATTTTGGTAGGTTTTGATGATTATTACTTTTGAATTTTTAAATTTTAACATGTGAGAGTGATTCTTGCTTCTTGAGTTCTGGAACAAACTGAATTTGATTTATCGAAGATTAATTGGATTCATCATGTCATTTTACTCATTACAATAGTGGCGGTGCCTTGGGGCAGGTTTCCATTATGTCACACTTTTATCAGACCTATTTTGACTTTCCAAGATTAGATCTTAATTTTGATTGTGGATTGCATAACAACATGATCATGAGGTTTATGTCAATTCGTATTAGACCTAGGCTTCGAAACAAGGTATCAATTGAAACTTAATATTTTGTGTATTGCAAATGGGATCACATCGTATATCAAATTTGGTCTTATTCTGATATTGTTTACTTGAGATTTTAATTTGAGGTTCAATTCTGCTGCAAAAACACTATTCTTAGTGAACCATAAGCAAACCATCTTAGAATCAATTGAAACTTCATATTCTGTGTATTGGAGATGATATCGCACTATATATTAAATTTGTGCTTATTCTGATATCGACTTCTAGAGGCTTTAATTGGAGGTTAAATTTTGCTGTAAACTTATCATATATGGGGTTTGGATCTCTAAATATAGTAGAATGATCTATAAACTGAGATTTATTGTTTTTTTGGTATCCAAATACTATATATTAAATTCAAGGTCATTTCAATTTTGGTTTCTTTAGGTTTCAGGTTTTGTCTTGCTGTAACAAGTTTGATTTGCATTATCTTTCAACATTTATTTTGGTTATGTTGATTGTGTTCCTTCTAGTATATTACTATTATATTTGGGATATTTGGCTATTGTTTGAGTAATTTTCATTAATTTTATATTTGTTTGTTTTTTATTAGTTCTAGTCCAAACAAAAGTCAAATTTGTAATTTGGAGTCTAAATAAATGTTCTTCCAATTTTAAACTCTATTTTTATTGTATCTTCACCTTTTATTTTTTCTATTTGTGTCATGTATTTAGCAAAGGAAAGGGAACGAAGAAGGATTCTAACACAAGGATATGAAAAACTAAGTTATGGTTTAGGGGTTTTTAAACAAGAAGTTGATAAGTGTAGAAGATAATCTATGATCTTCAAGTTTTATGGGAAAAGAAGGTATAATGCTAGAAAAATAAAAGATGAAAGAGAGTCGCTGTTGTTATCATTCAAAAGCATGGATACAAGTGGTTAATACAACCTACTTATTTGAATTTCTTGTTAGGAACTGCTTTTATATATAGTGTTGTTGGAGAAAGGTGTGAGCAATAAGAGAAATCTAGAGGCTTAAACAAGACGCTATTGAAGTCATTACTAATCTTATTCAAGATTCAAAGATGAATCTTCTTGAAAATAGAAGGAATTATATGGTTCAGTCTTGTGATATGACTCAAGCAAGATCATATTCGGATTTTGGTGTAAAGTACATAATAGTCTAGGTTTACGGCAAGAGTCATAATTCTCAATCTGACTATTGAATCGGGCTAACATTTTACTTGGACTCTTTAGACATGTTCTCCCACCTTAAGTTAAAATGTCAAGTCAATCAGAGTTCAAAACGACATGGAAATACTTTTTTTTTTTATAAGTTGACATATGTATTAAAAGAAAACAATACAAAGATTATAAGGGGCATACCCCAGATTTACAATGAGAATAGAAACATAAAACAACAGATGGCTAGATCAGGTGATTCGATCCATGAGACCCTTACAAGAAACAACCTTTAGTCTGGACGATATAAGAGGCACTCCCAAATATTTCATAGGGAGCTCCTTGACACGACTCAAAGATTGATGTCTTCTCTCAAGTGCAGGAGTGTCGAAATAATAAATAACCCGGCAAGACCGGGGTCGAACCACAGGGAGGTTAATTGTACAAATTATAAACAACAATATAACAACAACAACAACAACAACAACAACAACAACAATAATAATAATAATAGTGATAATAATAATAATAATAATAAAGAAAGAGAAGAAGAAGAAGATGATGAGAACTTGGAGATGGAAAATTAATGTTAGGATTAAACAATAATAATAACAAATGTCAAGGTTAGAGGTTCCACTAATGGTATATCAAACAAGTATAGTATAAACTCTTATTATTGAATTGGAAACCACACATAAAGAAGGTTCCAATCAAATTATATATTGTTAACATTATTACATTAGTCATCTTATTCAATTAATGCTAATACTTGTAAATCTCGTCAAGCATTCATGATTATAACTTATGTTAACAACAAATCAAGTTCCTTTCATAGCTCAGGTGTCGGTTATACCATACATTATGGGCTATGAAAGTGCCAAGCATTTGTTGTACCAAGTGTTATACAACATAAATCAAGATTAATCATTTAACAAGCAAAGTATTAAAGAGTGAACAAGATAACAAATATAAACATGTTAGTATCAAACATTAAAGTGCATATTAAGTTTACATTATACTTATTCTTACACCATTAGTGTAACCTTTTCACCTTGACATAACTAACTTAGCTAAACATAATGAAAGAAAGCAAAATAGATAAACAAAATAAGAACATAAAAGTTTTTTTTTTTTTGGTAAGTTGACGTATATATTAAAGGAAAACGATACAAAGATTATAAGGGGCATACCCCAGATTTACAATGAGAACAGAAACGTAAAACAACAGATGGCTACATGCTAGCCACCGAACTGAAAACTCAAGACCTAACTTGATTCGTTAGGGAAACCAATACAACCAGCTAAATATCAAATGAAGAATCTATGTTATTAACCCTCCATGCTCGTTGGATTCTTTTATTTTCATCTGTTGGTAGAACGTTCCTCATCAAATCAAGCTTATCACGGATGATACATTCAATTTGATGAAAGACCAAATTCTGAGTTCTAGATATTCCAGCAAAGGTCCTTGCATTCCTTTCTTGCCAGATATGATACACTGTAGCTGCAAAACTGAGTTTACGAGAAAAATTGACAAAACTTTTGCCATGCCAAGTGATAGTGGCCCATCGAATCCATTCATCCCATCCTTTTGTCATTCTTGGAATGTTGCATCTGTCACAAACATCCCACCAGATCGCTTTAGTATAGGAGCATTCAAAGAACAAGTGGTTGTGATCTTCGTAGTTGCGGAGACAGAGTGAGCATCTATTGGGACCATGTATACCAAACCGATGAAGTCTATCTTGAGTTGTGAGTTTCTGTTGGACAGCCACCCATAGAAGAAACGAATGTCTTGGAACAGCATTCTTGAACCACACAATGTCATGCCATTCGACCATCGTATGATGAAATCTTAGTTGTTCCCAAGCTATTTTGATCGAGAATCTGTGATTTGGTGAATCCAGCCAAACAATCTCATCATTTTGCCCTATCACAGGATTAGAATTGGAAGGAATAGCTTCTACAATGGGGTGCCATCCAATAGCGTGAGTGGTAGGAATTTTCCATTCTGAGTTATGAATCAGCATATTCACCTTCGCGTTCTTTTCCATACCTGAATCATAGATGAATCTGTCGCCGTAAGAATCTGCGAGCGGGCTGTGAGGATGCCAATTGTCAAACCATAGAGAAGTTGTCCTGCCATCCCCTATGATGTACTTCATCTTCGGCCATGCTAAGGATCTGAGCTTTAGAATCTTTCTCCATGCCCAAGAGCAATTCTGTGGCGTCTTGATTGTCCAGAAATTCCTACCTCGCAACAGATTACATCTGATCCAAGTAGACCAGATTGAGCCATCTGAGTCATTGCACAGGTTCCAAATGTGTTTCAACAAAGCAATCTTGTTCCATTCTGTTATCCTCTTTATTCCTAGCCCCCCCTCCTTTTTTGGAAGACATACCTGATCCCAAGCCACTTTAGCCCCAGTAGTTCTCATATCTGAACCTGACCAAAGAAAGGATCTCATAATTTGCTCCACACTTTTTATGACTTGCCCAGGTAAGAGGAAGAGAGATGCCCAATAGACCTGGATGGAAAATAAAACTGAATTAATCAGTTGTACTCGTCCTGCATACGAGAGTGTTCTACAAGTCCAATGTCGAACTTTAGAGGTGATTCGATCCACGAGACCCTTACAATAAACAGCCTTTAGTCTGGACGAGATAAGAGGCACTCCCAAATATTTCATAGGGAGCTCCCCCTCTGCAAACCCAAGAACATGAATAATCTCTTCCCTCTCAGCATTTAACACACCGCTTAAGAAGATGTCACTTTTATTTGGATTTGGATACAGACCTGATAGATCTTGAAACTTTGTGAGCACAGTTTTGATCATACGAATTGAGTTTACATCTCCTTTGCTAAAAATCATCAAGTCGTCAGCAAAACAAAGATGAGAAATGTTGTCCTTCTTGCATCTCCAGTGGAACTTGAAGTTTTGGTTGGCACTCATCTTGCAGAATAGCCCCGAAAGGATTTCCATATGGACAAACAAATAAGAACATAAAAGTTAACTAAGTAAAGGAAAGGAAATGAAAGGCATAAACTTGATATTAATGAAAGCAAAGCATAAACATTACAAAGAATACAAAGAGAGAAAGGAAGAACATGATCTTGATCTGAACACCAAGATGCCTAAATGCATGGCAAATGCCTCCTTTTATAGGCCAAAATTGGGAACTATTGATTTGATGACTAATTGATAAGTGGGTGGCCAACTTTTGACTTGGTGACAATCCTTATCTTCTCTTGTCTGCCCAAAACGTCATTGATAAAGTCAAAATTGGAGCTAGTTGAAAACATGAAAGTTGTAGGTAATTATCTCAGCTTTCTTGTGTAAACAATGCAGCACATTTGGACTTCTAGAACTCCAGATATGCCCAAAATACCGAACAGTGCTCGGGCTGGAAGACAGATTCAAGTTTCTTTGTTGTTGCTATAATTTGGACTTGATAATGGCCTTTTTAGATCTTTGCCTCCATATAAAAGTTGTAGGCCTATGTCTTACCTTTCCATCCATATAAATTGGACCTAAATCTGAGATCTGTAGCTCCAGATATGGCCCAATTACCGAACAGTGTTCCGTTTTGGATTGTACCGACATCTCTTTTCTAAGTTTGGCCATCTCTTTATCCTTGCAATTTAAGTTCTTGAAGTCATCAATCAATCCTTTCATTTATGTGATAGGCCTCCATTTAAAATGAACATTTACCACAAATTAAAGGTATCTTATATTATTAGATATATTATTATAAAACATGCTTTAGTCAAGGAGTTATTGATAATTCAAGTGCAAAATGATGATATAAAACCATGATAAAAATGCACTTTTAAGTACTAATCACACCCCCCAACCAGCTTATTACTAGTCCCTAGTAATGAAAATGTTAAAACAATTTGGAAATTTCACAAAGCAAGGTATTCATCATTTAACTTCCATTAATCTATCTAGATAAACAAACTCTCATTAAATTTATATATCTGCTCAATACCTCTTAATAAGATATTAATAAACCTTTCTTTTGTGCTCAATGTAGCAACACATAATTATGGGGCTTTTCTTGAAAGAAAACAAAATTTTTGGTCTAATGTTTAAGGTTAACTTCCTTGGGATGAGATTATTATTTTTGTCTTTTTTTTACTTCTTTTTTTTTTCTTTTTCTTTTTAAATATATATACATATAATTTAAAAACATCATGCATCTTTAACCCATGTAACGAGCTTTCAACTAATGACTCCCAGACCAGTTGGTCTTAGGGCATTAGGTGTTAAGACACCCCTACGAGCTTAGTAACTCGGGTCACAGATACTGATAGGTAGATAGTGCAATGTTTGATTCGCTTAAGCTTTTCTCCTCAACCTATGTAACAAGCGTTGGGCCAATAGCTCCCAAGTCAGTTGACTTTAGGGTATTAGGTGTTAAAACACCCCTTCGGGCTTAATTGCTTAGGTTAGGGAGGCTACGAAACCAAACTTATCTACATTTTTATTATCATCATTTTTTTTTCTTTTTTCATTTTTTATTTTTTTTTCATGTTTTTTTTTTAATTATATACAATCCCTTTCCCCTTAGTTGTTACCTTTAACAAAAGAACATAAATAATGTAATAATCCAATATGCAACCCACAATCATATGTTAAAGTGTGTGTGTGTAAATTAAGGTTTAAGAATACATGTTAAATAAGTATATGAGCAGAATTAAGTGATAACAATACGAGAGTTTGTAAACCTGAATATTTCAGGAAGTATTATAATAGACCTTGTTGAGAATGGTTACTAAGATGCATCTCAAGAGTCACTTTAACAAAAGAGCTCCTTTACTCTGCCATCCTAGTAACAACAATTATGCACAAGCTTTATGAAATGAAAAACAAATTTTTTTTATCAACTTCTACCCTCTCCCCCCAACCAAAACGAGACATTGTCCTCATTGTTCTAAGGTAGAAAGCTAGAGTATAGAAGATATCACCTGAAATAACGAACACTGACAAAACCTGAAACACACTAAAACAAAAATAAGAAATAACAAAACACAATAATAAAATCAAAAGACACAAGAATTCACAAATGAAGGCTCAAATCCAATCTAAGCTTTTTACGGCTTCCCGTAGATGACCAATTTATGCGACTCATGGAAGGATCAATCATAGGAATGAAAGATTGTAGTTGGTCAATCAATTGTTCAGGAGTAGTAGCAGAGATTATGATTTGTCGTGTAGAAGATGTTAGAAATTCCTATTCCACAGCATGATCAAGAAAAGACAACAACTTATCATAATAACCATTAACATTTAACAAACCTATGGGTTTATGGTGAATGTGCAATTGAGCCCAAGAGAAAATATGAAAGATCTCTTCCAATGTGCCTAGACCACCTCATAAAGCAATGAAGGCATCAGCATGGTTAAACATTGCATTCATTCGAGCCGACATTGTGGAGACCTGAAGTTCCTAGATCAAGTAAGGCTCTTTCAATTTTATGCTCTCCAATAAAGCAAGAAATTGTAGGACAACCAGGGTCTTTATATTTCAAAGCATTATTGTTATGAAGAATAGCACTTACTTGTTCGGCTAGAAAGGCTTTCTTTTTCACATTCAGTTTCCTCTTCACAGTGCATAGATCTTTCAAAAATTTAGCATAGGAAGGAACCTGTTTAATAGCATCCAACAAAGGTATATTGATCCTTACCTGTTTGAAAATTTCAAAAATTTCAGAGTTGTGATTGACTTTCCTTTCTTTGGTCATAGCATGAGGAAATGGAAGTGTTGGCGGTGAAGCATAAGGAGGTGCATATCCATGAGAATTTTGGAAATTATGGTGTGCTTGAAATGGTGGTTGTGAAGTTTGTGCATTGTTGTTCTCACTTTTCCAATTGAAATTTGGGTGATTTCTCTAACCAGGGTTGTATGTTTGGGAGTATGGGTTGTGATTGGCCCTTTGGAAACTGTTTAAAAAGCATGAGCTTGTTCATGGAGACATTCCTTAAAAGAAGGCAAGGTTGAACAATCGTTGGTTGAGTGTTCATTTGTTTCACAGATTTGACACACAATGTTTTCAACAGATTTTAATTGACCACTCCTTTTCAATTCTAGTGCCTCGACTTTTCTAGCTAAAGATGCAAACTTGGCTTGAAGGTCATGATCTTCCCTAAGGTTGTACATACCTCCACTAGATGTATGAGGTTGAGTTTTACTCGGTGCCTCATAAGTACTTGCGGTGTCCCAATTTTGAGCATTTTCAGCTAACAAGTCTAAGTACTCCATTGCTTCATCAGGGTCTTTATCTTCAAAAATTCCATTGCACATCAATTCAACCATTTGCCTATCTTTAGGTGTTAACCCTTCATAGAAATGTGAAACCAATCTCCATGTTTCAAAACCATGATGAGGGCAAGTACTAAGCAAGTCTCGATACCTATCCCAATATTTGTAAAATGTTTCTCCTGGTTTTTGAGTGAAAGTGGTGATTTGTCTTTTGAAAGAGTTTGTTCTATGAGATGGGAAAAACTTCTTTAAAAATTGTTGTTGCATTTCATCCCAAGCACGAATGGATCCTGGTCTTAAATTTTGTAGCCATATTTTAGCTTTATCTTTTAATGAAAAAGGAAAAAGCTTTAATCTGATGGTGTTCATGCTACAATTTAAATTATTATATGTGTTGCACACCTCCTCAAATTCCCTTAAATGCAAGTATGGATTTTCCAATTCTAAACCATGAAAAGAAGGTAAAAGTTGAATAATACCTGGTTTAAAATTAAAATGAGATGCATCGGGAGGAAAAACTATGCATGATGGTGCACTTGTTCTTGTGAGATTCATGTGGTCTCTAAGTGTTCTAGCACGATTATTCTCATTATTCTCATTATAAAGTGATTGATTATCTTCTTCGGCCATATTTTCTGAAAATGATGAGGATACCCTACAAAGTCTACCACTTGATGTACGTGACCACACTCTTATGCACGTGTTGGAATAAAATAAAAAAGAAGAAGAAAGCAAAAGGAGGAAGAAAACAAAATAAAAAGAAACAAAAGAAAAGAAACAAAGTTATATACAAGAAAAGTGAAAAGAGAAAATAAAATAAATACTATAATTTATACAAGAACTTACCTCCCCGGCAACGGCGCCAAAAACTTGACACGACTCAAAGATTGATGTCTTCTCCCAAGTGCAGGAGTATCGAAGTAATAAATAACCCGGCAAGACCGGAGTCGAACCACAGGGAGGTTAATTGTACAAATTATAAACAACAATATAACAACAACAACAACAACAACAACAACAACAATAATAATAGTGATAATAGTGATAATAATAATAATAATAAAGAAAGAGAAGAAGAAGAAGATGATGAGAACTTGGAGATGGAAAATTAATGTAAGGATTAAACAATAATAATAACAAATGTCAAGGTTAGAGGTTCCACTAATGGTATATCAAACAAGTATAGTATAAACTCTTATTATTGAATTGGAAACCACACACAAAGGAGGTTCCAATCAGATTATATATTGTTAACATGATTACATTAGTCATCTTATTCAATTAATGCTAATACTTGTAAATCTCGTCAAGCATTCATGATTATAACTTATGTTAACAACAAATCAAGTTCCTTTCATAGCTCAGGTGTCGGTTATACCATACATTATGGGCTATGAAAGTGCCAAGCATTTGTTGTACCAAGTGTTATACAACATAAATCAAGATTAGTCATTTAACAAGCAAAGTATTAAAGAGTGAACAAGATAACAAATATAAAATGACAAAAGGATGGGATGAATGGATTCGATGGGCCACTATCACTTGGCATGGCAAAAGTTTTGTCAATTTTTCTCGTAAACTCAGTTTTGCAGCTACAGTGTATCATATCTGGCAAGAAAGGAATGCAAGGACCTTTGCTGGAATATCTAGAACTCAGAATTTGGTCTTTCATCAAATTGAATGTATCATCCGTGATAAGCTTGATTTGATGAGGAACGTTCTACCAACAGATGAAAATAAAAGAATCCAACGAGCATGGAGGGTTAATAACATAGATTCTTCATTTGATATTTAGCTGGTTGTATTGGTTTCCCTAACGAATCAAGTTAGGTCTTGAGTTTTCAGTTCGGTGGCTAGCATGTAGCCATCTGTTGTTTTACGTTTCTGTTCTCATTGTAAATCTGGGGTATGCCCCTTATAATCTTTGTATCGTTTTCCTTTAATATATACGTCAACTTACCAAAAAAAAAAAGATAACAAATATAAAACATGTTAGTATCAAACATTAAAGTGCATATTAAGTTTACATTATACTTATTCTTACACCATTAGTGTAACCTTTTCACCTTGACATAATTAACTTAGCTAGACATAATGAAAGAAAGAAAAATAGATAAACAAAATAAGAACATAAAAGCTAACTAAGTAAAGGAAAGGAAATGAAAGGCATAAACTTAATATTAATGAAAACAAAGCATAAAAAATACAAAGAGAGAAAGGAAGAGCATGATCTTGATCTGGAAACCAAGATGCCTAAATACATGGCAAATGTCTCCTTTTATAGGCCAAAATTGGGAACTATTGATTTGATGACTAATTGATAAGTGGGTGGCCAACTTTTGACTTGGTGACAATCCTTATCTTCTCTTGTCTGCCCAAAAAATCATTGATAACGTCAAAATGGGAGCCAGTTGAAAACATGAAAGTTGTAGGTAATTGTCTCATCTTTCTTGTGTAAAAAATGCAGCTCATTTGGACTTCTAAAACTCCAAATATGCCCAAAATACCGAACAGTGCTCAGGCTGGAAGACAGATTCAGGCTTCTTTGTTGTTACTACAATTTGGACTTGATAATGGCCTTTTTAGATCTTTGCCTCCATATAAAAGTTATAGGCCTATGTCTTACCTTTCCATCCATATAAATTGGACCTAAATCTGAGATCTGTAGCTCGAGATATGGCCCAATTACCGAATAGTGTTCCGTTTTGGATTGCACCGACATCTCTTTTCTAAGTTTGGCCATCTCTTTATCCTTGCAATTTAAGTTCTTGAAGTCATCAATCAATCCTTTCATTTATGTGATAGGCCTACATTTAAAATGAACATTTACCACAAATTAAGGGTATCTTATATTATTAGATATATTATTATAAAACGTGCTTTAGTCAAGGAGTTATTGATAATTCAAGTGCAAAATGATGATATAAAACCATGATAAAAATGCACTTTTAAGTACTAGTCACTCCCCCTCTATAAACCCAAGAATACAAATAATTTCTTCCCTCTCAACATTTAACACACCGTTTAAGAAGATGTCACTTTTATTTGGATTTCGATACAAACCTGGTAGATCTTGAAACTTTGTGAGCATAGTTTTGATCATACGAATTGAGTTTACATCTTCTTTGCTAAAAATCATCAAGTCCTTAGCAAAACAAAGATGAGAAATGTTGTCCTTCTTGCATCTCCAGTGGAACTTGAAGTTTTGGTTGGAACTCATCTTGCAGAATAGCCCCGAAAGGATTTCCATACATAGGACAAACAAATATGGAGAAAGTGGATCCCCTTGTTGAGGGCCTCTCCCCCCTTGAAAATAACCTGCAAGCTCACCATTGACGTTAATAGAGAATTGACATGATTTAACACAAACCATGATCCAAACAATGACTGTTCTAAGGAATCCTATTTTTCTTAACGTAGCGTCAACAAAATCCCAGCAAAACGAGTCATAAGCCTTCATCAGATCCACTTTTATAGCACAATGGGCAGGTCCTGTAGATTTATGATAGCCTTTCATTAGTTCCTAAGACAAAAGAATGTTGTCGCTGATTCTCCGTCCAGAGATAAAAGCAGTCTGATACGGACCTACTAAGGATGAAAAAACAGCTTTGATTCTCCCAGCTAAAATCTTAGCGATGCATTTGTACACGGTATTGCAGCAAGATATAGGACGAAAATATGTGAACCTTGTAGGATTGGCAACTTTAGGAATAAAAGAAATGGATGTAGCATTCATTTCTGTAAGCATTCTCCGAGTCTGAAAGAAAGAGCTAACAACGTTGATTACATCTTCCCCGACTATGTGCCACATTCTTTTGAAGAAACCTGTGTTAAATCCATCCGGACCAGGGGCTTTGTTCTTCTTCAAACTAAACATAGCATGCTTAATCTCCTCCCTTGTTACATCTTGTGCTAATACATGTTGTTGCGTCGAAGACGGTTTCAAGTTAATTGCAGATTCCATCTCTTCCTCGTTCAGAACCCTAGGCATCTGTTTCACTCTTAACACACGCTGGAAGTACACAATTACTTCTGATTTAATTGCCTCATGTCCTTCAGCAACCTCTCCATCCTCCCTTGTAAGTGAAAGAAGCTTATTTCTATGCTGTGTTCCATTTACTAATTTGTGAAAGTAGCTAGTATTCTAATCTCCCAAGCTAAGCCATTGTAGACTTGCCTTCTGTTTGAAAAAACTCTCTTCAGCCCTGACGATAGAAGCGTGGTTACGTACAACATCCCTTTCTCATATGCACAAAGTTGGATTCCCATGTGTTGTATCTAGAGCCTGTTGAGCCTTATCCATTTCATCCTTTGCATCTTTGACTCTATCTGAATTGTTGAAGAAGTGAGTCATATTGAAAAGTTTCAATTCCCATTTTAGTTTTCTTAGCTTGCAACACAGCTGATACATTGGACAACCCCCTGAATTGTGTTCCCATACTTTCCTCACCAAGGGCATGAAATCGTTATAGTCCATCCACATATCAAAGAATCTGAATGGTTTTTTTATATTCTGATCATCACCAGTAACCTTTACCACCATAGGAGAATGGTCTGATATACCCAATGACAAAAATCTCGCTTTCGAAAATGGGAAGTTCAGATTCCATTTCTCATTGACAAACACTCTATCTAGTTTCCGCATAATCAGATTCTCAAGACATTGATTCGACCAAGTATAATGCAGGCCTGAAAGACATGGAAATACTTCTCAACAAATATTGCATAAATTTTGCTATTGACTTCCTTTTGACTTATGAACTTCCTATTTGGTTATGATTCTTTTCTTACAAGGATGTGGCAGTTGGCTTTGAGAATTTTATAGTTTCATAAGGATCTTTAATGAGCTGCAATATAATCTCCAGGTGTGGCAAGTATTCATTAATGTTTCAAAATGCTTTTCTTATAAGGATTCCTTATTCATCCTAGCTACATAAGGAAAGAAGGGCTCGTGGTATTTATTGATAAATTAGTTATTGTTGTTGTTGTTATTATTATTATTATTATTATTATTATTATTATTATTATTCATGTTTGGGCTTAATTAAAACTTTATTATAACCTTTTTTGTTTATGGTTTTTGAGTTAGTTTTGTATATGAGCCAGTTCAGCCTACATGAGTAGCTTCATTAGAGTTAATTTTTCAAGAATTATTTAAATTTATATAACCAAAATTTTAGTAGCTTTTGATTATTATTACTTATGTTTTTTTTTTAATTTTAACATGTGAGAGTGATTCTCGTATTTTTTAGTTCTTAAACAAACTGAATCTGACTTATCAAAAATTATCTAGTTGTATGGCATCACTCTACTCATTCCAATAGTGTTGGTGTCTTAGGAAAGGTTTTCATTGTGTCACACTCCTATCAAACCTATTTTAGTTTTTTAGGATAAGATCTCAATCTTGATTGCAAGTAGCGTGGTCACGTGGTCACCTTGTTATTTATGACTTTTAATACTTCAACCTTTGTATATAAAGAAACTTTAAGATAATCATTCATCACATATCTAGAAGAGTTGTAAGAAATTATCATATCCTTCATGTCCTGGTTTGCAAGATTTTTGGAATCACTATAAGATACTAATTTGAGAGATTTCTTGATTTTTTTTCTTCATCATTAACATATGAAAACATTGACAACTAAAGTATTATTTGAAGTGTTGTTGCTGTTATTATTATGATGTTGAAATTGACTACTTTAAAATATGACACCTCCTCTATATTTTTTCTTCCTTGCTATTATAGGAGGTTGAACATAAGGCATATAATAAAAATCTATTTTCTTTTCTATCCAATATAGTCCTTTTATAATTATCTTGTATAAACTTTAAAATTAATCATTGTCTTAGATCTTTTCATGATGGAGTTAAAGGCTTACACGTACGAGGTCTATATTCTAAAACTTTAGAATACCATTTTTTAACACCACAAGAAAGTTGGTGTATGATAAGCCATATTTTTTTATAATAAATTTTTTTGTTGAAATAAAAGCAAGCTTTCAACTTTATGTACCCGTTAAGAAATAGTATCTTAAAAGGGAATCACTTTGAATTCAAGTTAGGTTTGGGGTTTGGACAACCTCACGGTACGTCTCTATGCAAATTTCCCTTATCTTCACGATTCTTGTTTGCATTACCCTTTAACTGAATTAGTTATGGCTTACTTCAAATAACTCATTCTCTATTCCTGAGTTTGCTCAAAACAATCCATTTTTTAAGTCATCACCACCTCTTAAGCCTGCACAAGATCCTCGATAGCCTCATCATAGAGTGAGTTTACCGTTTCTGTCCACCAAATAGACTACTCTGATATCTTTTTTTTGGTGAGTTGACGTTGTATTAAAAGAAGAAGATATAAAGATTATAAAGGGCATACCCTAGATTTACAATGAGAATATAAACGTAAAATAACATACGGCTACAGGTTAGCCACCAAACAAAACATAGACCTAACTAGATTTGTTAGAAAAACCAATACAACCAGCAAAATATCAAATGAAGAATTTATGTTATTGACCCTTCAAGCTCTTTGGATCCTTTTGTTTTCATCTGTTGGTAGAACATTCCTCATCAAATCAAGCTTATCACGGATGATACATTCGATTTGATCAAAGACCAAATTATGACGTTTAGAGATTCCTGCAAAGGTCCTTGCATTTCGTTTTTGCTAGATATGATACACTGTAGCTGCCAAATTGAGTTTACGAGAAAAATTGACGAAACTTTTGTCATGCCAAGTGACAGTGACCCATCAAATCCATTCATCTCATCCTTTTATCATTCTTGAAATGTTGCATCTGTCACAAACATCCCACCAGATCGCTTAGTATAGGAGCATTCAAAGAACAAGTGGTTGTGATCTTCATTATTGCGGAGACAGAGTGAGCATCTATTGGGACCATGTATACCAAACCGATGAAGTCTATCTTGAGTTGTGAGTTTCTGTTGGACAACCACCCATAGAAGAAACGAATGTCTTGGAACAACATTCTTCAACCACACAATGTCATGCCATTCAGCCATTCAACCATACAATGTCATGTCATTCAACCATTCAACCATTTGTACACTGCATTGCAACAAGATATAGGACGAAAATCTGTCAACCTCGTAGGATTAACAACTTTAGGAATAAGTAAAATGGATGTAGCATTCATTTTTTTAAGCATTCTACGAGTCCGAAAAAAGGAGCTAACACCGTTGATTACATCTTCCCCAACTATGTGCCACATTCTTTTGAAGAAACCTGTATTAAATCCATCTGGACCAAAGGCTTTGTTGTTTTTTAAACTAAACATTGCATGCTTAATCTCCTCCCTTGTACATCTTGTGCATTAATGTTGTTGCGTCGAAGATAGTTTCAAGTTAATTGCTGATTCCAACACTTCCTCATTCAGAACCCTAAGCATCTGTTCCGCTCCTAACACACGCTGGAAGTACGCAAGTACTTCTGATTTAACTATCTCACGTCCTTCGACAACCTCTCCATCCTCCCTTGTAAGTGAAAGAAGCTTATTTCTATGCTGTCTTCCATTTACTGATTTGTGAAAGTAGCTAGTATTCTGATCGCCCAAGCTAAGCCACTGTATCTTTTTTTTTTGGTAAGTTGACGTATATATAAAAGGAAAAGGATACAAAGATTATAAGGGGCATACCCCAGATTTACAATGAGAACAGAAACGTAAAATAACAGATGGCTACATGCTAGCCACCAAACTGAAAACTTAAGACCTAACTTGATTCGTTAGGGAAACCAATACAACCAGCTATATATCAAATGAAGAATCTATGTTATTGACCCTCCAAGCTTGTTGGATCCTTTTATTGTCATCTGTTGGTAGAACGTTCCTCATCAAATCAAGCATATCACGGATGATACATTCGATTTGATGAAAGACCAAATTCTGAGTTCTAGATATTCCAGCAAAGGAAGAACATCCAATAATCATAAGAAAATAGAGAGAGATCTGGAGAGAGAGAGATCTGGAGAGAGAGAAAGATTAGAAATCAAACTGTCGGAGCTAGATCTACTCCGTCCACCGTTGGATCATCCTCATTTCTTACTATGTTGTTCATAACAGCCTTCTTGAAACATTGACCGAATGGATCTTCATTCCAATCAACGAGGTGGGAGATATTGATCTCGTAATATTTCTACTGTTCTGCATTTTTAGTTGCAGCAGAGTGAATTGGGTTTTGTTGAAGCTTGATCTTCTTTGTTCGCCGTTGGATCGTCACCATTTTTTAGTATGTTGTTCATCAGAATATACTCTATAGCTTGACCGCACGGATCATCATTCCAATCAATAAGCTCGAAGATACTGGCCTCGTAATTCTGTAATTCTCTTCTCCCTTCATGAACAAATCTGAATCTTGTTGTTTCTGAGATTACATTGTTGTTGTTTCTGAGCTTAGGTTACATCTTAGACTCAGTTTCTCTTCTTTGAATTTGGTATCTCTAGTATTTGTATGCTGCCATAATGTCCTTATGTTCTGCTGTGGATTCTGTTCCAATGGTTACCTCTAACAATGAACAACACAATGAAGTCAAGTCTGGACATATATTAAGATTAGAGCTACAAGATATGTTGAACAGCCATGGGATGAGGATTTCTCAGTTTACTAATGTTAATCAAGCTGATTCTGAAGCTAGCATAGAGAAGAAACACTCTAATTCCCAAGCTTCTAATGTTGTTTCAGAAATGAATCATGTGTTGGGTTCTAAAGTTGATGAGTTGAAGGTAGGGTCTCAGCAACAAGACCAGCAAAATCATCGCCCCAAATTGAATTTTTTAAATGCTTTGAAGGGTTCTGATGTTGATAACAATGAGGGTACCAAGAACCTTGGTATTTCTCTAGTTCGTAATCTGCATTTTGCTCCCCCTGCTATGACTGATGGTCGTGTGACAGTAGCTCCTCCACTTGATGTGTTTGAGGATGGCTGCGAACTTTGGAAATCCACCCTAGTTGGTCATTTTGTGGGTCAGAAATTACCATATCCCGTTGTTAATTCTATTGCCAAAAGAATCTGGGGCTCCTACGGTCTATCAGAAGTTTTATCTTCGGATAATGGTTTCTTCCTATTCACTTTTGATTCTGTTGATCATGCCACTAATGTGCTGGAAAGAGCCCCATGGCACATGGCAAGCAGACCTTTGGTGCTTAAACGTTGGCAACCGAACATGCAATTTTTGAAAGGTGATTTGGTCAAAGTTCCGGTATGGGTTAGGCTGTATAATGTTCCTCTTGAGTATTGGACTATTAAGGGGTTGAGTTGTGTAGCGAGTGCTATTGGGGTTCCTCTTCATGCTGATCAGACTACATTGTTGCGTCAAAGGCTTAGCTACGCAAGAGTTTGTGTTGAGATTGATGCTACGAAGATGCTGGTTAAGGAATACGACCTTCGCTGTCCCAATGGATTATTCATAACAATTTCAGCTGATTACGAATGGATACCATCAAAGTGCAATAATTGTAATGTCTTTGGACACACGACAGCGATATGTGCTACTAATAACGGTGCAAATCTTACAATGGAGGCAGAGGGTAAGAGGAAACTAGGAGCTGCGAACTCTAAATCTGCGGATAAACAGCAGAATCAGTTTCAATGGCAGGTAGTTGCTAAACGAAATAAGGGTTCTGTGAGTGGTGAGAATGGCACTTTGGCATCTAAAGTGCGTAACTGTAATGAGAATGGTTGTTCGACATCTGGTACAAATATTTCTGATTGTAATATCAATGAGAAGGCTGCATCAGATGTGAGCAATGCTGATTGTTATGAAGATGAAAATCCTACATCTCCTCTTGTTTTGAAGAGTTCACAAGGAGACATGAAGCAGGAGCAGGGGGGTACAAGTACTGCTTCAGATCAAAGTTTAGCCATCTCCAATACATCTGATTGTGCGACGGTGAACCAGGTTCTTTTCGTTAATAGTCATGAGCTGAATGTAGATATTGACGCAATGGGAGGTGATACAGATGGGGAACGAACTGATAAGGAGTTGACGTCACCAATCCTGCCAAGCCCACAAACTCTGAATTCCACCGAAAGGGAAACTGTTAATCAGTTGGCTATTAAGGCTAGAGACTCTCTAGAGAAAAAGAAAAAGGGTTCGAAAAACTCTTCAAAGAAGAATAAGAAATCTGTCTCCTCGCCTCGGGGCACGTCGAGGTAATCTTTGTGTTGCTGTTTGTACTCCTCTCTATTTTCTTATGATTATTGGATGTTGGAATGTAAGAGGTTTGAATGATCCCATAAAGCATTCAGCATTGCGTCAGCTCATCCATCAAGAGAGGATGACTCTTTTCGGTTTGGTTGAAACTCGGGTTAGAGATGAGAATAAATATAATGTTTCTCAACTTCTTCTGCGTAATTGGTCCTTCTTGTATAATTATGATTTCTCTTGTCGTGGTCGTATTTGGGTTTGTTGGAATGCTGATGTGGTGAAGGTTGATGTCCTCGGAATGTCAGACCAGGCTATTCATGTTTCTGTCACTATATTAGCTACCAATATCTGTTTCAATGCTTCAATTATATACGGAGACAATAACGGTTCCTTACGTGAGGCATTATGGTCTGATATAGTGAGTCGTAGTGATGGATGGGAGTCCAGCCCATGGATTCTTATGGGCGACTTTAATGCTATCCGCTACCAATCAGACAGGTTAGGAGGGTCTACTTCGTGGGCTGGTCATATGGACAGATTGGAAACATGTATTCAAGAAGCGAAAGTGGATGATCTTCGATATTCAGGCCTGCATTATACTTGGTCGAACCAATGTCCTGAGAATCTGATTATGCGGAAACTAGATAGAGTGCTTGTCAATGAGAAATGGAATCTGAACTTCCCCTTTTCAGAAGCGAGATTTTTGCCATCGGGTATGTCAGACCATTCTCCTATGGTGGTAAAGGTTACTGGTGATTATCAGAATATAAAGAAACCATTCAGATTCTTTGATATGTGGATGGACCATGACGAGTTCATGCCCTTGGTGAGGAAAGTATGGGAACACAATTCAGGGGGTTGTCCAATGTATCAGCTGTGTTGTAAGCTAAGAAAATTAAAACGGGAATTGAAACTTTTCAATATGACTCACTTCTCCAACATTTCAGATAGAGTCCAAGATGCGAAAGATGAAATGGATAAGGCTCAACAGGCTCTCCATACAGCACATGGGAGTCCAACTTTGTGCATGCGAGAAAGGGATGCTATACGTAACTACGCTTCTATCGTCAAGGCCGAAGAGAGTTTTTTCAAACAAAAGTCAAGGATACAGTGGCTTAGCTTGGGGGATCAGAATACTGGCTACTTTCACAAATCAGTAAATGGAAGACAGCATAGAAATAAACTTCTTTCACTTACAAAGGAGGATGGAGAGGTTGTCGAAGGACATGAGGCAGTTAAATCAGAAGTCATTGCGTACTTCCAGCGTGTGTTAAGAGTGGAACAGATGCCTAGGGTTCTGAATGAGGAAGAGATGGAATCGGCAATTAACTTGAAACTGTCTTCAACGCAACAACATGTATTAGCACAAGATGTAACAAGGGAGGAGATTAAGCATGTTATGTTTAGTTTGAAGAACAACAAAGCCCCTGGTCCGGATGGATTTAACGCAGGTTTCTTCAAAAGAATGTGGCACATAGTTGGGGAGGATGTAATCAATGCTGTTAGCTCCTTCTTTCAGACTCGGAGAATGCTTAAAGAAATGAATGCTACATCAATTTCCCTTATTCCTAAAGTTGCCAATCCTACGAGGTTGATAGATTTTCGTCCTATATCTTGCTGCAATACCGTGTACAAATGCATCGCTAAGATTCTAGCTGGGAGAATCACAGCTGTTTTGCCATCCTTAGTAGGTCCGTATCAGACTGCTTTTATCTCTGGACGGAGAATCAGCGACAACATTCTTTTGTCTCAGGAACTAATGAAAGGCTATCATAAATCTACGGGACCTGCCCGTTGTGCTATGAAAGTAGATCTGATGAAGGCTTATGACTCGGTTCGGTGGGATTTCGTTGACGCTATGTTAAGAAAAATGGGATTCCCTAGAACAGTCATTGATTGGATTATGGTTTGTGTTACATCATGTCAATTCTCTATCAACGTCAATGGTGAGCTTGCAGGTTATTTTCAAGGGGGGAGAGGGCTTCGACAAGGGGATCCACTTTCTCCATATTTGTTTGTCCTATGTATGGAAATCCTTTCGGGGCTATTCTGCAAGATGAGTGCCAACCAAAACTTCAAGTTCCACTGGAGATGCAAGAAGGACAACATTTCTCATCTTTGTTTTGCTGACGACTTGATGATTTTTAGCAAAGGAGATGTAAACTCAATTCGTATGATCAAAACTGTGCTCACAAAGTTTCAAGATCTATCAGGTCTGTATCCAAATCCAAATAAAAGTGACATCTTCTTAAGCGGTGTGTTAAATGCTGAGAGGGAAGAGATTATTCATGTTCTTGGGTTTGCAGAGGGGGAGCTCCCTATGAAATATTTGGGAGTGCCTCTTATCTCGTCCAGACTAAAGGCTGTTTATTGTAAGGGTCTCGTGGATCGAATCACCTCTAAAGTTCGACATTGGACTTGTAGAACACTCTCGTATGCAGGGCGAGTACAACTGATTAATTCAGTTTTATTTTCCATCCAGGTCTATTGGGCATCTCTCTTCCTCTTACCTGGGCAAGTCATAAAAAGTGTGGAGCAAATTATGAGATCCTTTCTTTGGTCAGGTTCAGATATGAGAACTACTGGGGCTAAAGTGGCTTGGGATCAGGTATGTCTTCCAAAAAAGGAGGGGGGGCTAGGAATAAAGAGGATAACAGAATGGAACAAGATTGCTTTGTTGAAACACATTTGGAACCTGTGCAATGACTCAGATGGCTCAATCTGGTCTACTTGGATCAGATGTAATCTGTTGCGAGGTAGGAATTTCTGGACAATCAAGACGCCACAGAATTGCTCTTGGGCATGGAGAAAGATTCTAAAGCTCAGATCCTTAGCATGGCCGAAGATGAAGTACATCATAGGGGATGGCAGGACAACTTCTCTATGGTTTGACAATTGGCATCCTCACAGCCCGCTCGCAGATTCTTACGGCGACAGATTCATCTATGATTCAGGTATGGAAAAGAACGCGAAGGTGAATATGCTGATTCATAACTCAGAATGGAAAATTCCTACCACTCACGCTATTGGATGGCACCCCATTGTAGAAGCTATTCCTTCCAATTCTAATCCTATGATAGGGCAAAATGATGAGATTGTTTGGCTGGATTCACCAAATCACAGATTCTCGATCAAAATAGCTTGGGAACAACTAAGATTTCATCATACGATGGTCGAATGGCATGACATTGTGTGGTTCAAGAATGCTGTTCCAAGACATTCGTTTCTTCTATGGGTGGCTGTCCAACAGAAACTCACAACTCAAGATAGACTTCATCGATTTGGTATACATGGTCCCAATAGATGCTCACTCTGTCTTCGCAACTACGAAGATCACAACCACTTGTTCTTTGAATGCTCCTATACTAAAGCGATCTGGTGGGATGTTTGTGACAGATGCAACATTCCAAGAATGACAAAAGGATGGGATGAATGGATTCGATGGGCCACTATCACTTGGCATGGCAAAAGTTTTGTCAATTTTTCTCGTAAACTCAGTTTTGCAGCTACAGTGTATCATATCTGGCAAGAAAGGAATGCAAGGACCTTTGCTGGAATATCTAGAACTCAGAATTTGGTCTTTCATCAAATTGAATGTATCATCCGTGATAAGCTTGATTTGATGAGGAACGTTCTACCAACAGATGAAAATAAAAGAATCCAACGAGCATGGAGGGTTAATAACATAGATTCTTCATTTGATATTTAGCTGGTTGTATTGGTTTCCCTAACGAATCAAGTTAGGTCTTGAGTTTTCAGTTCGGTGGCTAGCATGTAGCCATCTGTTGTTTTACGTTTCTGTTCTCATTGTAAATCTGGGGTATGCCCCTTATAATCTTTGTATCGTTTTCCTTTAATATATACGTCAACTTACCAAAAAAAAAGATATTCCAGCAAAGGTCCTTGCATTCCTTTCTTGCCAGATATGATACACTGTAGCTGCAAAACTGAGTTTACGAGAAAAATTGACGAAACTTTTGTCATGCCAAGTGACAGTGGCCCATCGAATCCACTCATCCCAGCCTTTTCTCATTCTTGGAATGTTGCATCTGTCACAAACATCCCACCAGATCGCTTTAGTATAAGAGCATTCAAAGAACAAGTGGTTGTGATCTTCGTTGTTGTGGAGACAGAGTGAGCATCTATTGGGACCATGTATACCAAATTGATGAAGTCTATCTTGAGTTGTGAGTTTTTGTTGGACAGTCAGCCATAGAAGAAACGAATGTCTTGGAACAACATTCTTGAACCACACAATGTCATGCTATTCAACCATCGTATGATGAAATCTTCGTTGTTCCCAAGCTACTTTGATCGAGAATCTGTGATTTAGTGAATCCAGCCAAACAACCTCATCCTTTTGCCCTATCATAGGATTAGAATTGGAAGGAATAACTTTTACAATGGGGTGCCAGCCAATAGCTTGAGTGGTAGGTATTTTCCATTCTGAGTTATGAATCAGCATATTCACCTTCGCGTTCTTTTCCATACCTGAATCATAGATGAATCTCTCGCCGTAAGAATCCACGAGCGGGCTGTGAGGATGCCAATTTTCAAACCATAGAGAAGTTGTCCTGCCATCTCCAATGATGTACTTCATCTTCGGCCATGCTAAGGATCTGAGATTTAGAATCTTTCTCCATGCCCAAGAGCAATTTTGTGGCATCTTGATTGTCTAGAAATTCCTACCTCGCAACAGATTACATCTGATACAAGTAGACCAGATTGAGCCATCTGAGTCATTGTATAGGTTCCAAATGTGTTTTAACAAAGCAATCTTGTTCCATTCTGTTATCCTTTTTATTCCTAGCCCCCCCTCCTTTTCTGGAAGACATACCTGATCCCAAGCCACTTTAGCCCCAGTAGTTCTCATATCTGAACTTGACCAAAGAAAGGATCTCAGAATTTGCTCCACATTTTTTATGACTTGCCCAGGTAAGAGGAAGAGAGATGCCCAATAGACCTGGATGGAAAATAAAACTGAATTAATCAGTTGTACTCGTCTTGCATACGAGAGTGTTCTACAAGGCCAATGTCGAACTTTAGAGGTGATTCAATCCACGAGACCCTTACAATAAACAGGCTTTAGTCTGGACGAGATAAGAGGCACTTCCAAATATTTCATAGGGAGCTCCCCCTCTGCAAACCCAAGAACATGAATAATCTCTTCCCTCTCAGCATTTAACACACCGCTTAAGA
Source organism: Populus pruinosa (assembly GCA_026413675.1). Taxonomy (NCBI): domain Eukaryota; kingdom Viridiplantae; phylum Streptophyta; class Magnoliopsida; order Malpighiales; family Salicaceae; genus Populus; species Populus pruinosa. Next base: position 7,976,617 of record CM048606.1, read on the forward strand.
AGATGTCACTTTTATTTGGATTTGGATACAGACCTGATAGGTCTTGAAACTTTGTGAGCACAGTTTTGATCATACGAATTGAGTTTACATCTCCTTTGCTAAAAATCATCAAGTCGTCAGCAAAACAAAGATGAGAAATGTTGTCCTTCTTGCATCTCCACTGGAACTTGAAGTTTTGGTTGGTACTCATCTTGCAGAATAGCCCCGAAAGGATTTCCATACATAGGACAAACAAATATGGAGAAAGTGGATCCCCTTGTCTCAGCCCTCTCCCCCCTGGAAAATAACCTGCAAGCTCACCATTGACGTTGATAGAGAATTGACATGATGTAACACAAACCATAATCCAATCAATGACTGATCTAGGGAATCCTATTTTTCTTAACGTAGCGTCAATGACATCCCACCGAACCGAGTCATAAGCCTTCATCAGATCTACTTTCATAGCACAACGGGTAGGTCCCATAGATTTATGATAGCCTTTCATTAGTTCCTGAGACAAAAGAATGTTGTCGCTGATTCTCCGTCTAGAGATAAAAGTAGTCTGATACGGACCTACTAAGGATGGAAAAACAACTTTGATTCCTAGAATCTTAGCGATGCATTTGTACACGGTATTGCAGCAAGATATAGGACGAAAATCTGTCAACCTCGTAGGATTCTCCGAGTCTGAAAGAAGGAGCATTGATTACATCCTCCCCAACTATGTGCCACATTCTTTTGAAGAAACCTGCGTTAAATCCATCCGGACCAGGGGCTTTGTTGTTCTTCAAACTAAACATAGCATGCTTAATCTCCTCCCTTGTTACATCTTGTGCTAATACATGATGTTGCATTGAAGACAGTTTCAAGTTAATTGCCGATTCCATCTCTTCCTCATTCAGAACCCTAGGCATCTGTTCCACTCTTAACACATGCTGGAAGTACGCAACGACTTCTGATTTAACTGCCTCATGTCCTTCGACAACCTCTCCATCCTCCTTTGTAAGTGAAAGAAGTTTATTTCTATGTTGTCTTCCATTTACTGATTTGTGAATGTAGCTAGTATTCTAATCTCCCAAGCTAAGCCACTGTATCCTTGACTTCTGTTTGAAAAAACTCTCTTCAGCCCTGACGATAGAAGCGTAGTTACGTACAACATCCCTTTCTCATATGCACAAAGTTGGATTCCCATGTGCTGTATCTAGAGCCTGTTGAGCCTTATCCATTTCATCCTTTGTATCTTTGACTCTATCTGAATTGTTGGAGAAGTGAGTCATATTGAAAAGTTTCAATTCCTGTTTTAGTTTTCTTAGCTTGCAACACAGCTGATACATTGGACAACCCCCCGAATTGTGTTCCCATACTTTCCTCACTAAGGGCATGAACTCGTCATGGTCCATCCACATATCAAAGAATCTAAATGGTTTCTTTATATTCTGATCATCACTAGTAACCTTTACCACCAAAGGAGAATGGTCTGACATGCTCGTTGGCAAAAATCTCGCTTCTGAAAATGGAAAGTTCAGATTCCATTTCTCATTGACAAGCACCTATCTAGTTTCCGCATAATCACATTCTCAGGACATTGATTCGACCAAGTATAATGCAGGCCTGAATATCGAAGATCATCCACTTTTGCTTCTTGAATACATGTTTCCAATCTGTCCATATGACCAGCCCACGAAGTAGACCCTCCTAACCTGTCTGATTGGTAGCGGATATCATTAAAGTCACCCATAAGAATCCATGGGCTGGACTCCCATCCAGCTCTACAACTCAATATATCAGACCATAATGCCTCATGTAAGGAAGATTTATTGTCTCCATAAATAATTGAAGCATTGAAACAGATATTGGTAGCTAATATAGTGACAGAAACATGAATAGCCTGGTCTGACATTCCGAGGACATCAACCTTCACCGCATCAGCATTCCAACAAACCCAAATACAACCACGACAAGAGAAATCATAATTATACAAGAAGGACCAATTACGCAGAAGAAGTTGAGAAACTTTATCTTTATTCTTGTCTCTAACCCGAGTTTCAACCAAACTGAAAAGAGTCATCCTCTCTTGATGGATGAGCTGACGCAATGCTGAATGCTTTATGGGATCATTCAAACCTCTTACATTCCAACATCCAATAATCATAAGAAAATAGAGAGGAGTACAAACAGCAACACAAAGATTACCTCGACGTGCCCCCAGGCGAGGAGACAGATTTCTTATTCTTCTTTGAAGAGTTTTTCGAACTCCTTTTCTTTTTCTCTAGAGAGTCTCTAGCCTTAATAGCTAACTGATTAACAGTTTCCCTTTCGGTGGAATTCAGAGTTTGTGGGCTTGTCAGGATTGGTGATGTCAACACCTTATCGGTTCGTTCCCCATCTGTATCACCTCCCATTGTATCAATATCTACATTCCGCTCATGACTATTAACGACAAGAACCTGGTTCACGGTTACACAATCAGATGTATTGGAGATGACTAAACTTTGATTTGAAGCAGTACTTGTACCCCCCTGCTCTTGCTTCATGTCTCCTCGTGAACTCTTCAAAACAAGAGGAGAGGAAGGATTTTCATCTTCACAACAATCAGCATTGCTCACATCTGACGCAGCCTTCTCATTCATATTACAATCAGAAATATTTGTACCAGATGTCGAACAACCATTCTCATTAAAGTTACGCACTTTAGATGCCAAAGGACCATTATCACCACTTACAGAACCCTTATTTCGTTTAGCAACTACCTTCCATTGAAACTGATTCTGCTTCTTATCCGTAGATTTAGAGTTCGCAGCTCCTACTTTCCTCTTACCCTCTACCTCCATTGTAAGATTATCATCGTAATTAGTAGCACATATCGTTGTCATGTGTCCAAAGACATTACAATTATTGCACTTCGACGGTACCCATTCGTAATCAGCTGAAATTGTTTTGAATAACCCATTTGGACAACGAAGGTCGTATTCCTTAACCAACGTTTTTATAGCATCTATCTCAACACAAACTCTTGCGTAGCTAAGCCTTTCACGCAACAATGTAGTATGATCAGCATGAAGAGGAATCCCAATAGCACTCACTACACAACTCAACCCCTTAATAGTCCAATACTCGAGAGGAACATTATACAGCCTAACCCATACCGAAACTCTGACCAAATCACGTTTCAAAAATTGCATATTCGGTTGCCAACGTTTAAGCACGAAAGGTCTGTTTGTCATGTGCCATGGGGCTTTTTCTAGCACATTACTAGCATGATCAACAAAATCAAAAACGAATAGGAAGAAACCATTATCCGAAGATAGAACTTCTGATAGATCGTAGGAGCCCCAGATTCTTTTGGCAATGGAATTAACAACGGGATATGGTAATTTCTGACCCACCAAATGACTTATTAGGGTGGATTTCCAAAGTTCACAGTCATCCTCAAACACATCAAGTGGAGGAGCTACTTCACACGACCATCAGTCATAGCGGGGGGAGAAAAATGCAAATTACGGACTGGAGAAATATTAAGGTTCTTGCTACCCTCATTGTTATCAACATCAGAACCCTTCAAAGCATTTAAAAAATTCAATTTGGGGCTAAGGTTTAGCTGGTCTTATTGCTAAAACCCTACCTTCAACTCATCAACTTTACAACCCAACACATGATTCATTTCTGAAACAACATTAGCAGCTTGGGAATTAGAGTGTTGCTTCTTTATGCTAGTTTTAGAATCAGCTTGATTAACACTAGTAAACTGAGAAAACCTCATCCCATGGCTATTCAACATATCTTGTAGCTCTAATCTTAATATATGCCCAGACTTAAGTTTATTGTGTTGTTCAATGTTAGAGCTAACCATTGGAATAGTTTCCACAACAGAACATAAGGACATTATGGCAGTCTGTAAATACTAGAGAGAACAAAATTCTAAGGAGAGAAACTGAGTCTAAGAAGTAACCTCTGCTTAGAAGCAATAACAACCTAATGTCTGAAACAATAAGATTCCGAGTTGTTCAAGAAGGAAAAAGAGAATTACAGATTCCGTTCGGTCAAGATGTGGAGCATGTTCCGACAAACAACATACTAAAAAATGGTGACGATCCAACGGTGAACAAAGGAGATAAAGCTATAACAATACCACTCTGTAACTAGTAAGGAATTGAACTTCTAGATGAGTTGTTATGTTAATCTTCAAGTGTGGCAAGGGCCTTTCAAATCTAACTTCAAAAAACTAATTTGAAACATTCATTTCCATAATAGCCATTGGAGACTCAAGAAGAAAACCTAATTCACTCTATTGCAACTAAAAATGAAGAACAGTAGAAATATTGCTAAGTCAATATCTCCAACCTCATTGATTGGAATAAAGATCCATTCGGTCAATGTTTCAAGAAGGTTGAAATGAACAACATAGTCAGAAATGAGGATGATCCAATGGCGGACAGAGTAGATCTAGCTCCGACAGTTTGATCTATAATATGTCTCTCTCCAAATTATTGTTGATACTCTATTTCAGAATTCCTTTGCCAAGGTTACGCAATTTTTCCTAGGTGACGTAATTTTGTAACTCTTCAAGACTACTTTGATATCAAGTGACATAACGTACAGATTGATAAAAATTAAGGTTCCTAAGCTCTAAAGTTACAAGATGTAAAATCAATTAAAACTAGAAAACTGAAAAATAATAACTAAAAAAATCAAACCATGAAAAAATATAAATTAAATTGATTAGAATATTAAAAAAAATATACAATTTGGTTTTGGTTTCATAAGTCTAATACCGAAAAATCTCAATCGAACCAAACCAATATAGTTAAAAAATTTAAAATAACCAAATTGAAAAAAACCAAACTGAATCCAAACCAATCATAAAACCCATTAGAAAGTCCAAAAAAAGTAGAAAAAACTATTTATCTTTTTGTTTTTAATATAAAAAACCAAAACAAACTAAAAATTAGATTGGAATTAATTTCATTTTGATTTCAATTTTATTTTTTGTATTTTACAAAATTTTAGTTTGGTTTCTTTTATAAATAAAACCATTTGGTCAATATCTCCCACCTCGTTGATTGGAATGAAGATCCATTCGGTCAATCTTTCGAGAAGGATGGAGCGAACAATATTGTAAGAAATGAGGATGATCCAACGGTGGACGGAGTAGATCTAGCTCCGACAGTTTGATCTCTAATCTCTCTCTCTCTCCTCTTTCTCTCTCTCTCTCTTAAGGGAGATTAACTCACGTCTCCATGTTTTCTCACCTTCTCAATGGTTACTGTTTGCTAAGATGTGGCCACTCACTCAACAATTAGTCATCAAATCAATAGTTTTAAATTTTGGCCTATAAATGGAGGCATTTGCCATGTATTTAGGCATCTTAGTTTTCATATGAAGATCATGCTCTTGCTCTCTCTTTATTGTAATACTTAAGTTTTATTTATATTAATCTCTTGTTTATACTTCTCATTTCCTTTCCTTTACTTAGTTAACTTTTATCTTATTTATTTATATTTCTCTCTTTTATTATATTAGTTAAGTTTATTATGTCTTTTTTTTTTTGGTAATTTGACGTATATATTAAAGGAAAACGATACAAAGATTATAAGGGGCATACCCCAGATTTACAATGAGAACAGAAACGTAAAACAATAGATGGCTACATTGTTGTGCCGTGAATGATTCAAAAATCGGCAACAATGAATCTGACGAAAATGGATGAAGGATGGGTCTGGTTGTATTGTCTTTCTTTTGGTGTTTAGGCTAGATTATAGTATTTTTAAGGTAAATAAAATGGAGGATAAACTAGAGTGATACTTTGATAAGTCGATCTGGACGCCACAAAGATCAATCTAGGATTTTGACGCCACACTCTTTGTGATTGAAGAGTGATAAGTTAGGTAGGGTTCTTCACATATCAATTTGGAAGAATAACTCTTAATTCTCGGAATTAAGTTCAAATATTGGCCAAAAAGTTATTTATTACATATTCTGATGCCATATTTATAATGGAACATCCCTCCACACTTAGGAAAATTCAACATGACAGAAATCAAGCCCAAAACTTGGACTTTGACAAAGTAACCAGACAAATTACACTACACACATTTTCTGACTTTAATTGAAACATAAACAGACCGAATTTAAAATGGCTATAACTTCTTGCACAAAAGTCCAATGCAATCATGGTTGGACAATCTGGAAAGATCACGTTCTGAACTTGAAATCCACCTAGATTAGTCTTGTTTTCAAATGCAATGGATGACTTCAAATTCGGGTTCAAATTTATCTACTGTTCTGACGTAAACAGCATCAGTTTCTTAACTTATTTGCATTATCAACCCAAATTCAAGTAGTCCAGCATCAAAAGAACCATTAAGGGCTCTTCCCATCTTTAAGCTCCAATTGTAGGCAAATAAGCACCCTTGAACCAATTTCGCTCTCGCTCTTGTCATTGGACCATCTGAATCCTCTTGCATATTTGATTTACCTTTACGAGATGGATTATCATTCCCATGATGCACATCAACCAGCGTCTTCGTAGCATCAATCTCAACACAAACTCTTGCGTAGCTAAGCCTTCGACGCAACAATGTAGTCTGATCAGCATGAAGAGGAACCCCTATAGCACTCGCTACACAACTCAACCCCTTAATAGTCCAATACTCGAGAGGAACATTATACAGCCTAACCCATATCGGAACTTTGACCAAATCACCTTTCAAAAATTGCATGTTCGGTTGCCAACGTTTAAGCACCAAAGGTCTGCTTTCCATGTGCCATGGTGCTCTTTCCAGCACATTAGTGGCATGATCAATAGAATCAAAAGTGAATAGGAAGATAAAACTTCTGATAGGCCGTAGGAGCCCCAGATTCTTTTGGCAATAGAATTAACAATGGGATATGGTAATTTCTAACCCACAAAATGACCAACTAGGATGGATTTTCAAAGTTCGCAGCCATCCTCAAACACTTCAAGTGGAGGAGCTACTGTCACACGACCATCAGTCATAGCAGGGGGAGCAAAATGCAGATTCCGAACTAGAGAAATACCAAGGTTCTTGCTACCCTTATTGTTATCAACATCAGAACCCTTCAAAGCATTTAAAAAATTCAATTTAGGGCTCAGGTTTAGCTGGTCTTGTTGCTGAGACCCTACCTTCAACTCATCAACTTTAGAACCCAACACATGATTCATTTCGGAAACAACATTAGAAGCTTGGGAATTAGAGTGTTTCTTCTCTATGCTAGCTTCAAAATCAGCTTGATGTGTAAACTGAGAAATCCTCATCCCATGGTTGTTCAACATATCTTGTAGCTCTAATCTTAATATATGTTCAGACTTGACTTCATTGTGTTGTTCATTATTAGAGGTAAACCATTGGAACAGAATCCACAGCAGAACATAAGGACATTATGGCAGCATAGAAATACTAGAGATACCAAATTCTAAGAAGAGACACTGAGTCTAAGAAGTAACCTAAGCTCAGAAACAACCACAACGTAATCTCAGAAATAACAAGATACAGATTTGTTCATGAAGGAAGAAGAGAATTACAGAATTACGAGGCCAGTATCTTCAAGATTATTGCTTGGAATGATGATCCGTGCGGTCAAGCTGTAGAGTATGTTTTGACGAACAACATACTAAAAAATGGTGATGATCCAACGGCAAACGAAGAAGATCAAGCTTAAACAAAAACCCAATTCACTCTGCTGCAACTAAAAATGCAGAACAGTAGAAATATTACGAGATCAATATCTCCCACCTCATTGATTGGAATGAAGATCCATTCGGTCAATGTTTCGAGAAAGTTGGAATGAACAACATAGTAAGAAATGAGGACGATCCAACGGTGGACGGAGTAGATCTAGCTCTGGCAGTTTGATCTCTAATCTCTCTCTCTCTCTATATTTGAACAGTTGCCCCTTGGTTATTTGGTGTTAAAATTGTGATAATCCTTAAAAAAAAAATTAGAAAGTTTAATTCTTAGTCAACCCAAGTTAACCAACCAAATATATTACTTGGTATGTATTCCACTATATTTAATGATTGAGTTCCTTTTAAAACTATTTTTATTTACTTTAATGTAAAAACTTTACTTATAAAATTGAACATCAATTAATAAAGATTTAATTTTGAAGGATGAGATTAAGGAGAAAATAAAAGAAAAAATTTATATTTATAAGCTCATATTGGCCTATCGAGCCAACCTAGCATCCAAATGATTTAGAGCTTAAACTGGTCTGGGCTGAAAAAAAATTAGGAAAAACGTTGATCCAAAGCTTCAACTTAGTGAAACCTAGGCAAAAAACATGTTGGTGTTTTTTGTGAAAAAGAGGTTTTTTGTTTTTGCAAAATGACATCATTTTTTATTAAAAAGTGAGCATCTTTTCTTTTGTAACTTGGATGAATAAGGAATCCTTATAAAAAAAGAATTATAAAATAATTATGAATCCTTACCACACTTAAAAACTATGTTGCAGTCCATTAAAGATCTTTGTAGAATTAGTATATTTTCAAAATAAGCTGCCACATCCTCTTAGGAAAAGAATCCTAACTAAATAGAAAGTCCACAAGTCAAAAGGAAATAAATAACAAAATTCATACAGTTTCTGTTGACCCGTATTGAGATGGCTTTTCAAATTCTGATTGACCTGAAATTTTAACTGAAGGTAGAATAACATGTTGGGATATTATTAAAAATCTTTGTAGAATTAGTATATTTCCAAAATAAGCTGCCACATCCTCTTAGGAAAAGAATCCTAGCTCCAAATAGAAAGTCCACAAGTCAAAAAATAAATAAATAACAAAATTCATATAACTTCTATTGACCCATAATTTTGATTGACCTGAAATTTTAACCCAAGGTAGGATAACATGTCGAAAGATTCCACGTAAAATTTTAGCTTGATCTAATGGTCCAATGTAGAATTATGATTGTTGCCATAAAACTGGATAGTTGCACATTTTACATTAAAACCTGAATTTGACCTTGCCTAGATCGTATCACCCTTTTTAAGGAACCATAGACACAAAATACTAAGCTTCAGACATGAAATAATTTAAAACTAAATCAACAACAATTGAACCTAAAGAAGTTGAAACTAACAAGAAGAAAATAAAAGGATATAACCTGATTTCTAGAGCCTATATTTAATATCAATTGATGTGAATCTCTTATTCATGTGCTTAAGTGAGCCCAATAACATTTATAACAACCTAGAAAGTTGAAATCCAGGTTTGATAGAACATCAACTCGTAGGTAATCTTATATCTAAGAACCCTAAATATGCGTATAACATCACAAAACCAATTAATTTTTTATAAGGCAATGTGCGATCTTTGTCCTTCCAAGGAAAGATTATTTTGCCATAAATAAACAAAAGGAAAGTTCATATTTATTCTCAAACTTGCTACTAAAATTTGCAGGTAAAAAACATAATATAGGCCTTTTTAATCAACCCTACTAGACATTTTTTTTTTCTTTCAAGTTAATATACCTAAACTAGTAATCAACTAACATAAGTCCAATAATAAAATAAACTTCTAAACAATGTTTAATGGTTTGGAACAAACCAAAATTAAAAGTAATTAGTCAACATTGAATAAATAAATAAAATAGGATAAGAAAAACAAAGTCTTCACGTCAAAATTCCTCCATATAACCCGAACCTCTAATTTTCACTCATTCCTAGCAGATTTTTCAGTCTTTACTTCAAACATGTCGTTCTCTCTTATTTTGATGAATTAATAGGTCTACCATATATAATTACATGTATTTAGTATTTCCTTGTAAATTTTCAACTCATTCCGATGAGTGGTTTGAGGGATATTCTCAATCTCGCAAACCTAGTAAATAAATATTTTAAGGTTAAATTTTAGATCTGACTTAGTTTGTATTACCTATATATTTTAGAGGATCAAAAACCAAATAAGGTTAAAAAAACCTATTTTACATTGGAAAACGTCAAATAAACACCATGTGGATCTTAATAGACCTATTTATGGTTCTATATTAGCATTTATGGTTTGAAAATGAAAAATCAACCTGAATAAAAAAAGAAACCCAACACTTTCTTTAGGAAGATAAAGGGAAAAAAAACCTTTAAGGGTTAGGTTAGCTAGTTAGGTTTTGAGTTTACACTTCAATGGTCATGAATTCGAGTCCTCTTATGACAAGTAAAGGGTAACATGGTTATTAACTTTAGGACTCATGAGATTAGTCGAGGTATGCGCAAGCTAGCCAGGACCTCCATGTTAATAAAAAAATAAAAAAAATATCAATATAAAACTCTTATTGTGGAATGAAACTTGTCGACAATAAAAATAACAAGTTTCATAGTTGAAAAGTGCATGTTTGTCAACTGAGATCTTTACTCACTATAATTTGTTGACAATGTCTCTCCCTTCTTAACTTTGGGATTGAAATGTAAGAAAAATAAAATTTTAGATCAATCCATTTAATCTCCAAACTTAAGGAAACAAAAAACCAAATAAGAAATTTATGGAAAAGGTGGTGCATAAGTTTTTTTTGAAGGACCTCCTAATTTTTTTGTGATACAATTTTAGTATCCTTATTTTTAATTTTTCACAAATAGTAAAAAATGGATTATTCTTTGTGAAATTGAATATCAAGACAATTGTGAGATTTTTTTGAGATTGAGATAACTATAAGAAAAATAGACCAAAACGAACCATTAATCCTAAATTTCAATCAACACAATATTAAAGGATCTATTTTAAAAGAAAAAAATTGATGATTGAAGGCAAAAAGAAAAAGAAAAAAAGACTAGGTTTGACACTAATTAAAAAGCAAAAAAAAAACAAAAGGCATGCCATTGTTCATTGTTTTCAATTTTGGTCCCCTCATCTTTAATTCTTTGCAAACAACCAAATTGATCTATGTTTTGTGAAATCAAACACCGACTTGGTGTTAGGAAGGTTGTAAAAAACCATGATAAACACATTAAAGACAAATAAAATTAAATCATCAAACTGAAATTTCAATCAATACAATATTAAAAGACAAATCTAAAAAAAAAACAATTTGGTGATCAAAGTGGAAAAACCTAGTATTTTGATTACCTAGTATTTTGATTACCTTCTATGAAAATAACCTAGTATTTTGATTACCTTCTTGCACTCGAGTGATATTTTTGTTTAATTGAGTAAAGACTCGTTAGCACCATATATATTTTCAGGATAAAAAGAATTTTTTTTCATGAGAATTTTTTTTTCATTTTCACTGGCCAGTAGGATTCAATATCATAAAGGCCTATTGAGATTCCAGATTAGCACTTATTTGCTTAACCTTTTAGAAATACATACCCTTGTAAATCTCGATTTAGAAATACATATCCTTATAAATCTCGATTTTATTTTTAATATTAACCTCATAAGATATGTGGTTGGTTTTTTGAGTTGCTATTATCATGTGTGTAATAAGTAAATATTTAATTAAAAATCAAATTAATTTTACAAGTTTTATTATGAAATCCAAACTCAGAGGTATTAATTATACAATTTTGATTTTTACAAACTCTCTCACAAATAATATATGGGCAATTGAAGTCCATGAATGTATAATCCATATGTGATGGAAAAATCAATATATAATATTTTAGTTTTCTTTTTCATTGAAGGATGAGATTAATTATGCTTTTATTTAATATTATATGAAAATAAATAAATTTACTCTATTATTCTTTCTATGATTTTATAGTTTTTAAACTCAATTCAGAAATTAATTTGAGATTAGTCTCATATTATAATTCAAGTGAGTTGACTCGGATATCAAAAATAATATTATTTTAAAAAAATTAAAAAAATCAATATTTTTTTAATTCTTGATTGGGTTATAAATCAACTCTAGTTTTAACCAAGTCAGCTTAAATTAATTATCCCTTTATTTTTATTAAATCATAACTTAGCCTAGATCCTGGATCACTCAAGTCATTGATAAATCTACTAAAATGAGTCAAGTTTTAAAATAATTTATAATTTAGTAATATTTTCACTTTGTTTTTATTCATTTAAAAATTAAAGTATATATTTAAAGTCAAAACAAATATAACTCTTTACATCTTAACTAAACATAAGTCAATAAGATAATTTAAATTAAGAAAAATCATCCTAATTATTCCATAGTTTAGTTGTTTTTATGTTTATTTTTCATGTTTTGAAAGATTATAATTTACATTCTAAAATTTTGTTTGTAGCGATAATAATTTATATTTTAAATTATCCTATTATTTAATCTATTTTACTCTGACAAATAATATATAACATCACTTTCTCCCATATTATTTCCTCACCTTTACTGGCTATCCAACTCATCTTCTCCTCCACAAAGATACGTAGATATGAGATCAAGTTTAATTCATCGTAGACAGTGATATAATAGTCATTAGTTGGTAATATAAAACTTCTTGCCAATTAATGGGAAGGAAAGGATTGCGGAAATTGATAAGAGGCCACTGAGGGTAATGGATCTAGTAAGCTCATATTCCAAGGCACAAAGGAATTGGTTTTTCACGTCTGCTTGAGGTAGATAAGGGAGAGGCCGTTAAGGGTTCCTTTAATGGCAATGGGAGAACAAACCTTTTTTAATGAACCAAAAGTGCAAGCGCGAAGTACTGTTAATAAAGAAAATATCCATGAAGCTCTGAAGCTAGTAATCCCAGGTGGCAAAGAGAAAGCAAAACCGATGGTTGGTGGGAAAGAAAAGAAATGGGAATGGAATCCCAAGAGATTTAATTAATTAAAAAGCAAAAGTATTACGGGATAACAGCCCGATAATCACGGTAAAGATGCAAGGCAAGTACTGCATAACATTGCAGATTTGGATTCACCAGCAATCACGATGACAAGCAAGTGGTGCTAATCCAAGGGTCATTTCTCTTTCGTGAACTAAGTCAAGCTAAAAGCCTATATGTTGGGGCAGATAAATGGGGATGTTGAGATAAACAGTAATGGTGAAAGGTGAATAGAGGTGGTGGCTTTTTTTAGGTCAGCTGTTGTGAATTCAAACTTTTGTTTTTCTCTTGCTGGAGATATAGTTATTTGAAGATGAATTTTAAGCAGATATTGGAATTGGATTGTGAATAGTTAATTTTAGTTATTCATGTTATTGTAGTTGTAATCCCATTATATATCAAATTTGAGTTTATTCTGATATTTTTTCTTCAGTTTTTAATTCGAGGTCAATTCTACAGTAGAAACAATACTCTTTGTGAACCATAAACAAAATATCTTAGAATAAATTAAAACTTCATATTCTATGTATTAGGAATGAGATCACACCATATATTAAATTTTTTCTTATTTTGATAATTGATTCTGGAGGTTTTAATTAGGGGTTCAATTCTGTCACAAACTGATCATACAAGGGATTTGGATACCCGGACATAAAAGAACAACCTATGAATTGATTTTTGTTGTTTTTTTAGTATTATAATACTAAGTGTTGAATTTTAGGTCATTTTAAGATCGTCTGGTTTGGGTTTCAATTATATTACGTAAGAATTGCGTAACAAGTTAGATTTGCATCAAGTTGCAAAACGTGATCCTTACTGTTTAGTTTTGTCCAAATCTTTTTATTTCTATTATATTTGGGTTATCTAGGAGTCAAGTAACTGTTTTTGCTAATATTCACTTCTGTTTTATTTCGTGTCTTCGTTTCATCCATAATTCATGAATTTACATTGCTATTTGCAAAATCATAATCGTCATTTTGTTTTGCTTTGTTTTCAATTTATTTATTGATTGTTGAGTTTGAAAATTATGGTTTAATTTGTTGATTGAAGTTCCTAAAAGAACCAAAAGAAAGCAAGTTGTGAGGTAAAAGGTATTGTGAGCTTATTAGAGTGAAAAGTCTTGATATTTTTTTTTTGTGTGATATACGAGAGGTGTGAGGATATATTTTGTGCTACTAACCAAATTTTACAAATTCAAAGAATGTTTGAAAATAACGAATCGGCTACACAAAATGTTGATGTAGCTTTTCAATTGCAAGCCATAGGCCAGCAACTTGAGCTATTGTCTAGAACGTACAAGGATTTGAAAGAGGAGGTGAATTCAATAAAGCAACAGAATAGTGGGACTAATTGCCGAGGAAATTCAATACGTATGGCCATACGGAATGTCAGATTTGATTTTGAAGAGTTTTTTGATGAAAACGCATATGCAGGTGAAGTCACGATTTTGCATCAACTGGCCAAGGAATCAAATCTGGACTGGATAGGGCTTGGAGGAATGTGAATTTCCGTGGCATGGGCACTTACGAAGATATGGATGAGGACTTGGACACCATTAAACTAAAAATTCCTAACTTTCAAGGTAAAAACAATCTCGAGGCTTATTTGGAGTTGGAGAAAAAGGTAGATTGGATTTTTTTTTTTGCCATAGCTATTCTAACCACAAAAAGGTGAAATTGATGATAATTGAGTTTACGGAGTGTGAATTGATTTAGTAGGATCAAATTGTATTCAGTAGGAGGAATGAGGAGCGACCCGTTCAGACTTAGGGGGAGATGAAAGTCTTAATGAGGAGATGATTTGCACCAAACCACTATTATAGAGACTTACATCTGAAGCTCCAAGGTCTGAATCAAGGTTATAAGACACTAGATGAATATCACAAAGAGATAGAGATAGCAATGATTTAAGCCAATGTTGTTGAGGATAGAGAAGCCACCATGGCTAGGTTTCTTAATGGTTTGAATCGGGACATTGCCAATGTGGTTGAGCTACAACACTATGTGGAATTAGAGGACATGGTTTACATGGCTAAGAAGGTGGACAGACAACTTCATAAGGGACATGCTCGGCCAGTGTTTAATTCGGGCTTTGCATTATCTTGGAAGTCGAATCTAAAAAAGGCACTGTCCGGCCAAGATCCTTTGTTCCTTCTAGAATTGAGTTAACCAAAGGCTAAAGTTGATGTTTCTACTGATGCCAAAGGTAAATCTGAAACTCAAGCTAAACATAGCTATGGTTTTAAATGTTTCAGGTGTTAAGGACATGGATATTATGCGTCAGATTGTCCAAACAAGAGAATCATGATGGTTAGAGATAATGGTGATATGGAATCTGAATGGCATGACATCGTGTGGTTCAATAATGTTGTTCCAAGACATTCATTTCTTCTATCGGTGGCTATCCAACAGAAACTCACAACTCAAGATAGACTTCATCGGTTTGGTATACATGGTCCCAATAGATGCTCACTATGTCTGGGCAACAACGAAGATCACAACCACTTGTTCTTTGAATGATCCTATTCTAAAGCGATCTGGTGGGATGTTTGTGACAGATGCAACATACCAAGAATGAGAAAAGGATGGGATGAATGGATTCGATGGGCCACTGTCACTTGGCATGGCAAAAGTTTCGTCAATTTTTCTCGTAAACTCAGTTTTGCAGCTACAATGTATCATATCTGGCAAGAAAGGAATGCAAGGACCTTTGCTGGAATATCTAGAACTCAGAATTTGGTCTTTCATCAAATCGAATGTATCATCCGTGATAAGCTTGATTTGATGAGGAATGTTCTACCAACAGATAAAAACAAAAGGATCCAAAGAGCTTAGAGGGTCAATAACATAGATTCTTCATTTGATATTTAGCTGGTTGTATTGGTTTCCCTAACGAATCTAGTTAGGTCCGAAGTTTTCTATTTGGTGGTTAGCTTGTAGTCATCTATTGTTTTATGTTTCTGTTCTCATTGTAAATCTAGGGTATGCCCCTTATAATATTTGTATTGTTTTCTTTTAATACATACGTCAACTTACAAAAAAAAAAAGGTGATATGGAATCTTCGATATTCAGGTATGCATTATACGTAGTTGAACCAATGTCCTGAGAATCTGATTATACAGAAACTAGATAGAGTGCTTGTCAATGAGAAATGGAATTTGAACTTTTCATTGTCGGAAGCGAGATTTTTGCCTTCTAGTATGTCAGACCATTCTCCTATGGTGGTAAAGGTTACTAGTAATTATCAGAATATAAAGAAACCATTCAGATTCTTTGATATGTTGATGGACCATGACGAGTTCATGCCCTTGGTGAGGAAAGTATGGGAACAGAATTCAGAGGGTTGTTCAATGTATCAGCTGTGTTGTAAGCTAAGAAAGCTAAAGCAATAATTCAAACTTTTTAATATGACTCACTTGTCCAACATTTCAGATAGAGTCAAAGACACAAAAGATGACATGGATAGGCTCACCAGGCTCTACATACAGCGCATGAGAATCCAACTCTATGCATGCGAGAAAGGGATGGTATATGTAACTACACTTCTATCGTCATGGTTGAAGAGAGTTTTTTCAAATAGAAGACAAGGATACAATGGCTTAGTTTGGGGGATCAGAATACTAGCTACTTTCACATATCAGTAAATGGAAGACAAAATAGAAATAACCTACTTTCACTTACAAGGAAGGATGGAGAGGTTGTCCAAGGATAGGAGACAGTTAAATCAGAAGTAATTGCGTACTTCCAGCGTGTGTTAGGAGGGGAACAGATGCCTAGGGTTCTGAATAAGAAAGTGGTGGAATCAACAATTAACTTGAAATTATCTTCGACACAACAACATGTATTAGCACAAGATGTAACAAGGGAGGAAATTAAGCATGCTATGTTTAGTTTGAAGAACAACAAAGCCCCTGGTCTGGATGGATTTAATGCAGGTATCTTCAACCAGCATGTATAGTTGGCGAAGATGTGATGTGCCGTGAATGATTCGAAAATGAGTAACAATGAATCTGACAAAAATGGATGAAGGATGGGTCTGGTTGTGCTGTCTTTCTTTTGGTGTTTAGGCTGGATTGTAGTGATTTTAAGGTAAATTAAATGGAGTATAGACTAGAGTGATACTTTGATAAGTCGATCTAGACGCCACAAAGATCAATTTAGGATTTTAATGCCACACTCTGTGTGATTGAAAAGTGATAAATCAGGTAGGGTTCTTCACAAATCAATTTGAGAAACAACTCTTAAATCTCTAAATTATGTTTAAATCTTGGCCAAAAGTCCTTTATTACATATTTTGATACCATATTTATAATTGGAACATCCCTCTATAGTTTGGAAAATTCAACATGTCAGAAATCAAGCCTTAAAATTGGACTTTGACAAAGTAACCAGACAAATTAAACTAGCACACATTTTCTGACTTTAATTGAAACATAAACAAACCAAATTTAAAATAGCTATAACTTCTTGCACAAAAGTCCAATGGAATCATGCTAGGAAAATCTGGAAAGATCACGTTCTGAACTTGAAATCCACCTAGATTAGTCTTGTTTTCATAGCAATGGATGACTTCAAATTCGGGTTCAAATTCATCTACTGTTCTGACGTAAACAACATCAGTTCCTTCACTTATTTGGATTATCAACCCAAATTCAAGTAGCCCAGCACCAAAAGAACCATTAAGGGCTCTTCCCATCTTTAAGGATGACAAATCTAATTCTAGCTTATTTAGGATGGTATTTTCTTATTTTTAGTATTTTTAGATTTTTCTTACTTTTTTGGGTTATTATTACTTATTTAGGTCATTGTAAGTGGGCTTCATATAACTCCACCTAAGGGAGGTCCATTAGGGTTTCTTTAAGTCCAAATTCAGTACAAATAAATGCATAACCAAACATGTATGGTTATATAATTTTCAGATCAATAAACTTCTTTGCAGCACTTATGTGTTGGTGGGATAATCTCTTTTCCTTGGTTGTCTAAAGAACTGAAAATGACTTATCGAAGAACAACTGTCGTCTTTTGAGCCTGTGGAGCCTTATCCATGTCATCTTTTGTGTCTTTGACTCTATCTAAAATGTTGGAGACGTGAGTCATATTAATAAGGTTCAATTCCCGCTTTAGATTTCTTAGCTTGCAACACAACTGATGCATTGGACAGGTTCCACATGTGTTTCAACAAAGCAATCTTGTGCCATTCTGTTATCCTTTTTATTCCTAGCCCCCCTTCTTTTTTTGGAAGACATACTTGATCCCAAGCCACTTTAGCCTTAGTAGTTCTCATATCTGAACCTGACCAAAGAAAGGATCTCATAATTTGCTCCACATTTTTTATAACTTGCCCAGGTAAAAGGAAGAGAGATGCCCAATAGACCTGAATGGAAAATAAAACTGAATTATTCAGTTCTGCTCGTCCTGCATACGAGAGTGTTCTACAAGTCCAATGTCGAAGAGGTGATTCAATCCACAAGGCCCTTACAATAAACAACCTTTAGTGTGGACAAGATAAGAGGCACTCCCAAATATTTCATAGGGAGCTCCCCTCTATAAACCCAAGAATACGAATAGTTTCTTCCCTCTCAGCATTTAACACACCGCCTAAGAAGATGTCACTTTTATTTGGATTTGGATACAGACTTGATAGATCTTGAAACTTTGTGAGCACAGTTTTGATCATACGAATTGAGTTTACATCTCCTTGTCGGCAACAAAACAAAAATGAGAAATGTTGTCCTTCTTGCATCTCTAGTGGAACTTGAAGTTTTGGTTGGCACTCATCTTGCAGAATAGCCCCGAAAGGATTTCCATACATAGGACAAACAAATATGGAGAAAGTGGATCCCCTTGTCTCAGCCCTCTCCCCCTTGAAAATAACCTGCAAGCCCACCATTAACGTTGATAGAGAATTGACATGATGTAACACAAACCATAATCCAATCAATGACTATTCTAGGGAATCCCATTTTTCTTAACATAACGTCAACGAAATCCCACCGAACCGAGTCATAAGCCTTCATCAGATCTACTTTCATAGCACAACGAGCAAGTCCTGTAAATTTATGATAGCCTTTCATTAGTTCCTGAGACAAAAGAATGTTGTCGCTGATTCTCCGTTTAGAGATAAAAGTAGTTTGATACGAACCTACCAAGGATGGAAAAACAGCTGTGATTCTCCCAGCTAGAATCTTAGCGATGCATTTGTACACAGTATTGCAGCAAGATATAGGATGAAAATCTGTCAACCTTGTAGGATTGGCAACTTTAGGAATAAGGGAAATGGATGTAGCATTCATTTTTTTAAGCATTCCACGAGTTTGAAAGAAGAAGCTAACAACGTTGATTACATCTTCCCCAACTATGTACCACATTTTTTTGAAGAAACCTGCGTTAAATCCATTCGGACCAAGGGCTTTGTTGTTCTTCAAACTAAACATAACATGCTTAATCTCCTCCCTTGTTACATCTTGTGCTAATACATGTTGTTGCGTCAAAGACAGTTTCAAGTTAATTGCCGATTCCATCTCTTCCTCATACAGAACCCTAGGCATGTGTTCCACTCTTAACACACGTTGGAAGTACGCAATTACTTCTGATTTAACTGCCTAATGTCCTTCGACAACCTCTCCATCCTCCCTTGTAAGTGAACGAAGTTTATTTCTATGCTGTCTTCCATATATTGATTTGTGAAAGTAGCTAGTATTCTGATCCCCCAAGCTAAGCCACTGTATCCTTGACTTCTATTTGAAAAAACTCTCTTCAACCTTGACAAAAGAAGCGTAGTTACGTACAACATCCCTTTCTCGCATTCACAAAGTTGGATTCCCATGTGTTGTATGTAGAGCCTGTTGAGCCTTATACATTTCATCTTTTGCATTTTTGACTCTATCTGAAATCTTGGAGAAGTGAGTCATATTGAAAGTTTCAATTCCCGTTTTAGTTTTCTTAGCTTGCAACACAGCTGATACATTGGACAACCCCCTGAATTGTGTTCCTATACTTTCCTCACTAAGGGCATGAACTCGTCATGGTCCATCCACATATCAAAGAATCTGAATGATTTCTTTATATTCTGATCATCACCAGTAACCTTTACCACCATAGGAGAATGGTCTGACATACCCGATGACAAAAATCTCGCTTCTGAAAATGGAAAGTTCAGATTCCATTTCTCATTGACAAGCACTCTATCTAGTTTCCGCATAATCAAATTCTCAGGACATTGATTCGACCAAGTATAATGCAGGCCTGAATATCGAAGATCATCCATTTTCGCTTCTTGAATACATGTTTCCAATCTGTCCATATGACCAGCCCACGAAGGAGACCCTCCTAACCTGTCTGATTGGTAGCGGATAGCATTAAAGTCGCCCATAAGAATCCATGGGCTGGACTCCTATCCATCACTACGACTCACTATATCAGACCATAATGCCTCCGTATATAATTGTTGTGCCGTGAGTGATTCAAAAATCAGCAACAATGAATCTGACGAAAATGGATGAAGGATGGGTCTGGTTGTGTTGTCTTTCTTTTGGTGTTTAGGCTAGATTATAGTATTTTTAAGGTAAATACAATGGAGGATAAACTAGAGTGATACTTTGATAAGTCGATATGGACACCACAAAGATCAATCTAGGATTTTGACGCCACACTTTGTGATTGAAGAGTGATAAGTCAGGTAGGGTTCTTCACAAATTAATTTGGAAGAATAGCTCTTAATTCTCGGAATTAAGTTCAAATCTTGGCCAAAAAGTTGTTTATTACATATTCTGATGCCATATTTATAATGGAACATCCCTTCACACTTAGAAAAATTCAACATGACAGAAATCAAGCCCAAAACTTGGACTTTGACAAAGTAACCAGACAAATTACACTAGCACACATTTTCTGACTTTAATTGAAACATAAACAGACCGAATTTAAAATGGCTATAACTTCTTGCACAAAAGTCCAATGCAATCATGGTTGGACAATTTGGAAAGATCACGTTCTGAACTTGAAGTCCACCTAGATTAGTCTTGTTTTCACATGCAATGGATGACTTCAAATTCGGGTTTAAATTTATCTACTGTTCTGACGTAAATAACATCAATTTCTTAACTTATTTGCATTATCAACCCAAATTCAAGTAGTCCAGCATCAAAAAAACCATTAAGGGCTCTTCTCATCTTTAAGCTCCAATTGTAGGCAAATAAGCACCCTTGAATCAATTTGAAACTGATTGCCAAATTTTAACTCCGACGCAGCTTCAATCATTCCAATCTGACTCGTTAAGGTCTTTTGTAGTTGTTTCGCTCTCGCTCTTGTCATTGAACCATCTGAATCCTCTTGCATATTTGATTTACCTTTACGAGATGGATTATCATTCCCATGATGCACATCATCATGGGAATGATGATAATTATCTCCGTATATAATGGAAGCATTGAAACAGATATTCGTAGCTAATATAGTGACAGAAACATGAATAGCCTGGTCTGACATTCCGAGGACATCAACCTTCACCACATCAGGATTCCAACAAACCTAAATCCGACCACGACAAGAGAAATCATAATTATACAACAAGGACCAATTACGCAGAAGAAGTTGAGAAGCATTATATTTATTCTCCTCTCTAACCCGAGTTTCAACCAAACCGAAAAGAGTCATCCTCTCTTGATGGATGAGCTGACGCAATGCTGAATGCTTTATGGGATCATTCAAACCTCTTACATTCCAACATCCAATAATCATAAGAAAATAGAGGGGAGTACGAACAGCAACACAAAGATTACCTCGACGTGCCCCCAGGCGAGGAGACAGATTTCTTATTCTTCTTTGAAGAGTTTTTCGAACTCGTTTTCTTTTTCTCTAGAGAGTCTCTAGCCTTAATAGCTAACTGATTAACAGTTTCCCTTTCGGGCTCGTTAGGATTGGTGACGTCAACTCCTTATCAGTTCATTCCCCATCTGTATCACCTCCCATTGCGTCAATATCTACATTCAGCTCATGACTATTAACGAAAAGAACCTGGTTCACAATCGCACAATCAGATGTATTGGAGATGGCTAAACTTTGATCTGAAGCAGTACTTGTACCGCCCTGCTCCTGCTTCATGTCTCCTCGTGAACTCTTCAAAACAAGAGGAGAGGTAGGATTTTCATCTTCATAACAATCAGCATTGCTCACATCTGATGCAGCGTTCTCATTCATATTACAATCAGAAATATTTGTACCCGATATCGAACAACCATTCTCATTACAGTTATGCACTTTAGATGCCAAGTGACTATTCTCACCACTCACAGAACCCTTATTTCGTTTAGCAACTACCTGCCATTGAAACTGATTCTGCTTCTTATCTGCAGATTTAGAGTTCGCAGCTCCTCCTTTCTTCTTACCCTCTGCCTCCATTGTAAGATTATCACCGTTATTAGTAGCACATATCGTTGGTGTGTGTCCAAAGACATTACAATTATTGCACTTCGATGCTATCCATTCGTAATCAACTGAAATTGTTATGAATAACCTATTTGGACAGCGAAGGTCGTATTCCTTAACCAGCGTCTTCGTAGCATCTATCTCAACACAAACTCTTGCGTAGCTAAGCCTTTGACACAACATTGTAGTCTGATCAGCATGAAGAGGAACCCTAATAGCACTCGCTACACAACTCAACCCCTTAATAGTCCAATACTCGAGAGGAACATTATATAGCCTAACCCATACCGGAACTCTGACCAAATCACCTTTTGATGCGAACCTCGTGATCACATGGTCATGCGACCCACACGCAAAACGTCAATTCCCGGAAAAGCCAAGTAAATCAGGTTTGATAGGAGTGTAACACAAAAATAACTTGTACCTAGGCACCAGCACTATTGAAAACGGAAACCCCCACCCAACGAATATTGATTCGCGAACGAGAAGTATAAGGATGACGCCACGAAGACAGTTGTTCTTCGATAAGTCTTTTTTCAGTTCATTAGAGAACTATGGAAGGGAGATTATCTCACCAACACACACACACAAATTGCGGCAAGCACGAAGTTATATTAATCTGAATAGTCTTCCTTTACATGTTTGGTTATGAAAGAAACCCTAATGAACCCCCCTTAGGTGGACTTATATGCAGCCCACTTACAATTGACCCAAATAAGTAATAATAACCCAAAGACTATGAAGAAAATAATAAAAATATAAAAATCCGAAAATTACTATCTTAAATATGCTAGAATCAGATTTGTCACCATTAAGAAGTCCCAAAATTACAGTTGTTCTTCGATAAGTCGTTTTTAGTTCTTTAGAGAACCAAGGAAGGGAGATTATCCCACCAATACACAATAAGTGCAGCAAAGAAGTTTTATTGATCTGAAAATTACGTAACCTTTACATGTTTGGGTTATGCCTTTATTTACAATTGACCCAAATAAGTAATAATAACCCAAAAACTAAGAAAATACTAAAAATCCGAAAATACCATCCTAAATAAGCTAGAATCAGATTTGTCACCCTTAAGAAGTCCTAAACAAAATTGGAAAATTTGTGTTGTTGCCCCCTTTGATGTCCTTGATTAGCTTGGAATTCCTTGTTTAACTTGGACAGATAAGAAAACAAATTTCCTCCTTTGTTGCTGATTTAATTACTTTCCTTCCTAAGTGAGGAAAAGCATTAAATAGTCCTCCCCTCTTTAGGAATAAGATTTGACCAACTTCCTTACTTAGTTAGGAGAATAAATTGTTCACTCTTTATCCTTGTAGTATTAGAAAAGACAAGCCTAACAAGGCTGGTATTGGGCCGGACACATCAACCCCTTGTTCCACATGAATTGGGCTTTTCTTGGACCTGAACTAAATGAATTACAGGCTGTCCTTCATGCTCCTTAAATGTCCTAAGCCCCTCTAGTTCCATTTTGTTCCATATGTTCTGAACAAGCCCATTTAATGCTTCTTTAAGCTTCTTAGCCCTAGCTCTTGTGATTGGCCCAATTGGCACCTCCAATGGGTTGTTGGCATGATTATGCTTGGTGTTAGGCTAATTCGCATCACCTTTCAAAAATTACATGTTCGGTTGCCAACGTTTAAGCACCAAAGGTCTGTTTGCCATGCGTCGTGGGGCTCGTTCCAGCACATTAGTGTCCTGATCAACAGAATCAAAAGTGAATAGGAAGAAACCATTATCCGAAGATAAAACTTCTGATAAACCGTAAGAGCCCCAGATTCTTTTGGCAATAGAATTAACAACGGCATATGGTAATTTCTGACCCACAAAATGACCAACTAGGGTGAATTTCCAAAGTTCGCAGCCATCCTCAAACACATGAAATGGAGGAGCTACTATCACACGACCATCAGTCATAGTAGAGGGAGCAAAATGCAGATTACGAACTCGAGATATACCAGTTCCTGCTACCCTCATTGTTATCAGCATCAGAACCATTCAAAGCATTTAAAAAATTCAATTTGGGGCTAAGGTTTAGCTGGTCTTTGTTGCTGAGACCCTACCTTCGACTTATCAACTTTAGAACCCAACACACGATTCATTTCTAAAACAACATTAGAAGCTTGAGAATTAGAGTGTTTCTTCTCTATGCTTGCTTCAGAATCAGCTTGATTAACGTTAGTAAACTCAAAAATCCTCATCCCATAGTTGTTCAATATATCTTGTAGCTCTAATCTTAATATATGTCCAGACTTGACTTCATTGTGTTGTTAATTGTTAAAGGTAACCATTGGCACATAATCCACAGCAGAACATAAGGACATTATGGCAGCATACAAATACTAGAGATACCAAATTCTAAGAAGAGAAACTGAGTCTAAGAAGTAACCTGAGCTCAAAAGCAACAACAACCTAATCTCAGAAACAACAAGATTCAAATTTGTTCATGAAGGTAGAAGAGAATTACAGAATTATGAGGCCAGTATCTTCGAGACCATTGATTGGAATGATGATCCGTGCGGTCAAGCTGGAGAGTATGTTCTGACGAACAACATACTAAAAAATGGTGATGATCCAATGGTTAACAAAGGAGATCAAACGTGAACAAAACCAAATTCACTCTGCTGGAATTAAAAATGCATAACAGTAGAAATATTACGAGATCAATATCTCCCACCTCGTTGATTGGAACGAAGATCCATTTGGTCAATGTTTCGAGAAGGTTGGAGCAAACAACATAATAAAAAGATTCTAAAGCAGATCCTTAGCATGGCCGAAGATGTAATCTGTTGCGAGGTAGGAATTTCTGGACAATCAAGACGCCACAGAATTGCTCTTGGGTATGGCAAAAGATTCTAAAGCTCAGATCCTTAGCATGGCCGAAGATGAAGTACATCATAGGAGATGGCAGGACAACTTCTCTATGGTTTGACAATTGGCATCCTCACAACCCGCTCGCGGATTCTTATGGTGACAAATTCATCTATGATTCAGGTCTGGAAAAGAACGCGAAGGTGAATATGCTGATTCATAACTCAGAATGGAAAATTCCTACCACTTAAGCTATTAGCTGGCACCCCATTGTAGAAGTTATTCCTTCCAATTCTAATCGTATGATAGGGAAAAAGGATGAGATTGTTTGGCTGGATTCACCAAATCACAGATTCTCGATCAAAGTAGCTTGGGAACAACTAAGATTTCATTATCCGATGGTTGAATGGCATGACATTTTGTGGTTCAAGAATGTTGTTTCAGACATTCGTTTCTTCTAGGGGTGGCTGTCCAACAGAAACTCACAACTCAAGATAGACTTCATCGATTTGGTATACATGGTCCCAATAGATGCTCACTGTGTCTGTGCAACAACGAAGATCACAACCACTTGTTCTTTGAATGATCCTATTCTAAAGCGATCTGGTGGGATGTTTGTGATAGATGCAACATTACAAGAATGAGAAAAGTATGGGATGAATGGATTCGATGGGCCACTATAACTTGGCAAGGCAAAAGTTTCGTCAATTTTTCTCGTAAACTCAGTTTTGTAACTACAATATATCATATCTGGCAAGAAAGGAATGCAAGGACCTTTGTTGGAATATCTAGAACTCAGAATTTGGTTTTTCATCAAATTGAATGTATCATCCGTGATAAGCTTGATTTGATGAGGAACGTTCTACCAACATACGAAAATAAAAGGATCCAACGAGCTTGGAGGGTCAATAGCATAGATTTTTCATTTGATATTTAGCTGGTTGTATTGGTTTCCCTAACGAATCAAGTTATGTCTTCAGTTTCCTGTTCAGAGGCTAGCTTGTAGTCATTTGTTGTTTTACGTTTTTGTTCTTATTGTAAATCTGGGGTATGCCCGTTATAATCTTTGTATCGTTTTCCTTCAATATATACGTCAACTTACCAAAAAAAAAGAAGCCCAAAGCAAATGATATCCAATTTACCGCAAATTTGATATGTAATTAGAATATCAAATTTGAGCAAATTTCAAGTTGATTTGATCCAATTGTCTCTTGTTTAGTTTTTTTGCGACAAAATCCAATAAATGTCTTTTTGAACAATTTTTTTCTCCTTTTCTTTTTCTTTTTTGTTTTCGATGCTACTGATATATTTTGAACAATAATAGAATGAAATAGAAAATTTTTTTCTATCTATACGCTGCAAATTCAAGGAGAAGAAGAAATTGGATACTAAGGAATTTTTTGTGGAATTAACAAGAAACAAAAATTTCATAAAGAGTGCCTTGTGAATGTGTGAGGGAGAGAGAGGAGACCTTGAGAGAAGATCAGATAGCTATCTAGAGGGAAAGGAAAAAAAGGGTTAGAAAACATAAGAGGAAGAAGAAGGAAGAGAACCAGCAGGAGAAAAGAAAGAATATTGTCAAACCTTCCTCAAACTTAGCTAGATTTGAAAGGTATGGGTCATGAAACTCCTTTCCTCTTCTTCTTAAAACCCAGAACCGGAAATGAAGAAACCCCAATGAAATTGACCTAAGACATAAGCTAGTTGTGAAGGAAATGAAATGAGACCAATTTCAGAACATCTAACAAAGAAAAATGAATAAAATGGAAATAACAAATCATGGTAGAGGGTCGATTTTAACTATGGGGTTAGCTAGCATGCAATGAGTGTGTTCTATTGGGATTGGTTGAAAGATTATGTGCTGAAATGGATAGTTTCAATTTTGTGGCCAAGGAGGGGCGACTCAGGAGTGATTGAGGGTAAGGGGCTACTGTCCTCGGCCAAGTTGGGTTCTATCGGGCCTAGATTACTGGTAGTGGCCTCACTAGGGCTAGAACGATGGGTGTCATTGCTATGTTCGAGCTGTTGATTTGGTCGTTTATTGTTGAGAAGATCGAAAAAAAACATGGTGCCAAGGAAGGGGCTTTAGTGTTGACGGGTCTGTGGCCGTTGGAGGAACGACTAGAGGAGGGAAGCTTATAAGGGGTTAAACCATGGGTTAAATGACGTGACAGCTAGCCATGGAGATGGAGAAACGCGTAGGGAAGAATTGGTTCAAGTGGCTAGTCTGAGAGAGAAGGAGCAGATCAGGGGTAGATGAGAGGCGATTTGAAGTGGGGTGCTGGTTTAGGGGGTTATATGGGTATGGTCGGTCAGCTAAGGGTGTGGCTGAGCATTTGAAAGTGGAAGGGGGGGTAGCAAGGAAAGGGAAGTGAAGCTTGCGGCCGACCCTATTCTCCCTAGGTTTTTACTAAATGGGAAAAGGGGCGGGTGGTTTTTTTTTTTAGATTTTTCTTGTCTTCCCCTTTTGTAAATTTTCTACCCTAGTGAATAAACTTTTCTTCCCCCCGATGAATAAAATTTTTTCCTTCTTTTATAGATAATAAAATTTATTATTTTTTTATTTGCCTAGTCTCCAAACAACCTAAAAACCAAATTGATCCCTCAACTTTTCCTATCACATTTGGTCCCTTGTAATTTTGTTTTGTTTTTTGTATTTTTGTATTTTTTTTGAAAACAAGGAATATCAACGTCAACTTAACAAGAAAAATTAGTGATTGTAAAATTAACGCGTTAAAAGTTTAGCGCGTTCAAAATACCTTTGAAAATTTATATTCTTCTAAGATAATATTGAAAATGCTAAAAATGATGCAAATATATCAAAATGCATTTTTTGGGGTTTTTCATTGTTTTTTTTGCTATTTTTGATTTTTCTACACATTTATCAAAAATATGGGTCAAAAATTGGGTAGCAACAGGTGTTACAGATCTCCTCAAACTCCTTAAATCCAATTATGGATTGTCTAAATTTAAGCCATGAAATGAAGATAAAAGTTGAATCATGTCTAGCTTAAAATGAAAATGAAATGCATAGGGGGGAAACTATGCATGACGGTGCACTTTTTCTTGTAGGATTCATATGGTCTCTAAGTGTTCTGACATATTTATTCTCATTATGAAGTGAATAATTATTTTCTTCGATCATATTTTTTAAAAATAATGAGGATACCTATAAAGTCTACTAGTTAATGTACATGACCAAACTCTCATGCACATATAGGGAGATAAAAAAAAGGAAGAAGAAACAAAAAACAAAAGAAACAAAAAAAAGAATCAAAGTTAGATATAAGAAAAATAAAATGAGAAAATAAAATAAAAATTATAATGTAGACAATAATTTACCTTCCCGACAACGACGCCAAAAACTTGACACGACCAGAAGATTAATATCTTCTTCCAAATGTAGCAGTATCAAAATAATAAATAATCCTGCAAAATCAGGATCAAACCATAGAGAGGTTAACTATATAAATTTTAAATAATAATAATAACAATAACAACAATAATATTAGTAGCAATAGTAGTTGATGCGAACCTCGTGATCACATGGTCACGCAACCCACACGCAAAGATGTCAATTCCTGGAAAGCCAAGTAAATCAGGTTTGATAGGAGTGTGACACAAAGATAACTTGTACCCAGGCACCAGCACTATTGAAAACGGAAACCCCCACCCAACAAATATTGATTCGCGAACGAGAAGTATAAGGATGACGCTACGAAGACAATTGTTATTCGATAAGTTGATTTTCAGTTCATTAGAGAACCATGGAAGGGAGATTATCTCACCAACGCACACACACAAAGTGCGGCAAACAAGAAGTTTTATTAATCTGAATAGTCCTCTCTACATGTTTGGTTATGCCTCTATTTATAGTGATTCTTGACTTAAAGAAACCTTAATGGACCCCCCTAGGTGGACTTATATGTAGCCCACTTACAATTGACCCAAATGAGTAATAATAACCCAAAGACTAAGAAGAAACTAATAAAAATATAAAAATCCGAAAATTACTATCTTAAATATGCTAGAATCAGATTTGTCACCATTAAGAAGTCCCAAATAGACTAGGAAATCTGATCTGAAGGTAGAATGTATCTAAAGTCTTCTCTTTCCTTTTGTAGCTCGAATGAATAAGGAATCCTTGTAAGAAAAGGATTCTGAAATAATTATGAATCCTTGCCACACTTGAAAACTATGTTGCAGCCCATTAAACATCCTTGTAGAATTAGTATATTTCCAAAATAAGCTGCCACATCCCTTTAGGAAAAGAATCCTAGCCAAATAGGAAGTCCACAAGTCAAAAGGAAGTAAATAACAAAATTCATATAGCCTCTGTTGACCCGTATTTAGATACCTTCCTGAACTCCGAATGACCTGAAATGTTAACCCATGATAATACAATATGTCACGAGACTCCACGCAAATTTTCGGCTCGATCAAACGGTCGGATTGAGAATTATGGCTATTGCTGTAAAACTGGATAGTTGCACATTTTACATCAAAATTCAATTTTGACCCTGCTTGGATCGTATCATTCCCTCTCTCTTCAACAGGATTCGACCTCGAATCATCACCTACATCAAACAGAGTAAGATTAGAAACATTAAAGGTAGCACTAACACTATACTTACCTGGCAAATCAACTTTATAAGCGTTGTCATTAATCCTCTCAAGGATCTGAAATGGCCCATCTCCTCGTGGTTGTAGCTTTGACTTCCTCTGGGCCGGAAATCTCTCCTTGCACATATGCACCCAAACCCAATCGTCAGGCTGAAAGACAACATGTTTGCGCCCCTTATTGGCTTTGGTCACATACACGCGATTCCTCTTTTCAATCTGTTGCCACACACTCTCATGAAGAGTTTTCACCACCTGTGCTTTACGATTACCATCCAAACTAACCCTTTCATCAATAGGCAAAGGAATCAAATCCATTGGAGTTAAAGGGTTAAATCCATACACAATTTCAAATGGTGAAAATTTAGTAGTAGAGTGCACACTATGATTATATGCAAACTCTATAAATGGCAAACAATCTTCCCAATTCTTTAAGTTCTTTTGAAAACAACAGTTTAGTACCCATTTTTCCCCATAACACCTTCCAAAAATAGCTAAGGAACTTAACATCTCTATCAGAAACAATGCTTTTAGGGACCCCGTGAAGTCGTACTATCTCCCTAAAGAACAAATCAGCAATGTTAGTTGCATCGTCAGTTTTATGACATGGAATGAAATGTGCCATCTTTGAAAACCTATCAACAACTACAAAGATGGAATCCCTACCCCGTTTTGACCTAGGTAAACCCAAGATGCAACAAGGGATGTAGCATTCATTTCTTTAAGCATTCTCCGAGTCTGAAAGAAGGAGCTAACAGCATTGATTACATCCTCCCCAACTATGTGCCACATTCTTTTGAAGAAACCTGCGTTAAATCCATCCGGACCAGGGGCTTTTTTGTTCTTCAAACTAAACATAGCTTGCTTAATCTCCTCCCTTGTTACATCTTGTGCTAATACATGTTGTTGCGTTGAAGACAGTTTCAAGTTAATTGTCGATTCCATCTCTTCCTCATTCAGAACCCTAGGCATCTGTTCCACTCTTAACACACCCTGGAAGTACGCAACTACTTCTGATTTAACTGCCTCATGTCCTTCAACAACCTCTCCATCCTCCGTTGTAAGTGAAAGAAGTTTATTTCTATGCTGTCTTCCATTTACTGATTTGTCAAAGTAACCAGTATTCTGATCCCCCAAGCTAAGCCACTGTATCGTTGACTTTTATTTGAAAAAACTCTCTTCAGCCTTGACGATAGAAGCGTAGTTACGTACTTCATTATGGGTTTGAAAAATGGAGATTGGTTTCACATTTTTATGATGGGTTAACACCAAGAGATAGACAAATGGTTGAATTGATATACAACAAAACTTTTGAAATAATAAAGCAATGGAGTACTTAGACTTGTTAGCTGAAAATGCTAAAAATTATACATCACAGGTACTTATGAGGCATCAAGAGATAATCAAAACTCAACTTGCTCAAAGCATGACATATTTTAAAGATGCTATTGCAAGATTAACGTATGCTCTTAGTTTCTAAGAGAAAGGTAAGTTTCCAGCTCAACCACAATAAAATTTCAAGAGGTAATACAATGCAAATACAAGTAGTTTTAGAATCCAACACATAGATCACGTCAAATTAGTCACCACTCCTTGCAGTGGTAAGATTATTAAAAAAACCCACTCTTGAACCTTATGAGAATGATGATGAGTTAATCTCTAAGGGTAAGGAAGGGGGTTGAATCTAAATATTGCAAAGAAAAGACTGATTCCCCACCAACACTTCTATTTCCTCATGCCATGACCAAACAAAGAAAAGTCAATCATAACTTTAAGATTTTTCAAACTTTCAAATAGGTAAGGATCAATATATCTTTTTTAGATGCTATTAAATCCTTTCTATACTAAATTTTTGAAAGATCTATGCACTATGAAGAGAAAACTGAATGTGAAAAGAAAACTTTTTTAGCCAAACAAATAAGTGTTATTGATTAGGATTTAAAAGTGCATTTTTATCAAGATTTTATATCATCATTTTGCACTTAAAGTATCAATAACTCATTAACTAAAACATGTTTTACAATAACATATCTAATAATATAAGATACCTTTAATTTATGGTAAATATTCATTTAAAATGCAGTCCTATCATATAAATGAAAGTATTGATTGATGAATTTAAGAACTGAAATTGAAAGGACAAAGAGATGCCAAACTTAAAAAAGAGATGTCGGTGCAATCCAAACCGGAACACTATTTAGTAATTAGGTCATATTTAGAGTTGTAGATCTCAGATTTAGGTCTACTTTATATGGATGGAAAGGTAAGACATAGGCCTACAATTTTCATATGGAGCCTAAGACTTAGAAAGGTCATTTTCAAGTCCAAATTAGAACAACAACAAAGAGGTCCGAATCTATCTTGTAGTCCGAGCACTGTTTAGTGTTTGACCTATATTTGGAGTTCTAGAAGTCCAAATGATCTAAAGTTTTTACACCAGAAAGCTAAGACAATTTCCTACAACTTTAAAGTTTAAATAGTTCCAATTTTGACGTTATCAACGATGTTTTGGGCAGACAAGAGAAGATAAGAATTGTCACCAAGAGTTGGTCAACGACTCATTAATTAGTCATCAAATCAATAGTTTCTAATTTTGGCCTATAAAAGGAGGCATTTGCCATGCATTTAGATATCTTGGTTTCCATATCAAGATCATGCTTTTGCTTTCTCTCTTTGTATTTTTTGTAATGTTTATGCTTTGCTTTCATTAATATCAAGTTTATGCCTTTTATTTCCTTTCCTTTGCTTAGTTAACTCTTATCTTATTTATGTTCTTACTTTGTTTATTTATTTTTCTTTATTTCATTATGTTTAGCTAAGTTTATTATTTACAGGTGAAACGATTATTGATTGATACTTAAAAATGTATTTTTATCAAGGTTTTATATCATCATTTTGCACTTGAAGTATCAATAACTCCTTAACTAAAGCATGTTTTATAATAATATATCTAATAATATAAGATACCTTTAATTTATGGTAAATGTTCATTTTAAATGCAGGCCTATCACATAAATGAAAGGATTGATTGATAACTTAAAGAACTTAAATTGCAAGGATAAAGAGATGACCAAACTTAGAAAAGAGATGTCGATGCAATCCAAACCGGAACACTGTACGGTAATTGGGTCATATCTGGAGCTATAAATCTCAGATTTAGGTCCAATTTATATGGATAGAAAGGTAAGACATAGGCCTACAACTTTCATATGGAGCCCAAGATCTAAAAAGGCCATTTTCAAGTCCAAATTGTAGCAACAACAAAGAAGCCCAAATCTGTCTTCCAGCTCGAGCACTGTTCAATTATCTTCTTCTTCTCCTTCTTTTTCTTTATTATTATTATTATTATTATTATTATTATTATTATTATTATTAGTAGTAGTAGTAGTAGTAGTAGTATTAATATTGTTATTATTGTTATTGTTGGTGTATATTGTTATTTATAATTTGTACAATTAACCTCTTTTGTTTTCTTTTTTCTTTTCTTTTATTTCTTCACGTGCATGAGAGTGTGGTCACGTACATCAAGTGGTAGACTTTATAGGGTATCCTCATCATTTTTAGAAAATACAGCCGAAGAAGATAATCAATCACTTCATAATGAGAATAATGAGAATAACCGTGCTAGAACACTTAGAGACCACATGAATCCCACAAGAACAAGTGCACCATCATGCATACTTTTTTCTCCTAATGCATCTCATTTTAATTTTAAGCCAGGTATTATTCAACTTTTACCTTATTTTCATGGCTTAGAATTGGAAAATTCATACTTGCATTTAAGGGAATTTAAGGAGGTCTTTGTATCGTTTTCCTTTAATATATACGTCAACTTACCAAAAAAAAAAAAAAAATTTAAGGAGGTCTGCAACACATATAATAATTTAAATTGTAGCATGAACAACATCAAATTCAAGCTTTTTCCTTTTTCATTAAAAAATAAAGCTAAAACATGGCTATAAAATTTGAGACCATGATCCATTCGTGCTTGGGATGAAATGCAACAACAGTTTTTGAAGAAGTTTTTCCCATCTCATAGAACAAACTCTTTCAAAAGACAAATCACCACTTTCATTCAAAAACTCGGAGAAACATTTTACCAATGTTGGGATAAGTATCGAGACTTGCTTAGTACTTGCCTTCATCATGATTTTGAAACATGGAGATTGGTTTCATATTTTTATGAAGGGTTAACACCTAGAGATAGACAAATGGTTGAATTGATGTGCAATGGAACTTTTGAAGATAAAGACCCTGATGAAGCAATGGAGTACTTAGACTTGTTAGTTGAAAATGCTCAAAATTGGGACACTGCGGGTACTTATGAGGCACCGAGTAAAACTCAACCTCATATATCTAGTGGAGGTATGTACAACCTTAGGAAGATCATGACCTTCAAGCCAAGTTTGCATCTTTAGCTAGAAAAGTCGAGGCACTAGAATTGAAAAAGAGTGGTCAATTGAAATCTATTGAAAACATTGTGTGTCAAATATGTGAAACAAATGAACACACAACCAATAACTGTCCAACCTTGCCTTCTTTTAAGGAATGCCTCCATGAACAAGCCCATGCTTTAAACAGTTTCCAAAGGGCCAACCACAACCCATACTCCCAAACATACAACCCTGATTCGAGAAATCACCCAAATTTCAGTTGAAAAACTGATCATAACAATGTACAAACTTCACAACCACCATTTCAAGCACACTACAATTTCTAAAATCTTCATGGATATGTACCTCCTTATGCTCCACCTCCTAGAAGAAATCTTGAAGAAACATTGCATGCATTCATTAAAAAGCAAGAGACAATCAATACTCAAATTGCTCAAAACATGACAGATTTTAAAGATACACTTGCAAATTTAACATCTGTTCTCAGTTTCCAAGAGAAAAGCAAGTTTTCATCTCAACTACAACAAAATCCCAAGGGGCAATATAATGCAAATGCAAGTAGTTCCGGAAGCCAACACATGGATCAAGTCAAATCAGTCACTACTCTGCGCAGTGGTAAGGTTATTGAAAAACCCTCATGCCATGACGAGTCAATCTCTGAGGGTAAGGAAGGGGTTGAATCTGAAAATTGCAAAGAAAAGACTGATTCTCCGCCAGCACTTCCATTTCCTCATGCCATGACGAAACAAAGGAAAGTTAATCACAACTATGAAATTTTTAAAATTTTCAAACAGGTAAGAATCAATATACCTTTGCTTTGAAACAATAATGCTTTGAAATATAGAAACCCTGCTTATCCTACAATTTCTTGCTTTATTGGAGAGCATAAAATTGAAAGAGCCTTACTTGATCTTGGTGCTAGTGTGAATTTACTTCCATATTCAGTTTTTCAGAGTCTCAATCTAGGTGAGTTAAAACGAACTTCTATATCTCTTTTACTTGTCGATAGATTTGTAAAAATGCCTAGAGGAATAATTAAAGATGTGTTAGTACAAGTTGATAAATTCATTTATCTTGTGGATTTTATTTTCTTGGACACACAACCTCTTGAAGTATGTAATTCATTTCCTGTTATTTTAGGGCGTCCATTTCTTGCAACTTCTAACGCATTGATTAATTGTAGGAATGCACTGATGAAGCTATCATTTGGAAACATGACATTGGAGATGAATATTTTCATCTATAAAACCCTCTCTTCCTTCCTTTCATTTCTACTCAACTCATACATTCAACAAATATAGAAGTGTGTAGAAATGGCAAGTTACTCAAGTCATCATATAAGAAATATTTATGTTTTTGGTGGATCTAGTGCCGAAAAAGAAAAGGAGTTTTTAGAATCAGCAAGTCATCTTGGTCAAGTGCTAGCTAAGAGAAAGATTTATTTAATGTATGGGGAGGCAATCTTGGGTTAATGGGAGGTGTGTCAATAACTGCATTAGAGAGAGAGATATCCGGAGAGAGAGAGAGATTAGAGATCAAACTGTCGGAGCTAGATCTACTCCGTCCACCGTTGGATCGTCCTCATTTCTTACTATGTTGTTCGTTCCAACCTTCTCGAAAGATTGACCAAATGGATCTTGATTCCAATTAACGAGGTGGGAGATATTGATATCGTAATATTTCTACTGTTCTGCATTTTTAGTTGCAGCAGAGTGAATTGGGTTTTGTTAAAGCTTGATCTTCTTTGTCCACCGTTGGATCGTCACCATGTTTTAGAATGTTTCTCGTCAGAACGTACTCTACAGCTTGACCGCACAGATTATCATTCCAATCAATGATCTCGAAGATACTAGCCTCATAATTCTGTAATTCTCTTCTTCCTTCATGAACAAATCTGAATCTTGTTGTTTCTGAGATTACGTTGTTATTTCTGAGCTGAGGTTACTTCTTAGACTCAGTTTATCTTCTTAGAATTTTTTTTTTTTTTTTGGTAAGTTGACGTATATATTAAAGGAAAACGATACAAAGATTATAAGGGGCATACCCCAGATTTACAATGAGAACAGAAACGTAAAACAACAGATGGCTACATGCTAGCCACCGAACTGAAAACTCAAGACCTAACTTGATTCGTTAGGGAAACCAATACAACCAGCTAAATATCAAATGAAGAATCTATGTTATTAACCCTCCATGCTCGTTGGATTCTTTTATTTTCATCTGTTGGTAGAACGTTCCTCATCAAATCAAGCTTATCACGGATGATACATTCAATTTGATGAAAGACCAAATTCTGAGTTCTAGATATTCCAGCAAAGGTCCTTGCATTCCTTTCTTGCCAGATATGATACACTGTAGCTGCAAAACTGAGTTTACGAGAAAAATTGACAAAACTTTTGCCATGCCAAGTGATAGTGGCCCATCGAATCCATTCATCCCATCCTTTTGTCATTCTTGGAATGTTGCATCTGTCACAAACATCCTTTTATCTTCTTAGAATTTGGTATCTCTAGTATTTGTATGCTGCCATAATGATGCGGATCAGCCTAACACCAAGCATAATCATGCCAACAACCCATTGGAGGTGCCAATTGGGCCAATCACAAGAGCTAGGGCTAAGAAGCTTAAAGAAGCATTGAATGGGCTTGTTCAAAATATATGGAACAAAATGGACCTAGAGAGGCTTGGAACATTTAAGGAGCATGAAGGACAGCCTTTAATTCATTTAGTTCAGGTCCAAGAAGAGCCCATTTCATGTGGAACAAGGGGTTGATATGTCCGGCCCAATACCAGCCTTGTTAGGCTTGTCTTTTCTAATACTACAAGGATAAAGAGTCAGCAATTTATTCTCCTAACTAAGTAAGGAAGTTGGTCAAATCTTATTCCTAAAGAGGGGAAGACTATTTAATGCTTTTCCTCACTTAGGAAGGAAAGTAATTAAATCAGCAACAAAGGAGGAAATTTGTTTTCTTATTTGTCCAAGTTAAACAAGGAATTCCAAGCTAATCAAGGACATCAAAGGGGGCAGCAACACAAATTTTCCAAATCAGATTTTTTCAATTTTGTTTAGGACTTCTTAAGGGTGACAAATCTGATTCTAGCTTATTTAGGATGGTATTTTCGGATTTTTAGTATTTTTAGTATTTTCTTCTTAGTTTTTGGGTTATTATTACTTATTTGGGTCAATTGTAAGTGGGCTACATATAAGTCCACCTAAGGGAGGTCCATTAGGGTTTATTTAAGTTCAAATTCAGTATAAATAAAGGCATAACCCAAACATGTAAAGGTTACGCAATTTTCAGATTAATAAAACTTCTTTGCTGCACTTATTGTGTTGGTGGGATAATCTCCCTTCCTTGGTTCTCTAAAGAACTGAAAACGACTTATCGAAGAACAACTGTCTTCGTGGCGTCATCCTTATACTTCTCGTTCGCGAATCAATATTTGTTGGGTGGGGGTTTCCGTTTTCAATAGTGCTGGTGCCTAGGTACAAGTTATCTTTGTGTCACACTCCTATCAAACCTGATTTACTTGGCTTTCCGGGAATTGGCATCTTTGCGTGTGGGTTGCGTGACCATGTGATCACGAGGTTCGCATCACATAATGTCCTTATGTTCTACTGTGGATTCTATTCCAATGGTTACCTCTAACAACGAACAACACAATGATGTCAAGTCTGGACATATATTAAGATTAGAGCTACAAGATATGTTGAACAACCATGGGATGAGGATTTCTCAATTTACTAGTGTTAATCAAGCTGATTCTGAAGCTAGCATAGAGAAGAAACACTCTAATTCCCAAGCTTCTAATGTTGTTTCAGAATATGAATCATGTGTTGGGTTTTAAAGTTGATGAGTGGAAGGTAGGGTCTCAGCATCAAGACCAGCTAAACCTTAGCCCCAAATTCAATTTTTTAAATGCTTTGAAGGGTTCTGATGTTGATAACAATGAGGGTAGCAAGAACCTTGGTATTTCTCTAGTTCGGAATCTGCATTTTGCTCCCCCTGTTATGACTAATGGTCGTGTGATAGTAGCTCCTCCACTTGATGTGTTTGAGGATGGCTGCGAACTTTGGAAATCCACCCTAGGTGGTCATTTTGTGGGTCAGAAATTACCATATCCCGTTATTAATTCTATTGCCAAAAGAATCTGGGGCTCCTACGGTCTATCAGAAGTTTTATCTTCGGATAATGGTTTCTTCCTATTCACTTTTGATTCTCTTGATCATGCCACTAATGTGCTGGAAAGAGTCCCATGGTACATGGCAAGCAGACCTTTGGTGCTTAAACGTTAGCAACCGAACATGCAATTTTTGAAAGGTGATTTGGTCACAGTTCCGGTATGGGTTAGGCTGTATAATGTTCCTCTCGAGTATTGGACTATTAAGGAGTTGAGTTGTGTAGCGAGTGCTATTGGGGTTCCTCTTCATGCTGATCAGACTACATTGTGGCGTCAAAGGCTTAGCTACGCAAGAGTTTGCGTTGAGATTGATGCTA
The DNA here is from genome assembly GCA_026413675.1 of Populus pruinosa. NCBI lineage: Eukaryota > Viridiplantae > Streptophyta > Magnoliopsida > Malpighiales > Salicaceae > Populus > Populus pruinosa. The sequence continues at coordinate 8,015,093 of CM048606.1, forward strand.
CGAAGACACTGGTTAAGGAATACGACCTTCGCTGTCCAAATGGGTTACTCATAACAATTTCAGCTGATAACGAATGGATACCGTCGAAGTGCAATAATTGTAATATCTTTGGACACACGACAACGATATGTGCTACTAATAACGGTGATAATCTTACAATGGAGGCAGAGGGTAAGAGGAAAGTAGGAGCTGCAAACTCTAAATCTACGGATAAAAAGCAGAATCAGTTTCAATGGCAGGTAGTTGCTAAACGAAATAAGGGTTCTGTGAGTGGTGAGAATGGTCCTTTGGTATCTAAAGTGCGTAACTATAATGAGAATGGTTGTTCGACATCTGGTATAAATATTTGTGATTGTAATATGAATGAGAAGGCTGCATCAGATGCGAGCAATGCTGATTGTTATGAAAATGAAAATCCAACCTCTCCTCTTGTTTTGAAGAGTTCACGAGGAGACATGAAGCAGGGGCAGGGGGGTCTAGGCACATTGAAAGAGATCTTTCATATTTCCTCTTGGGCTCAATTGCATATTCACCATAAACTCATATGTTTGTTAAATGTTAATGGTTATTATGATAAGTTGTTGTCTTTTTAATCCTTACATTAATATTCCATCTCAAAGTTCTCATCATCTTTTTCTTCTTCTCCTTCTTTTTCTTTATTATTATTGTTGTTGTTGTATAATTATTATTTATAATTTATACAATTAACCTCCCTCTGGTTTGACCTCGGTCTTGCCGAGTTATTTATTACTTCAGCACTCATGCACTTGGGAGAAGATATCAATCTTTTAGTCGTGTCAGTTATTATTCAGAACAATAATGCTTTGAAATATAAGGACCCTGATTGTCCTATGATTTCTTGGAGAACATAAAATTGAAAAACCCTTACTTGATGTTGGAACTAGTGTGAATTTACTTCCATATTTAGTTTTTTAAAGTCTCAATCTAGGTTAGTTAAAATAGGTTAGATAAAACCAAATTCTGTAACTCTCTTACTTGCTAATAGATTTGTAAAAGTGCCTAGAGAAATAGTTGAAGATGTGTTAGTACAAGCCGATAAATTCATTTATCCTGTGGATTTTATTATTTTGGACACACAACCTGTTGAAGCATGTAATTTATTTTCTATTATTCTAGGATGTCCGTTTCTCATAACTTCTAATGCATTAATTAATTGTAGGAATGAACTGATTAAGCTATCATTTGGAAACATGATATTGGAGATGAATATTTTCAACAATTACAAGAACCTGGAGATGATAATGATTTATGAAGTAGATCATATTGAAGAATTAGTTTATGATCAACTTGAATTTACTTTAAGTAAAATTAAGTTGGATGAATCTAGAGATTTGCAAATGATTTATTCTTAGGAAGAAATCACAAATAAAAAAAGGCACAAAAAATATTGATGCGAATCTTTTATCAAAATCGACAATAAATTTGACATCTAACATCCTATCAATCGATGATTACTTTCCTAATGATTAGTACTTAAAAGTGCATTTTTATCATGGTTTTATATCATCATTTTGCACTTGAAGTATCAATAACTCCTTAACTAAAACATGTTTTATAAAAATATATATCTAATAATATAAGATATCTTTAATTTGCGATAAATGTTCATTTTAAAGGTAGGCCTATCACATAAATGAAAGGATTGATTGATGACTTTAAAAACTTAAATTGCAAGGGCAAAGAGATGACCAAAATTAGAAAAGAGATGCTAGCGCAGTCCATATCGGAACACTATTCGGTAATCGGGTCATATCTAGAGCTATAGATCTCAGATTTAGGTCTACTTTATATGGATGGAAAGGTAAGACATAGACCTACAACTTTCTTTCATTATGTTTAGCTAAGTTTATTATGTTAAGGTGAAAAGGTTACCCTAATGGTGTAAGAATAAGTATAGTGTAAACTTAATATGGACTTTAATGTTTGATACTAACATGTTTTATATTTGTTATCTTGTTCACTCTTTAATACTTTGCTTGTTAAATAACTAATCTTGATTTATGTTGTATAACACTTGGTACAACAAATGCTTGGCACTTTCATAGCCCATACTGTATGGTATAACTAACACCTGAGCTATGAAAGGAACTTGATTTATTGTTAACATAAGTTATAATCATGAATGCTTGACGAGATTTACAAGTATTAGCATTAATCGAATAAGATGACTAATGTAATCATGTTAACAAGCTATAATTTGATTGAAACCTCCTTTGTGTGTGGTTTCCCATTGAATAATAAGAGTTTATGCTATACTTGTTTGACATACCATTAGTGGATCCTCTAACGTTGATATTTGTTATTATCATTGTTTAATCATTACATTAATATTCCATCTCAAAGTTCCCTTCTTCTTCTTTTTCTTTTTCTTCTTCTTCTCCTTCTTTTTCTTTATTATTATTATTACTATTACTACTACTACTACTACTACTACTACTACTACTACTATTATTACTATTACTATTACTATTACTATTACTATTACTATTATTGTTGTTGTTGTTCTTATTATTATTATTACTACTAGTAGTAGGAGTATTATTAGTATTATTATTGCTACTATTATTATTGTTGTTGTTTATAATTATTGTTTATAATTTTTACAGTTAACCTCCCTGTGATTCGACCTCGGTCTTGTCGGATTATTTATTACTTTGACACTCCTACACTTGGGAGAAGATATCAATCTTTTTATCGTGTCAAAACATATCCTAGTGGAGATATGCATTGTGAATTTCATGACTTATGATCTAATTTCCATAAAGAACATGTTCGATATAGTCTTAGGAATCTAACTAAAAAAGATCATGCTTGCCAGTCTTTAAAGAAACTAGAAAGGAAGCCTATCCCTAACCCATAAAGGGCGTTTAAGCTATTCTTGGATATAAAACCAAAACAAGATGTGAGCCACAATCATAACTACTTGTACATACACATGTTTTTTCAAGAAAAATAAAAAAATAAATAAAAATAAATAGAGAGAGAGAGTATGAGACTTCAGCTGGCTTATATATAAGTGATATGATTGTATTTTCAAGTTCTTGTCTATAAAATCTTCTCTTCCTTCCCTTCATTTCTACTTAATCCATACATTCAATAGATATAGAAGTGTGTAGAAATGGCGGGTTCTGTAAGTCATCATATAAGAAACATTTGTGTTTTTGGTGGATCAAGTCCTAGGAAGGAAATAAAGATCAGCAAATTATTTTGGTCAAGTACTAGCTGAGAAAAAAATTCATTTAGTATATAGGGAAGGTAGCCTTAGGTTAATTGGGGGAGTGTCAATAGCTAAATTTTTAAGAGATAGTCAAGTTATGAGGGTTATCCTTAAAGCTTTAGCACAAGGGAACATATTCAACAAATAATTGGAGAGGAACTACAGGTATTCACAATGTCTGATCCAATGAATGCAATGTTTAAAGATGTTGATGTCTTCATTGCCTTACCAGGTGGTCTTGGTACATTGGAAGAGATCTTTTATATTACTTATTGGGCCCAATTATACATTCACCACAAACTCCTAAGTCTGTTAAATGTTAATGGTTTTTATGATAAATTATTGTCTTTTCTTGATCATGCTCTGAAACAGGAATTTCTAACATTTTCGACACAAGAAATCATAATCTTTGGTACTACTGTTGAACTATTTATTGACTAGCTATAATGTTTCACTCGTGTAATTGATCCCTCCACAAGTTGCATAAATTGGTTAGCTAAGAAAAGCTGCAAAAAGTTTAGATGAGATTTGAGCCTTCATTTGTAAATCCTTATGTCTTTTGGTTTTCTTAATAGTATATTATTTAGTGTTTTGTTGTTTCTTATATTTGTTTAAGTGTGTTTTAGGTTTGTCAATGTTCGGTGTTTCATGTGATGTCTTATATACTTTATTTTTTTTTATCTTAGGACATTGAGGACAATGTCTCGTTTTGATTAGGAAAAAGGGATAGTAGTTGATATTATAAAAATAAAAAATTAACTGTGTTTTCTATTTCATAAACCATTTGTAAACTGTTGTTACTAAGATGGTAGAGTAAGGAGGAATTTTATTGACTCTTGAGACATATCATGGTTAACATTTTTCTTTTGTTTCCTCTTGCTTCTCTCTACCAGCCCTCGAACTCATGAACTGAGCGATAGTCAACTCATGCCACCAGATCACAAGCGAGGCCAGTTGGTTAACATTTTTCAATGGTTATTTACAATATTTGTAATAAGAGCTATCAAAATACTTCTTGAAATATTCAAATTTATAAACTCTCGCATTGTTATCACTTAATTCTACTCATATACTCACTTAACAAGTATTCTTAAACCTTCATTTTCATACACACATTTTAACATATGATTATGGGTTATACATTGGATTATTATATTTTTTTTATTAAAGGTAACAACTAAGGGAAATAGATAGTATATAAATTGTAAAAACAATAAAAAAAAATGATGATAATAAAAATGTAGACAAGTTTGGTTTTGTAACCTCCCTATCCTAAGCAATTAAGCCCAAAAGGGTATTTTAACACTTAATACCCTAAAGTCAACTAACTTGAGAGCTGTTGGCCTAACGTTTTAACACCTAATACATGAGTTGAGAAGAAAAGCTTAAGAGAATCAAACATTGCACTATCTATATTTCAGTATTTACAACCTGAGTTGTTAAGCTTGAAGGGGTGTCTCAAAGCGTAATGCCCTAAGATCAACTGATCCGGGAGTCATTAGCCGAAAGCTCGTTACATATGTTAAAAATACATTGTGTTTTTAAGTTATATGTATATTAATAATAAAGAAAAAAAAAGAAAAAATAGAAAAAGATAATATTATTACTACTACTTCTTCTTCTTCTTCTTATTCTATTATTATTGTTGTTGTTGTTGTTGTTGTTGTTGTTGTTGGATTGTTGTTATTTATAATTTATACAATTAACCTCCTTGTAGTTCGACCCCATTCTTGCTAAGTTATTTATTACTTTGACAATCCTACACTTGGAGAGGACATTAATCTTTTGATCGTGTCAACTATCATCATCTTCAAATAAATTATTTTCTATAATAACATCATGAATAACACATAGTATAGTAATGACCAATACACAAATAACTAATTTCTTTTCCTTTAATTTTTTTCTCTTTTAATTTTTCTCTTTTATTTTTTTTCATACTGTAAAGAACAAATAAATTGATGAGATTTTTTTTATTGTTTTTCTTTACTTCATATTAATATTTTTATTTTTTCTGCTCTTGAATTTTTTTTCTTTTTTTTCTCTTATGTATTTTTTTCATACGATATAGAAAAAGAAAAACTGATTGGACTTTTTTATATTGTAAAAAAGTTAGGTGATTATAATTTTTTTCATTTGAGGTTAAGTTAGATTTTCTTATTAAAACATGTTTGTTTTTGTGTTTAAAAAATGCTTTCAAAAAATTTAATTTTTTTAATATATTTATAATATTCTGATATGATTGAAAGTAGTGTAGATCCCTAAAATTATACCTTTGGGTTTGGATATATAGTAGGACCAATGACCTTTGGGTTCATTGCGTAGCATAACCCAATAACATTGGGTTTTGATACAAGCTTGACTTAGCAACTATTAAAAGAATATTTGGGTTTGACTATCTAACTAGATATAATGATATTGGATTTGGCTGCTCAACAAAATCCAAATCTAATGCTATTGAGTATTTTTTTAGCTAAATATAAGATTATTTTAGATTTAGATTTGTTGTCAAACTCAAAGTTTTCAGATCTAACTTAGCTACTAGACCAAATATACTTAAACTATATTTTTTATATGTTTTTTTACATTTAAAAAATTATTATTAAAATGATATGAAGCATGAAGTAATATACTATTAAGTAACAATTACAAGAGCAATTTTTAAGAGTATAGATGTAGATTTTAAAAATGTTTGGTATAACGGGTTAAATATTAATGAAAAGATATAGAAAATAATAAAATTATTAGTAATGATTTTAAGTGGTAATTAAACATTAATTTAATTTATATTTTGAATAAAAATGGAAAAGATATTAAAAAATCAATGTTGCATGAAGGTAATTAGTCCTCTTTTAATTAACCCCTAAAAAATGAATTTACAAGGATAAAATTTAACATGCTTTAATCCCGTATCAATTAAACACCCCGTAAAGATGGATACTTCATTAAATTATTTACTAAAGAATTCCTCAGAGACCATTTACAAAATGGATAACATGCATGCAAATTAATTGGTAGTAAGGAACCGTTTATTTTATGAAAAGTTGGTTTAAAAAAAATTAATTTATAAATTTTTCATTGTTTGTTTTTTTGATTAATGAAAAATATTTCTTAGTTAAAGAGATATTTAAATTTATTTTATAAATTTTTTTTTATTTAGTTGGAATATCAACTTTTAAACTTAATTATTTTATTATTATATATTATTTTTTAATTTTATCATTTAAAATTTAATTTTTATATCAACTTTAATCCTTATTTTTTTATTAATTTTTTTAAATTTTTTTTAAATTTTTTTATTTATCAGATTTAGTCATTAATTTTTTATTATTATTTATTTTATTTGAAATAATTTATAAAATTAAAAAAATTATTTAATCATCTTTCAACTTTTTAATCATTCACATGTAGTTTTTATTTTTTTTATTTTTTATTTTTTATTTTATTTAAAATAATTTATACATTTTTTAATTTAATGCTAATTCACTCAACAAATCTGAAAAAGTTGTATTTGAAAAACAGTTATATATTTACATGACCAAGTCAAAGAAAAAATCAAGCCAGCCCACTACCCAAGATTCTCTACGACTCGCTCCTAATAATCCTCTCAACTCGATCTCTCTCTCTATATGTGTGTGTGCGCGTGTGTGTATAACAGGCTTAAACTTCATTACCTTTTAAGTTGCATTAATATTTTCTCAAACCAAAAAAGGAAACTAAAAACCTCAAGAATGGCATCTGATCTCTTCAATGGTTCGTGCAAAGTCTTCCTCTCCTTGATCATCTTCTCCTCCATTTTTCAGTTCTACTTTGTTATTTCCACCGAGTTTCTTGTAGGAGGTGAGGGTGGTTGGACTATTCCTAAGAAAGATAGCCAAATGTACATTGACTGGGCCTCCAAAAACAGGTTTAAAGTTGACGACACTGCTCGTAAGTACCTGTTTTTTTCCCCTACTTAATACCGTGTTAAGAACAATGCTGATAAAGAGAAGTGGTTTATGCTTAAAATTGAATATTTCAGAATTCAAGTACAACAAAGACTCAGTTCTGGTAGTGACTGAGGAAGAGTACCAAAAATGCCGATCTGCTCATCCCTTGTTCTTCTCCAACAATGGGGACTCTGTTTTCAAGTTGGACCGACCTGGTTTGTTCTATTTCATCAGTGGAGTTGCTGGGCATTGTGAGAGAGGGCAGAAGATGATCATCAAAGTGTTGGAGCTAGAAACCCCACCTCAGTCCGCAAATGACACCAGTCCACCAGATCATAACAATAAGAAAAATGGTGCTGTTCAAATGCCTCCTGCCATTATACCACCCATCATTGTTCTTTCTAGCTTGTTTTTTCTAGGTTTTCTCTTTGTTTAATGTTATGGTATCCTTGTTTTTTTATAATAATTTCTTTCGGTGGTTATGAACGAAACATGAGACTAAAATTTGTTTTGTTGCCTTTATTTATTTTTAGTGATTATATATTTTTAAGTTATTAGACCATTTATTTATTTGTTAAAAGTCCTCTCTACGATATAGAAATATTACAGTTAGACAGGTAATTGGGAACTAAATTATAAATTTAATTTTTTAAAAAATTAGGCATTTCCATTCAATGATGTAGTATCTAAATGATTAAAAAATAAATTATTGCTACATGTTATTAAACCAGCACTTAACATTTTAAGTTATTAATATTTAATTTCTATTACACCGAATGTTCCCTTAGCTTTTAGATCCATGCCATGAGTCTGTATGGTTCTGGAAACACTTTTTAGTTGTTATATTTATAAAAATACTTTTTAATTGATATTTTAAGCTATTAATATTTATTTTGTGCTATGTATGTTAATAATATTTGTTTGAAATGTATAAAAAATAGCAAGTATATATAAATTTTTTAGTATCTTGAATGTAACGGTAAAGTCAAACCAAATATTGAGTTTGGTAATCAAATTCAAAGTTGATGAATCCTATTATGGCCAAACCCAAAGTTATTGGATAGGGAGTTGAACCGCATAATTTATTTGTATTTAATAATATATATAATTCAAAATTATTAAATAAAAATATGTAAAAAAATCAAACTTTGATAAAACTTTGAATCTCATGTCCTAATGTTATAAAATTAAAATATGTTCTACTATCCAATATAATATTATATTATAATATTTATGAATTATTTCTTAATGGATTTTATTGTTTACAAATTCTCTTATATAATACAAATATATAAAGTATATGATATGAATAAAAAATTTATTGAAAGTTCTATCAACTTTAATATGATGATATTAAAATTATAATTTTTTCTGAATGTTTTTATTTTAGAGAGTTCATCGCGATTATATATGAGGCATGTATTAAGAATATGCATATATAAAAAATTTAAGCTAATGACATGATTAAAAAATTAATGTCTTCTTCCAAGTACAGGAGTGTCGAAGTAATAAATAACCCGACAAGACCGAGGTCGAACCACAGGGAGAATAATAGTAACAATAACAACAACAATAATAATAGTAGCAATAATAATACTAATAATACAAGTAGTAGTAATAACAATAATAAAGAAAAAAAAAAGGAAGAAGAAGAAGAAAAGTTAATGAGAACTTTGAGATGAAAAATTAACGTAAGGATTAAACAATGATAACAAATAATGTCAAGGTTAGAGGATCCACTAATGGTATGTCAAGCAAGTATAGTATAAATTCTTATTATTCAATTGGAAACCACACACAAACGAGGTTCCAATCAGATTATAATTGTTAACATGATTACATTAGTTATCTTATTCGATTAATGCTAATACTTGTAAATCTCATCCAGCATCCATGATTATAACTTATGTTAACAACAAATCAAGTTCCTTTCATAACTCAGGTGTCAATTATACCATACAATCTGGGTTATAAAACTGCTAAGCATTTGTTGTACCAAATGTTATACAACATAAATCAAGATTAGTCATTTAACAAGCAAAGTATTAAAGAGTGAACAAGATAACAAATACAAAACATATTAGTTTCAAACATTAAAGTCCATATTGAGTTTACACTATACTTATTCTTACACCATTAGTGTAACCTTTTCATCTTAAACTTAGCTAGACATAATGAAAGAAAGAAAAATAGATAAACAAAATAAGAACATAAATAAGATAAAAGTTAACTAAGTAAAGGAAAGGAAATGAAATGCATAAACTTGATGTTAATGAAAGTAAAGCATAAACATTACAAAAAATAAAAAGAGAGAAAGCAAGACCATGATCTTGATCTGGACACCAAGATGCCTAAATGCATGTCAAATGCCTCCTTTTATAGGCCAAAATTAGGAACTATTGATTTGATGACTAATTCATGAGTGGGTGACCAACTCTTGACTTGGTAACAATTCTTATCTTCTCTTGTCTGCCCAAAACGTCATTGATAACGTCAAAACAGGAGCACTTGAAAACATGAAGGTTGTAGGAAATTGTCTCAGCTTTCTTGTGTAACAAATTTAGCTCATTTCAACTTCTAGAACTCTAGATATGGCCAAAATACAGAACAGTGCTCGGGCTGGAGGATAGATTCGGGCTTCTTTGTTGTTGCAACAATTTGGACTTGAAAATGGCCTTCTAGGGAATGCATAGAGTTGAGAATTATAAAACAAAACTTTTTGACTAGTATCAACTTTTTGACAATTTTTACAAGTTTTGCAAAATACATGTGTGTTCTTGAACATAGTGCGCCAATAAAATCCATTTTGAATGATTTTCATAGCTGTTTTTTTTTACGAGAAATAACTCCCACATGCTTCAGAATGACAAAATTTAATGACACTACTTACCTCATTGTCGGGAATGAATCTTTAAAATAGTTCATCAAGAAAATATTTGAATAAGTTAGGGTCATCACAATAAAGTTCTTCACTTTGTTAAAAAACAATATTTGGATCGAACCACAGGGAGGTTAATTGTACAAATTATAAACAACAATAATAGTAATAACGATAACAATAACAATAATAATAATACTAGTAGTAGTAGTAGTAGTAGTAGTAGTAGTAGTAATACTAATAATAATAGTAATAATAATAATAACAATAACAATAATAATAAAGAAAAAGAAGGGGAAGAAGAAGATGATGAGAACTTCAAGATGGAATATTAATGTAAAGATTAAACAATGATAAGAACAAATGTCAAGGTTAGAGATTTCACTAATGGTATGTCAAATAAGTATAATATAAACTCTTATTATTCCATTGGAAACCACACATAAAGGAGGTTCCAATCAGATTATAAATTGTTAACATGATTACATTAGTCATCTTATTCGATTAATGCTAATACTTGTAAATCTCGTCAAGCATTTATGATTATAACTTATGTTAACAACAAATCAAGTTCCTTTCATAGCTTACGTGTCGGTTATACCATATAGTATGGGCTAGAAAGTGCCAAGCATTTGTTGTACCAAGTGTTATACAACATAAATCAAGATTAGTTATTTAACAAGCAAAGTAAAGGAAAGGAAATGAAAGGCATAAACTTGATATTAATAAAAGTAAAGCATAAACATTACAAAAAATACAAAGAGAGAAAGGAAGAGTATGATCTTGATCTGAACACCAAGATGCCTAAATGCATGGCAAATGCCTCCTTTTATAGGCCAAAACTGGGAACTATTGATTTGATGACTAATTGATAAGTGGGTGGCCAACTCTTGACTTGGTGACAATCCTTATCTTCTATTGTCTGCCCAAAACGTTATTGATAACGTCACAATTGGAGTCAGTTGAAAACATAAACGTTGTAGGCAATTGTCTCAGCTTTCTTGTGTAAAAAAATTCAGACATAATCAAAGCGTTAAAACAATTTGCAAATTTCACAAAGCAAGGTATTCATCATTTAACTTCCATTAATCTATCCAGATAAACAAACTCTCATTAAATTTATATATATGCTCAATACTTCTTAACAAGATATTAATAAACCTTTCTAGTGCTCAATGTATCAACATATAATTATGGGGCTTTTCTTGGAAGAAAACAAAATTTTTGTTCTAATGTTTAAGGTTAACTTTCTTGGGTTGGGATTATTATTTTTGTCTTCTTTTTTTTTTAAAAAATATATACATATAATTTAAAAACATCATGCATCTTTAACCCACGTAACGAGCTTTCAGCTAATGACTCCCAGACTAGTTGGTCTTAGGGCATTAGGTGTTAAGACACCCCTACGAGCTTAGTAACTCGGGTCGCAGATACTGATATATAGATAGTGCAATGTTTGATTCCCTTAAGCTTTTCTCCTCAACCCATGTAACAAGCGTTGGGCCAATAGCTTCCAAGTCAGTTGACTTTAGGGTATTAGGTGTTAAACACCCCTTCAGGCTTAATTGCTTAGGTTAGGGAGGCTACAAAACCAAACTTATCTATATTTTTATCATCATTTTTTCTTTTTTCTTTTTTTTCATTTTTCATTTTTTTATTTTTTTTCTTAATTATATACAATCCTTTTCCCTTAGTTGTTAACTTTAACAAAAGAACATAAATAATGTAATAATCCAATATGCAACCCACAATCATATGTTAAAGTGTGTGTGTGTAAATTAAGGTTTAAGAATACATGTTAAATAAGTATATAAGCATAATTAAGTGATAACAATACGAGAGTTTGTAAACCTGAATATTTCAAGAAGTATTATAATAGACCTTGTTAAGAATGGTTACTAAGATACGTCTCAAGAGTCATAAAAGTTCTCCTTACTCTACCATCATAGTAACAACAATTTTGCACATACTTTATGAAATAATTTTTTTTTTTTTATCAACTACTACCCTCTCCCCCCAACCAAAACGAGATATTGTCCTCAATATTCTAAGGTAGAAAGATAGAGTATAGAAGATATCACCTGAAATAACGAACACTGACAAACCTGAAACACACTGAAACAAAAATAAGAAATAAAAAAACATAATAATAAAACTAAAAGACACAAAAATTCACAAATGAAGGCTCAAATCTAATCTAAGTTTTTTATGGCTTTTCTTAGATGACCAATTTATACGACTCATGGAAGGATCAATCACAGGAATGAATGATTGTAGTTGGTCAATTAATTGTTCAGTAGTAGCAGCAGAGATTATGACTTGTCGTGCAGAAGATGTTAGAAATTCTTGTTCCACAACATGATCAAGAAAAGACAACAACTTATCATAATAACCATTAACATTTAACAAACCTATGGGTTTATGGTGAATGTGCAGTTGAGCCCAAGAGGAAATATGAAAGATCTCTTCCAATGTGCCTAGACCACATGGTAAAGCAATGAAGGCATCAACATGGTTAAACATTGCATTCATTCGAGCTGACATTGTGGAGACCTGAAGTTCCTCTCCAATTGTTTTTTCCAATGATGTCCCCTTATGCTAATGCTTCGGGGACGACCCCCAAAACTTGACTACCTCCTAAAAATGCAGCTATTGACACACCTCCCATTAACCCAAGACTGCCTCTCCCATACACTAAATGAATCTTTCTCTCGGCTAGCACCTGACCAAGATGATTTGCTAATTCTAAAAACTCTTTAAGGGATGTGGCAGCTTATTTTGGAAATATACTAATTCTACAAAGATGTTTAATGGGCTGCAACATAGTTTCCAAGTGTGGCAAGGATTCATAATTATTTCAGAATCCTTTTCTTACAAGGATTCCTTATTCATCCGAGCTACAAAAGGAAAGAAGACTTTAGAATACATTCTACCTTCAGATCAGATTTCCTAGTTTATTTGGGACTTCTTAATGGTGACAAATCTGATTCTAGCATATTTAAGATAGTAATTTTCGGATTTTTATTATTTTTTTCATAATCTTTGGGTTATTATTACTTATTTGGGTCAATTGTAAGTGGGCTACATATAAGTCCACCTAAGGGGGGTCCATTAGGGTTTCTTTAAGTCTAGAGTCACTATAAATAGAGGCATAACCAAACATGTAAGAAGACTATTCAGATTAATAAAACTTCTTGTTTGCCGCACTTTGTGTGTGTGTTGGTGGAATTAACAAGAAACAAAAATTTCAGGAGGATATAACCTGATTAATGGAGCCAAGCTCTGATACCAAATGATGCGAACCTCGTGATCACATGGTCACGCAACCCACACGCAAAGACGTCAATTCCCGGAAAGCCAAGTAAATCAGGTTTGATAGAAGTGTGACACAAAGATAACTTGTACCTAAGCACCAGCACTATTGAAAACGGAAACCTCCACCCAACGAATATTGATTCGCGAACGAGAAGTATAAGGATGATGCCACGAAGACAGTTGTTCTTCGATAAGTCGATTTTCAGTTCATTAGAGAACCATGGAAGGGAGATTATCTCACCAACACACACACACAAAGTGCGGCAAACAAGAAGTTTTATTAATCTGAATAGTCTTCTTACATGTTTGGTTATGCCTCTATTTATAGTGACTCTAGACTTAAAGAAACCCTAATGGACCCCCCTTAGGTGGACTTATATGTAGCCCACTTACAATTGACCCAAATAAGTAATAATAACCCAAAGATTATGAAAAAAATAATAAAAATCCGAAAATTACTATCTTAAATATGCTAGAATCAGATTTGTCACCATTAAGAAGTCCCAAATAAACTAGGTAATCTGATATGAAGGTAGAATGTATTCTAAAGTCTTCTTTCCTTTTGTAGCTCGGATGAATAAGGAATCCTTGTAAGAAAAGGATTCTGAAATAATTATGAATCCTTGCCACACTTGGAAACTATGTTGCAGCCCATTAAACATCCTTGTAGAATTAGTATATTTCCAAAATAAGCTGCCACATCCCTTTAGAAAAAGAATCCTAGCCAAATAGGAAGTCCACAAGTCAAAAGGAAGTAAATAACAAAATTTGTACAGCCTCTGTTGACCCGTATTGAGATACCTTTCCAAACTCCAATTGTCCTGAAATTTTAACCCGAGGTAATAAAATATATGAGGAGACTCCACGTAAAATTTCAGCTCGATCCAACGGTCGGATTGAGAATTATGACTATTGCCGTAAAATTGGATACTTGCACATTTTACATCGAAATTCAAATTTGATTCGGGATCGTATCATTCCCTCTCTCTTCAAGATGATTCGTCCTCAAATCACCAATAAGTTGGATTGACAATTCCTTATCCTCCTTTTGAAGCCTTAGGAGTTCTTTTTTTGCAAACAATCATCGCCAACAACTTTGGATGAAAGTTGCAGCCATTCTATTTTGTGCATCATCATTACACTCCTTTTTCTCCTCTCTTTTTGAAGCTTCCTGGGCATTGATTATTGCCGATAACACATCAAGTTCTTGCTTCATCTCCCCTAGAATACGGGATAGAGTCTTTGATTCTTTTTTTGGAACACTAATCTCTTGAGTATTGGACTATTAAGGGGTTGAGTTGTGTAGCGAGTGCTATTAGGGTTCCTCTTCATGCCGATCAGACTACATTGTTGCGTTAAAGGCTTAGCTACGCAAGAGTTTGTGTTGAGATTGATGCTACGAAGACGCTGGTTAAGGAATACGACCTTCGCTGTCCAAATGGGTTATTCATAACAATTTCAGCTGATTACGAATGGATACCATCGAAGTGCAATAATTGTAATGTCTTTGGACACACGACAACGATATGTGCTACTAATAACGGTGCAAATCTTACAATGGAGGCAGAGGGTAAGAGGAAACTAGGAGCTGCGAACTCTAAATCTGCGGATAAACAGCAGAATCAGTTTCAATGGCAGGTAGTTGCTAAACAAAATAAGGGTTCTGTGAGTGGTGAGAATGGCCCTTTGGCATCTAAAGTGCGTAACTGTAATGAGAATGGTTGTTCGACATCTGGTACAAATATTTCTGATTGTAATATGAATGAGAAGGCTGCATCAGATGTGAGCAATGCTGATTGTTATGAAGATGAAAATCCTACATCTCCTCTTGTTTTAAAGAGTTCACATTGAGACATGAAGCAGGAGCAGGGGGGTACAAGTACTGCTTCAAATCAAAGTTTAGCCATCTCCAATACATCTGATTGTGCGACCGTGAACCAGGTTCTTTTCGTTAATAGTCATGAGCTGAATGTAGATATTGACGCAATGGGAGGTGATACAGATGGGGAACGAACTGATAAGGAGTTGAAGTCACCAATCCCGACAAGCCCACAAACTCTGAATTCCACCGAAAGGGAAACTGTTAATCAGTTGGCTATTAAGGCTAGAGACTCTCTAGAGAAAAAGAAAAAGGGTTCGAAAAACTCTTCAAAGAAGAATAAGAAATCTGTCTCCTCGCCTGGGGGCACGTCGAGGTAATCTTTGTGTTGCTGTTTGTACTCCTCTCTATTTTCTTATGATTATTGGATGTTGGAATGTAAGAGGTTTGAATGATCCCATAAAGCATTCAGCATTGCGTCAGCTCATCCATCAAGAGAGGATGACTCTTTTCGGTTTGGTTGAAACTCGGGTTAGAGACGAAAATAAATATAATGTTTCTCAACTTCTTCTGCGTAATTGGTCCTTCTTGTATAATTATGATTTCTCTTGTCGTGGTCGTATTTGGGTTTGTTGGAATGCTGATGTGGTGAAGGTTGATGTCCTCGGAATGTCAGACCAGGCTATTCATGTTTCTGTCACTATATTAGCTACCAATATGTGTTTCAATGCTTCAATTATATACGGAGACAATAACGCTTCCTTACGTGAGGCATTATGGTCTGATATAGTGAGTCGTAGTGATGGATGGGAGTCCAGCCCATGGATTCTTATGGGCGACTTTAATGCTATCCGCTACCAAACAGACAGGTTAGGAGGGTCTACTTCGTGGGCTGGTCATATGGACAGATTAGAAACATGTATTCAAGGAGCGAAAGTGGATGATCTTCGATATTCAGGCCTGCATTATACTTGGTTGAATCAATGTCCTGAGAATCTGATTATGCGGAAACTAGATAGAGTGCTTGTCAATGAGAAATGGAATCTGAACTTCCCCTTTTCAGAAGCGAGATTTTTGCCATCGGGTATGTCAGACCATTCTCCTATGGTGGTAAAAGTTACTGGTGATTATCAGAATATAAAGAAACCATTCAGATTCTTTGATATGTGGATGGACCATGACGAGTTCATGCCCTTGGTGAGGAAAGTATGGGAACACAATTCGGGGGGTTGTCCAATGTATCAGCTGTGTTGCAAGCTAAGAAAACTAAAACGGGAATTGAAACTTTTCAATATGACTCACTTCTCTAACATTTCAGATAGAGTCAAAGATGCGAAAGATGAAATGGATAAGGCTCAACAGGCTCTACATACAGCATATGGGAATCCAACTTTGTGCAAGCGAGAAAGGGATGCGGTACGTAACTACGCTTCTATCATCAAGGCTGAAGAGAGTTTTTTCAAATAAAAGTCAAGGATACAGTGGCTTAGCTTGGGGGATCAGAATACTGGCTACTTTCACAAATCAGTAAATGGAAGACAACATAGAAATAAACTTCTTTCACTTACAAGGGAGGATGGAGAGGTTGTCGAAGGACATGAGGCAGTTAAATCAGAAGTAATTGCGTACTTCCAACGTGTGTTAGGAGTGGAACAGATGCCTAGGGTAGAGATTGTTTGGCTGGATTCACCAAATCACAGATTCTCGATCAAAATAGCTTGGGAACAACTAAGATTTCATCATACGATGGTCGAATGGCATGACATTGTGTGGTTCAAGAATGCTGTTCCAAGACATTCGTTTCTTCTTTGGGTGGCTGTCCAACAGAAACTCACAACTCAAGATAGACTTCATCGATTTGGTATACATGGTCCCAATAGATGCTCACTCTGTCTCCGCAACTACGAAGATCACAACCACTTGTTCTTTGAATGCTCCTATACTAAAGCGATCTGGTGGGATGTTTGTGACAGATGCAACATTCCAAGAATGACAAAAGGATGGGATGAATGGATTCGATGGGCCACTATCACTTGGCATGGCAAAAGTTTTGTCAATTTTTCTCGTAAACTCAGTTTTGCAGCTACAGTGTATCATATCTGGCAAGAAAGGAATGCAAGGACCTTTGCTGGAATATCTAGAACTCAGAATTTGGTCTTTCATCAAATTGAATGTATCATCCGTGATAAGCTTGATTTGATGAGGAACGTTCTACCAACAGATGAAAATAAAAGAATCCAACGAGCATGGAGGGTTAATAACATAGATTCTTCATTTGATATTTAGCTGGTTGTATTGGTTTCCCTAACGAATCAAGTTAGGTCTTGAGTTTTCAGTTCGGTGGCTAGCATGTAGCCATCTGTTGTTTTACGTTTCTGTTCTCATTGTAAATCTGGGGTATGCCCCTTATAATCTTTGTATCGTTTTCCTTTAATATATACGTCAACTTACCAAAAAAAAGGAACAGATGCCTAGGGTTCTGAATGAGGAAGAGATGGAATCGGCAATTAACTTGAAACTGTCTTCAACGCAACAGCATGTATTAGCACAAGATGTAACAAGGGAGGAGATTAAGCATGCTATGTTTAGTTTGAAGAACAACAAAGCCCCTGGTCCGGATGGATTTCACGCAGGTTTCTTCAAAAGAATGTGGCACATAATTGGGGAAGATGTAATCAACGCTGTTAGCTCCTTCTTTCAGACTCGGAGAATGCTTAAAGAAATGAATGCTACATCCATTTCCCTTATTCCTAAAGTTGCCAATCCTATGAGGTTGACAGATTTTCGTCCTATATCTTGCTGCAATACCATGTACAAATGCATCGCTAAGATTCTTGCTGGGAGAATCACAGCTGTTTTGCCATCCTTAGTAGGTCTGTATCAGACTGCTTTTATCTCTGGACGGAGAATCAGCGACAACATTCTTTTGTCTCAGGAACTAATGAAAGGCTATCATAAATCTACGGGACCTGCCCGTTGTGCTATGAAAGTAGATCTGATGAAGGCTTATGACTCAGTTTGATGGGATTTCGTTGACGCTACGTTAAGAAAAATGGGATTCCCTAGAACAGTAATTGATTGGATTATGGTTTGTGTTGCATCATGCCAATTCTCTATCAACATCAATGGTGAGCTTGCAGGTTATTTTCAAGGGGGGAGAGGGCTACGACAAGGGGATCCACTTTCTCCATATTTGTTTGTCCTATGTATGGAAATCCTTTCGGGGCTATTCTGCAAGATGAGTGCCAACCAAAACTTCAAGTTCATTGTTGCTGATTTTTGAATCATTCACGGCACAACATATCTATAAACCGTGAAGATAAAATACAATTCATTAAGGATGGCCTGAGTAAGGAAGGAGTCTTTAGATAATCTTCTATTGACTCTTGAGACGCATCCTAGTGGAGATGTACATCGTGTAATTCATGATTTATGGCCACTATTTCATAAAGAACATGGTCGACTTAGTTTGGGGAATTTGACTAAAAAAGACCCTGTTTGCCAGTTTTTAAGAAAACTGGATGGGAAGCCTATCCCCGACCCATAGAGGGCGTTTAAGCCCTTCTTGGACGTAAAACCAAGGGAAGATGTGAGCCACAATCACAACTACCTGTACATACACATGTTTTTTCAAAAGTAAATAAATAAACAAATAAAAAGAGAGAGAGAGTGTGCGAGACTCTAGCTGGCCTACATATAGGTGTTATGATTGCCTTTCTAATTCCTCATTTATAAAACCCTCTCTTCCTTCCTTTCATTTCTACTCAACTCATACATTCAACAAATACAGAAGTGTGTAGAAATGACAAGTTCCTCAGGTCATCAGATAAAAAATATTTGTATTTTTGGAGGATCTAGTCCTGGGAAAGAAAAGGAGTTTTTAGAATCAGCAAATCATCTTGGTCAGGTGCTAGCTGAGAGAAAGATTCATTTAGTGTATGGGGGAGGCAGTCTTGGGTTTATGGGAGGTGTGTCAATAGCTGTATTTTTAGGAGGTAGTCAAGTTTTGGGGGTCGTCCCTAAGCTTTAGCACAAGGGGACATCATTGGAAAAACAATTGGAGAGGAACTTCAGGTCTCCACAATGTCGGCTCGAATGAATGCAATGTTTAACCATGCTGATGCCTTCATTGCTTTACTAGGTGGTCTAGGCACATTGGAAGAGATCTTTCATATTTCCTCTTGGGCTCAACTGCACATTCACCATAAACCCATAGGTTTGTTAAATGTTAATGGTTATTATGATAAGTTGTTGTCTTTTCTTGATCATGTTGTGGAACACTAATTTCTAACATCTTCTGCACGATAAATCATAATCTCTGCTGCTACTATTGAACAATTGATTGACCAACTACAATCTTTCATTCCTGTGATTGATCCTTCCATGAGTCGCATAAATTGGTCATCTAAGGAAAGTCGTAAAAAGCTTAGATTGGATTTGAGCCTTCATTTGTGAATTTTTGTGTCTTTTGGTTTTATTATTGTGTTTTGTTATTTCTTATTTTTGTTTCAGTATGTTTCAGGTTTGTCAGTGTTCATTATTTCAGGTGATATCTTCTATACTTTATCTTTCTACCTTAGAACATTGAGGACAATATCTCGTTTTAGTTGATATATATAAAAAAAATTGTTTTTTATTTCATAAAGCATGTGCATAATTGTTGTTACTAGGATGGCAGAGTATAAGAGCTCTTTTGTTAAAGTGACTCTTGAGACGCATCTTAGTAACCATTCTTAACAAGGTTTATTATAATACTTTTTGAAATCTGGAGAGAGAGAAAGATTAGAAATCAAACTGTCGGAGCTAGATCTACTCCGTCCACCGTTGGATCATCCTCATTTCTTACTATGTTGTTCATAACAGCCTTCTTGAAACATTGACCGAATGGATCTTCATTCCAATCAACGAGGTGGGAGATATTGATCTCGTAATATTTCTACTGTTCTGCATTTTTAGTTGCAGCAGAGTGAATTGGGTTTTGTTGAAGCTTGATCTTCTTTGTTCGCCGTTGGATCGTCACCATTTTTTAGTATGTTGTTCATCAGAATATAATCTATAGCTTGACCGCACGGATCATCATTCCAATCAATAAGCTCGAAGATACTGGCCTCGTAATTCTGTAATTCTCTTCTCCCTTCATGAACAAATCTGAATCTTGTTGTTTCTGAGATTACATTGTTGTTGTTTCTGAGCTTAGGTTACGTCTTAGACTCAGTTTCTCTTCTTTGAATTTGGTATCTCTAGTATTTGTATGCTGCCATAATGTCCTTATGTTCTGCTGTGGATTCTGTTCCAATGGTTACCTCTAACAATGAACAACACAATGAAGTCAAGTCTGGACATATATTAAGATTAGAGCTACAAGATATGTTGAACAGCCATGGGATGAGGATTTCTCAGTTTACTAATGTTAATCAAGCTGATTCTGAAGCTAGCATAGAGAAGAAACACTCTAATTCCCAAGCTTCTAATGTTGTTTCAGAAATGAATCATGTGTTGGGTTCTAAAGTTGATGAGTTGAAGGTAGGGTCTCAGCAACAAGACCAGCAAAATCATCGCCCCAAATTGAATTTTTTAAATGCTTTGAAGGGTTCTGATGTTGATAACAATGAGGGTACCAAGAACCTTGGTATTTCTCTAGTTCGTAATCTGCATTTTGCTCCCCCTGCTATGACTGATGGTCGTGTGACAGTAGCTCCTCCACTTGATGTGTTTGAGGATGGCTGCGAACTTTGGAAATCCACCCTAGTTGGTCATTTTGTGGGTCAGAAATTACCATATCCCGTTGTTAATTCTATTGCCAAAAGAATCTGGGGCTCCTACGGTCTATCAGAAGTTTTATCTTCGGATAATGGTTTCTTCCTATTCACTTTTGATTCTGTTGATCATGCCACTAATGTGCTGGAAAGAGCCCCATGGCACATGGCAAGCAGACCTTTGGTGCTTAAACGTTGGCAACCGAACATGCAATTTTTGAAAGGTGATTTGGTCAAAGTTCCGGTATGGGTTAGGCTGTATAATGTTCCTCTTGAGTATTGGACTATTAAGGGGTTGAGTTGTGTAGCGAGTGCTATTGGGGTTCCTCTTCATGCTGATCAGACTACATTGTTGCGTCAAAGGCTTAGCTACGCAAGAGTTTGTGTTGAGATTGATGCTACGAAGATGCTGGTTAAGGAATACGACCTTCGCTGTCCCAATGGATTATTCATAACAATTTCAGCTGATTACGAATGGATACCATCAAAGTGCAATAATTGTAATGTCTTTGGACACACGACAGCGATATGTGCTACTAATAACGGTGCAAATCTTACAATGGAGGCAGAGGGTAAGAGGAAACTAGGAGCTGCGAACTCTAAATCTGCGGATAAACAGCAGAATCAGTTTCAATGGCAGGTAGTTGCTAAACGAAATAAGGGTTTTGTGAGTGGTGAGAATGGCACTTTGGCATCTAAAGTGCGTAACTGTAATGAGAATGGTTGTTCGACATCTGGTACAAATATTTCTGATTGTAATATCAATGAGAAGGCTGCTTCAGATGTGAGCAATGCTGATTGTTATGAAGATGAAAATCCTACATCTCCTCTTGTTTTGAAGAGTTCACAAGGAGACATGAAGCAGGAGCAGGGGGGTACAAGTACTGCTTCAGATCAAAGTTTAGCCATCTCCAATACATCTGATTGTGCGACGGTGAACCAGGTTCTTTTCGTTAATAGTCATGAGCTGAATGTAGATATTGACGCAATGGGAGGTGATACAGATGGGGAACGAACTGATAAGGAGTTGACGTCACCAATCCTGCCAAGCCCACAAACTCTGAATTCCACCGAAAGGGAAACTGTTAATCAGTTGGCTATTAAGGCTAGAGACTCTCTAGAGAAAAAGAAAAAGGGTTCGAAAAACTCTTCAAAGAAGAATAAGAAATCTGTCTCCTCGCCTCGGGGCACGTCGAGGTAATCTTTGTGTTGCTGTTTGTACTCCTCTCTATTTTCTTATGATTATTGGATGTTGGAATGTAAGAGGTTTGAATGATCCCATAAAGCATTCAGCATTGCGTCAGCTCATCCATCAAGAGAGGATGACTCTTTTCGGTTTGGTTGAAACTCGGGTTAGAGACGAGAATAAATATAATGTTTCTCAACTTCTTCTGCGTAATTGGTCCTTCTTGTATAATTATGATTTCTCTTGTCGTGGTCGTATTTGGGTTTGTTGGAATGCTGATGTGGTGAAGGTTGATGTCCTCGGAATGTCAGACCAGGCTATTCATGTTTCTGTCACTATATTAGCTACCAATATCTGTTTCAATGCTTCAATTATATACGGAGACAATAACGGTTCCTTACGTGAGGCATTATGGTCTGATATAGTGAGTCGTAGTGATGGATGGGAGTCCAGCCCATGGATTCTTATGGGCGACTTTAATGCTATCCGCTACCAATCAGACAGGTTAGGAGGGTCTACTTCGTGGGCTGGTCATATGGACAGATTGGAAACATGTATTCAAGAAGCGAAAGTGGATGATCTTCGATATTCAGGCCTGCATTATACTTGGTCGAACCAATGTCCTGAGAATCTGATTATGCGGAAACTAGATAGAGTGCTTGTCAATGAGAAATGGAATCTGAACTTCCCCTTTTCAGAAGCGAGATTTTTGCCATCGGGTATGTCAGACCATTCTCCTATGGTGGTAAAGGTTACTGGTGATTATCAGAATATAAAGAAACCATTCAGATTCTTTGATATGTGGATGGACCATGACGAGTTCATGCCCTTGGTGAGGAAAGTATGGGAACACAATTCAGGGGGTTGTCCAATGTATCAGCTGTGTTGCAAGCTAAGAAAACTAAAACGGGAATTGAAACTTTTCAATATGACTCACTTCTCCAACATTTCAGATAGAGTCCAAGATGCGAAAGATGAAATGGATAAGGCTCAACAGGCTCTCCATACAGCACATGGGAGTCCAACTTTGTGCATGCGAGAAAGGGATGCTGTACGTAACTACGCTTCTATCGTCAAGGCCGAAGAGAGTTTTTTCAAACAAAAGTCAAGGATACAGTGGCTTAGCTTGGGGGATCAGAATACTGGCTACTTTCACAAATCAGTAAATGGAAGACAGCATAGAAATAAACTTCTTTCACTTACAAAGGAGGATGGAGAGGTTGTCGAAGGACATGAGGCAGTTAAATCAGAAGTCATTGCGTACTTCCAGCGTGTGTTAAGAGTGGAACAGATGCCTAGGGTTCTGAATGAGGAAGAGATGGAATCGGCAATTAACTTGAAACTGTCTTCAACGCAACAACATGTATTAGCACAAGATGTAACAAGGGAGGAGATTAAGCATGCTATGTTTAGTTTGAAGAACAACAAAGCCCCTGGTCCGGATGGATTTAACGCAGGTTTCTTCAAAAGAATGTGGCACATAGTTGGGGATGATGTAATCAATGCTGTTAGCTCCTTCTTTCAGACTCGGAGAATGCTTAAAGAAATGAATGCTACATCAATTTCCCTTATTCCTAAAGTTGCCAATCCTACGAGGTTGACAGATTTTCGTCCTATATCTTGCTGCAATACCGTGTACAAATGCATCGCTAAGATTCTAGCTGGGAGAATCACAGCTGTTTTGCCATCCTTAGTAGGTCCGTATCAGACTGCTTTTATCTCTGGACGGAGAATCAGCGACAACATTCTTTTGTCTCAGGAACTAATGAAAGGCTATCATAAATCTACGGGACCTGCCCGTTGTGCTATGAAAGTAGATCTGATGAAGGCTTATGACTCGGTTCGGTGGGATTTCGTTGACGCTATGTTAAGAAAAATGGGATTCCCTAGAACAGTCATTGATTGGATTATGGTTTGTGTTACATCATGTCAATTCTCTATCAACGTCAATGGTGAGCTTGCAGGTTATTTTCAAGGGGGGAGAGGGCTTCGACAAGGGGATCCCCTTTCTCCATATTTGTTTGTCTTATGTATGGAAATCCTTTCGGGGCTATTCTGCAAGATGAGTGCCAACCAAAACTTCAAGTTCCACTGGAGATGCAAGAAGGACAACATTTCTCATCTTTGTTTTGCTGACGACTTGATGATTTTTAGCAAAGGAGATGTAAACTCAATTCGTATGATCAAAACTGTGCTCACAAAGTTTCAAGATCTATCAGGTCTGTATCCAAATCCAAATAAAAGTGACATCTTCTTAAGCGGTGTGTTAAATGCTGAGAGGGAAGAGATTATTCATGTTCTTGGGTTTGCAGAGGGGGAGCTCCCTATGAAATATTTGGGAGTGCCTCTTATCTCGTCCAGACTAAAGGCTGTTTATTGTAAGGGTCTCGTGGATCGAATCACCTCTAAAGTTCGACATTGGACTTGTAGAACACTCTCGTATGCAGGACGAGTACAACTGATTAATTCAGTTTTATTTTCCATCCAGGTCTATTGGGCATCTCTCTTCCTCTTACCTGGGCAAGTCATAAAAAGTGTGGAGCAAATTATGAGATCCTTTCTTTGGTCAGGTTCAGATATGAGAACTACTGGGGCTAAAGTGGCTTGGGATCAGGTATGTCTTCCAAAAAAGGAGGGGGGGCTAGGAATAAAGAGGATAACAGAATGGAACAAGATTGCTTTGTTGAAACACATTTGGAACCTGTGCAATGACTCAGATGGCTCAATCTGGTCTACTTGGATCAGATGTAATCTGTTGCGAGGTAGGAATTTCTGGACAATCAAGACGCCACAGAATTGCTCTTGGGCATGGAGAAAGATTCTAAAGCTCAGATCCTTAGCATGGCCGAAGATGAAGTACATCATCGGGGATGGCAGGACAACTTCTCTATGGTTTGACAATTGGCATCCTCACAGCCCGCTCGCAGATTCTTACGGCGACAGATTCATCTATGATTCAGGTATGGAAAAGAACGCGAAGGTGAATATGCTGATTCATAACTCAGAATGGAAAATTCCTACCACTCACGCTATTGGATGGCACCCCATTGTAGAAGCTATTCCTTCCAATTCTAATCCTATGATAGGGCAAAATGATGAGATTGTTTGGCTGGATTCACCAAATCACAGATTCTCGATCAAAATAGCTTGGGAACAACTAAGATTTCATCATACGATGGTCGAATGGCATGACATTGTGTGGTTCAAGAATGCTGTTCCAAGACATTCGTTTCTTCTATGGGTGGCTGTCCAACAGAAACTCACAACTCAAGATAGACTTCATCGATTTGGTATACATGGTCCCAATAGATGCTCACTCTGTCTCCGCAACTACGAAGATCACAACCACTTGTTCTTTGAATGCTCCTATACTAAAGCGATCTGGTGGGATGTTTGTGACAGATGCAACATTCCAAGAATGACAAAAGGATGGGATGAATGGATTCGATGGGCCACTATCACTTGGCATGGCAAAAGTTTTGTCAATTTTTCTCGTAAACTCAGTTTTGCAGCTACAGTGTATCATATCTGGCAAGAAAGGAATGCAAGGACCTTTGCTGGAATATCTAGAACTCAGAATTTGGTCTTTCATCAAATTGAATGTATCATCCGTGATAAGCTTGATTTGATGAGGAACGTTCTACCAACAGATGAAAATAAAAGAATCCAACGAGCATGGAGGGTTAATAACATAGATTCTTCATTTGATATTTAGCTGGTTGTATTGGTTTCCCTAACGAATCAAGTTAGGTCTTGAGTTTTCAGTTCGGTGGCTAGCATGTAGCCATCTGTTGTTTTACGTTTCTGTTCTCATTGTAAATCTGGGGTATGCCCCTTATAATCTTTGTATCGTTTTCCTTTAATATATACGTCAACTTACCAAAAAAAAAAAAATACTTTTTGAAATATTCAGGTTTACAAACTCTCGTATTGTTATCACTTAATTGTGCTCATATACTTATTTAACATGTATTCTTAAACTTTAATTTACACACACACACACTTTAACATATGATTGTGGGTTGCATATTGGATGATTACATTATTTATGTTCTTTTATTAAAGGTAACAACTAAGGGAAAGAGATTGTATATAATTAAGAAAAAAAACATGAAAAAAAAAGAAAAATGAAAAAAGAAAAGAAAAAAATGATGATAATAAAAATGTAGATAAGTTTAGTTTCGTAGCCTCCCTAATCTAAGCAATTAAGTCCGAAGGAGTGTTTTAACACCTAATACCCTAAAGTCAACTGACTTGGGAGCTATTAACCCAACGCTTGTTATATGGGTTGAGGAGAAAAGCTTAAGGGAACCAATCATTGCACTATCTACATATCAGTATCTGCGACCCGAGTTACTAAGCTCGTAGGGGTGTCTTAACACCTAATGCCCTAAGACCAACTGGTCTGGGAGTCATTAGCTGAAAGCTAGTTACATGGGTTAAAGATGCATGATGTTTTTAAATTATATGTATATATTTTTTTATAAAAAAAAAAAGAGAAAAAAAACAAAAATAATAATCTCAACCCCAGGAAGTTAACCTTAAACATTAGAACAAAAAGTTTTGTTTTCTTCCAAGAAAAGTCTCATAATTATGTGTTGATACATTGAGCACAAAACAAAGGTTTATTAATATCTTGTTAAGAGGTATTGAGAAGATATATAAATTTAATGAGTTTGTTTATGTGGATAGATTAATGGAAGTTAAATGATGAATACCTTGCTTTGTGAAATTTGCAAATTTGTTTTCTATTTTAACGCTTTGATTACTAGGGACTAGTAATAAGCTGGTTGGGGGGTGTGATTAGTACTTAAAAGTGTATTTTTATCATGGTTTTATATCATCATTTTGCACTTGAAGTATTAATAACTCCTTAACTAAAGCATGTTTTATAATAATATATCTAATAATATAAGATATGATTAGTACTTAAAAGTGTATTTTTATCATGGTTTTATATCATCATTTTGCACTTGAAGTATCAATAACTCCTTAACTAAAATATGTTTTATAATAATGTATGTAATAATATAAGATACCTATAATTTATGGTAAATGTCTATTTTTAATGCAGACCTATCCCATAAATGAAAGGATTGATTGATGACTTGAAGAACTTAAATTGCAAGGATAAAGAGATGGCCAAACTTAGAAAAGAGATGTCGGTGCAATCCAAACCGGAACACTATTCTGTAATTGGGTCATATCTGGAGCTACAGATCTCAGATTTAGGTCCAATTTATATGGATGGAAAGGTAAGACATAGGCCTACAACTTTCATATGGAGCCCAAGATCTAAAAAGGCCATTATCAAGTCCAAATTGTAGCAACAACAAAGAAGCCCGAATCTGTCTTCCAGCCCGAGCACTGTTCGGTATTTTGGTCATATCTGGAGTTCTAGAAGTCCAAATGAGCTGAATGTTTTACACAAGAAAGCTGAGACAATTGCCTACAACTTTCATGTTTGCAACTAGCTCCAATTTTGATGTTATCAATGACGTTTTGGGCAGACAAGAGAAGATAAGGATTTTCACCAAGTCAAAAGTTGGCCACCCACTTATCAATTAGTCATCAAATCAATAGTTCCTAATTTTGGCCTATAAAAGGAGGCATTTGCCATTCATTTAGGCATCTTGGTGTTCAGATCAAGATCATGCTCTTCCTTTCTCTCTTTGTATTTGTTGTAATGTTTATGCTTTGCTTTCATTAATATCAAGTTTATGCCTTTCATTTCCTTTCCTTTACTTAGTTAACTTTTATGTTCTTATTTTGTTTATCTATTTTTCTTTCTTTCATTATGTCTAGCTAAGTTAATTATATCAAGGTGAAAAGGCTACACTAATGGTGTGAGAATAAGTATAATGTAAACTTAATATGGACTTTAATGTTTGATACTAACATGTTTTATATTTGTTATCTTGTTCACTCTTTAATACTTTGCTTGTTAAATCACTAATCTTGATTTATGTTGTATAACACTTGATACAACAAATGCTTGGCACAACAAATGCTTGGCACTTTCATAGCCCATAATGTATGGTATAACCGACACCTGAGCTATGAAAGGAACTTGATTTGTTGTTAACATAAGTTATAATCATGAATGCTTGACGAGATTTACAAGTATTAGCATTAATTGAATAAGATGACTAATGTAATCATGTTAACAATATATAATCTGATTGGAACCTCCTTTGTGTGTGGTTTCCAATTCAATAATAAGAGTTTATACTATACTTGTTTGATATACTATTAGTGGAACCTCTAACCTTGACATTTGTTATTATCATTGTTTAATCATTACATTAATATTCCTTCTCAAAGTTCTCATCTTCTTCTTCTTCTTCTTCTATATTATTATTATTATTATTATTATTATTATTATTATTATTATTGATTAGTACTTAAAAGTGCATTTTTATCATGGTTTTATATCATCATTTTGCACTTGAAGTATCAATAACTCCTTAACTAAAATATGTTTTATAATAATGTATCTAATAATATAAGATACCTATAATTTGTGGTAAATGTCTATTTTTAATGCAGGTCTATCACATAAATGAAAGGATTGATTGATGACTTGAAGAACTTAAATTGCTTGGATAAAGAGATGGTCAAACTTAGAGAAGAGATGTCGGTGCAATCCAAACCGGAACACTGTTCGGTAATTGGGCCATATCGGGAGCTACAGATCTCAGATTTAGGTCCAATTTATATGGATGGAAAGGTAAGACATAGACCTACAACTTTCATATGGAGCCCAAGATCTAAAAAGGCCATTATCAAGTCCAAATTGTAGCAACAACAAAGAAGCCCGAATCTGTCTTCCAGCTCGAGCACTGTTCGGTATTTTGGCCATATATGGAGTTCTAGAAGTCCAAATGAGCTGAATGTTTTACACAAGAAAGCTGAGACAATTGCCTACAACTTTCATGTTTGCACCTGGCTCCAGTTTTGACGTTATCAATGACGTTTTGGGCAGACAAGAGAAGATAAGGATTGTCACCAAGTCAAAAGTTGGCCACCCACTTATCAATTAGTCATCAAATCAATAGTTCCCAATTTTGGCCTATAAAAGGAGGCATTTGCCATGCATTTAGGCATCTTGGTGTTCAGATCAAGATCATGCTCTTCCTTTCTCTCTTTGTATTTTTTGTAATGTTTATGCTTTGCTTTCATTAATATTAAGTTTATGCTTTTCATTTCCTTTCCTTTACTTAGTTAGCTTTTATGTTCTTATTTTGTTTATCTATTTTTCTATCTTTCATTATGTCTAGGTAAGTTAATTATGTCAAGGTGAAAAGGCTACACTAATGGTGTGAGAATAAGTATAATGTAAACTTAATATGGACTTTAATGTTTGATACTAACATGTTTTATATTTGTTATCTTGTTCACTCTTTAATACTTTGCTTGTTAAATAACTAATCTTGATTTATGTTGTATAACACTTGGTACAACAAATGCTTGGCACTTTCATAACTCATAATGTATGGTATAACCGACACCTGAGCTATGAAAGGAACTTGATTTGTTGTTAACATAAGTTATAATCATGAATGCTTGACGAGATTTACAAGTATTAGCATTAATTGAATAAGATGACTAATGTAATCATGTTAACAATATATAATCTGATTGGAACCTCCTTTGTGTGTGGTTTCCAATTCAATAATAAGAGTTTATACTATACTTGTTTGATATACCATTAGTGGAACCTCTAACCTTGACATTTGTTATTATTATTGTTTAATCCTTACATTAATATTTCATCTCTAAGTTCTCATCATCATCATCTTCTTCTTCTTCTCTTTCTTTATTATTATTATTATTATTATTAGTACTACTACTACTACTACTACTACTACTACTACTACTACTATTATTATTATTATTATTATTATTATTATTATTATTACTATTGTTGTTGTTGTTATTGCTGTTTTATAATTGTTGTTTATAATTTGTACAATTAACCTCCCTGTGGTTCGACCCCGGTCTTGCCGGGTTATTTATTACTTCGACACTCCTGCACTTGGGAGAAGACATCAATCTTTTAGTCGTGTCAAGTTTTTGGCGCCGTTGCCGGGGAGGTAAGTTCTTGTATAAATTATAGTATTTATTTTATTTTCTCTTTTCATTTTTCTTGTATATAACTTTGTTTCTTTTCTTTTGTTTCTTTTTATTTTGTTTTCTTCCTCCTTTTGCTTTCTTCTTCTTTTTTATTTTATTCCTACACGTGCATGAGAGTGTGGTCACGTACATCAAGTGGTAGACTTTGTAGGATATCCTCATCATTTTTAGAAAATATGGCCGAAGAAGATAATCAATCACTTCATAATGAAAATAATGAGAATAATCGTGCTAGAACACTTAGAGACCACATGAATCCCACAAGAACAAGTGCACCATCATGTATAGTTTTTCCTCCTGATCCATCTCATTTTAATTTTAAACCAGGTATTATTCAACTTTTACCATCTTTTCATGGTTTGGAATTGGAAAATCCATACTTGCATTTAAGGGAATTTGAGGAGGTCTGCAACACATATAATAATTTAAATTGTAGCATGAACACCATCATATTAAAGCTTTTTCCTTTTTCATTAAAAGATAAAGCTAAAACATGGCTACAAAATTTGAGACCAGGATCCATTCGTGCTTGGGATGAAATGCAACAACAATTTTTAAAGAATTTTTTCCCATCTCATAGAACAAACTCTTTCAAGAGACAAATCACCACTTTCACTCAAAAACCAGGAGAAACATTTTACAAATGTTGGGATAGGTATCGAGACTTGCTTAGTACTTGCCCTCATCATGGTTTTGAAACATGGAGATTGGTTTCACATTTCTATGAAGGGTTAACACCTAAAGATAGGCAAATGGTTGAATTGATGTGCAATGGAACTTTTGAAGATAAAGACCCTGATGAAGCAATGGAGTACTTAGACTTGTTAGCTGAAAATGCTCAAAATTGGGACACTGCGGGTACATATGAGGCACCGAGTAAAACTCAACTTCATACATCTAGTGGAGGTATATACAACCTTAGGGAAGATCATGACCTCCAAGCCAAATTTGCATCTTTAGCTAGAAAAGTCGAGGCACTAGAATTGAAAAAGAGTGGTCAATTAAAATCTGTTGAAAACATTGTGTGTCAAATCTGTGAAACAAATGAACACTCAACCAACGATTGTCCAACCTTGCCTTCTTTTAAAGAATGTCTCCATGAACAAGCTCATGCTTTAAACAGTTTTCAAAGGGCCAACCACAACCCATACTCTTTTTTTTGGTAAGTTGACGTATATATTAAAGGAAAACGATACAAAGATTATAAGGGGCATACCCCAGATTTACAATGAGAACAGAAACGTAAAACAACAGATGGCTACATGCTAGCCACCGAACTGAAAACTCAAGACCTAACTTGATTCGTTAGGGAAACCAATACAACCAGCTAAATATCAAATGAAGAATCTATGTTATTAACCCTCCATGCTCGTTGGATTCTTTTATTTTCATCTGTTGGAACCACAACCCATACTCCCAAACATACAACCCTGGTTGGAGGAATCACCCAAATTTCAGTTGGAAGAGTGAGAACAATAATGCACAAACTTCACAACCACCGTTTCAAGCACACCATAATTTCCAAAATTCTCATGGATATGCACCTTCTTATGCTCCACCTTCTAGAAGAAATCTTGAGGAAACATTGCATGCATTCATTGAGAAGCAAGAGACAATCAATACTCAACTTGCTCAAAACATGACAGATTTTAAAGATACTCTTGCTAAATTAACATCTGCTCTCAGTTTCCAAGAGAAAGGTAAGTTTCCATCTCAAACACAACAAAATCCCAACGGGCAATACAATGCAAATGCAAGTAGTTCCGGAAGCCAACACATGGATCAAGTCAAATCAGTCACTACTTTGCGCAGTGGTAAGGTTATTGAAAAACCCTCTCTTGAACCTTATGAGAAAGATGATGAATCAATCTCTGAGGGTAAGGAAGGGGATGAATCTGAAAATTGCAAAGAAACGACTGATTCACCGCCAGCACTTCCATTTCCTCAAGCCATGACCAAACAAAGGAAAGTCAATCACAATTCTGAAATTTATGAAATTTTCAAACAGGTAAGGATCAATATACCTTTGCTGGATGCAATTAAACAGGTTCCTTCCTATGCTAAATTTTTGAAAGATCTCTGCACTGTGAAGAGGAAACTGAATGTGAAAAAGAAAGCCTTTCTAGCCGAACAAGTAAGTGCTATTCTTCAAAACAATAATGCTTTGAAATATAAAGACCCTGGTTGTCCTACAATTTCTTGCTTTATTGGAGAGCATAAAATTGAAAGAGCCTTACTTGATCTTGGTGCTAGTGTGAATTTACTTCCATATTCAGTTTTTCAGAGTCTCAATCTAGGTGAGTTAAAACCAACTTCTATAACTCTTTTACTTGCCGATAGATCTATAAAAGTGCCTAGAGGAATAATTGAAGATGTGTTAGTACAAGTCGATAAATTCATTTATTCTGTGGATTTTATTGTCTTGGACACACAACCTGTTGAAGTATGTAATTCATTTCCTGTTATTTTAGGACGTCCATTTCTTGCAACTTCTAATGCATTGATTAATTGTAGGAATGGACTGATGAAGCTATCATTTGGAAACATGACATTGGAGATGAATATTTTCAACATTTGCAAGCAACCTAGAGATGATAATGATTTACAGGAAGTGGACTTTACTGAAAAATTAATTCATGATCAATTTCCAACCACTTCCAATGAAATTGAGATTGATGAATCTGATGATTTGGAAATGATTTATTTTCAGGAAGAATCAAAGACAAGTAATTGGAGGCTACAAATTGAGGAATTGCCACCACGACCAATTAAGTCCATACCTTCAAGTGTTCAACCACCAAAACCTGATTTGAAGCCGTTGCCATCCAATCTCAAATACTCATTTTTGGGAGAAAATGAAACTTTTCCGGTAATAATCTCTTCCAAACTTAATGCACATCAAGAAGGTAAGTTATTACAAACTCTGAAAATGCACAAAAATGCATTAGGATGGACCATAGCTGATATAAAAGGAATTAGTCCTTTGATTTGTACACACAGAATTTATTTAGAGGAAAATGCTAAACCCTCTAGAGAAATGCAACGAAGGCTAAATCCTAATATGAAAGAAGTAGTGAAAAATGAAGTCATTAAGCTTCTAGATAATGAAATCATTTATCCTATTTCTGACAGCAAATGGGTAAGTCCTACCCAAGTTGTACCTAAGAAGTCTGGAGTCACTGTGATAACAAATGAGAACAATGAGTTAATTCCCACTAGAACTGTTACTGGTTGGCGCATGTGCATTGACTATAGGAAACTTAATTCAATGACTAGAAAAGATCATTTTCCTTTACCTTTCATGGATCAAATCCTAGAAAGAGTTGCAGGTCATGAATTTTATTGTTTCCTAGATGGCTATTCGGGTTACAACCAAATTGAAATTGCATTGGAAGATCAAGAAAAGACTACTTTCACATGTCCATTTGGTACTTTTGCATATCGAAGGATGCCTTTTGGATTATGTAATGCACCAGCCACATTTCAAAGATGCATGCTTAGTATATTTAGCGATATGGTTGAACATTTTCTTGAGATTTTCATGGATGATTTTTCTGTTTTTGGCAATTCATTTGATGATTGTTTGACTAATTTAGGAAAGGTTTTAACCAGGTGTGAAGAGAAGAATCTTGTGTTGAATTGGGAAAAATGTCATTTTATGGTAACAAACGGCATTGTACTTGGTCACATTGTTTCATCAAAAGGAATTGAGGTTGACAAATCTAAAATTGAGTTAATTGCAAACTTGCCAACACCAAAATCTCTTAAAGATGTTAGATCATTCTTGGGACATGCTGGTTTTTATAGAAGGTTCATCAAAGATTTTAGTGTAATATCTAAGCCTTTAAGTAACCTTCTAACAAAGGATACTATTTTTGAATGGACTGAACATTGTGAAGAAGCCTTTGTTAAACTTAAAAATTTGCTTACTTGTGCTCCTATCATTCAACCTCCCGATTGGTCATTACCTTTTGAAATAATGTGTGATGCTAGTGATTATGCCGTAGGTGCTGTTTTGGGACAAAGAAAAGATAAGAAACCTTATGTAATTTACTATGCAAGTAAAACTTTAAATAGTGCTCAAATGAATTATACCATCACTGAAAAAGAATTACTTACAGTAGTATTTGCATGTGAAAAATTCAGATCTTATCTTGTTGGCTCACCTGTTGTTGTTTTTAGTGATCATGCAGCATTGAAATATCTTCTTTCTAAGAAAGATTCCAAGGCTAGATTGGTGCGGTGGATTTTATTACTTCAAGAATTTGATATCACAATCAAGGATAAGAAAGGCAGCGAAAATGTTGTCGCAGATCACTTGTCAAGATTGACAACAGATTCGAAAATTGACATCACACCAATCGATGACTACTTTCCCGATGAATCTTTACTTTCTGTCTCTACAATGCCTTGGTTTGCTAATATTGTTAATTTTCTTGTTTCAGGACATCTGCCAGCTCATTGGAGTACCCAAGATAAAAGAAAGTTCTTGAACGAAGTAAAGAACTTTTATTGGGATGATCCTTATTTATTCAAATATTGTCCTGATCAAATATTTTGAAGATGCATTCCTGACAATGAGGTAAGTAGTGTCATTAAATTTTGTCATTCTGAAGCATGTGGGGGCCATTTCTCATCAAGAAAGACAACTGCAAAAATCTTACAAAGTGGATTTTACTGGCCCACCATGTTCAAAGACTCACATGCATTCTGCAAGTCTTGTGAAAATTGTCAAAAGTTGGGATCTATTTCAAAACGTCACATGATGCCTTTAAACCCTATTATTGTCATTGAGATCTTTGACTGTTGGGGTATAGATTTCATGGGCCCATTCCCTCCATCATTTGGTTTCTTATACATATTAGTCGCAGTAGATTATGTTTCAAAATGGATAGAGGCAATTCCAAGTCGAAACAATGATCACAAAACAGTGATAAAGTTTTTGAAAGAAAATATTTTGAGTCGATTTGGAGTCCCTCGAGCCATAATAAGTGATGGTGGAACACATTTCTGCAACAAGCCATTTGAGTCTTTAATAAAGAAATATGGAATCACACACAAAGTTGCCACCCCTTATCACCCTCAAACAAGTGGACAAGTAGAGCTTGCTAATAGGGAGATCAAACATATTTTGGAGAAAACAGTGAACCCTAATAGAAAAGACTGGTCTTTAAGACTTAATGATGCACTTTGGGCTTATCGAACTGCTTATAAAACATCATTAGGTATGTCACCTTATAGACTAGTCTATGGAAAACCTTGTCACTTGCCTGTGGAACTTGAACATAAAGCTTATTGGGCTATTAAAGCTTTCAATTCAAATCTGGATGATGCTAGTCAACTGCGAAAATTACAAATAAATGAGCTTGAGGAAATAAGAAATGATGCATATGAAAATTCAAGAATTCATAAAGCAAGAATTAAAGAGTTTCATGACAAGAAAATACTGAGAAAAACCTTCAATGTTGGTCAAAAAGTCTTGCTTTATAATTCTCGACTGCATTTATTTCCTGGAAAATTAAGATCAAGATGGAGCGGTCCTTTTATTGTGAAACATGTGTATCCATATGGGGCCTATGACATCGAGAATCCAAAGAATGGCAATGTTTTCAAGGTAAATGGACATCGTCTGAAAGTTTACTTTGACAATTTTTCAGTTGAATATAACTCTATTGAATTGGGTGATCCTGTATATAAAGATTGATTTTATTTTATTTTTGTTTCTTAGATAAATATTGATTTTATTTTATTTTTGTTTCTTTTTGAGTGATTTTTGCGAGTTTCTTCACCCCGGTCAAATGGCGGATAACGGTACTCCGTGACTTAAGTCGGTTCTTTCAGTTTCCCACAATTACTGATATCTGTGTATATATCTGTGCAATTCTTTGAATCTCTCTTCCAATTCTCATTTGAAAATGGACACTAATCTTGAAAAATTGAAAAAGTATTTTCCCGCTCTGCCTCAGAATGCGATTACAAAAATTTACCGTGCTAGATGTGCAAGATTGAGATTATTAATGAATCATGGAATTCCTGAAGATATTCGTTGGTTGATTGAAGCAAAGGTCCGATTATCAGGTGAGTCCTCTAACTTCTTCATTTCACACATGCCTGGAACAGGTAAAAGCACTTTTGCAAAGAAGCGTCGTGCAAAACGACTGGATGTCTGTCATCGATGTGCTAGATGGACTTGTAATACACAATGTCGTTCTTTAGGAATGGTATCTATAAACCGTGAAGATAAAATACAATTCATTAAGGATGGCCTGAGTAAGGAGTCTTTAGATAATCTTCTATTGACTCTTGAGACGCATCCTAGTGGAGATGTGCATCGTGCAATTCATGATTTATGGCCACTATTTCATAAAGAACATGATCGACTTAGTCTTGGGAATCTGACTAAAAAAGACCCTGTTTGCCAGTTTTTAAGAAAACTGGATGGGAAGCCTATCCCCGACCCATAGAGGGCGTTTAAGCCGTTCTTGGACGTAAAACCAAGGGAAGATGTGAGCCACAATCACAACTACCTGTACATACACATGTTTTTTTCAAAAGTAAATAAATAAATAAATAAAAAGAGAGAGAGAGTGTGTGAGACTCTAGCTGGCCTACATATAGATGTTATGATTGCCTTTCTACTTTCTCATCTATAAAACCCTATTTTCTTTCCTTTCATTTCTACTCAACCCATACATTCAACAAATACAGAAGTGTGTAGAAATGGCAAGTTCCTCAAGTCATCAAATAAGAAATATTTGTGTTTTCGGTGGATCTAGTCCTGGGAAAGAAAAAGAGTTTTTAGAATCAGCAAATCATCTTGGTCAGGTGCTAGCTGAGAGAAAGATTCATTTAGTGTATGGGGGAGGCAGTCTTGGGTTAATGGGAGGTGTGTCAATAGCTGCATTTTTAGGAGGTAGTCAAGTTTTAGGAATCGTCCCTGAAGCTTTGGCACAAGGGGACATCATTGGAAAAACAATTGGAGAGGAACTTCAGGTCTCTACAATGTCGGCTCGAATGAATGCAATGTTTAACCATGCTGATGCTTTCATTGCTTTACCAGGTGGTCTAGGCACATTGGAAGAGATCTTTCATATTTCCTCTTGGGCTCAATTGCACATTCACCATAAACCCATAGGTTTGTTAAATGTTAATGGTTATTATGATAAGTTGTTGTCTTTTCTTGATCATGCTGTGGAACAGGAATTTTTAACATCTTCTACACGACAAATCATAATCTCTGCTTCTACTGCTGAACAATTGATTGACCAACTACAATCTTTCATTCCTGTGATTGATCCTTCCATGAGTCGCATAAATTGGTCATCTAAGGAAAGCCGTAAAAAGCTTAGATTGGATTTGAGCCTTCATTTGTGAATTTTTGTGTCTTTTGGTTTTATTATGTTTTGTTATTTCTTATTTTTGTTTCAGTGTGTTTCAGGTTTTGTCAGTGTTCGTTATTTCAGGTGATATCTTTTATACTCTATCTTTCTACCTTAGAACATTGAGGACAATGTCTCGTTTTGGTTGGGGGGAGAGGGTAGTAGTTGATAAAAAAAAAAAATTGTTTTTCATTTCATAAAGCATGTGCATAATTGTTGTTACTAGGATGGCAGAGTAAAGGAGTTCTTTTGTTAAAGTGACTCTTGAGACGCATCTTAGTAATCATTCTTAACAAGGTCTATTATAATACTTCCTGAAATATTCAGGTTTACAAACTCTCGTATTGTTACCACTTAATTCTACTCATATACTTATTTAACATGTATTTTTAAACCTTAATTTACACACACACACTTTAACATATGATTGTGGGTTGCATATTGGATTATTACATTATTTATGTTCTTTTGTTAAAGGTAACAACTAAGGGAAAGGGATTGTATATAATTAAAAAAAAAAAACATGAAAAAAAAGAAAAATAAAAAAAATAAAAAATGATGATAATAAAAATGTAGATAAGTTTGATTTCGTAGCCTCCCTAACCTAAGCAATTAAGCCCGAAGGGGTGTTTTAACACCTAATACCCTAAAGTCAACTGACTTGGGAGCTATTGGCCCAATGCTTGTTACATGGGTTGAGGAGAAAAGCTTAAGGGAATCAAACATTGCACTATCTACATATCAGTATCTGCGACCCGAGTTACTAAGCTCGTAGGGGTGTCTTAACACCTAATGCCCTAAGACCAACTGGTCTGGGAGTCATTAGCTGAAAGCTCGTTACATGGGTTAAAGATGCATGATGTTTTTAAAGTATATGTATATAGAGTTAAAAAAAACAAAAGACAAAAATAGTAATCCCAACCCAAGGAAGTTAACCTTAAACATTAGAACAAAAATTTTGTTTTCTTCCAAGAAAAGCCCCATAATTATGTGTTGATACATTGAGCACAAAAGAAAGGTTTATTAATATCTTGTTAAGTGGTATTGAGCAGATATATAAATTTAATGAGAGTTTGTTTATCTGGATAGATTAATGGAAGTTAAATGATGAATACCTTGCTTTGTGAAATTTGCAAATTGTTTTAACGCTTTAATTACTAGGGACTAGTAATAAGCTGGTTGAGGGGTGTGATTAGTACTTAAAAGTGCATTTTTATCATGGTTTTATATCATCATTTTGCACTTGAAGTATCAATAACTCCTTAACTAAAATATGTTTTATAATAATGTATCTAATAATATAAGATACCTATAATTTGTGGTAAATGTCTATTTTTAATGCAGGTCTATCACATAAATGAAAGGATTGATTGATGACTTGAAGAACTTAAATTGCTTGGATAAAGAGATGGTCAAACTTAGAGAAGAGATGTCGGTGCAATCCAAACCGGAACACTGTTCGGTAATTGGGCCATATCGGGAGCTACAGATCTCAGATTTAGGTCCAATTTATATGGATGGAAAGGTAAGACATAGGCCTACAACTTTCATATGGAGCCCAAGATCTAAAAAGGCCATTATCAAGTCCAAATTGTAGCAACAACAAAGAAGCCCGAATCTGTCTTCCAGCCCGAGCACTGTTCGGTATTTTGGCCATATCTGGAGTTCTAGAAGTCCAAATGAGCTGAATGTTTTACACAAGAAAGCTGAGACAATTGCCTACAACTTTCATGTTTGCACCTGGCTCCAGTTTTGACGTTATCAATGACGTTTTGGGCAGACAAGAGAAGATAAGGATTGTCACCAAGTCAAAAGTTGGCCACCCACTTATCAATTAGTCATCAAATCAATAGTTCCCAATTTTGGCCTATAAAAGGAGGCATTTGCCATGCATTTAGGCATCTTGGTGTTCAGATCAAGATCATGCTCTTCCTTTCTCTCTTTGTATTTTTTGTAATGTTTATGCTTTGCTTTCATTAATATTAAGTTTATGCTTTTCATTTCCTTTCCTTTACTTAGTTAGCTTTTATGTTCTTATTTTGTTTATCTATTTTTCTTTCTTTCATTATGTCTAGTTAAGTTAATTATGTCAAGGTGAAAAGGCTACACTAATGGTGTGAGAATAAGTATAATGTAAACTTAATATGGACTTTAATGTTTGATACTAACATGTTTTATATTTGTTATCTTGTTCACTCTTTAATACTTTGCTTGTTAAATAACTAATCTTGATTTATGTTGTATAACACTTGGTACAACAAATGCTTGGCACTTTCATAGCCCATAATGTATGGTATAACCGACACCTGAGCTATGAAAGGAACTTGATTTGTTGTTAACATAAGTTATAATCATGAATGCTTGACGAGATTTACAAGTATTAGCATTAATTGAATAAGATGACTAATGTAATCATGTTAACAATATATAATCTGATTGGAACCTCCTTTGTGTGTGGTTTCTAATTCAATAATAAGAGTTTATACTATACTTGTTTGATATACCATTAGTGGAACCTCTAACCTTGACATTTGTTATTATTATTGTTTAATCCTTACATTAATATTTCATCTCTAAGTTCTCATCATCATCATCTTCTTCTTCTTCTCTTTCTTTATTATTATTATTATTATTATTATTATTAGTACTACTACTACTACTACTACTACTACTACTACTACTACTACTACTATTATTATTATTATTATTATTATTATTATTATTACTATTGTTGTTGTTATTATTGCTGTTTTATAATTGTTGTTTATAATTTGTACAATTAACCTCCCTGTGGTTCGACCCCGGTCTTGCCGGGTTATTTATTACTTCGACACTCCTGCACTTGGGAGAAGACATCAATCTTTTAGTCGTGTCAATTATTATTATTATTATTATTATTACTATTACTATTACTATTACTATTACTATTACTATTACTATTACTATTACTATTATTCTTGTTGTTGTTGTTATTGTTGTTGTTGTTGTATTATTGTTATTTATAATTTGTACAATTAACCTCCCTATGGTTCGACCCCGGTCTTGCCGGGTTATTTATTACTTTGACACTCCTACACTTGAGAGAAGACATCAATCTTTTAGTCGTGTCACATTTCTCTTCCAAAAAAACCATTGCCAAAATCTTACAGTGTGGTTTTTATTGGCCCGCCATGTTTAAAGATGTCCATGCCTTCTATGTTGCATGTGACCGATGCCAACGACTAGGTAGCCTCACTAGGCGTAACATGATGCCCCTTAACCTTATCCTTGTTTTGGAAATATTTGAT
Source organism: Populus pruinosa (assembly GCA_026413675.1). Classification (NCBI taxonomy): domain Eukaryota; kingdom Viridiplantae; phylum Streptophyta; class Magnoliopsida; order Malpighiales; family Salicaceae; genus Populus; species Populus pruinosa. The sequence continues at coordinate 8,056,016 of CM048606.1, forward strand.
TGTTAGGGGATTGATTTTATGGGACCTTTTCCAAGTTCATTTGGTTACCAATTCATCCTTATTGCTATTGATTATGTGTCTAAATGGGTGGAGGCCATTGCATCTCGAACCAATGAGCATCGAGTTATGGTCAAATTCTTGAAAGAAAATATTTTCTCTCGTTTTGGCATGTCTCGAGCTATGATTAGTGATGGAGGAGAACATTTTTGTAACAAGCCCGTTGGGATTTTGATGAGAAAATATGGTGTAATTTACAAGGTCAGTACCCCCTATCACCCACAGACTAGTGGCCAAGCTGAGTTGGCAAATAGGGAGATCAAGAACATTTTAAAGAAAACAGTCAATCCAAACCGTAAAGATTGGTCCCTACGACTAGTTGATGCTTTGTGGGCATATCGCACTGCTTATAAGACCTCTTTAGGAATGTCTCCTTATAGGCTAGTTTATGGAAAGCCTTGTCATCTCCCTGTTGAGATTGAGCAGCGTGCATATTGGGCCATTCGGCAATTCAATGACAATGAAAACGAGGTTGGCGAAAATAGAAAGTTTCAATTGGATGAATTAGAGGAGCTGAGAAATGATGCATTTGAAAATGCAAAAATTTCAAAACATAAGATGAAAACTTCACATGATAAACATATTCTTAGAAAATCCTTTCATGTTGGTCAAAAGGTTCTCTTGTATAATTCACGATTACATCTCTTTCCTAGAAAGTTGAGGACAAAATGGATTGGTCCATTTGTGATTAAATCCATCTCTGAACATGGTGCATTTAAGGTAGAAAATCCCAAGAATGGAAATATTTTCAAAGTAAATGGTCATCGATTGAAACCTTATCTTGAAAACATTGTGGCTGAAGTTGAGACATTGGATCTTAAAGATCCAATACCATTGTAGTATCAGAAGTAATGAGTTTTTATTTTTATTTTTATTTTTTTCTTCTTTCTTCCATCTTTTATATTTTCTTATTCATGCATTCGGGACAATGCATTATTTTATGTTGGGGGGTGTGAGGTTCTTTATTTTTTTAGAAAAAAACATCAATGTTTTCTTTTAGTTGTGATATGCAGGTTAAAAAAAAATCAATCAAGCAAGAAGTCAGCTTATACCCAATTCAATCAGACATTCATCCTTGAAAATAGAAGGGGCGTAACAATTTTCTAATCTTTATACTTTTCTTCTCTTTCTCTTTTACATTGAGGATAATGTAAAACTTATTTTTAGATATTTCATTATGTTGAATGCTTAAGATGACCATGCTTGTTAAAAAAAATAAAAAAAACTTGCATTCGTAAGTGAATGAGACTTGTTTAGGTTCATCATTACATTTTTTTTGGTTCATTATTGTGTTGAACATTACATGCTTTAATTTGGGATAAATAATATCTTATAAAGCAAGATATAACATACTTTTTTTTTAAGATTACTGAAGTACATCTTTCCTTGTAAAAGTTGTGTGAGTTATGTGAATATGCATGAAAGATGAGTATGATGCTTTACTTGTGATTATCCCTTTTGATCTAGTCCTAAACAAGGTTTAAGTAAATAGAGTAATAATTATTACATAAATAAATAAATAAATGTGTACAAAGTTCTATCTACTCCAATGTTTTGAGTTGCTCAGTAACTAGGGGTATTCATCACAAATGTTTATCTTTACGTCAAACGGCAGCTTGAAATATGAGTACGCAAAGCACTTTAAGTTTGTGACTTTGTGAGTAACCGGGTGCATTCATCACAAATGTGTGTATTCACGTCAAAAGGAAAGTGACTACTTAAAGACAAAGAATAAGTCATATCTTCAAAAAAAAAGAAAAAAAGAAACAGAATATATATATATATATATATATATATATATATATATATATATATATATTTCTCTAGTTTGCTACCTTGTTTGTGTTGGTGAGAAGGGAAGATTACAAGTTGAGTTTTCGTATGAATCATTTATGTTGGTTGCACAATAAATATGATTGAATTTGGAAATTTTGTATGGATGTTTGATTTAGAGAATGTGAGTATGTTTATTTTTCTTTATTTGCTATTGTGTACACTAAGTTAAAGAGACCAATGTTTGCATGATAGGTCTTTCAAGTGTGATGAATCGAGCCTAATTATGGTTGTTATTATTATTATTTTTATTTCAAAGGTTTTATGTTTTGTTTTGCTTGAAGATTAGCAAAATCGAAGTTGGGGGGTGTGATTGTGCACCAAAATTGTCATTAAGTCTCTTATTTTACATATGTATTTATTGTTTTTATTTGGTTGTTTTTATAATAATTGATGTGTTTTTTCGTAATGAAGTTTGTTTTAATGTTTCGATAGATTTTTGGAGCTTAAATGAATTAATTCGAAAAATTCAACATTGGAATTCAAAACAAAGAATTGAAAGGACATTTAGTTGAAGATTGAAGCAAATCTTGGTTCAAATAAGTGCTCCAAATTTGTCCCAAAAATCAATTCTATTCCAATTCTAGAAAAGAATATCATATGATCTATTTCAAGCCCAAATTTGTCTTATGTTGTGTGCAAACTTTAACCATTAAACACTCAAGGTTTCATTGTCAATCTTAGCTCAAATAATAAGTATATTTATATACTTATTTGATGCTCAAATTCAGCCCTAAATCAACCCCAAATCAACCTTCAAATCAGCCCAAACACAATCCATGATCTTACATATCCACACAACAAATAACAGTTGATTTATTTTGGATAATCCATTGGTCCAAGAAGGCAAGCACATGGATGGAAAACTGGAGGGGATATTTTAACATTATTTTGGGTCAAAAAGAAGAAGGGGACAACTCATAAATGAGGAAGAAAAACGTGCACCAAAGTGGTTGCAAAGCTGTCCTGATTTGATTTTTCAGAACACCTTTTGGTGTTTTGCCCATTAGTTTTGACTCATGTGTCCAAATGAGCTGTTCTTTAATGATCTTGAAAGGTGACAGAATTTCCTATAAATATGTCTCTAATAGACATCTCGAAAAAAAGTTGGGAAGAGGGTCAAATTGTTGTCAAAAGTTAGAGTTAGATTTGTGTCTGAATTTTTTCTGAAATTGTGTTGTGTTCTTCTTTATAGATTTCAGTTCTTTAGTTTGTAAAACTTATTATTTCAGTTTGATTCAAGTTATTTAATGTTTATTGAAGTGTTCTTATATATAATTATGGTTGGCTAAACTCTTTCTTAGATCCACATCAAGGATAATGGTGATTGAGGTGAGTTCTTTAGGATATGAATGAATCTTAATGTTTATCTTTTCATTTTCTTCATGAATGATTTATTATTGCAAAGAAATTTTAGAAATCATTTAGGTAATGTTATAATCTTGAATTTTTATGCACAAACTTTAGTTTTGGTATAGAGATTGCTTGATTTAATGTCTTACTTAATATGAAAGACCTTATTCATTCTTAAGCAATAATCAATCTTCATCTTTCTGAACTTTATTGTAATATCTTCCGATCTAATATCACCATTGTTGATATTAGGTTGAGTTATCTTATATATGTTGAAGAAATCACCAATACATCACCATTAAAATTGATTTGCACCAATACTTACTTTTTCTTGTCATTTAAAATCTATTTACACTTTTTCATCTTTGAAAACAAATCCATCAATTATTTTCAACCAAGTTATTGTTAATTTAATTTCTCTTGAGTTTTTTTTTTGTGACCTAGCTTAATTTTCAAATCTAGCTCTCTGTGGATATGACCTCGATCTTACCGAGTTAATTGCTACATCGCACACTCGTGCACTTGCGAGTTAAAACAAGTCGATCATAAAAAGCGGTCAAGCATTTAGCAAAACACACCCTTATGCTTTGACCATAATCTTTATGTCTATTCTAATTTGATATTTGACCAAAGGAACCCATTTCTTATAATAGAAAATTTCAAACACATTTTGGGATCTTTGTTGCTTTAATGGTGGGCTCCTCACAGTTTGTTTTATTTTCTTCCCCTTTGTGTTGGTTTTTTTAGCTATGTGCTTAATCTATGGCCTATTATTGTTAAATGCAAATTTTTCATGCAATGTTTTTTTTTTTCATCTAAAAAGAGCAAATAATACTAAAGGATAAATAAGAAAAAATAGCGTAGAAACTTTCTTCTTTAAATTCTTTTTTTTTATGAAATTATTCACTGATACTAGAGTTAAGAGTATTGTATTTTTGAGATTTATGTGATATTTATCAATATCAGAGTTGAAAGGAAAAATAAAAAGGAAAAATAAAAAAAGAGAAAAGGAGAACAAATTTTTAGCAATTTTAGACAAAATCAACAAAGCAGTCTGCCTTAAATAAGACGCTGAAGGGGTAATGGTATCCTTCTTTTTGCACAACCAGTATTGTACCATAGAATATCTATTAACCAGTTAAAATTTTGAGTGACCATAATACCAGGTGGCGCGACTCCTTAAACAAGATTTTTTCCCCAAAGAATAAGATGTTAGATATCTGTTCTTTTTCCAATCGAGTGTGACACTAGTAATTTTATTCAATGACAACCTTAAAAACTAGATATGTTGATTAATTAAGAAAACATAACTATCCATAATCTATGTTTGATTTGATTGAATATTCTCCCTAAGATTAATAACATAGATCTACCACAATTAATAAATTCAGTTGCATCATAAGTTCATATACTACAACTCCGGTTTCATATTAAACTTAACAATATATTATTTACACTAATTACTTAGAGTTTACTTTAGCAATTAACATAAACATAGGAGAACAAACATATTCATTATATAAATTCAAAAAAAAAAGATAAAATAAATCTCATATCCTTACAACCAAGAAAAAAGGTTTAGCCTTACGTGTTTGTTGAGCAACTATTAAAAAAAGAGGAATGCGTGATTTTAGGTTTCTTAGATGAAGGGGGTGTTTTTCTCTTCTTAGCTGGCTACCCCCCTTATCTTCTCTCATTCTTTTTATATCCTAGAAAACTCTAGTATCTATTTTACAAAATAGGCATCCCTTAAGTAGATAGTTTACATTTAAATACTTTAATAACTATTTTTCTAAAAAAAAATATAACCTTACTTGAAATTTTCAAGCTTTGACTTAGAGGAGTTAAATTGCTGAGATAAAAACTTGGATGTTAGTTTAGATGCTTTGAAATGTAATTTTAACTCGTTTCTTCACAAAACTTGTTTGTTGGTAGAATTTAATTATGATATTTGAAAAATCATATCTCCCTCATGTGACATCATTTTTTACTGATGTTTGGAGCGCTGATAAGTCTTTGAGTCAGGAATCCAACAAAATTAAGTTTGTATCAATTGGACATCTATAGCTCCAGTTATTAAAGTCAAAATGACTAAAAATCAACAATGACAGATTGCAAGATTTGACTTTAAAGACTGTGATTTTCATGCTCTTCCTTATTTTATTGCCTTAGATGTCTAGAAAGGTATAGATGTTAGATTTTTAAGACCATTGGAATCACTTCATTTTGACCTCTAGAGCTCACGCTTTACACAAAACATCAACTAAAATTCAAATCTACCAATTAATTCTAATTTACTCGCTTTTGCATCATTTATTTAAAAGTGTTTTTAAAATAAAAAATAAAAAATATCAAAGTATTATATATATATATAATATAGATAAAATACTATTTAAATATAGATAAAATTATCAAAAATATAGTTATACAAGTTAAAGTGTCTAATTCTCCCTCTATATGACTTTATATGCCTCATCATTGGTGAAGCAAGAAAGATGAGTTGAAAAATTCACAAGTAACCTTCCCTAACAGATATGTTATGACACAACTAAAATATTATGTCTTCTTCCAAGTGCAAGAGTATCGAAGTAATAAATAACTCGTCAAAACCGGGGTTGAACCACAGAAAAGTTAATTATATAAATTATAAACAATTATAAACAACAACAATAGTAACAACAATAACAACAATAATATTAGTAGCAATAATAATAATAATAATAATAATAATAACAGTACTAATAATAGTAGTAGTAGTAGTAGTAAAGAGAAAGAAGGAGAAGAAGAAGATGAGAACTTTGAAATGGAATATTAACGTAAGGATTAAACAATAATAACAATAAATATCAAGGTTAGAGGATTCACTAATGGTATGTCAAACAAGTATAGTATAAAACTTTTATTATTCAATTGGAAACCACACACAAAGGAGATTCCAATGAGATTGTAGATGGTTAACATGATTAATCATCTTATTCGATTAATGCTAATACTTGTAAATCTCGTCAAGCATTTATAATTATAACTTATGTTAACAACAAATCAAGTTTTTTTTATAGCTCAGGTGTTGGTTATACCATATAGTATAGGCTATGAAAGTGCCAAGTATTTGTTATACTAAATATTATACAACATAAATCAAGATTAGTCATTTAACAAGCAAAATATTAAATAGTAAACAAGATAACAAATACAAAACATGTTAGTATCAAACATTAAAGTCCATATTAAGTTTACACTATACTCATTCTTACACTATTAGTATAACCTTTTCATCTTAACATAATAAATTTAGTTAAACATTGAAAGAAAGAAAAATAAATAAACAAAACAAGAACATAAATAAGATAAAAGTTATCTAAGTAAAGGAAAAGAAATGAAAGGCATAAGCTTGATATTAATGAAAGCAAAACATAAGCAATATAAAAAATACAAAGAGAGAAAACAAGAGCATGATCTTGATTTGAAAACTAAGATGCCTAATGGCATAGCAAATGCTTCCTTTTATAAGTCAAAATTAGGAACTATTGATTTGATGACTAATTGATGAGTGGGTGACCAACTCTTAACTTGGTGACAATCCTTATCTTCTCTTTTCTGCCTAAAACATCATTGATAACGTCAAAATTGGAGCTACTTGAAAACATGAAAGTTGTAGGAAATTGTCTTAGCTTTTTTGTTTAAAAAATTCAGGTCATTTGAACTTTTAGAACTTCAGATATGGGCCAAATACTGAACAATGCTCGGGCTGTAGGATAAATTTGGACTTCTTTGTTGTTGCTGCAATTTGGATTTGAAAATAGTCTTTTTAAATCTTAGGCTCTATATAAAAGTTGTAGATGATCTTATGTTTCCATCCATATAAAGTAGACCTAAATCTGAGATCTACAGCTCTAGATATGACTCAATTACTGAACAATGTTCCGGTTTAGACTACACTTGTATCTCTTTTCTAAGTTTGACAATCTCCTTGTCCTTTCAATTTCAGTTCTTAAACTTATCAATCAATCCTTTTATTTATGTAATAGGCCTGCTTTTAAAATAAATATTTACCATAAATTAAATGTATCTTATATTATTAGATATATTATTATAAAACATGTTTTAGTTAAGGAGTTATTGATACTTCAAGTGAAAAAATAATGACATAAAATCTTGATAAAAATGCACTTTTAAGTACTAATCATGTTATACTTATTAGGGAAGAGGAAGATGAGATGATGGCGGCCAAAGTTTAAACTTGATATTTAATGGAAAGAAACTTATGATATTTATGTTATTTTTATTTTTTATGAGTTTTTTAATTATTTTTTTAAAATATAATAATAGTTTGTATATAAATATATAGTTTTTATTGATTTTTTTTTATAAAAAGGTAATTGTAAAAAAAACCAAACTATAAATGCTCAGGTTAATTTTCCCTTTAAAAATATCACCGCTAGTTTTTTTTTTTATATATATATATATAGCATAATATATATAATTTGAAATTTATACCTGAGAATAAAAATATTAATAAATTAAATTGGGTTGGAGCTGAATTTTACTCCACCAGCTTACAACCTTGAATATCCTTATTCATCACTCATCCATGTTTTTAACTTGAATTAAATCAGATGGAGGGTTATCTTCACCTGGTGAATTCACGTAGGCTACCTAATTCCTTTTTAATATTTTAATTATTTTTATAAATAAAATCAAATCTTTAAATACAAGCGCACCTTATGTACGAATCATAAAATCAAAAAGTAAAGTCTAAACTTGAAATTTATATATAAAATCATAAAACAAAAATAAATATATTATGTTGATAAATAAAACTACAACTCAACCAAAAAAATAAAAATAAGTTAGAAACCAAATTTTGGTGACTAAACTTACCCTTCACCCATCATTGTATCCAACTTAATCAAATTAAATTATACAAAGTATTTAATTAATTGAGTGAAATTGTTACCTGAAGTTAAGTATTGCATTTCAAAGGGGTGTAAAATTTGATTTTTTTTTATAATTTTTATAATAATTTTATATTATTGATATTAAAAATAATTTTTTTAAAATAAAAATATAATATTTTAATATATTTTTAAATAAAAAATATTTTATAAATTAATTATTATAGAGGAGGAAATGATTCCCGATGGAAAAGTGAAAGACTCTCCTTTCTTGAAGATAATTTCAACAGTACTATTAGCCTTTCAGGTGAATTTAGGTTATGTAGATTGTATAGAGATAGAGTTTTAATACAGTTTTTCATAATTGATAATCTAAATAGAGGGAAGTAATTTTTATAAGTTCTCTTTTGGGATTTGCTGTGGGACATGAGTACAGGTGATTTTTTAATGGGTATCAACAATAATAAGCAAAATATAATTGGTGACAGCGAATATCAAATCAAAAGCATGATTTTAGATTTGATAGGCCATTTAATAATGGAGAATGACTTTATAAGTGTCTAAAACTTAATTAGCATCAATGATATGTAATTAGACTTTCAAAAAATGATAAAGTTAAGGATTATTTAAAGACATATTGAAATTGAGATAAAGGATAACAACCACCATGTCATAATTGAGCATGGTTTCAAGAGATTTAATGCATGTATATTGATATTCTAGATATTTGGTATCTAAAAGAGCTAATCTTGTTGCAACAGATAATTTTTTATGACTATGATATGACAAGTTAGTCAAACAACATTAAAATAAATATATGTATAGTCTTTAGAAATTCATTGACTTGTAAATTTAGATCAGATTTCATGAATAATAAATTGTTTTTGAGAAATAGTTGGAATTTTATACTGGTCAAAAGAGAAAGTTTGAATATATTCGTTTATTATATGAGAAAATTGTTTGATGAGAGTTTTAATATTGCGGATAATAAGATTTTTTGGTGAAAACATAATAAAAATGGACTAAAAAAATATTGATTTGAGAGATTTTTGGGGTATCTGTAAGAAGACAGCTTCATAGAAATAATGAAGTTTATTAGATGCCGAATAGCAGGAAGGGGGAAAGTGAAAAGAAAAAAAGAAAAAAGAAAAAGTAAAAATAGAAAAGATAAAAAATGAAGACAGAAAAGATAAGAAAATGATCATTTACAAACCACATGTGCTCTGATACCATAATTGGGAGACAAAATAAAATATCCCGACAGAAAATGCAAGGCGTGGGTGGCTGCAGTGAATTATTTAAAGAGGCCCAGAGGATATAACGGGTCAATGTGTTCTTTCTATTGGACAAAAATCCTTACTTTTCAACCGTCAATTTCTCATCACACAATCCTCCATCAGATACCCATCCTTCAACCAGACATTTTTTCGACTACCCAAATAAAAACACCCCCCTTTACTCTCTCTACATCTTTGTGCCCAAAGGATGATGGCAATGGAGATGGCCATAAGATCTTCATTTACAACAAGACTCTCTCCTCGTTCAACTTCTTCAACAACTAAACCTTCTTTCTTTATACCTCATCAATTGAGACCCATCTCTGTATCACTGCCAACGTCAACGTTAACCATCTCTCTCTTGTCTCTCTTTGCACCACCCAATGAAGCCAAGGCTCTTACTATTTCCAAGGACCAGGTTGTCTCTACACTTACAGATGTACGAAACACCACTCTCACAATCTTTCTTGATATGCAAATTCCTACTCAACCAAAGTCTTGAAGTTGTTTTCTTTCTTTCTTTAAAATCATTTTCTGGCTCTAACTTGATTGCCCATTTGCTGAAATTGGCTGTGCTTGATAGGTGGAGAAGACAATTGATCAGGCTGTGGAATTTAGTTCAAGTGTATTGGACAGTGCACAGAAAGTTTTTGAAGGTGTCACTAATAGTTTGAAGCCTGGCATAGATGTTGCATTACCAATTGCAAAGCAAGCAGGAGAACAGGCAGTGAAGATTGCTTCTCCTGCAATTTCTGAGGCTTCAAAGAAAGCCCAAGAAGCTATTCAAAGTTCTGGTATTGACACAGAACCAGTTCTTAATGCTGCTAAGGTTTGAAATTTCAATTTTCTCGCTTCATTTCCCCCCTTCAATAGTTTAGTTTATGTTTACATTGCTTGGAATTTGTCTTTTGATTGTTTTCTTATAAAACGTCACGGGGTCGCGTTAATATGTATATAAATCCAATTGAATCCAGTGAATTTTTTGGAAATTAGAAGACCAGTGTGCGTGGAATTTTTTGGAAATTGTCAGACCAATTGTTCTGCTTCTGTGACCATATTGGTAGTTTGAGTCTTTTGTCAGCATTTTTTTTTAACAATGGCATCTTAGGATTTGAATTTCCTCTTCTCCATAACACGGTTGTTATTATGCTTTCTTCAGATGTACGATGACTATATGGCTAAAATTTCTGTTTACATTCATGATTTTTATTACCCTCTGATCACAGACAGTAGTAGGTGCTGCTCAACAGACAACTAAGGTGATTGAAGAGGCAAAGCCCATAGCTTCATCAACTGTTGAAACCATCACTTCGGCAGACCCCGTTGTGATTGTAGGAGCTGCTGGAGCAGTTTTTCTAGCATACCTCCTCTTTCCATCCATATGGTCTGCTGTCTCATTCGGCCTGCGTGGTTACAAAGGTGAATCTGCGGTTTATGTATTCTACAGGTGCTTTATTTATGTGAAATCTCTTGTTTGAACAAGAAATGTGAAACAACTTAATAATTCATGCGGTAGCTTGATAGTGATTTCAGATTTTCATTGCACGAGATTCTTCTAGTTTTCATATTATGGGCTGTTGTTTCCAGGTGAGATTACTCCAGCCCAAGTCCTTGATCTATTATCTACAAAAAATTACATTATGATCGACATTAGATCAGAGAAAGACAAGGAAAAGGCTGGCATCCCACGCCTTCCCTCCAGTGCTAAGAACCAGATGGTTTCGGTCCCGTGAGTAAATTTTTTTATCTGAAAGCATACATTTTCACTTTGTGATACAAAACACTTAGAGAAAAGAATGATAAAGCTGCCATTTTCATGACCGCTGTAAGCTTAGCCCTCGTGCCTGTCATGTGGTGTCAGATGACTGTGGTATAACGAATCATTCAGCTTATTTTAGGCAGTGTTTGTTTACAATTTTGGGATAGAAAAGATAAAAATTAAAATATATTTGGTTGATAGATCTAAATAAAAATATGAAAATAAATTTTATAATTTTATGTAATTTAAAAAACAAGCAGTATATTTTAAAAACAGTATTTTTTATTTTTTATTTTTAAAATATTTATATCAAAAAACTATTAAATCAAAACATGTTCAATTATGATATATAAAAATTAAAATAATTATTATTATATTTTTAAAATTTAATTTAAAAATCGATCCGGTTAACACAAATCATAAGATGCGAGGATCATTTTCAAGTTTTTTTTTTCAATTTTTTTTGAAAAAAGAATCCAAATGATATTTTAGTTTTTTTATAAAAAAAATTAATAGATTTTTTATTTAAATTTTAATCAAATTCTTTCTTAAAATTATCATGTTATAAGTTGAACCAAATTTTTATGTTTTTAACTAGTCAGGACATGTTAATTCTTTTTTCTATTTTTTTAACTGTACTTATCCAAATCTTGGGTTATCTAGCTGGAGGACAATCCACTACCATAATTTATATTTTATAATTAGTATTGTTATACTATTATTAATTTTAATGTTTAATGTAAATTAAAATAAAAAAATCAATTATTATTTTTTAATTATATAAGTTTATTAATAATAATATATATTAAGGGTAAAATGTTTATATATATATATATATATATATATATATATTATCATGTTTTACTATCATCAACCAACCAGGATGCATGATCACCGTCTTGTTCGTCATTATTAACACACAATTCTATCTTCATCTTCTATCTTGTTTTGTTTTCTCTATTCCCAGTATATTTCTCTTTCACTTAACGTGCCTTTTTGTCCTGATAGAAAACAATAGAGAAAAATAAAAAAAAATATTGCATTCCTTTTCCCTTCAAAAACATAATTTTAAAAAATAATTTGAACAGAATGGCAGACTTTCTTATCTCCTCTTTAGTTGTGTTATTAATACCGCCTAAAAAGGTATTTTATTTTTTCCTGAATATGTATTGTTGTTAATGTTTCAGTTTGGAAGAACTGCCAAGAAAATTGAAAGGCATTGTCAGAAATGTCAAGAAACTAGAAGCTGAAATAGCAGCTTTAAAGATTTCATATCTGAAGAAAATTAACAAAGGTTCCGACATTGTCATCATGGACTCGTGAGTTCCTCCTCCTTGTCAGTCTTCAATCTATGATATTCAGTCGGCCTTGTAAATCTTATCCACTCCTTTCTTTCTCTTTCTCTTCCTTATTTCTTATTCAATGCTTTAAAAAATTCAGGTACTCAGATTCAGCAAAAATAGTTGCCAGAATACTGACAAATTTAGGTTTCAATAACTGCTGGACTGTTTCTGGTGGATTTTCTGGAGGCAGAGGATGGTTACAAAGTTGGCTAGGAGCGGATTCATATAATGTATCTTTTACTGAGGTTCTCAGACCATCACGAATAATCCCTGCTGCAGCCGGACGTGTTGGAACAGCCAGCTCAAAGTTGCTTCCGGGTGGAGAATAAACCCCACACAACCACAACCCCCCCCCCCCCCCCCAAAAAAAAAAAAAAAAAAAAACCTGGTGTCGAAAATGTCTGGTAATTATCTTCAATAATCAGTGCGAGTGTGTTCATTTTCCACCCGTTTGCCCTTGCATTTCTTTTGTTGCTTGCTTGCTTCAAAGTATTAATAGATCACCATCAAAACAAGAAGCAGCTCTCTTTGCCAAAAGTATTCCTTCTTAAAACCACGGTTACATGCTCATGTTGCAATAGGTAACCTGTTGATTGGAACTACCCAACAATCTCCGTGTGAGTAGTTGAGAGAAAACCCGGACAACCATAAAAAAACCCAAGCCGTCTTTGTCTCTCTAAAACTAAAACTTCATCTCAACGCTCTCTGCAAATGCTATTAGTTAACTGCAGCCAATAACCTGAGCATCATCATTAATAAAATAATATATATATATATATATATATATATAAACAAAAAAACCTCTTAAAACTTTTTTCTTTGATTTCTCTTTCCCCCGACATCCAACATAATTTTTTTCTTCTTGAGGAATAGAGAAAAAAAAAACCCATCAAACCTTTAACATCTTGGATTTCCCTCCCTTGCCGGCATTGACCTACTTGTTACCATAGAAAGAAGCAACACAAAGGGATGCACCTTATAGTCATGTTGATAAGACATTGATGGTATGTAGAGTGAAGCATTGAATGTTATATCCCTCTCTTGAAGTGTGCCTATCACGTGCTAAAACTACACCTTCTGTCCAACATTGTTTTTCCACTATTTCATCCCCTCTGGGTCCTCATTGCCCACCCTTTAGAAGGGCTATTTAGAACTCTAAATATTTACTTTATTAATGATTTTAATATGTTTCGTGGTGAAGTTTTTGGGAATTAAATAATTTTTATTAGAATAATATTTGTATCCGAATGATGTTAGTTAAGGTTTTCAATTTTGCATTTTGTTATATTGTTGAATTTGATGTGTTTTGTGATGAAATTTTAGGATTAAACAATATTGAATGAATTTAGTGAATGTTTTAATTTTGTATATTGTTTCATTTCATGTTCTTGGTCATTTCATCATTATCCTTGATATTGCAACATTTTGTTTTTCATTGTACATTAACATTGATCCATTCAACAATATATATTTGACAATCTTTTGCTTCAAAAAATATAAAATCAATGTTCGTTCATGCATTTATGTTAGGTTTTGTATTTTGATAACAAAATTTGTTAGATGTTTTGGTCTACATTAAAAGGTTTATCGAGTTGACATTCCAAGCTTTTTAAAAATCATTCTTTTTTCTTGAAATCATGTCAAATTATATTTTGCTATTCACTTTTTATATTTAAGGTGAAACTACTCAACATGGATTGTTACCTTGGATATTAAAAGGAGTAGATATTTTTTTTAAATGAAAAGAAGTCTTAGAAATGTCTAATTCCAATATTCAACAATGATCATGTAACCCATATGCAAAGACACCAATTCCTAGAAAGTCAAGAAAATCAGGTTTGATAGGAGTGTGACACAAAGATAATTTGTACTTGGACACCTGCACTATTGAAAACAAAAAACCCCCACCTAACGAATATTGATTCACAAACAAGAAGTATAAGGATGACGCCACAAAGACTGTTGTTATTCGATAAGTCATCGTTCAGTTCATTAGAGAACCATGGAAGGGACATTATCTCATTAACCACAAAGTGCAACAAATAATAAGTTTTATTAATTTGAATTGTCTAACCTTACATGTGTGGTTATGTCTTTATTTAAATTGATTATAGACTTAAAGAAACCCTAATAGACCCCTCTTAGGTGAACTTATATGAAGCCTATATACAATAGACCTAAATAAGTAATAATAACCCAAAGAATAAGAATAAAATAATAAAAGTTTGAAAATTATCATCTTAAATATGCTAGAATCAAATTTGTCACCATTAAGAAGTCCTAAATAGATTAGAAAATCTTATTTGAAGGTAAAATTTATTTTAAAGTCTTCTTTCCTTTTGTAGTTAAGATGAATAAGCAATTCTTGTACGAAAAGGATTCTGAAATAATTATGAATCCTTGCCACACTTGGAAACTATGTTGCAGCCCATTAAAGATCTTTGTAGAATTAGTGTATTTTCAAAATAAGCCGCCACATCCTTTTAGAAAAAGAAAAGTAAATAACAAAATTCATATAGTCTTTGTTGACCTGTATTGAGATGTCTTCTTGAACTCTGATTGACCTAGAATTTTAACCCAAGGTAGGAAACATGTCAGAAGACTCCACATAAAATGTCAGCTCGATCCAACGGTCGGCTTGAAAATTATGACTGTTGCTGCAAAATTGGATAGTTACACATTTTACATCAAAATCCGAATTTAACCTTACTTGGATCATATCATTCCCTCTCTCTTCAAGATGATTCATCCTCGAATCACTAATAAGTTGAATGAATAATTCCTTACCCTCTTTTTAAAGCCTTTGTACTTATTTTTTTGCAAACAATCATTGCTAACAATCTTGGATGAAAGTTGTAGCCATTCTATTGTATATCATCATTGTAGACCTTTTTCTCCTCTTCCTTTAAAGCTTGCTGGGCATTGATTGTTGCTGTTAACGCATCAAGTTCTTGCTTTATCTCCCCTAGAATACAGGATAGACTTTTGGATTCTTTTTAGAACACTGATCTCTTTATCTCTCTCTCTTTAATACCACCTCTCTTTTTGAATCTGCCTTTTCTTTTGCCATAGCACCTTATCAGAAAAAAATTGTTATTTCATTCTGATTGATACTTAAAAGTGTATTTTTATCAAGGTTTTATATCATCATTTTGCACTTGAAATATCAATAACTTCTTAACTAAAGCATGTTTTATAATAATATATCTAATAATATAAGATACCTTTAATTTATGGTAAATATTAATTTTCAATGCAGGTCTATCATATAAATGAAAGGATTGATTGATAAATTTAAGAACGAAAACTGGAAGGACAAAGAGATGGCAAAACTTAGAAAAGAGATGTTGGTGCACTCCAAATCGGAACACAGTTTGGTAATTGGGTCATATTTAGAGTTGTAGATTTTAGATTTAGGTCTTCTTTATATGGATGGAAAAGTAAGACATAGGCCTACAACTTTCATATGAAGCCCAAGATCTAAAAAGACCATTTTCAAGTCCAAATTGTAGCAACAACAAAGAAGTTCGAATCTGTCTTCTAGCCCGAGAACTGTTTAGTATTTGGCCCATATCTAGAGTTCTAGAAGTCCAAATGAGCTAAAGTTTTTACACAAGAAAGCTGAGATAATTATCTACAACTTTTATGTTTTCAAGTTACTCCAAGTTTGACGTTATCAATGACGTTTTAGGCAGACAAGAGAAGATAAATATTGTTATCAAGTTAAGAGTTGGTCACCCACTCATCAATTAGTCATCAAATCAATAGTTCCCAATTTTGGCCTATAAAATGAGGCATTTGCCATGCATTTAGGCATCTTGGTGTCTAGATCAAGATCATGCTTTTGCTTTCTCTCTTTGTATTTTTTGTAATGTTTATGCTTTGTTTTCATTAATATCAAGCTCATATCTTTTATTTCCTTTCATTTACTTACTTAACTTTTATCTTATTTATGTTTTTATTTTGTTTATTTATATTTATTTCTTTTATTATGTCTAACTTAGGAAGGGGTTGAATCTGAAAATTGCAAAGAAATGATTGATTCAGCGCCACCACTTCCATTTCCTCATGCCATGACCAAACAAAGAAAAGTCAATCACAACTCTAAAATTTTTAAAATTTTCAAATAGGTAAGAATTAATATATCTTTGCTAGATGCTATTAAACAGGTTCCTTCCTATGCTAAATTTTTGAAAGATCTATGCACTGTGAAGAGGAAACTGAATGTTAAAAAGAAAGCCTTTTTAGCAGAACAAGTGTCATTCTTCAGAACAATAATACTTTGAAATATAGAGACCCTGGTTGTCCTACAATTTCTTGCTTTATTGGAGAACAAAAAATTAAAAGAGCCTTACTTGATCTTGGTGCTAGTGTGAATTTACTTCCATATTCAGTTTTCAAAGTCTAATCTAGGTGAGTTAAAACCAACTTCTATATCTCTTTTACTTGCCGATAGATCTATAAAAGTATCTAGAGGAATAATTGAAGATGTGTTAGTACAAGTCGATAAATTCATTTATCCTGTGGATTTTATTGTCTTGGACACAGAACCTGTTGAAGCATGTAATTCATTTCCTGTTATTTTAGGACGTTCATTTCTTGCAACCTCTAATGCATTGATTAATTATAGGAATGCACTGATGAAGCTATCATTTGGAAACATGACATTGGAGATGAATATTTTCAACATTTGCAAGCAACCTAAAGATGATAATGATTTACAAGACGTAGATCATATTGACGAATTAGTTTATGATCAACTTGAATCTACTTTAAGTAAAAATGAGTTAGATGAATCTAAAGATTTGAAAATGATATATTCTAAGAAAGAAATCATGGATGAAATAAGCACCGAAAATATTGATGCGAATCATTTGTCAACAGTGACAACAGATTTGACATCTGACATCTGACATCACACCAATCGATGATTACTTTCCTAACGAATCCTTACTTTCTCTTAGTCCAATGCCTTGGTATGATAAAAATATCAATTTTCTTGCTTTAGGAGATTTGCCAACTGATTGAAGTACTTAAGACAAAGAAATTTTTTTGAAGGAAGTGAAGAATTTTTATTGTGGTGACCCTAACTTATTCAAATATTGTCCTGATCAAATATTTCAAAGATTCATTCCTGACAATAATATAAGTAGTGTCATTAAACTGTCATTCTAAAGCATGTGGAAGTTATTTCTCGTCACAAAAGACAGCTACAAAAATCTTTCAAAATGAATTTTATTGGCCCACCATGTTCAAGGACACGCATGCATTCTGCAAAACTTGTGAAAATTGTCAAAAGATTGATACTGGTTAAAAAGTTTTGTTTTATAATTCTCAACTCTATGCATTCCCTAGAGAGCTAAGACCAAGATGAAGCAATCCTTATAGGGCCTGTGATATTGAGAATTCAATGAATGACAATGATTTTAAGGAAAATGGACATCGTTTGAAAGCTTACTTTGATAATTTATCTAGTGAAAATGAATCAACTGGTTGGAATAATCTAGTAAATAAAGGTTGATTATTTTATTTTTCTCACATTGTTTTTGTGTTTCTTTTTGAGTGATTTTTGCTAGTTTCTCTCACCCCGGTCAAATGGCGAATAACGGTACTCCGTGATTAAGTCGGTTCTTTCAATTTTCCACAATAACTGATATTTATGTATATATTTGTGGAATTCTTTGAATCTCTCTTCCAATTCTCATTTGAAAATGGACACTAATCTTGAAAAATTTAAAAAGTATTTTCCCGCTTTGTCTCAGAAAGTGATTATAAAAATTTACCATTCTAGATGTGCAAGATTGAGATTGTTAATGAATAATGGAATTCCTAAAGATATTCGCTGGTTGACTGAAGCAAAAGTCTGATTATCAGGTGAGTCCTCTAACTCCTTCAATTCACACATGTTAGGAACAGGTAAAAGCACTTTTGCAAAGAAACATCGTGCAAAAAAATTGAAAGTCTATCATCGATGTGCTAGATGGACTTGTAATACACAATGATTTTTATCAAGGTTTTATATCATCATTTTGCACTTGAAATATCAATAACTCCTTAACTAAAGCATGTTTTATAATAATATAAGATACCTTTAATTTGTGGTAAATGTTTATTTTAAATGCAGTATTATCACATAAATGAAAGGATTGATTGATGAATTTAAGAACTGAAATTGAAAGGATAAAGAGATAGCCAAACTTAGAAAAGAGATGTCGGTGCAATCCAAACTGGAACACTGTTCGGTATTTGGGTCATATTTGGAGCTATAGATCTCAGATTGAGGTTTACTTTATATGAATGTAAAGGTAAGACATAGGCCTACAACTTTCATGTGGAGCCCAAGATTTAAAAAGGTTATTTTCAAGTCCAAATTGTTGTAACAACAAAGAAGATCGAATCTGTCCTCCAGTCTGAGTGCTGTTTAGTATTTTGGCCATATCTGGAGTTTTAGATGTCCAAATGAGCTGATATTTTTATACAAGAAAGCTAAGACCATTTTCTACAACTTTCATGTTATCAAGAAGCTCCAATTTTGACGTTATCAATGATGTTTTGGGCAGACACAAGAAGATAAGGATTGTCACCAAGTCAAGAGTTGGTCACCCACTCATCAATTAGTCATCACATCAATAGTTCTCAATTTTGGCCTATAAAATGAGGTATTTGCCATGCATTTAGGCATCTTGGTGTCTAGATCAAGATCATGCTCTTGCTTTCTCTCTTTGTATTTTTTGTAATGTTTATGCTTTACTTTCATTAATATCAAGTTTATGCATTTCTTTTCCTTTCATTTACTTAATATCAAGTTTATGCATTTCTTTTCCTTTCATTTACTTACTTAACTTTTATCTTATTTATGTTCTTATTTTGTTTATTTATATTTCTTTCTTTTATTATGTCTAACTAAGTTTATTATGTTAAGGTGAAAAGGTTACACTAATGGTGTAAGAATAAGTATAGTGTAAACTTAATATGAACTTTAATGTTTGATACTAACATGTTTTGTATTTGTTATCTTATTCACTTTCTAATACTTTGCTTGTTATATGACTAATCTTGATTTATGTTGTATAACAATTGGTACAACAAATGCTTGGTACTTTCATAATAAACTTAGTTAGACATAATAAAAGAAAGAAATATAAATAAACAAAATTATAATCATGAATGCTTGAGCTATGGAAGGAACTTGATTTGTTGTTAACATAAGTTATAATCATGAATGCTTGACGAGATTTACAAGTATTAGCATTAATCGAATAAGATGACTAATGTAATCATGTTAACAATCTATAATTAGAGTGGAACCTCCTTTGGTGTGGTTTCCATTTGAATAATAAGAGTTTATACTATACTTGTTTGACATACCATTAGTGGATCCTCTAACCTTGACATTTGTTATTATCATTTTTTAATCGTTATATTAATATTCCATCTCAAAGTTCTCATCTTCTTCTTCTTCTTCTTCTCCTTCTTGTTCTTTATTATTATTATTAGTAGTAGTAGTATTACTATTATTATTATTTTTATTACTATTATTGTTGTTGTATTATTGTTATTTATAATTTATACAATTAACCTCCTTGTGGTTTGACTCCGGCGTTGTCGGGTTATTTATTACTTCGACACTCTTGCACTTGATAGAAGACATCAATCTTTTAGTCGTGTCAACTTGTAAATCTCGTCAAGCATTCATGATTATAACTTATGTTAACAACAAATCAAGTTCCTTTCATAGCTCAGGTGTCGGTTATACCATACAATATGAATTATGAAAGTATCAAGCATTTGTTGTACCAAGTGTTATACAACATAAACTTGATAAATAAGATAAAAATTAAGTAAGTAAATGAAAGGGAAAAAAAAGCATAAACTTGATATTAATGAAAGTAAAGCATAAACATTACAAAAAATACAAAGAGAGAAAGCAAGAGCATGATCTTGATCTCGACACCAAGATACCTAAATGCATGGCAAATGCCTCATTTTATAGGTTAAAATTGGGAACTATTGATTTGATGACTAATTGATGAGTGGGTCACCAACTCTTGACTTAGTGACAATCATTATCTTCTTGTGTCTGCCCAAAACGTCATTGATAATGTCAAAATTGAAGCCTCTTGAAAACATGAAAGTTGTAAAAAATTGTCTCAGATTTGTTGTGTAAAAATGTCAACTCATTTTGATTTCTAAAACTCCAAATATGGCCAAAATAAACAAAATAAGAACATAAATAAGATAAAAGTACGACAAACAAGAAGTTTTATTTATTTGAATAGTCTTGCTTTACATGTTTGGTTATGTGATTAGTACTTAAAAGTGCATTTTTATCATGGTTTTATATCATCATTTTGTACTTGAAGTATCAATAACTCCTTAACTTAAGCATGTTTTATAATAATATATCTAATAATACTTAATACCTTTAATTTATGGTAAATGTTCATTTTAAATGCAGGCCTATCACATAAATGAAAGGATTGGTTGATGACTTTAAGAACTTAAATTACAAGGGCAAAGAGATGACCAAACTTAAAAAAGAGATGTCGGTGTAATTCAAACCGGAACACTGTTCGGTAATTGGGTCATATCGGGAGCTATAGATCTCAGATTTAGGTCCAATGTATATGGATGGAAAGGTAAGACATAGGCCTACAACTTTCATATGGAGCCTAAGATCTAAAAAGGCCATTTGCAAGTCCAAATTATAGCAACAACAAAGAAGCCCAAATCTATCTTCCAGCCCGAACACTGTTTTCTATAACTTTCATGTTTTCAAGAGGCTCCAATTTTGACGTTATCAATGACATTTTGGGCAGACACAAGACGATAAGGATTGTCACCAAGTCAAGAGTTGGCCACCCATTCATCAATTAGTCATCAAATCAATAGTTCCCAATTTTGGCCTATAAAGTGAGGTATTTGCCATGCATTTAGGCATCTTGGTGTATAAATCAAGATCATGCTCTTGCTTTCTCTATTTGTATTTTTTGTAATGTTTATGTTTTGCTTTCATTAATATCAAGTTTATGCGTTTCTTTTCCTTTCATTTACTTACTTAACTTTTATCTTATTTATGTTCTGATTTTGTTTATTTATATTTCTTTCTTTTATTATGTCTAACTAAGTTTATTATGTTAAGGTGAAAAGGTTACACTAATGGTGAAGAATAAGTATAGTGTAAACTTAATATGGACTTTAATGTTTGATACTAACATGTTTTATATTTGTTATCTTGTTCACTCTTTAATACTTTGCTTGTTAAATGACTAATCTTGATTTATATTGTATAACACTTGGTACAAAAAATGCTTGGCACTTTTGGTATAACCTACACCTAAGCTATGAAAGGAACTTGATTTGTTGTTAACATAAGTTATAATCATGAATGCTTGATGACATTTACAAGTACTAGCAATAATCAAATAAGATGACTAATGTAATCATGTTAACAATCTATAATCTGATTGGAACCTCTTTTGTGTGTGGTTTTTAATTGAATAATAAGAGTTTATACTATACTTGTTTGACATACCATTAGTGGAACCTTTAACCTTGACATTTGTTATTATTATTGTTTAATCCTTACATTAATTTTCCATCTCCAAGTTCTCATCACCTTCTTCTTCTTCTCTTTCTTTATTATTATTATTATTATTATTGTTATTATTGTTATTACTATTATTATTGTTGTTTTTGTTATGATTATTATTGTTGTTGTATTATTGTAATTTATAATTTGTACAATTAACCTCCCTGTGGTTCGACCCCGGTCTTGCCAGGTTATTTATTATTTCGACACTCCTGCACTTGGGAGAAGACATCAATCTTTTAGTTGTGTCATTATGCCTCTATTTATAATGATTCTAGACTTAAAAGAAACCCTAATGAACCCCCCCTTAGGTGGACTTATATGTAGCCCACTTACAATTGACCCAAATAAGTAATAATAACCCAAAGACTATGAAGAAAATAATAAAAATATAAAAATCCAAAAATTATTATCCTAAATATGCTAGAATCAGATTTGTCACCATTAAGAAGTCCCAAATAGACTAGGAAATCTGATCTGAAGAAAGAATGTATTCTAAAGTCTTCTTTCCTTTTGTAGCTCGGATGAATAAGGAATCCTGGTAAGAAAAGGATTCTGAAATAATTATGAATCCTTGCCACTTGGAAACTATGTTGCAACCCATTAAACATCCTTGTAGAATAAGTATATTTCCAAAGTAAGCTGCCACATCCCTTTAGGAAAAGAATCCTAGCCAAATAGGAAGTCCACAAGTCAAAAGGAAGTAAATAACAAAATCTATATAGCCTCTGGTGACCCGTATTGAGATACCTTCTCGAACTCTGATTGACCTGAAATTTTAACCCAAGGAAATAAAATATGTCAGGAGACTCCGTGTAAACTTTCAGCTCG
This sequence comes from Populus pruinosa, assembly GCA_026413675.1. Classification (NCBI taxonomy): domain Eukaryota; kingdom Viridiplantae; phylum Streptophyta; class Magnoliopsida; order Malpighiales; family Salicaceae; genus Populus; species Populus pruinosa. The sequence goes on from CM048606.1 coordinate 8,078,956, forward strand.
ATCCAATGGTCGGATTGAGAATTATGACTATTGCCGTAAAACTGGATAGTCGCACATTTTACATCAAAATTCAAATTTGATCTTGCTTGGATCGTATCACAAAGTGTGGTAAATAAGAAGTTTTATTAATCTGAATTATCTAACCTTACACGTTTGATTCTACTTTTATTTATACTAACTTTAGACTTAAAAAAACCTTAATGGACCCCTCTTAGGTGGACTTATATGAAGCCCACTTACAATTGACCCAAATAAGTAATAATATCCCAAAGACTAAAAAAAAAAAATAATAAAAATTTGAAAATTAACATCCTAAATAAACTAGAATCAGATTTGTCACCATTAAAAAGTCCCAAATAGACTAGAAAATTTGATTTTTAAGGTAGAATTTATTATGAAGTCTTCTTTTATTTTTGTAGTTAGGATGAATAAGGAATCCTTCTAAGAAAAAGATTATGAAATAATTATGAATCCTTGCCACAGTTGGAAACTATGTTGCAACCCATTAAAGATCTATGCAGAATTAATGTATTTTTAAAATAAGCTGTTACATCATTTTAGTAAAAAAATCATAGCCAAATAGGAAGTCCACAAGTTAAAAGGAAGTAAGTAACAAAATTCATATAGTCTTTGTTGACCCGTATTGAGATGCCTTTCCAAACTTTGATTGACCTAAAATTTTAAACCAAGGTAGGAAAACATATCAGGAGACTCCACGTAAAATATCAGCTTGATCCAAGGGTCGGATTGAGAATTATGATTGCCACTGCAAAACTGGATAGTTGCACATTTTATATCAAAATCCGAATTTAACCTTGCCTAGATCATATCAAACAATCAATTAGGAGTCATATATGCATGTTAATAATTGATTATTAACTTGTTATGAAAATATATGCATGGTTTATAACACTGGTGTGTACAAACATTGATGAGAGTTAACTAACGAAAAGCTTAAAAAGTGAACCCTAAAAGGGTTATTTGCCAAATGTTAGTCCAAAGGGACCTTCATGTCACTAAATCCTATTCCAAGTAGATGAGCTCATGATGGTTATTGCTTGGGTAGGATTACGGTATACAATCTTCATTCATTCACTAAATATTACAAGTGAATCTTGGATATTATAGGATAAATGAACTTTAATAAGGCATTATCTGTGGACCCTTCCTAGGATTTAGGTTGGGTTTAATGAATCCAACATAAACCCATTAGTTATTTATTGGTATGGTTTGATAGACTATTGGTCACTTGTTATGATCAAAAGTCGCTAAGTTATAGACATGTTAATTCATCAGGTGTTATAAAAATGGTAATAACTAAAAATGACAAAGATTATTCAACCTTGAAATGGTTAAAATTGACCCTACATATCCATTAAAGTTTTAACTCATAGTAGTAGACTCACTATCACTCATATAGATGGATCAACAATAGATTAGACATAACAAATTATGAGAAATAGAAGATAAAAGTAGCAATACAACTTATCTCATATATGATGTTTTAGAGTGATAATATCTTTCATTGAGCATAACTAATCTCTTAGCTTAGATATCTGGAGACCAGTTAGAGTTCCTGGTGACAATAATAGTAGGTGGCAACTTTTCTTTTCATTTTTACCCTTATTCTCAAATCAACATTTGTTTTTATAGGTTTGTTGCAATGTTAGGTGCAACAATCATTATTGACACTTTTGGTTTTAACCTCCTCCAGATTATGTAATATCACATCTCTTTTATTTTGACATTGAAAAGTTATGTGATATATTCTCAAACATAAAAAACCATTTAATACTAAGATTACAAGGTGTTTGAGTATTCGATTTAACTTTAATATCATAGGAGACTTCCTTTTTGTCCTTAGATGGTTCAATTTTAACTCCCATATGTGACTTGGTTTGGGTAACCCTCTCCTCATTCCTTTAATTTGGCCTCCAATTAAAAAAAAAAACCTTGAATTTTAAACTTGTCATGAACCACCATTTCTTTTAAATTGTTGTTTCTTCTTTGTAGCCATATGCATCATGTAACTGCACAACATTTGCTATCTCATGGCTCGAACCATTTATGAATCTAGTTATGGTAGCTTTTTTGCCCTTCATTACATTCACCTAAATCATAACTACCTCCATCTTTTTATAGTAATGATCTATACCTTTATAACCTTAAGTTAGAGTTTGTATTTTCTTATCCAATTACCAATAATAATGACTAAGAACAAATATTTTATTCATGCTATCAAAATCTGCCCTTTTAGCCAAATAAAGCATGGTAAGAATCATAGGCATCTTTATACTATTCTTATCAACAAACTCATCTACGAATGTGGTAGAATGTCATTCCATCCTTTTGATATTAGAAACCTTTTGGGATGACCCCTCTTATAAACTAGTAATTGTGGCCTCTTGTTTATCCATTTGAACCTTCACCTTGCCAAGCATCATATTCATCGTTTTAAATTATTGTTGTATGGCTTATAAAACATTAAAGGTGTTCTTCTGCTTCTTAGATGATGTTGGGCCTTTAGAAGAAATTTTCAAATCTAAAATTTTTGTTAGTAAATAAAAAAGATCTCACAAACTTATTTACATGTTTATGAGAGGATGTCACTCTATTTGTTTTTCACTCAAAATATAGCTTTCAATGATGATAGTCTCGTATTTTTAACATTTTACTATCTTGATCGCCTATTGAGTTCTTTATGGAACTAAACAAAAATAACTAAAAATTTTTACAATAACTACTATTACTACGACTATTATCTAGGGCTTAAACATGTGGTATAACAATTATGTTTAGATTTCTAAAACAATCTTTTTTACTTAATGAAACCAAATCTTTTATTTATTATTTAACATCATTAATAATAATCGGTTAGAGATTTTTTAAATTAGCACTTTAGATGATTTCATAATCATTTATCTACTTTAAAGGTTGTTAAACATCATTAATTTTTTATTACAATTATGTTTATGTAATTTAACATATTTATTGGGAAAAAAATAGACATGCAAAGTACAACACTAAGTCAATGAATTTCAAAAACAAATTATATTAATTGTCAAAGAAATTACATATACAAAAACAATATAAAAAATATTAAAATTACACAACCATAATTATATATAAAAAATACATACAAAAACATATGGCATTTAATTTTAACTCGATGAACACAAAAAAAAAAAACTTAATTTAGTTTGTTTATTATAGAAATAATGCAAATAGTGCATAAAAAAATCAGTTAAACCATAAATAAGATTCAATTTAAGAATATAAGACTTACCTTTGAAGAGATTGACAGGGGGGCTAGGTGGTGGTGAGAGAGAGAATGATACAATTTAGGCAAGGTCAAATTCGAATTTTTATGTAAAATGTGCAACTATTCTGTTTTACGGCAACAATCATAATTCTTAATCTGATCATTGGATCGAGCTAAAATTTTACATGGAGGCTCTTGATATGTTGTCCTACCTTGGGTTAAAATTTCAGATCAATCGGAGTTCAACAAAATGTTGCAATACAGGTCAATAGATACTGTATGAATTTTATTATTTACTTCCTTTTGACTTATGGACTTCCTATTTGGTTAGGATTCTTTTTCTAAAAGGATGTAATAACTTATTTTGGGAATCTCCTAATTCTTCAAAGATGTTTAATGTACTACAACATAGTTTTCATGTATGGTAAGGATTCATAAATATTTAAGAATCCTTTTTTTACAATGATTCTTTATTCCTAGCTACAAAAAGGAAAGAAGATTTTAGAATAAATTATACCTTAAGATTAGATTTTCTAATCTATTTGGAACATTTTAATGGTGAAAATTTTGATTCTAGCATATTTAGGATGATAATTTTCGGATTTGTATTATTTTCTTCTTAATCTTTGGGTTATTATTATTTACTTGGATCACGTCTATGTGGGCTTCATATAAGTCCATTTAAGGGGGGTCTATTAGGGTTTATTTAAGTCTAGAGTGAGTATAAATAAAGGCATGACCTGACATGTAAGTTAGACAATTCAGATTAATAGAACTTCTTATATACCATACTTTGCATATGTGTTGGTAAGATAATCTCTCTTTCATGGTTCTCTAAAGAACTGAAAAATAACTTATTGAAGAACAACTATCTTCGTGGAGTCATTCTTATACTTCTCATTCACGAATCAATAATCGCTGGGTGAGGCTCTCCATTTCCAATAGTGCTGGTGCCCAAGTAAAAATTATCTTTGTGTCACACTCCTATCAAACCTGATTTACTCGGCTTTCTGGGAATTATTGTCTTTGCGGATGGGTTGCATGACCATGTGATCACGAGGTCCGCATCATTTGGTATCAGAGCTTAGCTTTATTAATTAGGTTATATCCTTTTTGAAATTTTTCGTTTCTTGTTGTTTCTCCAAACAAATTCATTAGTGTCCAATTTCTTTTTCTCTTTGATTTTGTAGCATATAAGAAAAAGTTATTTCTTTTGGTTTCTATCCAAAATATATTATTTTCATAAAAAAATTAAAAAATTAAAAAAATTAAATTGTTCAAAGAGATGTTTATTGGTTTTTACCACAAAAAACTAAACAACGGAAAATTAGACCAAATCAACTCAAATTTTATTCTCTATTTACTAAGGTCCTAGTCACATCACATATTAATTTTTGGGTCCATTGGATATTGTGTTCTTTGGTTTTCAATTTCAAGTCTAATTAGGTCTCATTCATAATATTTTTGTGTAAGTATATCAAAACTTATTGTAAATTCCTCAAACTTTACATTCTATCTATTTGGGTTGATATAGCATTATATGTGAAATGTTAGGTCAATTGGACACCACTTACTTTAGGTTCTAGATTCAGACTTAACTCGTCATAAACGAGTTTGTTTTGCGTCAACTCTTGAAATTCCTTTTCTTTCTGTTGTTTTCATTTCATGTAGTTTATTTTCATCATATTCAACATATCTAGGTGTTGTTTCATCATTTTACATATTTTTCTTTTGGTTTTATTCAAGTCTTTAGTTTTATTCATATTTCAAATAGTGACACGACCAAAAGATTGATGTCAATAACAATCCCACAACAACAACAACAACAATAATAATAGTACTAGTAATAGTAGTAGAGGTAATAATAATAATAGTAATAGTAGTAATAATAATTATAATAGAAGAAGAAGAAGAAGTTGATGAGAACTTTGAGATGGAAGATCAATATGAGGATTAAACAATAATAACAACAAATATCAAGGTTAGAGGATCCACTAATTATATTTCAAACAAATATAGTATAAACTCTTTTTATTACTCAATTGAAAATCACACACAAAGAAGGTTTCAATCGGATTATAAATTGTTAACATGATTACATTAATTATCTTATTCAAATAATATTAATACTTGTAAATATTATCAGTTATTCATGATTATAACTTATATTAACAACAAATCAAGTTCCTTTCATAGCACAAGTTTCAGTTATACCATACTATTTGGGTTATGAAAGTGTAAAGTATTTGTTGTACCAAGGGTTATACAACATGAATCTAGATTAACCATTTAACAAGTAAAATATTAAGAGTGAACAAGATAACAAATACAAAATATGTTAGTATCAAACATTAAGGTTCATCTTGAGTTTATACTATACTTATTCTTACACCATTAGTATAACATTGTCACTTTGACATAATAACTTAGCTAAACAAAATGAAAAAGAGAAATATAAATGAACAAGATAAGAATATAAATAAGATAAAAGTTAACTGAGTAAAAGAAATGAAATGAAAGGCATAAACAAAATATTAATTAAAGCAAAACTTAAGCATTATAAAAATACAAAGAGAGAGCAAGAGCATGATCTTGATTTGGAAACTAAGATGCCTAAAGGTATGATAAATGCATCCTTTTAGATGCCAAAATTGAGAATTATTGATTTGATGACTAATTGATAAGTGGGTGGCCAACTCTTGACTTTGTAACAATCCTTATCTTCTTATCTACCAAAAAGGTTATTGATAACGTCAGAATTTTAACTCACCTTACTCATGAAAGTTCTAAAAAGTTATCTCAGCTTTTCAAAAAAAAATTAAGGTCTTTCAAATAGTAGAATTGAGTTTTGACTTTCCATGAAAATCTTAGGACTATGTCCCAATTAAGATCTAAGATCTTAGGCTTTCCATCTATATAAAGTAGACCTCAATCTAAGATCTACATCTTTAGATATGATCCAATTACCAAACAGTGTTCTAGTTTAGACTCCACCAATATCTCTTTTCTAAGCTTGGCTCTCTCTTTGTCCTTTCAATTTCAATACTTCAACTCATCAATCAATCCTTTGATTTATATGATAGGCCTGCATTTTGGATAAACATTTTCTATAAATTAAAGGTACCTTATAGTATCAGACTTGTTATTATAATACATGCTTTAATTAAGAAGTTATTAATACTTCAAGTGCAAAATGATGATATAAAACCTTGATAAAAAATACACTTTTAAGTACTAATCACACCCTCCAACTAGCTTATTACTAGTCCCTAGTAATCAAAGCGTTAAAATAGAAAAACAATATGCAAATTCCACAAAGTAAGGCATTTATCATTCAACTTCTATTAATCTATCCAGATAAAGAAACTCTTATTAAATTTATATATCTGTTCAATACCGTTTGATGCGAACCTCGTGATCACATGGTCACGCAACCCACACGCAAAGATGCCAATTCCCGGAAAGCCAAGTAAATTAGGTTTGATAGGAGTGTGACACAAAGATAACTTGTACCTAGGCACCAGCACTATTGAAAACGGAAACCCCCACCCAACGAATATTGATTCGCGAACGAGAAGTATAAGGAAGACGCCACGAAGACAGTTGTTCTTCGATAAGTCGTTTTCAGTTTAGAGAACCAAGGAAGGGAGATTATCCCACCAACACACAATAAGTGCAGCAAAGAAGTTTTATTAATCTGAAAATTGCGTAACCTTTACATGTTTGGGTTATGCCTTTATTTATACTGAATTTGAACTTAAATAAACCCTAATGGACCTCCCTTAGGTGGACTTATATGTAGCCCACTTACAATTGACCCAAATAAGTAATAATAACCCAAAAACTAAGAAGAAAATACTAAAAATCCAAAAATACCATCCTAAATAAGCTAGAATCAGATTTGTCACCCTTAAGAAGTCCTAAACAAAATTGAAAAAATCTGATTTGGAAAATTTGTGTTGATGCCCCCTTTGATGTCCTTGATTAGCTTGGAATTCCTTGTTTAACTTGGACAAATAAGAAAACAAATTTCCTTCTTTGTTGCTGATTTAATTACTTTCCTTCCTAAGTGAGGAAAAGCATTAAATAGTCCTCCCCTCTTTAGGAATAAGATTTGACCAACTTCCTTACTTAGTTAGGAGAATAAATTGCTGACTCTTTATCCTTGTAGTATTAGAAAAGACAAGCCTAACAAGGCTGGTATTGGGCCGGACACATCAACCCCTTGTTCCACATGAAATGGGCTCTTCTTGGACCTAAACTAAATGAATTAAAGGCTGTCCTTCATGCTCCTTAAATGTTCCAAGCCTCTCTAGGTCCATTTTGTTCCATATATTTTGAACAAGCTCATTCAATGCTTCTTTAAGCTTCTTAGCCCTAGCTCTTGTGATTGGCCCAATTGGCACCTCCAATGGGTTGTTGGCATGATTATGCTTGGTGTTAGGCTGATCCACATCATCCCCTCTCTCTTCAAAAGGATTCGACCTCGAATCATCACCTACATCAAACAGAGTAAGATCAGAAACATTAAAGGTAGCACTAACACTATACTCACCTGGCAAATCAACTTTATAAGCGTTGTCATTGATCCTCTCAAGGATCTGAAACGGCCCATCTCCTCGTGGTTGTAGCTTTGACTTCCTCTGGGCCGGAAATCTCTCCTTGCGCATATGCACCCAAACCCAATCGCCAGGCTGAAAGACAACATGTTTGCGCCCCTTATTGGCTTTGGTCGCATACACGCGATTCCTCTTTTCAATCTGTTGCCGCACACTCTCATGAAGAGTTTTCACCACCTGTGCTTTACGATTACCATCCAAACTAACCCTTTCAGCAATAGGCAAAGGAATCAAATCCATTGGAGTTAAAGGGTTAAATCCATACACAATTTCAAATGGTGAAAATTCAGTAGTAGAGTGCACACTACGATTATATGCAAACTCTATAAATGGCAAACAATCTTCCCAATTCTTTAAGTTCTTTTGAATGACAACACGCAAAAGTTGTGTTAAGGTCCTCTTAACTACTTCGGTTTGTCCATCTGTTTGGGGGTGACAAGTAGTTGAAAACAACAGTTTAGTACCCATTTTTCCCCATAACACCTTCCAAAAATAGCTAAGGAACTTAACATCTCTATCAGAAACAATGCTCTTATCTGGCAAGAAAGGAATGCAAGGACCTTTGCTGGAATATCTAGAACTCAGAATTTGGTCTTTCATCAAATTGAATGTATCATCCGTGATAAGCTTGATTTGATGAGGAACGTTCTACCAACAGATGAAAATAAAAGAATCCAACGAGCATGGAGGGTTAATAACATAGATTCTTCATTTGATATTTAGCTGGTTGTATTGGTTTCCCTAACGAATCAAGTTAGGTCTTGAGTTTTCAGTTCGGTGGCTAGCATGTAGCCATCTGTTGTTTTACGTTTCTGTTCTCATTGTAAATCTGGGGTATGCCCCTTATAATCTTTGTATCGTTTTCCTTTAATATATACGTCAACTTACCAAAAAAAAAGAAACAATGCTCTTAGGGACCCCGTGAAGTCGTACTATCTCCTAAAGAACAAATCAGCAATGTTAGTTGCATCGTCAGTTTTATGACATGGAATGAAATGTGCCATCTTTGAAAACCTATCAACAACTACAAAGATGGAATCCCTGCCCTGTTTTGACCTAGGTAAACCCAAGACAAAGTCCATCGAAATGTCTACCCAAGGTTCTTTCGGTATAGGCAAAGGGGTATACAAGCCATGCGGTTGAGTCCTAGACTTTGCTTTCCTACAAGTTATGCATTTATCACATATGCGTTGCACATCTTTTTTTATTTTAGGCCAATAAAAATGCTCATGCAACACATCCAAAGTCTTAATAACACCAAAATGCCCCATCAACCCGCCTCCATGTGCTTCACGTACAAGCAATTCACGCATAGAACTTAATGGAACACACAAACGACTCTCTTTAAACAAATATCCATCAAGTCTATAAAACTTTCCAAAAGCTGAAGTTTCGCAAGCATTGTAAACATTAGCAAAATCACTATCATCCTTGTACAATTCTTTTATGTGTTCAAATCCTAGAAATCTAGCATCCAAAGTAGCTAAAAGAACATACCTGCGTGAAAGTGCATCAGCCACAATGTTTTCTTTCCCTTGCTTATACTTGATCACATATGGAAATGTTTCAATAAATTCAACCCATTTGGCATGTCTCCTACTCAATTTACCTTGCCCTTTCAAGTGCTTCAATGATTCATGATCAGAATGTATGACAAACTCCTTGGGCCACAGGTAATGTTGCCACGTCTCTAAAGTTCTTACCAAGGCATAGAGTTCCTTGTCATATGTAGGGTAATTCAAGGCTGCCCCATTAAGTTTTTCGCTGAAATATGCAATGGGCCTCCTATCCTGCATTAACACAGCTCCTATACCGATACCTGACGCATCACATTCTACTTCAAAAGCTCTTGTAAAGTCTGGCAAAGCTAAAACAGGTGCCGAACAAAGCTTATCCTTCAACAATTTAAAAGCCTAATCTTGTGCATCATTCCATTTGAATCCAACAGACTTTTTCACAATTTCAGTTAAAGGTGCAGCAATAGTACTAAAATACCTTCACAAACCTTCTATAAAAACTAGCAAGTCCATGAAAACTCCTTACCTCACTTACCGATTTTGGTGTAGGCCAATCTCGGATGGCTTTAACTTTCTCCCCATCCATCTCGATACCCTGTGCAGTAACGACATAGCCAAGAAACACAATTTTTTCCATGCAAAAGGTACACTTCTTAAGATTAGCATATAATCGCTCACTACGAAACACACTAAGTACATTACGCAAATGATCAAGATGCTCATTTAAGTTCTTGCTATAGATCAAAATGTCATCAAAATACACAACAACAAACTTACCTATAAATGCACGCAAGACATGATTCATTAAACGCATAAACGTGCTAGGCGCATTTGTAAGTCCAAACAGCATGACTAACCATTTATATAAACCATGCTTAGTCTTAAATGCAGTTTTCCACTCATCACCCTCTTTCATCCTAATTTGATGGTATCCACTTTTTAAGTCAATCTTAGAGAAAATACATGATCCATGTAACTCATCTAGCATGTCATCAAGCCTAGGAATAGGATGTCGATACTTTACCGTTATGTTATTGACAGCACGACAATCAACACACATCCTCCATGTTCCATCCTTTTTAGGCACAAGTAGTACTGGCACAGCACAAGGACTCATACTCTCACGAATGTACCCCTTCATCATCAATTCATCTACTTGCCTTTGAAGCTCCTTCGTCTCCTCGGGGTTGCTTCTATAGGCTGGACGGTTAGGAATTGAAGCTCCGGGCACAAGATGAATTTGATGTTCAATCCCCCTTAATGGTGGTAATCCATTAGGGATGTCTTCAGGGAATACATCATCAAACTCCTGCATCAAAGAAACAGCGACACTAGGAATAGCAGAATCAAGATCGTTAGTGTTAAAATAAGCCTCCTTATACACAAGTAAGATCATTGGCTTATTAGTAAAAAATGCAGATCTGATTTGAGATCCTTTTGCATAAAAATTAGGTTGTTTCTTTAATTTTTCCACACTATTATCATCACACAAGCTTACTTTCTTCACTCCTCGGTTTTTACCTCCACTCTCAACCGGTTTAATTAATGATCTAGGTTCAGTCGAATCTGATGGTTTTCTCTCACCATTGTCCTCACGTGAATTTTCACTCTTCTCATCCTCACATTCCTTTTTTAATTTGATTTGATCATCATACACTTGTTTCAGAGAAAGAGGTACAAGAGTGATGGTTTTACCATCCTTTACAATAGTGAACCTATTTCTAAACCCATCATGAATCGCTTTCTGATCAAACTGCCATGGACACCCCAAAAGTAAGTGACTAGCATGCATCGGGACGACATCACATAAAATCTCATCAGAATACTTCCCAATAGCAAACGCAATCAAAACCTGCTTAGTAACCCTCACTTCACCACATTCATTCAACCATTGCAATCTATAAGGCCTAGGATGCTTAATACAACTCAGATTCAATTTCTTCACAAGTGTATCACTAGCAACATTAGCACAACTACCTCCATCAATTATCATGCTACATACCTTGTTTTGGATGTGACATCGTGTGAAATATATTTTCCCGTTGCTGATCTACATCATCTTCTTTGATTTGCATGTTCAGCGCACGTCTTATAACCAAAGCCTCCCCCTCAACAGGGTATGCAATCTCCTCATCGCTACAATCCATCAAAGGTGGCATCTCTTCACTTTTAGATTTCTCACTTTCAGATTCAACATCCCCATTATCTCTTATAAGCATAACTCTTCGGTTTGGACACTGAGATGCAATGTGCCCCTTCCCTAAACATTTAAAGCATTTAATATCTCTATCATGAGTAGGTTGAGATTCAGATTTACCTTTCCCATCCGTATAAGTATCCTTTTTGGCCTTAGGTGGTTCAGCCTTTGCATAAGGCTTTAGTTGGACAGCCCCCTCTCTTTTCAAATTCAGCCTCCATGTTGAGGAAGATGAAGCCGAATTGGTCTGAAAATGTGTACTGCCCCTTCTCTTTATTTGTCTCTCTACTTTCGTTGCCATATGGACCATGTCTTCCAATTCCACACAGTGTTGTAATTCTACAACATTTGCAATGTCCCTATTCAGTCCATTTAGAAACCTAGCCATAGTAGCTTCCCGATCCTCAATCACGTTGGCCCGAATCATGGCAATCTCCATTTCCTTGAAATACTCATCCACGGACCTAGAACCCTGATTCAAACCCTACAATTTCAGATACAAATCTCTATAATAGTGGTTAGGCACAAATCGCCTTCTCATCAACACTTTCATCTCCTCCCACGACGCTACCGGCCTCTCTCCACTCCGTCTTCTACTAGTAACATTCTGATCCCACCAAATCAGTGCATAATCCATGAATTCGATGACTACCAATTTCACTTTATTCGCCTCCGAATAGTTATGGCGATCAAAAATCCAATCCACCTTTTTTTCCCACTCCAAATATGTCTCGGGATCGTTTTTACCTTGAAAAGAAGGTATTTTCAGTTTGATAGCATCCAAATCACCATCTAAATCAGCATGTACCCCAACACTACGGAAATTTTCCCTTTGGCTGAATTGGCCCCTAGTTCTATTCCCATAATCCCTTCGGTTTCTAGGCTGCCGAAAACCTTCCCGGTAGTCTATGGCCTCATCATCAAAAACACCATCACCGATATCACCAACGGCCTCCTCAAAATCTTCACAATCAGCCCACCTTGGCCTGTTGGCCCTACTGCTATTGTTTGCTTTCGGTTCCACCCCAAGCTTCACATTTTGGGTGCTCGTACCAGCCTCGTTACCACGTTTCTCCACCCTATCAAGTCTGTCACACACGTTTCCCATCACAAAATTCATCCTCTCCATCATTTGTGTCATGGCTTGCATTTGAAATGTAAGTTCTCCCTCGGGATGGGGCGGTGTATTGTTTTGATCTGACATGATAGTACCTGCAAAAAGTTGTTAGTGGTAAAAGAAAATTTATCCTCACGTCACTCGTGTTTCGCTCAAACACTCTTAATATCCTCACACACTCACACCTCTCATCTCACCTTCTTGCGGTTCTTGCGAAACTGAAACCAACACCAAATAGAACCAACTTGGCAGCGCTATCCAAATATATATATGACTCAAGAAGCAATGAAAAAACTAGAAAACAAGCAAAACGAAACTGCAATGATAGTCTCGTGAGTAGCAAGCGAGTCTATCCGAAATATGAACGAAACTGAAGACGCGAATAAAAACAGAAACAAAAAATATGCAAAATCATTAAACAACACCCAAATATGTTGGATATGATGAAAATAAACTGCAAGAAACAAAATCAACAAAAAGCAAGCGAATTTTGAAACGGTGACGCAAGACAGACTCGTTTAGGACAAGTTAAGTCCGAATCTGGAACCTAAAGTAAATAATGTTCACTTGAGTTAAAATTTCAGATATAGTGCGATATCAACCCAAATAGACAGAATATAAGGTTTGAGCAATTTATGACAACGTTTGATATACTGATGTAAAAACGTTATGAATCAGACCTGAATAGACCCGAATTTGAAACCCAAAGCAAATGATATCCAATTGACCCCAAATTTTATATGTGATGCTATTAGGACCCCAGTAATTTGAATATCAAATTTGAGCTAATTCCGAGTTGATTTGATCCAATTGTCCCTTGTTTAGTTTTCTGCGGCAGAATCTAATAAACGTCTTTTTGAACAATTTTTCTTTTCTTTTCTCTCTGTTTTTTTTATGTTAACAATAACAGAATGAAATAAAAAATTTTTTTTTCTTTTTATATGCCGCAAATTCAAGGAGAAGAAGAAATTGGATACTAAGGAATTTTTTTGCGGAATTAACAAGAAACGAAAATTTCAGGAGGATATAACCTGATTAATGGAGCCAAGCTCTGATACCAAATGATGCGAACCTCATGATCACATGGTCACGCAACCCACACGCAAAGATGCCAATTCCCGGAAAGCCAAGTAAATCAGGTTTGATAGGAGTGTGACACAAAGATAACTTGTACCTAGGCACCAGCACTATTAAAAACGGAAACCCCCACCCAACGAATATTGATTCGCGAACGAGAAGTATAAGGATGACGCCACGAAGACAGTTGTTCTTCGATAAGTCGTTTTAAGTTCTTTAGAGAACCAAGGAAGGGAGATTATCCCACCAACACACAATAAGTGCAGCAAAGAAGTTTTATTAATCTGAAAATTGCGTAACCTTTACATGTTTGGGTTATGCCTTTATTTATACTGAATTTGAACTTAAATAAACCCTAATGGACCTCCCTTAGGTGGACTTATATGTAGCCCACTTACAATTGACCCAAATAAGTAATAATAACCCAAAAACTAAGAAGAAAATACTAAAAATCCAAAAATACCATCCTAAATAAGCGAGAATCAGATTTGTCACCCTTAAGAAGTCCTAAACAAAATTGAAAAAATCTGATTTGGAAAATTTGTGTTGCTGCCCCCTTTGATGTCCTTGATTAGCTTGGAATTCCTTGTTTAACTTGGACAAATAAGAAAACAAATTTCCTCCTTTGTTGCTGATTTAATTACTTTCCTTCCTAAGTGAGGAAAAGCATTAAATAGTCCTCCCCTCTTTAGGAATAAGATTTGACCAACTTCCTTACTTAGTTAGGAGAATAAATTGCTGACTCTTTATCCTTGTAGTATTAGAAAAGACAAGCCTAACAAGGCTGGTATTGGGCCGGACACATCAACCCCTTGTTCCACATGAAATGGGCTCTTCTTGGACCTGAACTAAATGAATTAAAGGCTGTCCTTCATGCTCCTTAAATGTTCCAAGCCTCTCTAGGTCCATTTTGTTCCATATATTTTGAACAAGCCCATTCAATGCTTCTTTAAGCTTCTTAGCCCTAGCTCTTGTGATTGGCCCAATTGGCACCTCCAATGGGTTGTTGGCATGATTATGCTTGGTGTTAGGCTGATCCGCATCATCGTTTAAAGAAGATATTAATAAATATTTTTCTTGTGCTCAATATATCAACATATAGTTATGGGGCTTTATTTGGAAAAAAAAAATTTGTTCTAATGTTTAAGGTTAACTTCCTTGGGTTGGGATTGTTATTTTTCTCTTCTTTTTTTTCTTTTTTTATTAATATTCATATAATTTTAAAAAAACAATGAATCTTTAACCCATGTAACGAGCTTTTAACTAATGACTCCCAAACTAGTTAGTCTTAGGGCATTAGGTGTTGAGATATCCCTTTGAGATTAGTGACTCTAGTTGCAGATACTGATACTATATAGATAGTGCAATGCTTGATTTCCTTTAACTATTCTCATCAACCCATGTAACAAACGTTGGGCCAATAGCTCCCAAATCAGTTGACTTTAGGGTATTAGATATTAAAACACACATTTGGGCTTACTTGCTTAGGTTAAAGAGGCTACGAAACCAAACTTATCTATATTTTTATTATCATCATTTTTTTGCACTTTTTTTGTTTTTTTTTTCAAATTATATACTATCCCTTTCTCTTAGTTGTTGCATTTAACAAAAGAACATAAATAATATAATGATCCAATGTGTAACCCACAATCATATATTAAAGTGTGTGTGTAAAAATTAAGGTTTAAGAATACATGTTAAATGAGTATATGAGTAGAATTAAATGATAACAATGCAAGAGTTTGTAAACCTGAATATTTCAAGAAGTATTATCGTAGACCTTGTTAAGAATGGTTACTAAGATGAGTCTCAAGAGTCACTTTAAAAGAGCTCCTTTACTCTGTCATCCTAGTAACAACAATTTTACACATGTTTTATGAAATAGAAAACAAATTTAGGTATTTTTTTTTTGTCAACTACTACCCTCTCCCACTAACCAAAATGAAATATTGTCCTCAATGTCCTAACTTAGAAAGATAGAATATAGAAGACATCACCTGAAATAATGAACACTAATAAACCTAAAATACATTTAAATAAATATAAAAAAACAATAGAACATAAATATTATGCTCTATTAATAAAATCAAAAGACACAAAATTTTATGAACTAATACCAAAATTTTAGTTGTGATTATCGTTCACACTTTCCTTTAGTTTTACGTCCAAGAACGACTTAAACACTCTTTATAAGTTGGAGATGGTCTTCCCATCTAGTTTTCTTAAAAACTAGCAAACAAGATCTTTTTTTTATCAGATTTCTAAGACTATATCGAGCGTGTTCTTTATGAAAATTGGGTTATAACTCATGAAATGCACAATGCACATCTCCACCAGAATATGTCTCAAAAGTCAATAAAAGATTATCTAAAGATTCCTTATGTTTTAAAATAAATCCTAACTTTTGATAATTTTCACAAGTTTTGCAGAATGCATGTGCATGGTGAAATATTTTTACAACTATCTTTTTTGATGAGAAATAACTCTCACATGCTTCAGAATGACAAATTTTAATGACACTACTTACCTCATTGTTAAGAATGGAGCTTCAAAATATTTGATTAGGACAATATTTAAATAAGTAAGGGTCATTCCAATAAAAGTTTTGTACGTCGCTTAAAAACTTTCTTTTATCTTGGGTACTCTAATGAGCTAGCAAATCTACTAAAGTAAGAAAATTAATATTTTTATCCTACCAAGGCATTAAACTAATAGAAATTAAGGATTTGTTCTGAAAATAATCATTGATTGGTGTAATGTCAAATGTCAAATCTGTTGTCACTCTTGATAAAAGATCTGCATCAATATTTTTTGTGCCTTTTTTATTTGTGATTTCATCTTAAGAATAAATCATTTGCACATCTTCAGCTTCATCAAACTCTATTTTACTCATGGTAGATTCAAATTGATCATAAACTAATTCATCAATAAGATCTACTTCTTATAAATCATTGTCATATCCAGGTTGCTTGTAAATGTTGAAAATATTCATCTTCAATGTCATGTTTGCAAATGATAGGTTCATCTGTCCATTCCTATAATTGATCAATGCATTAGAAGTTGTAAGAAATGGACATCCTAAAATAACAGAAAATTAATTACAAGCTTTAACAGGTTGTGTGTCCAAGATAATAAAATCCATAGGATAAATGAATTTATCGACTTGTACTAACATATTTTCAACTATTCCTCGAGACACTTTTACATATTTATCAGCAAGTAAGAGAGTTACAAAAGTTGTTTTTGACTTACCTAGATTGAGACTCTGAAAGACTAATATGTAAATAAATTCACACTAGCTTCAAGATCAAGTGAGGTTCTTTCAATTTTATGTTCTCTAATAAAACAAGAAATTGTAGGATAATTAGGGTCTTTACATTTGAAAACATTATTGTTATGATGAATAACACTTACTTGTTCGATTAAAAAGGTTTTCTTTTTCACATTCATTTTTCTCTTTAAAATACATAAATCTTTTAAAAATTTAACATAAAAAGGAACCTGTTGAATAGCATCCAGCAAAGGTATATTGATCCTTACCTGTTTGACAATTTTAAAGATTTCATAGTTGTTATTGACTTTTCTTTGTTTGATCATAGCATGAGAAAATAGAAGTGCTAGCATGGAATCAATTTTTTCTTTGTAATTTTTAGATTCAACCCTTTCCTTACCCTCAGAGATTGAGTCATCATTTTCTCACAAGGTTCAAGAGTGGGTTTCAGATTCAACCCTTTTCCGTGCCCCTTAGGATTTTTTTGTGATTGAGATGGAAACTCTCCTTTCTATTGGAAACTGACAGCAGATGTTAATTTTGCAAGAGTATCTTTAAAATCTATCATGCTTTGAGCAAGTTGACTATTGGTTATCTCTTATTTTTCAATAAATGCATGCAATGTTTTCTCAAGATTTCTTCTAGGAGGTGCATATCTATGAGAATTTTAGAAATTATGATGTGATTGAAATGGTGGTTGTGAAGTTTATGCATTGTTTTCTCACTCTTCAAACTAAATTTTGGTGATTTCTCCAACCAAGGTTGTATATTTGTGAGTATGTTCTAATTGGGCCTTTGAAAACTGTTTAAAGCATGGGCTTATTCATAGAGACATTCCTTAAAAGAAGGAAAGGTTGGAAAGTTATTGGTTGAGTGTTCATTGGTTTCACATATTTGACACGTAATATTTTGAACAGATTTTAATTTACCATTTTTTTTTTTCAATTCTACTGCCTTGACTTTTCTAATTAAAGATGCAAACTTGACTTGGAGGTCATGGTTTTCCCTAAGGTGGTACATACCTCCGCTAGATGTATGAGATTGAGTTTTACATGGTACCTCATAAGTGCTTGTAGTGTCCTAATTTTGTACATTTTTAGCTGATATGTCTAGGTACTCTCCATTGCTTCATTAGGGTCTTTATCTTCAAAAGTTTCATTGCATATCAATTCCACCATTTACATATCTTTAGGTGTTAAGCCTTCATGAAAATGTCAAATCAATCTCCATGTTCAAAACCATGATAAGGGCAAGTATTAAACAAGTCTCTATATATATCCCAACATTGGTAAAATGTTTCACCATTTGCATATTCTTATTATCTTCGACGCTAATATGTTTTGTATTTGTTATCCTCATCATTTTCAGAAAATATGACCAAAGAAGATAACTGATTTCATAATAAGAATAATGAGAATAACCATGGTAGAACACTTAGAAACCATATGAATCCCACAAGAACAAGTGTACCATCATGCATAGTTTTTCCTCTTGATGCATCTCATTTTAATTTTAAGCCAGCCATTATTCAACTTTTACCTTCTTTTCATGGTAAGGATTTAGAAAATTTATACTTGTATTTAAGGGGATTTGAGGAGGTCTATAACACGTATAATGACTCAAATTGTAGCATGAACACCATCAGATTAAAGCTTTTTCCTTTTTCATTAAAAGATAAAGTTAAAACATGGCTACAAAATTTAAAACCTAGATCCATTCGTGCTTACGATGAAATGTAACAACAATTTTTAAAAAAGCTTTTCCAATCTCATAGAACAAACCCTTTCAAAAAATAAATCATCACTTTCACCAAAAAACCAAGAGAAACATTTTATCAATGATGGGATAGGTATCGAGACTTGCTTAATACTTGCCCTTATCATGGTTTTGAAACATGGAGATTGATTTCACATTTTTATGAAGGGTTAACACTTAAAGATATACAAATGGTGGAATTGATGTGCAATGGAACTTTTAAAGATAAACACGATGATGAAGCAATAGAGTACATAGACTTGTTATTTGAAAATACTCAAAATTAAAACATTAGAGGTATTTATAAGAAACTAGGTGAAACTCAACCTCATACATGTAATGGAGATATGTTTAGCTTAGGGATGATCATGACCTCTAAGTCAAGTTTGCATCTTTAACTAAAAATGTCGAAGTGTTAGATTAAAAAAGAGTGGTCAATTAAAATTTGTTAAAGACATTGTGTGTCAAATATATAAAATTAATAAACATTCAATCAATGACTATCCAACATTTATATGATAGGCCTGCATTTAAAATGAACATTTACCACAAATTAAAGGTATCTTATATTATTAGATTATTATAAAACATGCTTTAGTTAAAGAGTTATTGATATTTCGAATGCAAAATGATGATATAAAACCTTGATAAAAATGCACTTTTAAATACTAATCATTAATCAATAATGGTGACGAGTAAACATAAGATTAATATGAGTGGTTACTTCAAGAATTGTGTTGCGATGTCTGCTTGACTGCTTTTTATGATCGGCTTGTTTTAACTCGCAAGTGCACGAGTGTGCAATGTAGCAATTAACTCGGTAAGATCGAGGTCATATCCACAAAGAGCTAGATCTGGAAATTAACCTAGGTAACAAAAAAACTTAAGAGAAATTAAATTAACAATAACTTGGTTGAAAATAATTGATGGATTTGTTTTCAAAGATAGAAAAGTGTAAATAGATTTTAAATGACAAGAAAAAGTAAGCCTTGGTCCAAATCAATTTTAATGGTGATGTATTGGTGATTTCTTCAACATATATAAGATAACTCAACCTAATATCAACGATGGTGATATTAGATCGGAAGATATTACAATGAAGATTAGAAAGATGAAGATTGATTATTGCTTAAGAATGAACAAGTACTTTCATATTAAGTAAGACATTGAATCAAGCAATCTCTATACCAAAACTAAAGTTTGTGCATAAAAATTCAAGATTATAACATTACCTAAATGATTTCTAAAATTTCTTTACAATAATAAATCATTCATGAAGAAAATAAGAAGATAAACATTAAGATTTATTCATATCCTAAAGAACTCACCTCAATCACCATTATCCTTGATTTGGATCCAAGAAAGAGTTTAGCCAACCATGATTATATATAATAACACTTCAATAAACATGAAAGAACTTGAATCCAACTGAAATGATAAGTTTTACAAACTAAAGAACCGAAATCTATAAAGAAGA
The DNA here is from genome assembly GCA_026413675.1 of Populus pruinosa. Lineage (NCBI taxonomy): Eukaryota > Viridiplantae > Streptophyta > Magnoliopsida > Malpighiales > Salicaceae > Populus > Populus pruinosa. The sequence continues at coordinate 8,099,248 of CM048606.1, forward strand.
ACACAATACAATTTCAGAAAAAATTCGGACACAAATCTGACTCTAACTTTGGACAGCAATTCGACCCTCTGAGAAGCTTTTTTTCGAGAAGTCTATTAGAGACATATCTATAGAAAATTTTGTCACCTTTCCAGATCATTAAAGAACAGCTCATTTGGACACCTGAGTCAAAAGTTATGGGCAAAACACCGAAAGGTGTTCTGAAAAATCAAATCAAGACAGCTTTACAACTACTTTGGTGCACGTTTTTCTTCCTCATTTATGAGGTGTCTCCTTGTTCTTTTTGACCCAAAATAATGTTAAAATATCCCCTCCAGCTTTCCATCCATGTGCTTGCCTTCTTGGATCAATGGATTACCCAAAATAAATCAATTGTTATTTGTTGTGTGGACATGTAAGATCATGGATTGTGTTTGGGTTGATTTGAAGGTTGATTTGGGGCTGAATTTGGGCTGAATTTGAGCATCAAATAAGTATACAAATGTACTTATTATTTGGGCTAAGATTGACATTGAAACCTTGAGTGTTTAATGGTTGAAGTTTGCACACAACATAAGGCAAGTTTGGGCTTGAAATAAATCATATGATATTCTTTTCTAGAATTAGAATAGAATTGATTTTTGGGACAAATTTGGAGTACTTATTTGAACCAAGATTTGCTTCAATCTTCAATTAAATGTCTCTTCAATTCTTTGTTCTGAATTCCGACGTTGAATTTTCTAAATTAATTCATTTAAGCTCCAAAAACCTATCGAAACATTAAAACAAACTTCATTACTACAAAACACATCAATTATTATAAAACAACCAAATAAAAACAATAAATACATATGTAAAATAAGAGACTTAATGACACTTTTGATGCACAATCACATCCCCCAACTTAGATTTTGCTAGTCCTCAAGCAAAACAAAACATAAAACCTTTAAAATAAAAATAATAATAATAACAACCATAATTAGGCTCGATTCATCATACTTGAAGGACCTATCATGCAAACATTGGTATCTTTAACTTAGTGTACACAATAGCAAATAAAGAAAAATAAGCATACTCACATTCTCTAAATCAAACATCCATACAAAATTTCCAAATTCAGTCATATTTATCGTGCAACCAACATAATTGATTCATATGAAAACTCAACTTGTAATCTTCCCTTCTCACCAACACAAACAAGGTAGCAAACTAGAGAAATATATATATATATATATATATATATATATATATATATATATATATTTTGAAGATATGATTTATTCTTTGTCTTTAAGTTGTCACTTTCCTTTTGACGCGAATACAAGTATTTGTGATGAATGCACCCGGTTATTCACAAAGTCACAAACTTAAAGTGCTTTGCATACTCATATTTCAAGCTGCCGTTTGATGTAAAGATAAACATTTGTGATGAATACCCCTAGTTACTAAGCAACTCAAAACATTGGAGTAGATAGAACTTTGTACATATTTATTTATTTATTTATGTAATGATTATTACTCTATTTACTTAAACCTTGTTTATGACTAGATCAAAAGGGATAATCACAAGTAAAGCATCATACTCATCTTTCATGCATATTCACACAACTCACACAACTTTTACAAGGAAAGATGTACTTCAGTAATCTTAAAAAAAAGTATGCTATATCTTGCTTTATAAGATATTATCTATCCCAAATTAAAGCATGCAATGTTTAACACAATAATGAACCCAAAAAGGTAATGATGATCCTAAACAAGTCTCATTCACATACGAATGCAAGTATTTTTTTTTTTAACAAGTATGGTTATCTCAAGCATTCAACATAATGAAATATCTAAAATTAAGTTTTACATTATCCTCAATGTAAAAGAGAAAGAGAAGAAAAGTATAAAGATTAGAAAATTGTTACTCCCCTTCTGTTTTCAAGGATGAATGTCTGATTGAATTGGACATGAGCTGACTTCTTGCTTGATTTTTTTTTTAACCTGCATATCACAACTAAAAGAAAACATAAAAGAAAACATTGATGTTTTTTTTTTTAAAATAAAGAACCTCACACCCCCCAACTTAAAATAATAAATTGTCCCGAATGCATGAACAAGAAAATATAAGAGATGGAAAAAAGAAGAAAAAAATGAAAATAAAAATAAAATAAAAATAAAAACTCATTACTTTTGATACTACAATGGTATTGGATCTTCAAGATCCAATGTCTCAACTTCAGCCATAATATTTTCAAGATAAAGTTTCAATCGATGACCATTTACTTTGAAAATATTTCCATTCTTGGGATTTTCTACCTCAAATGCACCATGCTCAGAGATGGATTTAATCACAAATGGACCAATCCATTTTGTCCTCAACTTCCCAGGAAAGAGATGTAATCGTGAATTATACAAGAGAATCTTTTGACCAACATGAAAGGATTTTCTAAGAATATGTTTATCATGCAAAGTTTTCATCTTATGTTTTGAAATTTTTGCATTTTCAAATGCATCATTTCTTAGCTCCTCTAATTCATCCAATTGAAGCTTTCTATTTTTGCCAACCTCGTTTTCATTGTCATTGAATTGCCGAATGGCCCAATATGCACGGTGTTCAATCTCAACAGGGAGATGACAAGGCTTTCCATAAACTAGCCTATAAGGAGACATTCCTAAAGAGGTCTTATAAGCAGTGCGATATGCCCACAAAGCATCAACTAGTCATAGGGACCAATCTTTACGGTTTAGATTGATTGTTTTCTCTAAAATGTTCTTGATCTCCCTATTTGCCAACTCAGCTTGGCCACTAGTCTGTGGGTGATAGGAGGTACTGACCTTGTGAATTACACCATATTTTCTCATCAAAATCCCAACGGGCTTGTTACAAAAATGTTTTCCCCCATCACTAATCATAGCCCGGGGCATGCCAAAACGAGAGAAAATATTTTCTTTCAAGAATTTGACCACAACTCGATGGTCATTGGTTCGAGATGCAATGGCCTCCACCCATTTAGACACATAATCAATAGCTACAAGGATGAATTGGTAACCAAATGAACTTGGAAAAGGTCCCATGAAATCAATCCCCCAACAATCAAATATTTCCAAAACAAGGATGGGGTTAAGGGGCATCATGTTACGCCTAGTGAGGCTACCTAGTCGTTGGCATCGGTCACATGCAACACAGAAGGCATGAACATCTTTAAACATGGTAGGCTAATAAAAACCACACTGCAAGATTTTGGCAATGGTTTTCTTGGAAGAGAAATGCCCACCACAGGCTAATGCATGACAAAAATTAATGACCCTTGGAATTTCATGATCAGGGATGCACCGCCTAATAATTTGGTCAGGACAATATTTAAATAGGTAGGGGTCATCCCAAAAAAAGGTGCGCACATTGCACAAGAATTTTTGTTTGTCAAGTTTAGACCAATGAGAAGGAATCTGACTTGTGGCTAGGTAATTTGCTATGTCAGCATACCATGGAGAACCAATGTAAGAGACAGTACCTGCACAAAATAAATTTTCATCAGCAAAGAGTTCATTTATTGGAGATTCATCAATTATGGTCTTATAGCTTGAAAGACGAGACAAATGATCAGCCACTACATTCTCTACTCCCTTTTTATCTCGAATTTCAATGTTAAACTCTTGGAGTAGGAGGATCCATCGAATCAAACGTGGTTTGGCATCTTGTTTTGTGAGCAAATATTTCAATGCTGCATGATTAGTGAAAACAATAACAAGAGATCCAACCAAATAAGACCTAAACTTGTCTAACGTAAAGACCACAGCTAAGAGTTCTTTTTCAGTTGTAGTGTAATTCAATTGAGCATCATTCAAAGTCTTGCTAGCATAATATATGACATGAGGTTTCTTGTCTTTTCTTTGCCCTAAAACAGCCCTAACCGCAAAATCACTAGCATCACACATCAGTTCAAATGGTAAAGACCAATCAGGAGCTTGCATGATTGATGCAGTTGTCAATAACCCTTTAAGCTTTTCAAAAGCTTCTTGACATTTTGATGTCCAATCAAATGGGACATCTTGTGACAACAAGTTACACAATGGTTTGGCAATGGTACTAAAAGAATGAATGAATCTTTGATAAAAACCAGCATGTCCTAAAAAGGATCTCACATCTTTCACAGTCTTAGGGGTAGTTAATTTTTGAATGACTTCCACTTTTGACTTATCTACCTCTATCCCTTTTGAAGAGACAATGTGACCTAAAACAATGCCATGTGTCACCATAAAATGACACTTCCCCCAATTGAGTACAAGATTGCTCTCTTCACACCTTTCAAGAACTTTTTCTAGATTCATTAGACACAATTCATAAGAATCCCCATAAACTGAAAAATCATCCATGAAAACTTCCAAAACATTTTCCACCATGTCACTAAAGATACTCATCATACACCTTTGAAAAGTGGCTGGTGCATTACACAAACCAAATGGCATTCTTCTATAAGCATAGGTACCAAAAGGACAAGTGAAAGTGGTTTTTTCTTGGTCTTCTAAAGAAATCTCAATTTGGTTGTAACCTGAATATCCATCCACAAAACAATAGAAAGCTCTTCCAGCTACTCTTTCAAGCACTTGGTCTAAAAATGGAAGCGGAAAATGGTCCTTCCTAGTCACCATGTTCAATTTACGATAATCAATGCACATACGCCATAAATCAAGATTAGTCAGTCATTTAACAAGCAAAGTATTAAAGAGTGGACAAGATGACAAATATAAAACATGTTAGTATCGAGCATTAAAGTCCATATTAAGTTTATATGATACTTATTCTTACACCATTAGTGTAGCCTTTTCACCTTGACATAATAAACTTAGCTAGACATAATGAAAGAAAGAAAAATAGATAAACAAAATAAGAACATAAACAAGATAAAAGTTAACTAAGTAAAGGAAAGGAAATGAAAGGCTTATAAACTTGATATTAATGAAAGCAAAGCATAAGCAATACAAAAAAAAAAATACAAGAGAGAAAGCAAGAGCATGATTTTGATCTGGACACCAAGATGCCTAAATGCATGGCAAATGCCTCCTTTTATAGGCCAAAATTAGGAACTATTGATTTGATGACTAATTGATGAGTGGGTGGCCAACTCTTGACTTGGTAACAATTTTTATCTTCTCTTGTGTGCCCAAAACATCATTGATAACATCAAAATTGGAGCCACTTGGAACATGAAAGTTGTAGGGAATTGTCTCAGCCTTCTTGTGTAAAAAAATCAGATCATTTCAACTTCTAGAACTCCATATATAGCCAAAATACGAAATAGTGCTCGGATTCGGGCTTCTTTGTTGTTGCTCCAATTTGAACTTGAAAATGGCCTTTTTAACCTATATCTTACCTTTCCATCCATATAAAGTAAACCTAAATCTGAGATCTACATCTCTAGATATGATCCAATTACTGAATAGTGTTCCGGTTTGGACTGCACTGACATCTCTTTTCTAAGTGTGGCCATCTCTTTCTCCTGTCAATTTCAGTTCTTAAATTCATCAATCAATCCTTTCATTTATGTGATAGGCTTGCATTTAAAATGAACATTTACCATAGATTAAAGGTATCTTATATTATTGGATATATTATTACAAAACATATTTTAGTTAAGGATTTATTGATACTTGAAGTGCAAAATGATGATATAAAACCTTGATAAAAAACACACTTTTAAGTATCAATCACAATTCTCTGAATTGTCATTTGATAATGGACACTAATCTTGAAAAATTGAAAAAGTGTTTCCCGCTTTGCCTTAGAATGCGATTACAAAAATTTATTATGCTAGGTATGCAAGATTGAGATTGTTAATGAATCATGAAATTCGTCAAGATATTCACTGGTTGATTGAAGCAAAGGTCCAATTATCAAGTGAGTCCTCGAATTCCTTCATTTCACACATGCCCGGAACAGCTAAAAGCACCTTCACAAAGAAACGTCATGCAAAACGACTGAAAGTCTCCCATCGATGTGCCAGATGGACCTGTAATGCACAATGTCGTTCTTTAGGAATGGTATCTATAAACCGTGAAGATAAAATACAATTCATTAAGGATGGCCTGAGCAAGGAGTCTTTAGATAATCATCCATTAACTCTTGAGACGCATTGATGCGAACCTCGTGATCACATGGTCACGCAACCCACACGCAAAGATGCCAATTCCCGGAAAGCCAAGTAAATCAGGTTTGATAGGAGTGTGACACAAAGATAACTTGTACCTAGGCACCAGCACTATTGAAAACGGAAACCCCCACCCAACGAATATTGATTCGCGAACGAGAAGTATAAGGATGACGCCACGAAGATAATTGTTCTTCGATAAGTCGTTTTAAGTTCTTTAGAGAACCAAGGAAGGGAGATTATCCCACCAACACACAATAAGCGCAGCAAAGAAGTTTTATTAATCTGAAAATTGCGTAGCCTTTACATGTTTGGGTTATGCCTTTATTTATACTGAATTTTAACTTAAATAAACCCTAATGGACCTCCCTTAGGTGGACTTATATGTAGCCCACTTACAATTGACCCAAATAAGTAATAATAACCCAAAAACTAAGAAGAAAATACTAAAAATACTAAAAATCCGAAAATACCATCCTAAATAAGCTAGAATCAGATTTGTCACCCTTAAGAAGTCCTAAACAAAATTGGAAAAATCTGATTTGGAAAATTTGTGTTGCTGCTCCCTTTGATGTCCTTGATTAGCTTGGAATTCCTAGTTTAACTTGGACAAATAAGAAAACAAATTTCCTCCTTTGTTGTTGATTTAATTACTTTCCTTCCTAAGTGAGGAAAAGCATTAAATAGTCCTCCCCTCTTTAGGAATAAGATTTGGCCAACTTCCTTACTTAGTTAGGAGAATAAATTGCTGACTCTTTATCCTTGTAGTATTAGAAAAGACAAGCCTAACAAGGCTGGTATTGGGCTGGACACATCAACCCCTTGTTCCACATGAAATGGGCTCTTCTTGGACCTGAACTAAATGAATTAAAGGCTGTCCTTCATGCTCCTTAAATGTTCCAAGCCTCTCTAGGTCCATTTTGTTCCATATATTTTGAACAAGCCCATTCAATGCTTCTTTAAGCTTCTTAGCCCTAGCTCTTGTGATTGGCCCAATTGGCACCTCCAATGGGTTGTTGGCATGATTATGCTTGGTGTTAGGCTGATCCGCATCACGCATCCTCGTGGAGATGTGCATCATGCAATTCATGATTTATAGCCTCATTCTCATAAAGAACATGATCGACTAAGTCTTGGGAATCTGACTGAAAGGGACTCTGTTTGCCAGTTTATACTATCTGATTGGAACCCCCTTTATGTGTGGTTTCCAATTGAATAATAAGAGTTTATGCTATACTTAGTCATCTTATTCGATTAACGCTGATGCTTGTAAATCTCGTCAAGCATTCATGATTATAACTTATGTTAATAACAAATCAAGTTCCTTTCATAGCTCAGGTGTCGGTTATACCATACAGTATGAGCTATGAAAGCGCTAAGCATTTGTTGTACCAAGTGTTATACAACATAAATCAAGATTAGTCAATCATTTAACAAGCAAAGTATTAAAGAGTGGACAAGATGACAAATATAAAACATGTTAGTATCGAGCATTAAAGTCCATATTAAGTTTATACGATACTTATTCTTACACCATTAGTGTAGCCTTTTCACCTTGACATAATAAACTTAGCTAGAAATAATGAAAGAAAGAAAAATAGATAAATAAAATAAGAACATAAACAAGATAAAAGTTAACTAAGTAAAGGAAAGGAAATGAAAGGCTTATAAACTTGATATTAATGAAAGCAAAGCATAAGCAATACCAAAAAAAAAAAAAGAGAGAGAAAGCAAGAGCATGATCTTGATCTGGACACCAAGATGCCTAAATGCATGGCAAATGCCTCCTTTTATAGGCCAAAATTAGGAACTATTGATTGGATGACTAATTGATGAGTGGGTGGCCAACTCTTGACTTGGTGACAATTTTTATCTTCTCTTGTATGCCCAAAACATCATTGATAACATCAAAATTGGAGCCACTTGGAACATGAAAGTTGTAGGGAATTGTCTCAGCCTTCTTGTGTAAAAAAATCAGATCATTTCAACTTCTAGAACTCCATATATAGCCAAAATACGAAATAGTGCTCGGATTCGGGCTTCTTTGTTGTTGCTCCAATTTGAACTTGAAAATGGCCTTTTTAACCTATATCTTACCTTTCCATCCATATAAAGTAAACCTAACTTTGAGATCTACATCTCTAGATATGATCCAATTACTGAATAGTGTTCCGGTTTGGACTGCACTGACATCTCTTTTCTAAGTGTGGCCATCTCTTTCTCCTGTCAATTTCAGTTCTTAAATTCATCAATCAATCCTTTCATTTATGTGATAGGCTTGCATTTAAAATGAACATTTACCATAAATTAAAGGTATCTTATATTATTGGATATATTATTACAAAACATGTTTTAGTTAAGGATTTATTGATAATTGAAGTGCAAAATGATGATATAAAACCTTGATAAAAAGGATTGATGCATCACATATGGAGACCACATGAATCCCACAAGAATAAGTGCGCCCTCCTGTATAGTTTTTCCTTTTGATGCATCTCATTTCAATTTTAAGCTAGGCATTATTCAACTTTTACCTTCTTTTCATGGCTCAGATTTACAAAATGCATACTTGTATTTAAGGGAATTTGAGGAGGTCTGAACACCTATAATGACTCAAATTGTAGCATGAAAACCATAAGATTAAAACTTTTTTCCTTTTTCATTAAAAGATAAAGTTAAAACATGGCTATAAAATTTGAGACTAGGATCCATTCGTGTTTATGATGAAATGCAACAACAATTTTTAAAGAAGTTTTTCCCTTCTTATAAAATAAACTCTTTCAAAAGACAAATCACCATTTTCACTCAAAAACTAGGAGAAATATTTTATTAATGTTGGGATAGGCATTGAGACTTGCTTAAAACTTTTCCTCGTCATGGTTTTGAAACATGGACATTGGTTTCATATTTTTATGAAGGGTTAACACCTATATATATGCAAATGGTGAAATTGATGTGCAATGGAACTTTTAAAGCTAAAGACCCTCACGAAGTAATAGAGTACCTAAACTTGTTAGTTGAAAATGCTCAAAATTGGGACATTGTAGGGTACTTATAAGGCACCGGGTAAAACTTAACCTCATACCTCTAGTAGAGGTATGAACAACCTTAAGAAAAATCATGACCTCCAAGTCAAGTTTGCATCTTTAGCTAGAAAAGTTGACACATTAGAATTAAAAAAGAGTGGTCAATTAAAATTTATTCAAGATATTGTGTGTCAAATTTGTGGAACTAATGAGCACTCAACCAATGACTGTCCAACGTTGCCTTTTTTTATGGAATGCCTCTATGAACAAGCTCATACTTTAAATAGTTTCCAAAAGCCTTATCATAACCCATACTAGCAAACATATAACCTTGGTTGGAGGAATCACCCAAATTTCAATTGAAATAGTGATAATAATAACGCACAAACTTCACAACCACCATTTCAAGCACACCATAATTTCCATAATTCTCATGGATATGAACCATTCCAAGTTGAAACAAAGATCACAAAACAGTGATAAAGTTTTTGAAAGAACATATCTTGAGTTGATTTAGAATCCCTTAAGCCATGATAAATGATGGTGGAACACATTTCTACAACATGTCATTCAAGTATTTAATAAAGAAATATGAAATCACATATAAAGTTGCCACCCCTTATTACTTTCAAACAAGTGGATAAGTAGAGCTTGCTAATAGGAAGATCAAATAGATCTTAGAGAAAATAGTGAACCCTAATAGGAAAGACTAATCTTTAAGACATAATGATGCATGTTGGGCTTATTGAACTGCTTATAAAACATCATTAGATATGTCACCTTATAGACTAGTCTATGGAAAACCTTTTCATGTGCTTATGAAACTTGAACATAAAGCTTATTGGGCTATTCAAGCTTTCAATTCAAACCTTGATGATGCTAGTTAGCTCCGAAAATTACAAATAAATGAGTTTAAGGAAATAAGAAATGATGCATATGAAAATTCAAGAATTCACAAAGCAAGAATAAAAGAGTTTTTCATGACAAGAAAATACTAAGAAAAACATTCAATGTTAGTAAAAAAGTTTTACTTTATAATTCTTGACTCCATTTATTTCTTGGAAAACTAAGATCAAGATGGAGTGGTTCTTTTATTGTGAAATATGTGTATCCATATGGGGCCTATGATATCAAGAGTCCAAAAAATAACAATGTTTTTAATGTAAATGAACATCATTTGAAATTTTATTTTGATAATGTTTTAGTTGAAAATGACTCTATTGAATTGAGTGATCCTATATATAAAGATTGATTTTTCTTTTTCTCTCATTGTTTTGTGTTTTATTTTGGTGTAACTTTTATTTTGCTAGTCTCTCTTACCCTAGTAAAATGACAGATAATAGTACTCCATAACTTAAGCCGGTTCTTTTGGTTTTCCATAATAACTAATATCTATGTATATATTTATGTAATTCTTTGCTCTTTCTCACTTTTTTGAATCTCTTCTCTAATTCTCTAACTATATGATGCTAGTCAGTTGTAAAAATTACAAATAAATAAGCTTGACGAAATAACAAATGATGCATATGAAAATTCAAGAATTCATAAAGCAAGAAAAACATTCAATATTGGTAAAAAAGTCTTGCTTTATAATTCTAAACTCCATTTATTTGTTGGAAAGCTAAGATCAAGATGGAGTAGTTCTTTTATTGTGAAACATGTGTATCCATATGTTTACTTTTGATATCGAAAATCTGAAGAGTGGCAATGTTTTAAACGTAAATGGACATCATTTGAAAATTTACTTTGATAATTTTTCAATTGAAAATGACTCTATTGAATTGGGTGATCCTGTATATAAAGACTGATTTTTTCCCTCACATTGTTTTTGAAAGATCAATATTTTGCTAGTTTCTCTCACCCTGATCAAATGTTAGATAACAGTACTCCATGACTTAAGTAGGTTCTTTTAGTTTCCCATCATAACTGATATCTGTGTATATGTTTGTGTAATTCTTTGCTCTTTCCTCTTTCTTTGAATGTCTCCTTCAATTCTCTCCTTCAATTCTCATTTGAAAATGGACACCACTCTTGAAAAATTGAAAAAGTATTTTTCCACTCTACCTTAGAATGCGATTACAAAAATTTACCATACTAGATGTCCAGGATTGAGGTTGTTAATGAATTATGAAATTCCTGAAGATGTTCATTGGCTGATTGAAGTAAATGTCTGATTATCAGATGAGTCCTCCAATTCCTTCATTTCACACATGCTTAGAATAGGTAAAAGCAAGTTGCAAATAAACATCATACAAAATGACTAAAAATCTATAATAAAAGTGTGAGATAGACTTGTAATACAACACTTCGTTCTTTAGGAATGATATTTGTAAACCATGAAGATAAAATACAATTCATTAAGGATAGCCTAAGTAAGGGGTCTTTTGATAATCTTCTATTGACTCTTGAGAAGCATCCTTATGGAGATGTGCATTATGCAATTCATAATTTATGGCTATAATTTGATAAAGAACATGATCGACTTAGTCTTGGGAATTTGACTATAAAATACCATGTTTGCTAGTTTTTAAGAAAACTAGATGAGAAGCCTACCCCCAAGCTATAGAAGGCATTTAAGCCATTCTTGTACGTAAAACCAAGGAAAGGTTGAGCCATAATCACAACTACCTGTACATACATATATTTTTTTTCAAAAAAAATATAATATAAATAAATAAAGAGAGAGAGAGTGAGAGTCCAACTGGTCTACATTAAGGTGATATGATTGCATTTTCAAGTTTTTATCTATAAAATCTTCTCTTCCTTCCTTTCATTTCTACTCAACCCATACATTCAACAGATATAAAGGTGTGTAGAAATGGCAAGTTCCTCAAGTCATCACATAAGAAATATTTGTCTTTTTGGTGGATCCAGTTTTGGGAAGGAAATAGAGTTTTTAGAATCAACAAATCATCTTGGTCAGGTACTAGCTGAGAGAAAGATTCATTTAGTGTATGAGGGAGGCAGCCTTAGGTTCACACAAAGTGTCAATAGCTGCTGATTAGTATATAAAATACCTTTGATTTATGGTAAATGTTCATTTTAAATGTAGGCCTATCACATAAATGAAAGGATTGATTGATGAATTTAAGAACTGAAATTGAAAGGACAATGAGATGGCCAAACTTAGAAAAGAGATGTCAGTGCAATCCAAACCAGAATACTTTTTGGTAATTGGGTCATATCTGGAGCTGTAGATTTCAGATTTAGGTCTACTTTATATGGATGGAAAGTTAATACATAAGCCTACAACTTTCATATAGAGTCCAAGATCTAAAAATATCATTTTCAAGTCCAAATTGTAGCTGCTTGACCGCTTTTTATGATCAACTTGTTTTAACTCGCAAATGCACGAGTGTGCGATTTAGCAATTAACTCGGTAAGATCGAGGTCATATCCACAGAAAGCTAGATCTGGAAATTAAGCTAGGTCACAAAAAAAACTCAAGAGAAATTAAATTAACAATAACTTGGTTGAAAATAATTGATGGATTTGTTTTCAAAGATAGAAAAGTGTAAATAGATTTTAAATGACAAGAAAAAGTAAGTCTTGGTTAAAATCAATTTTAATGGTGATGTATTGGTGATTTCTTCAACATATATAAGATAACTCAACCTAATATCAATAATGGTGATATTAGATCGGAAGATATTACAATGAAGTTTAGAAAGATGAGATTGATTATTGCTTAAGAATGAACAAATACTTTCATATTAAGTAAGACATTGAATCAAGCAATCTCTATACCAAAACTAAAGTTTGTGCATAAAAATTCAAGATTATAACATTACCTAAATGATTTCTAAAATTTCTTTGCAATAATAAATCATTCATGAAGAAAATGAGAAGATAAACATTAAGATTTATTCATATCCTAAAGAACTCACCTCAATCACCATTATCCTTGATTTGGATCCAAGAAAGAGTTTAGCCAACCATGATTATATATAAGAACACTTCAATAAACATGAAATAACTTGAATCAAACTGAAATAATAAGTTTTACAAACTAAAAAACCGAAATTTGTAAAGAAAAACACAACACAATTTCAAAAATAATTCGGACACAAATCTGACTCTAAATTTGGACAGCAATTTGACCCTCTTAGAAGATTTTTTTCGAGATGTCTATTAGAGACATATTTATAGGAAATTTCATCACCTTTCCATAGCATTATAGAACAGCTCATTTCGACACCTGAGTCAAAAGTTATGGTCAAATCATCGAAAGGTGTTCTGAAAAATCAAATCAGGACAGCTTTGCAATCACTTTGGTGCACGTTTTTCTTCCTCATTTATGAGCTGTCTCTCTCTTCTTTTCGACACAAAATAATGTAAAAATGTCCCCTCCAGCTTTCCATCCATGTGCTTTCCTTCTTGGATCAATGGATTACCCAAAATAAATCAATTGTTATTTGTTGTGTGGACATGTAAGATCATGGATTGTGTTTGGGTTGATTTGAAGGTTGATTTGGGGTTGATTTAGGGCTGATTTTGAGCTGAATTTAAGCATTAAATAAGTATACAAATGTACTTATTATTTGGGCTAAAATTGATATTGAAACCTTGAGTGTTTAATGGTTGAAGTTTGCATACAGCATAAGGCAAGTTTGGGCTGGAAATAGATCATATGATATTCTTTTCTAGAATTGGAATAGAATTGATTTTTGGGACAAATTTGGAGCACTTATTTGAACCAATATTTGCTTCAATCTTCAACTAAATGTCTCTTCAATTCTTTGTTCTGAATTCCGACGTTGAATTTTCTGAATTAATTCATTTAAACTCCAAAAACCTATCAAAACATTAAAACAAACTTCATTACTAAAAAGCACATCAATTATTATAAAAACAACCAAATAAAAACAATAAATACATATGTAAAATAAGAGACTTAATGACACTTTTGATGCACAATCACACCCCCCAACTTAGATTTTGCTAGTCCTCAAGCAAAACAAAACATAAAACCTTTGAAATAAAAAATAATAATAACAACCATAATTAGGCTCGATTCATCACACTTGAAGGACCTATCATGCAAACATTGGTATCTTTAACTTAGTGTACATAATAGCAAATAAAGAAAAATAAGCATACTCACATTCTCTAAATCAAACATCCATACAAAATTTCCAAATTCAGTCATATTTATCATGCAACCAACATAATTGATTCATACAAAAACTCAACTTGTAATCTTCCCTTCTCACCAACACAAACAAGGTAGCAAACTAGAGAAATATCTATATATTTTTTTTTCTTTTCTTTTTTCTTTTTGAAGATATGATTTATTCTTTGTCTTTAAGTAGTCACTTCCCTTTTGAGGCAAATACAAACATTTGTGATGAATGCACCCGGTTACTCACAAAGTCACAAACTTAAAGTGCTTTGCATACTCATATTTCAAGCTCCCGTTTGACGTAAAGATAAATATTTGTGATGAATACCCCTAGTTACTGAGCAACTCAAAACATTGAAGTAGATAGAACTTTGTACACATTTATTTATTTATTTATGTAATAATTATTACTCTATTTACTTGAACCTTGTTTAGGGCTAGATCAAAAGGGATAATCACAAGTAAAGCATCATACTCATCTTTCATGCATATTCACACAACTCATACAACTTTTACAAGAAAAGATGTACTTTAGTAATCTTAAAACAAAGTATGCTATATCTAGCTTCATAAGATATTATCTATCCCAAATTAAAGCATGGAATGTTCAACACAATAATGAACCCCAAAACATAATGATGATCCTAAACAAGTCTCATTCACATACGAATGCAATTTTTTTTTTAACAAGCATGTTTATCTCAAGCATTCAACATAATGAAATATCTAAAATTAAGTTTTATATTATCCTCAATTTAAAAGAGAAAGAGAAGAAAAGTATAAAGATTAGAAAATTGTTACTCCCCTTTTGTTTTCAACGATGAATGTCTGATTGAATTGGGCATGAGCTTTCAACCTGCATATCACAACAAAAAGAAAACACTATTTTTACAAGGAAAGATGTACTTCAGTAATCTTTAAAAAAAAGTATGTTATATCTTGCTTTATAAGATATTATCTATCCCAAATTAAAGCATGCAATGTTCAACACAATAATGAACCCAAAAATGTAATGATAATCCTAAACAAGTCTCATTCACATATGAATGCAAGTTTTTTTTTTTAACAAGCATGGTTATCTCAAGCATTCAACATAATGAAATATCTAAAATTAAGTTTTATATTATCCTCAATGTAAAAGAGAAAGAGAAGAAAAGTATAAAGATTAGAAAATTGTTACTCCCCTTCTGTTTTCAATGATGAATGTCTGATTGAATTGGGCATGAGCTGACTTCTTGCTTGATTGATTTTTTTTAACCTGCATATCACAACTAAAAGAAAACATTGATTTTGTTTTTTTGTTTTTTAAACATAAAGTACCTCACACCCCCCAACTGAAAATAATGCATTATCCCTAATGCATGAACAAGAAAATATAAAAGATCGAAGAAGGAAAAAAATAAAAATAAGAAGAAAAAAATAAATAAAAAAACTAAAAAAAAACTCATTACTTCTGATACTACAATGGTATTAGATCTTCAAGATTCAATGTCTCAACTTCAGCCATAACGTTTTCAAGATAAGGTTTCAATCGATGACCATTTACTTTGAAAATATTTCCATTCTTGGGATTTTCTACCTTAAATGCACCATGCTCAGAGGTGGATTTAATCACAAATGGACCAATCCATTTTGTCCTCAACTTCCCAGGAAAGAGATGTAATCGTGAATTATACAAGAGAACCTTTTAACCAACATGAAAGGATTTTCTAAGAATATGTTTATCATGCAAAGTTTTCATCTTATGTTTTGAAATTTTTGCATTTTCAAATGCATCATTTCTCAGCTCCTTTAATTCATGCAATTGAAGCTTTCTATTTTTGCCAACCTCGTTTTCATTGTCATTGAATTGCTGGATGACCCAATATGCACGGTGCTTAATCTCAACAAGGAGATGACAAGGCTTTCCATAAACTAACCTATAAGGAGGCCTTCCTAAAGAGGTCTTATAAGCAGTGCGATATGCCCACAAAGCATCAACTAGTCGTAGGGAACAATCTTTACGGTTTGGATTGACTCTTTTCTCTAAAAAGTTCTTGATCTCCCTATTTGCCAACTCAGTTAAGCCACTTGTTTGCGGGTGATAAGGGGTACTAACCTTGTGAATTACACCATATTTTCTCATCAAAATCCCAACAGGCTTGTGATTAGTACTTAAAAGTGCATTTTTATCATGGTTTTATATCATCATTTTGCACGTGAAGTATCAATAACTCCTTAACCAAAGCATGTTTTATAATAATATATCTAATAATATAAGATACCTTTAATTTGTGGTAAATGTCTATTTTTAATGCAGGCCTATCACATAAATGAAAGGATTGATTGATGACTTGAAGAACTTAAATTGCAAGGATAAAGAGATGGCCAAACTTAGAAAAGAGATGTTGGTGCAATCCAAACCGGAACACTGTTCGGTAAATGGGTCATATCTGGAGCTATATATCTCAGATTTAGGTCCAAGCCTACAACTTTTATATGGAGCCCAAGATCTAAAAAGGCCATTATCAAGTCCAAATTGTAGCAACAACAAAGAAGCCCGAATCTGTCTTCCAGCCCGCGCACTGTTCGGTATTTTGGCCATATCTGGAGTTCTAGAAGTCCAAATGAGCTGAATTTTTTACACAAGAAAGCTAAGACAATTTCCTACAACTTTCATGTTTGCACCTGGCTCCAGTTTTGACGTTAGCAATGATGTTTTGGGCAGACAAGAGAAGATAAGGATTGTCACCAAGTCAAAAGTTGGCCACCCACTTATCAATTAGTCATCAAATCAATAGTTCCCAATTTTGACCTATAAAAGGAGGCATTTGCCATGCATTTAGGCATCTTGGTGTTCAGATCAAGATCATGCTCTTCCTTTCTCTCTTTGTATTTTTTGTAATGTTTATGCTTTACTTTCATTAATATCAAGTTTATGCCTTTCATTTCCTTTCCTTTACTTAGTTAACTTTTATGTTCTTATTTTGTTTATTTGTTTTCCTTTCTTTCATTATGTCTAGCTAAGTTAATTATGTCAAGGTGAAAAGGTTACACTAATGGTGGAAGAATAAGTATAGTGTAAACTTAATATGGACTTTAATGTTTGATACTAACATGTTTTATATTTGTTATCTTGTTCACTCTTTAATACTTTGCTTGTTAAATGATTAATCTTGATTTATGTTGTATAACACTTGGTACAACAAATGCTTGGCACTTTCATAGCCCATAATGTATGGTATAACCGACACCTGAGCTATGAAAGGAACTTGATTTGTTGTTAACATAAGTTATAATCATGAATGCTTGACGAGATTTACAAGTATTAGCATTAATTGAATAAGATGACTAATGTAATCATGTTAACAATATATAATCTGATTGGAACCTCCTTTGTGTGTGGTTTCCAATTCAATAATAAGAGTTTATACTATACTTGTTTGACATACCATTAGTGAAACCTCTAACCTTGACATTTGTTATTATTATTGATTAATCTTTACATTAATTTTCCATCTCCAAGTTCTCATCATCTTCTTCTTCTTCTCTTTCTTTACTATTATTAGTATTATTATTATTATTATTATTATTATTATTATTATAGTTGTTGTTCTTATTGTTATTGTTGTTGTTATTATTGCTATTATTGTTATTTATAATTGTTGTCTATAATTTGTACAATTAACCTCCCTGTGGTTCGACCCCGGTCTTGCCGGGTTATTTATTACTTCGACACTCCTGCACTTGGGAGAAGACATCAACCTTTTAGTCGTGTCAAGTTTTTGGCGCCGTTGCCGGGGAGGTAAGTTCTTGTATAAATTATAGTATTTATTTTATTTTCTCTTTTCACTTTTCTTGTATATAACTTTGTTTCTTTTCTTTTGTTTCTTTTTATTTTGTTTTCTTCCTTCTTCTTTTATTTTCTTCTTCCTTTTATTTTATTCCTACATGTGCATGAGAGTGTGGTCACGTACATCAAGTGGTAGACTTTGTAGGGTATCCTCATCATTTTCAGAAAATATGGCCGAAGAAGATAATCAATCACTTCATAATGAAAATAATGAGAATAACCGTGCTAGAACACTTAGAGATCATATGAATCCCACAAGAACAAGTGCACCATCATGCATAGTTTTTCCTCCCGATGCATCTCATTTTAATTTTAAACCAGGTATTATTCAACTTTTACCTTCTTTTCATGGTTTGGAATTGGAAAATCCATACTTGCATTTAAGAGAATTTGAGGAGGTTTGCAACACATATAATAACTTAAATTGTAGCATGAACACCATCAGATTAAAGCTTTTCCCTTTTTCATTAAAAGATAAAGCTAAAACATGGCTACAAAATTTAAGACCAGGATCCATTCGTGCTTGGGATGAAATGCAACAACAGTTTTTAAAGAAGTTTTTCCCATCTCATAGAACAAACTCTTTCAAGAGACAAATCACCACTTTCACTTAAAAACCAGGAGAAACATTTTACAAATGTTGGGATAGGTATCGAGACTTGCTTAGTACTTGCCCTCATCATGGTTTTGAAACATGGAGATTGGTTTCACATTTCTATGAAGGGTTAACACCTAAAGATAGGCAAATGGTTGAATTGATGTGCAATGGAACTTTTGAAGATAAAGACCCTGATGAAGCAATAGAGTACTTAGACTTGTTAGCTGAAAATGCTCAAAATTGGGATACTGCGGGTACATATGAGGCACCGAGTAAAACTCAACCTCATACATCTAGTGGAGGTATGTACAACCTTAGGGAAGATCATGACTTTCAAGCCAAATTTGCATCTTTAGCTAGAAAAGTCGAGGCACTAGAATTGAAAAAGAGTGGTCAATTAAAATCTATTGAAAACATTGTGTGTCAAATTTGTGAAACAAATTAACACTCAACCAACGATTGTCCAACCTTGCCTTCTTTTAAAGAATGTCTCCATGAACAAGCTCATGCTTTAAACAGTTTCCAAAGGCCCAACCACAACCCATACTCCCAAACATACAACCCTGGTTGGAGGAATCACCCAAATTTCAGTTGGAAGAGTGAGAACAACAATGCACAAACTTCACAACCACCGTTTCAAGCACACCATAATTTCCAAAATTCTCATGGATATGCACCTTCTTATGCTCCACCTTCTAGAAGAAATCTTGAGGAAACATTGCATGCATTCATTGAAAAGCAAGAGACAATTAATACTCAACTTGTTCAAAACATGACAGATTTTAAAGATACTCTTGCTAAATTAACATCTGCTCTTAGTTTCCAAGAGAAAGGTAAGTTTCCATCTCAACCACAACAAAATCCCAAGGGGCAATACAATGCAAATGCAAGTAGTTCCGGAAGCCAACACATGGATCAAGTCAAATCAGTCACTACTCTGCGCAGTGGTAAGGTTATTGAAAAACCCTCTCTTGAACCTTATGAGAAAGATGATGAGTCAATCTCTGAGGATAAGGAAGGGGATGAATCTGAAAATTGCAAAGAAACGACTGACTCACCGCCAACACTTCCATTTCCTCAAGCCATGACCAAACAAAGGAAAGTCAATCACAATTCTGAAATTTATGAAATTTTCAAACAGGTAAGGATCAATATACCTTTGCTGGATGCTATTAAACAGGTTCCTTCCTATGCTAAATTTTTGAAAGATCTATGCACTGTGAAGAGGAAACTGAATGTGAAAAAGAAAGCTTTTTTAGCCGAACAAGTAAGTGCTATTCTTCAAAACAATAATGCTTTGAAATATAAAGACCCTGGTTGTCCTACAATTTCTTGCTTTATTGGAGAGCATAAAATTGAAAGAGCCTTACTTGATCTCGGTGCTAGTGTGAATTTACTTACATATTCAGTTTTTCAGAGTCTCAATCTAGGCGAGTTAAAACCAACTTCTATAACTCTTTTACTTGCCGGTAGATCTATAAAAGTGCCTAGAGGAATAATTGAAGATGTGTTAGTACAAGTCGATAAATTCATTTATCCTGTGGATTTTATTGTCTTGGACACACAACCTATTGAAGTATGTAATTCATTTCCTGTTATTTTAGGACGTCCATTTCTTGCAACTTCTAATGCATTGATTAATTGTAGGAATGGACTGATGAAGCTATCATTTGGAAACATGACATTGGAGATGAATATTTTCAACATTTGCAAGCAACCTAGAGATGATAATGATTTACAGGAAGTAGACTTTACTGAAAAATTAATTCATGATCAATTTCCAACCACTTCCAATGAAATTGAGATTGATGAATCTGATGATTTGGAAATGATTTATTTTCAGGAAGAATCAAAGACAAGTAATTGGAGGCCACAAATTGAGGAATTGCCACCACGACCAATTAAGTCCATACCTTCAAGTGTTCAACCACCAAAACCTGATTTGAAGCCGTTGCCATCCAATCTCAAATACTCATTTTTGGGAGAAAATGAAACTTTTCCGGTAATAATCTCTTCCAAACTTAATGCACATCAAGAAGGTAAGTTATTACAAACTCTGAAAATGCACAAAAAAGCATTAGGATGGACCATAGCTGATATAAAAGGAATTAGTCCTTTGATTTGTACACACAGAATTTATTTAGAGGAAAATGCTAAACCCTCTAGAGAAATGCAACGAAGGCTAAATCCTAATATGAAAGAAGTAGTGAAAAATGAAGTCATTAAGCTTCTAGATAATGAAATCATTTATCCTATTTCTGACAGCAAATGGGTAAGTCCTACCCAAGTTGTACCTAAGAAGTCTGGAGTCACTGTTATAACAAATGAGAACAATGAGTTAATTCCCACTAGAACTGTTACTGGTTGGCGCATGTGCATTGACTATAGGAAACTTAATTCAATGACTAGAAAAGATCATTTTCCTTTACCTTTCATGGATCAAATCCTAGAAAGAGTTGCAGGTCATGAATTTTATTGTTTCCTAAATGGCTATTCGGGTTACAACCAAATTGAAATTGCATTGGAAGATCAAGAAAAGACTACTTTCACATGTCCATTTGGTACTTTTGCATATCGAAGGATGCCTTTTGGATTATGTAATGCACCAGCCACATTTCAAAGATGCATGCTTAGTATATTTAGCGATATGGTTGAACATTTTCTTGAGATTTTCATGGATGATTTTTCTGTTTTTGGCGATTCATTTGATGATTGTTTGACTAATTTAGGAAAGGTTTTAACCAGGTGTGAAGAGAAGAATCTTGTGCTGAATTGGGAAAAATGTCATTTTATGGTAACAAACGGCATTGTACTTGGTCACATTGTTTCATCAAAAGGAATTGAGGTTGACAAATCTAAAATTGAGTTAATTGCAAACTTGCCAACACCAAAATCTCTTAAAGATGTTAGATCATTCCTGGGACATGCTGGTTTTTATAGAAGGTTCATCAAAGATTTTAGTGTAATATCTAAGCCTTTAAGTAACCTTCTAACAAAGGATACTATTTTTGAATGGACTGAACATTGTGAAGAAGCCTTTGTTAAACTTAAAAACTTGCTTACTTGTGCTCCTATCATTCAACCTCCCGATTGGTCATTACCTTTTGAAATAATGTGTGATGCTAGTGATTATGCCGTAGGTGCTGTTTTGGGACAAAGAAAAGATAAGAAACCTTATGTAATTTACTATGCAAGTAAAACTTTAAATAGTGCTCAAATGAATTATACCACCACTGAAAAAGAATTACTTGCAGTAGTATTTGCATGTGAAAAATTCAGATCTTATCTTGTTGGCTCACCTGTTGTTGTTTTTAGTGATCATGCAGCATTGAAATATCTTCTTTCTAAGAAAGATTCCAAGGCTAGATTGGTGCGGTGGATTTTATTACTTCAAGAATTTGATATCACAATCAAAGATAAGAAAGGCAGCGAAAATGTTGTCGCAGATCACTTGTCAAGATTGACAACAGATTCGAAAACTGACATCACACCAATCGATGACTACTTTCCTGATGAATCTTTACTTTCTGTCTCTACAATGCCTTGGTTTGCTAATATTGTCAATTTTCTTGTTTCAGGACAATTGCCAGCTCATTGGAGTACCCAAGATAAAAGAAAGTTTTTGAACAAAGTGAAGAACTTTTATTGGGATGATCCTTATTTATTCAAATATTGTCCTGATCAAATATTTCAAAGATGCATTCCTGACAATGAGGTAAGTAGTGTCATTAAATTTTGTCATTCTGAGGCATGTGGGGGCCATTTCTCATCAAGAAAGACAACTGCAAAAATCTTACAAAGTGGATTTTACTGGCCCACCATGTTCAAAGACTCACATGCATTCTGCAAGTCTTGTGAAAATTGTCAAAAGTTGGGATCTATTTCAAAACGTCACATGATGCCTTTAAACCCTATTATTGTCATTGAGATCTTTGACTGTTGGGGTATAGATTTCATGGGCCCATTCCCTCCATCATTTGGTTTCTTATACATATTAGTCGCAGTAGATTATGTTTCAAAATGGATAGAGGCAATTCCAAGTCGAAACAATGATCACAAAACAGTGATAAAGTTTTTGAAAGATAATATTTTGAGTCGATTTGGAGTCCCTCGAGCCATAATAAGTGATGGTGGAACACATTTCTGCAACAAGCCATTTGAGTCTTTAATGAAGAAATATGGAATCACACACAAAGTTGCCACCCCTTATCACCCTCAAACAAGTGGACAAGTAGAGCTTGCTAATAGGGAGATCAAACATATTTTGGAGAAAACAGTGAACCCTAATAGGAAAGACTGGTCTTTAAGACTTAATGATGCACTTTGGGCTTATCGAACTGCTTATAAAACATCATTAGGTATGTCACCGTATAGACTAGTCTATGGAAAACCTTGTCACTTGCCTGTGGAACTTGAACATAAAGCTTATTGGGCTATTAAAGCTTTCAATTCAAATCTGGATGATGCTAGTCAACTGCGAAAATTACAAATAAATGAGCTTGAGGAAATAAGAAATGATGTATATGAAAATTCAAGAATTCATAAAGCAAGAATTAAAGAGTTTCATGACAAGAAAATACAGAGAAAACCCTTCAATGTTGGTCAAAAAGTCTTGCTTTATAATTCTCGACTGCATTTATTTCCTGGAAAATTAAGATCCAGATGGAGCGGTCCTTTTATTGTGAAACATGTGTATCCATATGGGGCCTATGACATCGAGAATCCAAAGAATGGCAATGTTTTCAAGGTAAATGGACATCGTCTGAAAGTTTACTTTGACAATTTTTCAGTTGAACATAACTCTATTGAATTGGGTGATCCTGTATATAAAGATTGATTTTATTTTATTTTATTTTTGTTTCTTATATAAATATTGATTTTATTTTATTTTATTTTTGTTTCTTTTTGAGTGATTTTTGCGAGTTTCTTCACCCCGGTCAAATGGCGGATAACGGTACTCCGTGACTTAAGTCGGTTCTTTCAGTTTCCCACAATTACTGATATCTGTGTATATATCTGTGCAATTCTTTGAATCTCTCTTCCAATTCTCATTTGAAAATGGACACTAATCTTGAAAAATTGAAAAAGTATTTTCCCGCTCTGCCTCAGAATGCGATTACAAAAATTTACCGTGCTAGATGTGCAAGATTGAGATTATTAATGAATCATGGAATTCCTGAAGATATTCGTTGGTTGATTGAAGCAAAGGTCCGATTATCAGGTGAGTCCTCTAACTTCTTCATTTCACACATGCCTGGAACAGGTAAAAGCACTTTTGCAAAGAAGCGTCGTGCAAAACGACTGGATGTCTGTCATCGATGTGCTAGATGGACTTGTAATACACAATGTTGTTCTTTAGGAATGGTATCTATAAACCGTGAAGATAAAATACAATTCATTAAGGATGGCCTGAGTAAGGAGTCTTTAGATAATCTTCTATTGACTCTTGAGACGCATCCTAGTGGAGATGTGCATCGTGCAATTCATGATTTATGGCCACTATTTCATAAAGAACATGATCGACTTAGTCTTGGGAATCTGACTAAAAAAGACCCTGTTTGCCAGTTTTTAAGAAAACTGGATGGGAAGCCTATCCCCGACCCATAGAGGGCGTTTAAGCCGTTCTTGGACGTAAAACCAAGGGAAGATGTGAGCCACAATCACAACTACCTGTACATACACATGCTTTTTTTTCAAAAGTAAATAAATAAATAAATAAAAAGAGAGAGAGAGTGTGAGACTCTAGCTGGCCTACATATAGATGTTATGATTGCCTTTCTAATTTATCATCTATAAAACCCTCTTTTCCTTCCTTTCATTTCTACTCAACCCATACCTTCAACAAATACAGAAGTGTGTAGAAATGGCAAGTTCCTCAAGTCATCAAATAAGAAATATTTGTGTTTTCGGTGGATCTAGTCCTGGGAAAGAAAAGGAGTTTTTAGAATCAGCAAATCATCTTGGTCAGGTGCTAGCTGAGAGAAAGATTCATTTAGTGTATGGGGGAGGCAGTCTTGGGTTAATGGGAGGTGTGTCAATAGCTGCATTTTTAGGAGGTAGTCAAGTTTTAGGAATCGTCCCTAAAGCTTTGGCACAAGGGGACATCATTGGAAAAACAATTGGAGAGGAACTTCAGGTCTCCACAATGTCGGCTCGAATGAATGCAATGTTTAACCATGCTGATGCTTTCATTGCTTTACCAGGTGGTCTAGGCACATTGGAAGAGATCTTTCATATTTCCTCTTGGGCTCAATTGCACATTCACCATAAACCCATTGGTTTGTTAAATGTTAATGGTTATTATGATAAGTTGTTGTCTTTTCTTGATCATGCTGTGGAACAGGAATTTCTAACATCTTCTGCACGACAAATCATAATTTCTGCTACTACTGCTGAACAATTGATTGACCAACTACAATCTTTCACTCCTGTGATTGATCCTTCCATGAGTCGCATAAATTGGTCATCTAAGGAAAGCCGTAAAAAGCTTAGATTGGATTTGAGCCATGATTTGTGAATTTTTATGTATTTTGGTTTTATTATTGTGTTTTGTTCTTTCTTATTTTTGTTACAGTGTGTTTCAGGTTTTGTCAGTGTTCGTTATTTCAGGTGATATCTTCTATACTCTATCTTTCTACCTTAGAACATTGAGGACAATGTCTCGTTTTGGTTGGGGGGAGAGGGTAGTAGTTGATAAAAAAAAAAAAAAATTGTTTTTCATTTCATAAAGCATGTGCATAATTATTGTTACTAGGATGGCAGAGTAAAGGAGTTCTTTTGTTAAAGTGACTCTTGAGACGCATCTTAGTAACCATTCTTAACAAGGTCTATTATAATACTTCCTGAAATATTCAGGTTTACAAACTCTCGTATTGTTATCACTTAATTCTGCTCATATACTTATTTAACATGTATTCTTAAACCTTAATTTACACACACACACTTTAACATATGATTGTGGGTTGCATATTGGATTATTACATTATTTATGTTCTTTTGTTAAAGGTAACAACTAAGGGAAAGGAATTGTATATAATTAAAAAAAAAACATAAAAAAAAGAGAAAAAAAGAAGAAAAAAAATGATAATAATAAAAATGTAGATAAGTTTGGTTTCGTAGCCTCCCTAACCTAAGCAATTAAGTCCGAAGGGGTGTTTTAACACCTAATACCCTAAAGTCAACTGACTTGGGAGCTATTGGCCCAACGCTTGTTACATGGGTTGAGGAGAAAAGCTTAAGGAAATCAAACATTGTACTATCTACATATCAGTATCTACGACCCGAGTTACTAAGCTCGTAGGGGTGTCTTAACACCTAATGCCCTAAGACCAACTGGTCTGGGAGTCATTAGCTGAAAGCTCGTTACATGGGTTAAAGATGCATGATGTTTTTAAATTATATGTATATACATTTAAAAAAAAAAAGTAAAAAAAAAAAAAGACAAAAATAATAATCTCATCCCAAGGAAGTTAACCTTAAACATTAGAACAAAAATTTTGTTTTCTTCCAAGAAAAGCCCCATAATTATGTGTTGATACATTGAGCACAAAAGAAAGGTTTATTAATATCTTGTTAAGAGGTATTGAGCAGATATATACATTTAATGAGAGTTTGTTTATTTGGATAGATTAATGGAAGTTAAATGATGAATACCTTGCTTTGTGAAATTTATAAATTGTTTTAACGCTTTGATTACTAGGGACTAGTAATAAGCTGGTTGAGGGGTGTGATTAGTACTTAAAAGTGCATTTTTATCATGGTTTTATATCATCATTTTGCACGTGAAGTATCAATAACTCCTTAACCAAAGCATGTTTTATAATAATATATCTAATAATATAAGATACCTTTAATTTGTGGTAAATGTCTATTTTTAATGCAGGCCTATCACATAAATGAAAGGATTGATTGATGACTTGAAGAACTTAAATTGCAAGGATAAAGAGATGGCCAAACTTAGAAAAGAGATGTTGGTGCAATCCAAACCGGAACACTGTTCGGTAAATGGGTCATATCTGGAGCTATATATCTCAGATTTAGGTCCAATTTATATGGATGGAAAGGTAAGACATAGGCCTACAACTTTTATATGGAGCCCAAGATCTAAAAAGGCCATTATCAAGTCCAAATTGTAGCAACAACAAAGAAGCCCGAATCTGTCTTCCAGCCCGAGCACTGTTCGGTATTTTGGCCATATCTGGAGTTCTAGAAGTCCAAATGAGCTGAAGTTTTTACACAAGAAAGCTGAGACAATTTCCTACAACTTTGATGTTTGCACCTGGCTCCAGTTTTGACGTTATCAATGACGTTTTGGGCAGACAAGAGAAGATAAGGATTGTCACCAAGTCAAAAGTTGGCCACCCACTTATCAATTAGTCATCAAATCAATAGTTCCCAATTTTGGCCTATAAAAGGAGGCATTTGCCATGCATTTAGGCATCTTGGTGTTCAGATCAAGATCATGCTCTTCCTTTCTCTCTTTGTATTTTTTGTAATGTTTATGCTTTACTTTCATTAATATCAAGTTTATGCCTTTCATTTCCTTTCCTTTACTTAGTTAACTTTTATGTTCTTATTTTGTTTATTTGTTTTCCTTTCTTTCATTATGTCTAGCTAAGTTAATTATGTCAAGGTGAAAAGGTTACACTAATGGTGGAAGAATAAGTATAGTGTAAACTTAATATGGACTTTAATGTTTGATACTAACATGTTTTATATTTGTTATCTTGTTCACTCTTTAATACTTTGCTTGTTAAATGATTAATCTTGATTTATGTTGTATAACACTTGGTACAACAAATGCTTGGCACTTTCATAGCCCATAATGTATGGTATAACCGACACCTGAGCTATGAAAGGAACTTGATTTGTTGTTAACATAAGTTATAATCATGAATGCTTGACGAGATTTACAAGTATTAGCATTAATTGAATAAGATGACTAATGTAATCATGTTAACAATATATAATCTGATTGGAACCTCCTTTGTGTGTGGTTTCCAATTGAATAATAAGAGTTTATACTATACTTGTTTGACATACCATTAGTGAAACCTCTAACCTTGACATTTGTTATTATTATTGATTAATCTTTACATTAATTTTCCATCTCCAAGTTCTCATCATCTTCTTCTTCTTCTCTTTCTTTACTATTATTAGTATTATTATTTATTATTACAGTTGTTGTTCTTATTGTTATTGTTGTTGTTATTATTGCTATTATTGTTGTTTATAATTGTTGTCTATAATTTGTACAATTAACCTCCCTGTGGTTCGACCCCGGTCTTGCCGGGTTATTTATTATTTCGACACTCCTGCACTTGGGAGAAGACATCAACCTTTTAGTCGTGACTCTTGCCTACTTGGTTTGGAAATGGCTTTCTAACATTACTTGAATCAGAAGTTTGGCCATATAGCACTTCCTTGAAGGCTGGAATGGTAGGACACTCAGTTGTTCTATGCCCTTTGCTCTCACAAATTACACAACTTTCCTCTTGTTGTTCACTCATGACATGCACTTTTTTAATCTCAAGAGACTTTACTTTCCTAACCCACGAGGCTAATCTAGCATTGAGGTCACTAGTCTCTTTCAATTGAAACTTCCCACTTGAATGAGAAATGGTGTTTCTAGAATCAACATGAACTGGGAGAGAAGTCTCTCATTGCTTTTTGTTTTCAGCCAACTGATCAAAAAAATCAAAGGCCTCACTTGGTTCTTTGTCATAAAACTCACCATTACACATGGTTGACACTATCTTTTTAAAATCTACGGTAAGAGAGTCATACAAGAAACTCACTAACCTCCACATCGCAAAACCATGGTGAGGGCATTGATTAGTACTTAAAAGTGCATTCTTATCATGGTTTTATATCATCATTTTGCACTTGAAGTATGAATAACTCCTTAACTAAAGCATGTTTTATAATAATATATCTAATAATATAAGATAGCTTCAATTTGTGGTAATTGTTCATTTTAAATGCAGGCCTATCACATAAATGAAAGGATTGATTAATGACTTTAAGAACTTAAATTGCAAGGATAAAGAGATGGCTAAACTTAGAAAAGAGATGTCGGTGCAATCCACACCGGAACACTGTTCGGTAATTAGGTCATATCTAGAGCTATATATCTCAGATTTAGATCCAATTTATATGGATGAAAAGGTAAGACATAGGCCTACAACTTTCATATGGAGCCCAAGATCTAAAAAGGCCATGTGCAAGTCCAAATTGTAGCAACAACAAAGAAGCCCGAATCTATCTTCCAGCCCGAGCATTGTTCAGTATTTTGGCCGTATCTGGAGTTCTAGAAGTCCAAATGAGCTGAAGTTTTTACACAAGAAAGCTGACACAATGTCCTACAACTTTTATGTTTCAATTGACTCCAATTTTGACGTTATCAATGACGTTTTTAGCAGACAAGAGAAGATAAGGATTGTCACCAAGTCAAGAGTTGGCCACCCACTTATCAATTAGTCATCAAATCAATAGTTCCCAATTTTGGCCTATAAAAGGAGGCATTTGCCATGCATTTAGGCATCTTGGTGTCCAGATCAAGATCATGCTCTTGCTTTCTCTCTTGTATTTTTTTTGTATTGCTTATGCTTTGCTTTCATTAATATCAAGTTTATGCCTTTCATTTCCTTTCCTTTACTTAGTTAACTTTTATGTTCTTATTTTGTTTATCTAGTTTTCTTTATTTCATTATGTCTAGCTAAGTTAATTATGTCAAGGTGAAAAGGTTACACTAATGGTGTAAGAATAAGTATAATGTAAACTTAATATGGACTTTAATGTTTGATACTAACATGTTTTTTTTTTTTTGGTAAGTTGACGTATATATTAAAGGAAAACGATACAAAGATTATAAGGGGCATACCCCAGATTTACAATGAGAACAGAAACGTAAAACAACAGATGGCTACATGCTAGCCACCGAACTGAAAACTCAAGACCTAACTTGATTCGTTAGGGAAACCAATACAACCAGCTAAATATCAAATGAAGAATCTATGTTATTAACCCTCCATGCTCGTTGGATTCTTTTATTTTCATCTGTTGGTAGAACGTTCCTCATCAAATCAAGCTTATCACGGATGATACATTCAATTTGATGAAAGACCAAATTCTGAGTTCTAGATATTCCAGCAAAGGTCCTTGCATTCCTTTCTTGCCAGATATGATACACTGTAGCTGCAAAACTGAGTTTACGAGAAAAATTGACAAAACTTTTGCCATGCCAAGTGATAGTGGCCCATCGAATCCATTCATCCCATCCTTTTGTCATTCTTGGAATGTTGCATCTGTCACAAACATCCCACCAGATCGCTTTAGTATAGGAGCATTCAAAGAACAAGTGGTTGTGATCTTCGTAGTTGCGGAGACAGAGTGAGCATCTATTGGGACCATGTATACCAAACCGATGAAGTCTATCTTGAGTTGTGAGTTTCTGTTGGACAGCCACCCATAGAAGAAACGAATGTCTTGGAACAGCATTCTTGAACCACACAATGTCATGCCATTCGACCATCGTATGATGAAATCTTAGTTGTTCCCAAGCTCTTTTGATCGAGAATCTGTGATTTGGTGAATCCAGCCAAACAATCTCATCATTTTGCCCTATCACAGGATTAGAATTGGAAGGAATAGCTTCTACAATGGGGTGCCATCCAATAGCGTGAGTGGTAGGAATTTTCCATTCTGAGTTATGAATCAGCATATTCACCTTCGCGTTCTTTTCCATACCTGAATCATAGATGAATCTGTCGCCGTAAGAATCTGCGAGCGGGCTGTGAGGATGCCAATTGTCAAACCATAGAGAAGTTGTCCTGCCATCCCCTATGATGTACTTCATCTTCGGCCATGCTAAGGATCTGAGCTTTAGAATCTTTCTCCATGCCCAAGAGCAATTCTGTGGCGTCTTGATTGTCCAGAAATTCCTACCTCGCAACAGATTACATCTGATCCAAGTAGACCAGATTGAGCCATCTGAGTCATTGCACAGGTTCCAAATGTGTTTCAACAAAGCAATCTTGTTCCATTCTGTTATCCTCTTTATTCCTAGCCCCCCCTCCTTTTTTGGAAGACATACCTGATCCCAAGCCACTTTAGCCCCAGTAGTTCTCATATCTGAACCTGACCAAAGAAAGGATCTCATAATTTGCTCCACACTTTTTATGACTTGCCCAGGTAAGAGGAAGAGAGATGCCCAATAGACCTGGATGGAAAATAAAACTGAATTAATCAGTTGTACTCGTCCTGCATACGAGAGTGTTCTACAAGTCCAATGTCGAACTTTAGAGGTGATTCGATCCACGAGACCCTTACAATAAACAGCCTTTAGTCTGGACGAGATAAGAGGCACTCCCAAATATTTCATAGGGAGCTCCCCCTCTGCAAACCCAAGAACATGAATAATCTCTTCCCTCTCAACATTTAACACACCGCTTAAGAAGATGTCACTTTTATTTGGATTTGGATACAGACCTGATAGATCTTGAAACTTTGTGAGCACAGTTTTGATCATACGAATTGAGTTTACATCTCCTTTGCTAAAAATCATCAAGTCGTCAGCAAAACAAAGATGAGAAATGTTGTCCTTCTTGCATCTCCAGTGGAACTTGAAGTTTTGGTTGGCACTCATCTTGCAGAATAGCCCCGAAAGGATTTCCATACATAGGACAAACAAATATGGAGAAAGTGGATCCCCTTGTCGAAGCCCTCTCCCCCCTTGAAAATAACCTGCAAGCTCACCATTGACGTTGATAGAGAATTGACATGATGTAACACAAACCATAATCCAATCAATGACTGTTCTAGGGAATCCCATTTTTCTTAACATAGCGTCAACGAAATCCCACCGAACCGAGTCATAAGCCTTCATCAGATCTACTTTCATAGCACAACGGGCAGGTCCCGTAGATTTATGATAGCCTTTCATTAGTTCCTGAGACAAAAGAATGTTGTCGCTGATTCTCCGTCCAGAGATAAAAGCAGTCTGATACGGACCTACTAAGGATGGCAAAACAGCTGTGATTCTCCCAGCTAGAATCTTAGCGATGCATTTGTACACGGTATTGCAGCAAGATATAGGACGAAAATCTGTCAACCTCGTAGGATTGGCAACTTTAGGAATAAGGGAAATTGATGTAGCATTCATTTCTTTAAGCATTCTCCGAGTCTGAAAGAAGGAGCTAACAGCATTGATTACATCCTCCCCAACTATGTGCCACATTCTTTTGAAGAAACCTGCGTTAAATCCATCCGGACCAGGGGCTTTGTTGTTCTTCAAACTAAACATAGCATGCTTAATCTCCTCCCTTGTTACATCTTGTGCTAATACATGTTGTTGCGTTGAAGACAGTTTCAAGTTAATTGCCGATTCCATCTCTTCCTCATTCAGAACCCTAGGCATCTGTTCCACTCTTAACACACGCTGGAAGTACGCAATGACTTCTGATTTAACTGCCTCATGTCCTTCGACAACCTCTCCATCCTCCTTTGTAAGTGAAAGAAGTTTATTTCTATGCTGTCTTCCATTTACTGATTTGTGAAAGTAGCCAGTATTCTGATCCCCCAAGCTAAGCCACTGTATCCTTGACTTTTGTTTGAAAAAACTCTCTTCGGCCTTGACGATAGAAGCGTAGTTACGTACAGCATCCCTTTCTCGCATGCACAAAGTTGGACTCCCATGTGCTGTATGGAGAGCCTGTTGAGCCTTATCCATTTCATCTTTCGCATCTTGGACTCTATCTGAAATGTTGGAGAAGTGAGTCATATTGAAAAGTTTCAATTCCCGTTTTAGTTTTCTTAGCTTGCAACACAGCTGATACATTGGACAACCCCCTGAATTGTGTTCCCATACTTTCCTCACCAAGGGCATGAACTCGTCATGGTCCATCCACATATCAAAGAATCTGAATGGTTTCTTTATATTCTGATAATCACCAGTAACCTTTACCACCATAGGAGAATGGTCTGACATACCCGATGGCAAAAATCTCGCTTCTGAAAAGGGGAAGTTCAGATTCCATTTCTCATTGACAAGCACTCTATCTAGTTTCCGCATAATCAGATTCTCAGGACATTGGTTCGACCAAGTATAATGCAGGCCTGAATATCGAAGATCATCCACTTTCGCTTCTTGAATACATGTTTCCAATCTGTCCATATGACCAGCCCACGAAGTAGACCCTCCTAACCTGTCTGATTGGTAGCGGATAGCATTAAAGTCGCCCATAAGAATCCATGGGCTGGACTCCCATCCATCACTACGACTCACTATATCAGACCATAATGCCTCACTTGATACTAACATGTTTTATATTTGTCATCTTGTTCACTCTTTAATACTTTGCTTGTTAAATGACTAATCTTGATTTATGTTGTATAACACTTGGTACAACAAATGCTTGGCACTTTCATAGCCCATACTGTATGGTATAACCGACACCTGAGCTATGAAAGGAACTTGATTTGTTGTTAACATAAGTTATAATCATGAATGCTTGATGAAATTTACAAGTATTAGCATTAATCGAATAAGATGACTAATATAATCATGTTAACAATCTATAATCTGATTGGAACCTCCTTTATGTGTGGTTTCCAATTGAATAATAAGAGTTTATATTATACTTGTTTGACATACCATTAGTGGAACCTCTAACCTTGACATTTGTTATTATCATTGTTTAATCGTTACATTAATATTTTATTTCAAAGTTTTCATCTTCTTCTTCTCCTTCTTTTTTCTTTATTATTATTATTCTTATTATTCTTATTATTACTATTACTTTTATTATTATTAGTACTACTACTACTACTACTACTACTACTACTACTACTACAATTATTATTATTATTATTATTATTATTATTATTATTATTATTATTATTATTATTATTATTATTCTTGTTGTTGTTGTTGTTGTTGTTGTTGTTGTTGTTGTTGTTGTTGTTACTATTGTTGTTATTTATAGTTGTTATTTATAATTTGTACAATTAACCTCCTTGTGGTTCGACCTCGGTCTTGCCGGATTATTTATTACTTCGACACTCCTGTATTTAGGAGAAGACATCAACCTTTTCATCATGTCAGGCATGCATTTAACAGGTCTTTGAACCTTTTCCAAGCTTGGTGAAATGACTCATTTTTGGTCGGAGAGAGAGAGATCTGGAGAGAGAGAAAGATTAGAAATCAAACTGTCGGAGCTAGATCTACTCCGTCCACCGTTGGATCATCCTCATTTCTTACTATGTTGTTCATAACAGCCTTCTTGAAACATTGACCGAATGGATCTTCATTCCAATCAACGAGGTGGGAGATATTGATCTCGTAATATTTCTACTGTTCTGCATTTTTAGTTGCAGCAGAGTGAATTGGGTTTTGTTGAAGCTTGATCTTCTTTGTTCGCCGTTGGATCGTCACCATTTTTTAGTATGTTGTTCATCAGAATATAATCTATAGCTTGACCGCACGGATCATCATTCCAATCAATAAGCTCGAAGATACTGGCCTCGTAATTCTGTAATTCTCTTCTCCCTTCATGAACAAATCTGAATCTTGTTGTTTCTGAGATTACATTGTTGTTGTTTCTGAGCTTAGGTTACGTCTTAGACTCAGTTTCTCTTCTTTGAATTTGGTATCTCTAGTATTTGTATGCTGCCATAATGTCCTTATGTTCTGCTGTGGATTCTGTTCCAATGGTTACCTCTAACAATGAACAACACAATGAAGTCAAGTCTGGACATATATTAAGATTAGAGCTACAAGATATGTTGAACAGCCATGGGATGAGGATTTCTCAGTTTACTAATGTTAATCAAGCTGATTCTGAAGCTAGCATAGAGAAGAAACACTCTAATTCCCAAGCTTCTAATGTTGTTTCAGAAATGAATCATGTGTTGGGTTCTAAAGTTGATGAGTTGAAGGTAGGGTCTCAGCAACAAGACCAGCAAAATCATCGCCCCAAATTGAATTTTTTAAATGCTTTGAAGGGTTCTGATGTTGATAACAATGAGGGTACCAAGAACCTTGGTATTTCTCTAGTTCGTAATCTGCATTTTGCTCCCCCTGCTATGACTGATGGTCGTGTGACAGTAGCTCCTCCACTTGATGTGTTTGAGGATGGCTGCGAACTTTGGAAATCCACCCTAGTTGGTCATTTTGTGGGTCAGAAATTACCATATCCCGTTGTTAATTCTATTGCCAAAAGAATCTGGGGCTCCTACGGTCTATCAGAAGTTTTATCTTCGGATAATGGTTTCTTCCTATTCACTTTTGATTCTGTTGATCATGCCACTAATGTGCTGGAAAGAGCCCCATGGCACATGGCAAGCAGACCTTTGGTGCTTAAACGTTGGCAACCGAACATGCAATTTTTGAAAGGTGATTTGGTCAAAGTTCCGGTATGGGTTAGGCTGTATAATGTTCCTCTTGAGTATTGGACTATTAAGGGGTTGAGTTGTGTAGCGAGTGCTATTGGGGTTCCTCTTCATGCTGATCAGACTACATTGTTGCGTCAAAGGCTTAGCTACGCAAGAGTTTGTGTTGAGATTGATGCTACGAAGATGCTGGTTAAGGAATACGACCTTCGCTGTCCCAATGGATTATTCATAACAATTTCAGCTGATTACGAATGGATACCATCAAAGTGCAATAATTGTAATGTCTTTGGACACACGACAGCGATATGTGCTACTAATAACGGTGCAAATCTTACAATGGAGGCAGAGGGTAAGAGGAAACTAGGAGCTGCGAACTCTAAATCTGCGGATAAACAGCAGAATCAGTTTCAATGGCAGGTAGTTGCTAAACGAAATAAGGGTTCTGTGAGTGGTGAGAATGGCACTTTGGCATCTAAAGTGCGTAACTGTAATGAGAATGGTTGTTCGACATCTGGTACAAATATTTCTGATTGTAATATCAATGAGAAGGCTGCTTCAGATGTGAGCAATGCTGATTGTTATGAAGATGAAAATCCTACATCTCCTCTTGTTTTGAAGAGTTCACAAGGAGACATGAAGCAGGAGCAGGGGGGTACAAGTACTGCTTCAGATCAAAGTTTAGCCATCTCCAATACATCTGATTGTGCGACGGTGAACCAGGTTCTTTTCGTTAATAGTCATGAGCTGAATGTAGATATTGACGCAATGGGAGGTGATACAGATGGGGAACGAACTGATAAGGAGTTGACGTCACCAATCCTGCCAAGCCCACAAACTCTGAATTCCACCGAAAGGGAAACTGTTAATCAGTTGGCTATTAAGGCTAGAGACTCTCTAGAGAAAAAGAAAAAGGGTTCGAAAAACTCTTCAAAGAAGAATAAGAAATCTGTCTCCTCGCCTCGGGGCACGTCGAGGTAATCTTTGTGTTGCTGTTTGTACTCCTCTCTATTTTCTTATGATTATTGGATGTTGGAATGTAAGAGGTTTGAATGATCCCATAAAGCATTCAGCATTGCGTCAGCTCATCCATCAAGAGAGGATGACTCTTTTCGGTTTGGTTGAAACTCGGGTTAGAGACGAGAATAAATATAATGTTTCTCAACTTCTTCTGCGTAATTGGTCCTTCTTGTATAATTATGATTTCTCTTGTCGTGGTCGTATTTGGGTTTGTTGGAATGCTGATGTGGTGAAGGTTGATGTCCTCGGAATGTCAGACCAGGCTATTCATGTTTCTGTCACTATATTAGCTACCAATATCTGTTTCAATGCTTCAATTATATACGGAGACAATAACGGTTCCTTACGTGAGGCATTATGGTCTGATATAGTGAGTCGTAGTGATGGATGGGAGTCCAGCCCATGGATTCTTATGGGCGACTTTAATGCTATCCGCTACCAATCAGACAGGTTAGGAGGGTCTACTTCGTGGGCTGGTCATATGGACAGATTGGAAACATGTATTCAAGAAGCGAAAGTGGATGATCTTCGATATTCAGGCCTGCATTATACTTGGTCGAACCAATGTCCTGAGAATCTGATTATGCGGAAACTAGATAGAGTGCTTGTCAATGAGAAATGGAATCTGAACTTCCCCTTTTCAGAAGCGAGATTTTTGCCATCGGGTATGTCAGACCATTCTCCTATGGTGGTAAAGGTTACTGGTGATTATCAGAATATAAAGAAACCATTCAGATTCTTTGATATGTGGATGGACCATGACGAGTTCATGCCCTTGGTGAGGAAAGTATGGGAACACAATTCAGGGGGTTGTCCAATGTATCAGCTGTGTTGCAAGCTAAGAAAACTAAAACGGGAATTGAAACTTTTCAATATGACTCACTTCTCCAACATTTCAGATAGAGTCCAAGATGCGAAAGATGAAATGGATAAGGCTCAACAGGCTCTCCATACAGCACATGGGAGTCCAACTTTGTGCATGCGAGAAAGGGATGCTGTACGTAACTACGCTTCTATCGTCAAGGCCGAAGAGAGTTTTTTCAAACAAAAGTCAAGGATACAGTGGCTTAGCTTGGGGGATCAGAATACTGGCTACTTTCACAAATCAGTAAATGGAAGACAGCATAGAAATAAACTTCTTTCACTTACAAAGGAGGATGGAGAGGTTGTCGAAGGACATGAGGCAGTTAAATCAGAAGTCATTGCGTACTTCCAGCGTGTGTTAAGAGTGGAACAGATGCCTAGGGTTCTGAATGAGGAAGAGATGGAATCGGCAATTAACTTGAAACTGTCTTCAACGCAACAACATGTATTAGCACAAGATGTAACAAGGGAGGAGATTAAGCATGCTATGTTTAGTTTGAAGAACAACAAAGCCCCTGGTCCGGATGGATTTAACGCAGGTTTCTTCAAAAGAATGTGGCACATAGTTGGGGAGGATGTAATCAATGCTGTTAGCTCCTTCTTTCAGACTCGGAGAATGCTTAAAGAAATGAATGCTACATCAATTTCCCTTATTCCTAAAGTTGCCAATCCTACGAGGTTGACAGATTTTCGTCCTATATCTTGCTGCAATACCGTGTACAAATGCATCGCTAAGATTCTAGCTGGGAGAATCACAGCTGTTTTGCCATCCTTAGTAGGTCCGTATCAGACTGCTTTTATCTCTGGACGGAGAATCAGCGACAACATTCTTTTGTCTCAGGAACTAATGAAAGGCTATCATAAATCTACGGGACCTGCCCGTTGTGCTATGAAAGTAGATCTGATGAAGGCTTATGACTCGGTTCGGTGGGATTTCGTTGACGCTATGTTAAGAAAAATGGGATTCCCTAGAACAGTCATTGATTGGATTATGGTTTGTGTTACATCATGTCAATTCTCTATCAACGTCAATGGTGAGCTTGCAGGTTATTTTCAAGGGGGGAGAGGGCTTCGACAAGGGGATCCACTTTCTCCATATTTGTTTGTCCTATGTATGGAAATCCTTTCGGGGCTATTCTGCAAGATGAGTGCCAACCAAAACTTCAAGTTCCACTGGAGATGCAAGAAGGACAACATTTCTCATCTTTGTTTTGCTGACGACTTGATGATTTTTAGCAAAGGAGATGTAAACTCAATTCGTATGATCAAAACTGTGCTCACAAAGTTTCAAGATCTATCAGGTCTGTATCCAAATCCAAATAAAAGTGACATCTTCTTAAGCGGTGTGTTAAATGTTGAGAGGGAAGAGATTATTCATGTTCTTGGGTTTGCAGAGGGGGAGCTCCCTATGAAATATTTGGGAGTGCCTCTTATCTCGTCCAGACTAAAGGCTGTTTATTGTAAGGGTCTCGTGGATCGAATCACCTCTAAAGTTCGACATTGGACTTGTAGAACACTCTCGTATGCAGGACGAGTACAACTGATTAATTCAGTTTTATTTTCCATCCAGGTCTATTGGGCATCTCTCTTCCTCTTACCTGGGCAAGTCATAAAAAGTGTGGAGCAAATTATGAGATCCTTTCTTTGGTCAGGTTCAGATATGAGAACTACTGGGGCTAAAGTGGCTTGGGATCAGGTATGTCTTCCAAAAAAGGAGGGGGGGCTAGGAATAAAGAGGATAACAGAATGGAACAAGATTGCTTTGTTGAAACACATTTGGAACCTGTGCAATGACTCAGATGGCTCAATCTGGTCTACTTGGATCAGATGTAATCTGTTGCGAGGTAGGAATTTCTGGACAATCAAGACGCCACAGAATTGCTCTTGGGCATGGAGAAAGATTCTAAAGCTCAGATCCTTAGCATGGCCGAAGATGAAGTACATCATCGGGGATGGCAGGACAACTTCTCTATGGTTTGACAATTGGCATCCTCACAGCCCGCTCGCAGATTCTTACGGCGACAGATTCATCTATGATTCAGGTATGGAAAAGAACGCGAAGGTGAATATGCTGATTCATAACTCAGAATGGAAAATTCCTACCACTCACGCTATTGGATGGCACCCCATTGTAGAAGCTATTCCTTCCAATTCTAATCCTATGATAGGGCAAAATGATGAGATTGTTTGGCTGGATTCACCAAATCACAGATTCTCGATCAAAATAGCTTGGGAACAACTAAGATTTCATCATACGATGGTCGAATGGCATGACATTGTGTGGTTCAAGAATGCTGTTCCAAGACATTCGTTTCTTCTATGGGTGGCTGTCCAACAGAAACTCACAACTCAAGATAGACTTCATCGATTTGGTATACATGGTCCCAATAGATGCTCACTCTGTCTCCGCAACTACGAAGATCACAACCACTTGTTCTTTGAATGCTCCTATACTAAAGCGATCTGGTGGGATGTTTGTGACAGATGCAACATTCCAAGAATGACAAAAGGATGGGATGAATGGATTCGATGGGCCACTATCACTTGGCATGGCAAAAGTTTTGTCAATTTTTCTCGTAAACTCAGTTTTGCAGCTACAGTGTATCATATCTGGCAAGAAAGGAATGCAAGGACCTTTGCTGGAATATCTAGAACTCAGAATTTGGTCTTTCATCAAATTGAATGTATCATCCGTGATAAGCTTGATTTGATGAGGAACGTTCTACCAACAGATGAAAATAAAAGAATCCAACGAGCATGGAGGGTTAATAACATAGATTCTTCATTTGATATTTAGCTGGTTGTATTGGTTTCCCTAACGAATCAAGTTAGGTCTTGAGTTTTCAGTTCGGTGGCTAGCATGTAGCCATCTGTTGTTTTACGTTTCTGTTCTCATTGTAAATCTGGGGTATGCCCCTTATAATCTTTGTATCGTTTTCCTTTAATATATACGTCAACTTACCAAAAAAAAAGAAATGACTCATTTGGACTACAAGAAAAATTCATCATTTGACGTTCTAAGGCTGTTGTCCTATGAATGGGGAAGTATTTTTTCAAAAATTCAGCTTGCATTTCTCTCCATGTAGGACCTAGGACGCAAGGAGTTTAGACAAAGCTTGGCTTTATCCTTTAGAGATAATGGGAACAATTTAAGCCGAATGGTTTCCTTGGTGCATGTTCTATCAATAAAAGTATTACCTCTTCAAAGTCTTTAATGTATATATATGGATTTTTAGAATCCATACCATGAAATGTGGGAAGAAGTTGAATCATGCCCGGTTTCAAATTGAAAGCTTGTTGGTTAAGAGGTAAGATAATACACGAAGGTGTACTTTATCTAGCCAGGTGAAGATACCCTCTAAGAGTTTGAAAATTAGGTTGATCATTGAATTGTGGAGGTCCATTACCTTGAACACTCCCTTCACCCTTTACATCTTCAATATTAGCCATGATAAAATAATAATAATAATATAACAATTATATGAATATGAAAGGAAAAGAAAGAAAAAAAATTTGCAAATAAAAGTAATAGCTCAAAAAAAAATACAACAAATTAAGAAATTCACTCTCCAACTAATAAGCACTATTAACAACAATAAACATTAAAAGATAATTATAAGAAGCTCGAATAAAAAGGCGGTAATACCGGCCAAGCACTTCAAATAACAACTATAACAAAAATAATCATAACAAAACAACAAAATAAACTAAAATAAATAAGAGGCGGTAATACTGGCCAAGCACTTTAGACAATAAATATAAGAAAAATAACAACAATAAACATGAAAAGATAATTATAACAAGCATGAATAAAAAGGCAGTAATATCGGCCAAGCACTTTAGACAATAAATAAAAACAATATCAACAAAATAAAATAAAATAAACAAGAAAGATATTAGAAACTAATAAGAATAGACAATAAAAGAAAAATGGTTGAACCAACCAAAATCCAACAATTAATAGTCCAGTCCACAGTCCAATATCTGAAACGTTAAGGTCAAATTCTTTTTTTTTTTCGGTAAAACCAGCCACTTCATTTTTTTTTCAATTTTTTTTTAGGCGGTAAAACCAGCCAATTGATTTTTTTTATATAATTTTTTTTAGTTTTCCAATAATCAAATCTAAATTTGTTACCTTTGCTTGCTAGCCCCTCGGCAACGGGGCCAAAATTGCTTGACTGCTTTTTATGATCGGCTTGTTTTAACTCGCAAGTGCACGAGTGTGTGATGTAGCAATTAACTCAATAAGATCGAGGTCATATCCACAGAGAGCTAGATCTGGAAATTAAGCTAGATAACAAAAAAAAACTCAAGAGAAATTAAATTAACAATAACTTGGTGGAAAATAATTGATGGATTTGTTTTCAAAGATGAAAATGTATAAGTAGATTTTAAATGACAAGAAAAAGTAAGTCTTGGTTCAAATCAATTTTAATTGTGATGTATTGGTGATTTCTTCAACATATATAAGATAACTCAACCTAATATCAACAATGCTGATATTAGATCGGAAGATATTACAATGAAGTTTAGAAAGATGAGATTGATTATTGCTTAAGAATGAACAAGTACTTTCATATTAATTAAGACATTGAATCAAGCAATCTCTATACCAAAACTAAAGTTTGTGCATAAAAATTTAAGATTATAACATTACCTAAATTAGTTCTAAAATTTCTTTGCAATAATAAATCATTCATGTAGAAAATGAAAAGATAAATATTAAGATTCATTCATATCCTAAAGAACTCACCTCAATCACCATTATCCTTGATTTGGATCCAAAAAAGAGTTTAGCCAACCATGATTATATATAAGAACACTTCAATAAACATGAAATAACTTGAATCAAACTGAAATAATAAGTTTTACAAACTAAAAAACCAAAATTTGTAAAGAAAAACACAACACAATTTCAAAAACAATTCGGACACAAATCTGACTCTAAATTTGGACAGCAATTTGACTCTCTTAGAAGATTTTTTTCAAGATGTCTATTAGAGACATATTTATAGGAAATTTCATCACCTTTCCATAGCATTATAGAACAGCTCATTTCGACATCTGAGTCAAAAGTTATGGTCAAATCATCGAAAGGTGTTCTGAAAAATCAAATCAGGACAGCTTTGCAACCACTTTGGTGCACATTTTTCTTCCTCATTTATGAGTTGTCTGCTTCTTCTTTGTTATCCAAAATAATGTAAAAATATCCCCTCCAGCTTTCCATCCATGTGCTTGCCTTCTTGGATCAATGGATTACCCAAAATAAATCAATTGTTATTTATTGTGTGGACATGTAAGATCATGGATTGTGTTTAGGCTAATTTGAAGGTTGATTTGGGGTTGATTTAGGGCTGATTTTGGGCTGAATTTAAGCATCAAATAAGTATACAAATGCACTTATTATTTGGGCTAAGATTGACATTGAAACCTTGAGTGTTTAATGGTTGAAGTTTGCACACAACATAAGGCAAGTTTGGGCTTGAAATAGATCATATGATATTCTTTTCTAGAATTTGAATAGAATTGATTTTTGGGACAAATTTGGAGCACTTATTTGAACTAAGATTTGCTTCAATCTTCAACTAATTGTCTCTTCAATTCTTTGTTCTGAATTCCGACGTTGAATTTTCTGAATTAATTCATTTAAGCTCCAAAAACCTATCCAAACATTAAAACAAACTTCATTACTAAAAAGCACAATAATTATTATAAAATAAAAGATTTAATGACATTTTTGATGCACAATCAGTAGCAACAACAACCAGGTCCGAATCTATCTTCTAGCCCTCGAGCACTGTTCAGTGTTTAGCCCATCTCTAGAGAGATACGTCCAAATGACCTGTATTTTTTACACAAGAGAGTTGAGACAATTTCCTACAATGTTCATGTTTTCAAGTAGCTCCACTTTTGATGTTATCAATGACGTTTCAGGGAGATAAGAGACGATAAGAATTGTCACTAAGTCAAGAGTTGGTCACCCACTCATCAATTAGTCATCAAATCAATATTTCCCAATTTTGGCCTATAAAAGGAGGCATTTTCCATGTATTTAGGCATCTTGGTTTCCAGATCAAGATCATGCTCTTCCCTTCTCTCTTTGTATTTTCTGTAATGTTTATGCTTTGCTTTCATTAATATCAAGTTTATGCCTTTCATTTACCTAGCTAACTTTTATCTTATTTATGTTCTTATTTTGTTTATTTATTTTTCTTTCTTTCATTATGTCTAGCTAGGTTTATTATGTCAAGGTGAAAAGTTTACACTAATGGTGTAAGAATAAGTATAGTGTAAACTTAATATGAACTTTAATGTTTGATACTAACATGTTTTGTATCTGTTATCTTGTTCAATCTTTAATACTTTGCTTGTTAAATGACTAATCTTGATTTATGTTGTATAACACTTGGTATAACAAATGCTTGGGACTTTCATAGCCCATACTGTATGGTATAACCGACACCTTAGCTATGAAAAGAATTTGATTTGTTGTTAACATAGGTTATAATCATGAATGCTTGATCAGATTTACAAGTATTAGCATTAATCGAATAAAATGACTAATGATGTTATGTTAACAATCTATAATCTGATTGGAACCTCTTTTGTGTGTGGTTTCCAATTGAATAATAAGAGTTTATACTATACTTGT
This sequence comes from Populus pruinosa, assembly GCA_026413675.1. NCBI lineage: Eukaryota > Viridiplantae > Streptophyta > Magnoliopsida > Malpighiales > Salicaceae > Populus > Populus pruinosa. The sequence goes on from CM048606.1 coordinate 8,142,864, forward strand.
TTGACATACCATTAGTGGAAACTCTAGCCGTGACATTTGTTATTATCATTATTTAATCGTTATATTAATATTCCATCTTAAAGTTCTCTTCTTCTTCTTCTTCTTCTTCTTCTTCTTCCTGTTTTTCTTTATTATTATTATTGTTGTTATTATTATTGTTGTTGTTGTTGTTATTGTTATTACTATTGTTGTTGTTGTTGTTGTTATTGTTATTACTATTGTTGTGGTTGTTGTTATTACTATTATTGTTGTTGTTGTTGTTATTGTTATTGTTCTCGTATTATTGTTGTTGTTGTTGTTATTGTTCTAGTATTATTGTTATTTATAATTTGTACAATTAACCTCTCTATGGTTCGATTCTGGTCTTGTCGGGTTATTTATTACTTCGACACTCCTGCATTTGAGTGAAGACATCAATCTTTTAGTTGTGTCAGTTGCATTTTTAGGAGGTAATCAAATTTTGAGGGTTGTCTCCAAAGTTTTAGTAAATAGGGACATCATTAGAAAAACAATTGGAGAGGAACTACAAGTCTTCACAATGTTTAATCTAATGAATGCAATGTTTAAACACGTTAATGCCTTCATTGCCTTACTTAGCGGTTTGGGTATATTGGAAGAGATCTTTCATATTTCCTCCGAGGCCCAACTGCACATTCACTATAAACCTATAGGTTTGTTAAATGTTAACAGTTTTTATGATAAATTATTATCTTTTCTTGATTATGCTGTGGAACAGGAATTTCTAACATCTTCGGCATGACAAATCATAATCTCTGCTTATAATAATGAACAATTGAGTAACCAACAACAATATTTGATTCCTGTAATTGATCTTTCTATAAGTCACATGAATTGGTCAACTAAGGAAAGTTATAAAAAGCTTATATTGGATTTGAGTCTTCATTTGTGAATTCTTATGTCTTTTGATTTTATTAATAACATATTATTTTGTTTTATTATTTCTTATATTTGTTTAAGTGCATTTCAGGTTTATCAATGTTGGATGTTTTAGGTGATTTCTTTTATACTTTATCTTTTAACCTTAAGACATTTAGGACAATGTCTTGTTTTTGTTGGAGGGATAAGGTAATAATTGATATTACAAAAAAAAAATAACTAAAAGTGTTTTCTATTTCATAAACCATTTGCAAAACTATTGTTACTAGATGGCAAAGTAAATGAGTTCTTTTGTTAAAGTGACTCTTGAGACGCATGTTAGTAAACATTTTTAACAAGGTTTATCATAATACTTCTTAAAATATTCAGGTTTACAAACTCTCGCATTGTTTTCTCTTAATTCTACTCATATACTCAGTGAACAAGTATTCTTAAACCTTCATTTTCATATACACACACACACACTTTAATATGTGATTGTGGATTGCATATTAGATTATTACATTATTTATTTTCTTTTTTTAAAGGTAACAACTAAAGGAAATAGATAGTATATAAGAAAACCAAAAAAATGATAATAAAAATGTAGATAAGTTTGGTTTCGTAACCTAAGCAATAAAGCCCGAAAGAGTATTATAAACAACAATAATAGTAATAACGATAACAATAATAATAATAATAATAACAATAATAATAATAATAATAATAATAATAATAATAATAATAGTAGTAGTAGTAGTAGTAGTAGTAGTAGTAGTAGTAGTAGTAGTAGTAGTAGTAATAGTAATACTAATAATAATAATAATAATAATAATAATAATAGTAGTAGTAGTAGTAGTAGTAGTAGTAGTAGTAGTAGTAATAAAGAAAGAGAAGAAGAAGAAGATGATGAGAACTTGGAGATGGAAAATTAATGTAAGGATTAAACAATAATAATAACAAATGTCAAGGTTAGAGGTTCCACTAATGGTATATCAAACAAATATAGTATAAATTCTTATTATTGAATTGGAAACCACACACAAAGGAAGTTCCAATCAGATTATATATTGTTAACATGATTACATTAGTCATCTTATTCAATTAATGCTAATACTTGTAAATCTCGTCAAGCATTCATGCTTATAACTTATGTTAACAACAAATCAAGTTCCTTTCATAGCTCAGGTGTCGGTTATACCATACATTATGGGCCATGAAAGTGCCAAGCATTTGTTGTACCAAGTGTTATACAACATAAATCAAGATTAGTCATTTAACAAGCAAAGTATTAAAGAGTGAACAAGATAACAAATATAAAACATGTTAGTATCAAACATTAAGGTCCATATTAAGTTTACACTATACTTATTCTTCCACCATTAGTGTAACCTTTTCACCTTGACATAATTAACTTATCTAGACATAATGAAAGAAAGGAAAACAAATAAACAAAATAAGAACATAAAAGTTAACTAAGTAAAGGAAAGGAAATGAAAGGCATAAACTTGATATTAATGAAAGTAAAGCATAAACATTACAAAAAATACAAAGAGAGAAAGGAAGAGCATGATCTTGATCTGAACACCAAGATGCCTAAATGCATGGCAAATGCCCCCTTTTATAGGCCAAAATTGGGAACTATTGATTTGATGACTAATTGATAAGTGGGTGGCCAACTTTTGACTTGGTGACAATCCTTATCTTCTCTTGTCTGCCCAAAACGTGATTGATAACGTCAAAATTGGAGCCAGTTGTAAACATGAAAGTTGTAGACAATTGTCTCAGCTTTCTTGTGTAAAAACTTCAGCTCATTTGGACTTCTAGAACTCCAGATATGGCCAAAATACCGAATAGTGCTCGGGCTGGAAGACAGATTCGGGCTTCTTTGTTATTGCTACAATTTGGACTTGATAATGGCCTTTTTAGATCTTGGGCTCCATATGAAAGTTGTAGGCCTATGTCTTACCTTTCCATCCATATAAATTGGACCTAAATCTGAGATCTGTAGCTCCAGATATGACCCAATTACCGAACAGTGTTCCGGTTTGGATTGCACCGACATCTCTTCTCTAAGTTTGACCATCTCTTTATCCTTGCAATTTAAGTTCTTCAAGTCATCAATCAATCCTTTCATTTATGTGATAGGCCTGCATTAAAAATAGACATTTACCACAAATTATAGGTATCTTATATTATAGGTATCTTATTGATACTTCAAGTGCAAAATGATGATATAAAACCATGATTAAAATGCACTTTTAAGTACTAATCACAAACATTGCACTATCTAGGTATCATTATCTGCAACCTAAGTTATTAAGCTCGTAAGGGTGTCACAACACCTAATGTCGTAAAACTAACTAGTCTGGGAGTCATTAGCCGAAAGCTCGTTATATGGGTTAAAGATGCATTGTGTTTATATATATATATATAAAGAGAAAAAAGATTATCCTAACCCAAGGAAGTTAACCTTAAACATTATAACAAAAATTTTGTTTTCTTCCAAGTAAAGCCTCATAACTATGTGTTGATATATTGAGCACAAAAGGAAGGTTTATTAATATCTTATTTAAGAGTTACTGAGCATTTATATAAATGTAATGAGAGTTTGTTTATCTAGATAGATTAATGGAAGTTGAATGATGAATACCTTGCTTTATGGAATTTGCAAATTATTTTTCTATTTTAACGTTTTGATTACTAGGGACTCATAATAAGCTGGTTGGGAGGTGTGATTAGTACTTAAAAATGCATTTTTATCAAGGTTTTATATTATTATTTTGTACTCGAAACATTAATAACTCCTTAACTAAAGCATGTTTTATAAAAATAGGTTTGATACCATAAGATATCTTTAATTTATGGTAAATATTCATCTTAAATGCAGGCCTATCACATAAACGAAAGGATTGATTGATGAGTTTAAGTAATGAAATTGAAAGGAAAAAGAGAGGGCGAAACTTTGAAAAGAAATGCTGGTTCAACCCAAACTAGAACATTGTTCGGTCATTATGTCATAGCTGGAGTTGTAGCTCTTGAACTTAGGTTTGCTCTATATGGATGAAAAGCTAAGACATAGGCCTAAAACATTCATTGAAGACAATACATAATTCTGTTATTTGGAAGTTAAAATCTTAGCAACAATAGAGAAGTCAAAATCTATCTTGCAACTTAGACACTATTAAATATTTAACACATATCTCGAGTTTTAGAAACCCAAATGACCTCAATATTTTATTTTTTTTGGAAAGCTGAGATAATTTTCTAGAACTTTCATGATTGAAGTATGTTCAACTTCTAAAGTTGTCAATGACGTTTTGTTTAGACAAGAAGATAAAGATTGTCACCAAGTCAATGTGTGACCACCCACTCAATAATTAGTCATCAAATCAATAGTTCCAAATTTTGACATATAACAGAAGACATTTACCATGAATTTAGACATCTTGGTTTGTAGATCAAGATCATATTCTTGCTCTCTTTATTATAAAGCTTAACTTTTACTTATATTAATCTCTTGTTTATGCTTCTCATTTCCTTTCCTTTACTTAGTTAATTTATATCCTATTTATGTTCTTATCTTATTTATTTATATTTCTCTTTTTCATTATGTTTAGTTAAATTTATTATGTCAAGGTAAAAAGATTACACTAATGGTGTAAGAATAAGTATAGTATAAACTCAATATGGACCTTAATGTTTAATACTGACAACATTTATAACTATTAGCATTATTCGAATAAGATAACTAATGTAATCATGTAAATAATTTATAATCTTATTGTAATAATCATTGTGTGTGGTTTCTAGTTGAGTAATAAGAGTTTATACTACACTTGTTTGAAATACCATTAGTGAATCCTCTAACTTTGATAATTATTTTTATCATTATTTAATCCTTATATCAATATCACATCTCAAAGCTCTCTTTATTACTATTAATTTTACTATTATTATTATTATTACTATTGTTGTTGTTGTTGTATTATTGTTATTTATAATTTATATAGTTAACCTTCCTGTAGTTTGACCCCGGTTTTGCCAGATTATTTATTACTTTGACACTCTTACACTTGGGAGAAGACATTAATCTTTGGGTTGTGTCAAGACACCCCTTCGACCTTAATAACTCAAGTTACAGATAGTGATATATAGATAGTATAATGTTTGATTCCATAAACTTTTGTCCTCAACCTATATAACAAGCATTGGGCAAATAGCTCCTGAGTCAGTTTATTTTTGGGTACTAGGTGTTACAACACTCTTTTAGGCTTAATTGCTTGGCTTAGGGAGGCTACAAAACCAAACTTATCTATGTTTTTATTATCATCAATTGTTTTTACAAATTATATACTATTCATTTCGCTTAGTTGCTTAGCGTATTATTTACAACCCATAATCATATGTTAAAGTGTAAATAATCAAGTAATAACAATACAAGAGTTTGTAAACCTAAATATTTCAAGAAGTATTCTAACAAACCTTGTTATGAATATTGTAAATAACCATTGAAAAATATTTACCAAGATGCATCTCAAGAGTCAATAAAATTCCTACTAACTCTACTATCCTAGTAACAATAGTTGCAAATAATTTATAAAATAGAAAACACAATTAGTTTTTTTTATATATGTCAACTACTACCCTCTCCCCCTAACTAAAATCAGATATTATTCTCAATGTCCTAAGACAGAAAGCTAGAGTGTAGAAGACATCACTTGAAACACCAAACACTAACAAACTTGAAACACACTTAAATAAATATAACAAAAAACAAAACAAAATAATATGCTATTAATAAAACCAAAAGACAAAAGAATTTACAAACGAAGGTTCAAATCCAATCTAAATTTTTTATAAATTTTCATAATTGATCAATTTATGCGACTTATAAAGGGATCAATTACAAGGATGAAAGACTATAGTTGGTTAATTAATTGTTCAACAGTAACAGTAAGGATTATGATTAACATGTTTAAACATTGTATTCGTTTGATTAGTCATCGTGGAGACTTGTTGTTCCTCTCTAATTTTTTTTCCAAAGAAAGGTGATTAGTATTTAAAAGTGCATTTTTATCATGGATTTATACCATAATTTTGCACTTGAAGTCATCACAATAAAAGCTCTTCACTTCGTTCAAAAACTTTTCTTTGTCTTGGGTACTCCAATCAGCTGGCAAATCTGCTAAAGCAAGAAAATTAATATTTTTATCATACCAAGGCATTGGACTAGGAGAAAGTAAGGATTCGTTAGGAAAGTAATCATCCATTGGTGTGATGTCAGATGTCAAATCTGTTGTCACTGTTGACAAAAGATTCGCATCAACATTTTCGGTGCTTGTTTCATCCGCGATTTCTTCCTCAGAATAAATCATTTGCAAATCTTCAGTTTCATCCAATTTATTTTTACTTAAAGTAGATTCAAGTTGATCATAAACTAATTCCTCAATATGATCTACTTCTTGTAAATCATTATCATCTCCAGGTTGCTTGCAAATGTTGAAAATATTCATCTCCAATGTCATGTTTCCAAATGATAGCTTCATTAGTCCATTCCTACAATTAATCAATGCGATAGACGTTGCAAGAAAAGGTATATTGATCAAGTAAGGCTCTTTCAATTTTATGCTCTCCAATAAAGCAAGAAATTTTAGGACAACCAGGGTCTTTATATTTCAAAGCAATATTGTTTTGAAGAATAACACTTACTTGTTCGGCTAGAAAGGCTTTCTTTTTCACATTCAGTTTTCTCTTCACAGTGCATAGATCTTTCAAAAATTTAGCATAAGAAGGAACCTGTTTAATAGCATCCAGCAAAGGTATATTGATCCTTACCTGTTTGAAAATTTCATAAATTTCAGAATTGTGATTGACTTTCCTTTGTTTGGTCATGGCTTGAGGAAATGGAAGTGCTGGTGGTGAATTAGTCGTTTCTTTGCAATTTTCAGATTCATCCCCTTCCTTACCCTCAGAGATTGACTCATCATCTTTCTCATAAGGTTCAAGAGAGGGTTTTTCAATAACCTTACCACTGCGCAGAGTAGTGACTGATTTGACTTGATCCATGTGTTGGCTTCCGGAACTACTTGCATTTGCATTGTATTGCCCCTTGGGATTTTGTTGTGGTTGAGATGGAAACTTACCTTTCTCTTGGAAACTAAGAGCAGATGTTAATTTAGCAAGAGTATCTTTAAAATCTGTCATGTTTTGAACAAGTTGAGTATTAATTGTCTCTTGCTTTTCAATGAATGCATGCAATGTTTCCTCAAGATTTCTTCTAGGAGGTGGAGCATAAGGAGGTGCATATCCATGAGAATTTTGGAAATTATGGTGTGTTTGAAATGGTGATTGTGAAGTTTGTGTATTGTTGTTCTCACTCTTCCAATTGAAATTTGGGTGATTTCTCCAACCAGGGTTGTATATTTGAGAGTATGGGTTGGGCCTTTGGAAATTGTTTAAAGCATGGGCTTGTTCATGGAGACATTCCTTAAAAGAAGGCAAGGTTGGACAGTTACTGGTTGAGTGTTCATTTGTTTCACAGATTTGACACACAATGTTTTTAACAGATTTTAATTGACCACTCTTTTTCAATTCTAGTGCCTCGACTTTTCTAGCTAAAGATGCAAACTTGGCTTGGAGGTCATGATCTTCCCTAAGGTTGTACATACCTCTACTAGATGTATGAGGTTGAGTTTTACTCGGTGCCTCATAAGTACCCGCGGTGTCCCAATTTTGAGCATTTTCAGCTAACAAGTCTAAGTACTCCATTGCTTCATCAGGGTCTTTATCTTCAAAAGTTTCATTGCACATCAATTCAACCATTTGCCTATCTTTAGGTGTTAACCCTTCATAGAAATGTGAAACCAATCTCCATGTTTCAAAACCATGATGAGGGCAAGTACTAAGCAAGTCTCGATACCTATCCCAACATTGGTAAAATGTTTCTCCTGGTTTTTGAGTGAAAGTGGTGATTTGTCTTTTGAAAGAGTTTGTTCTATGAGATGGGAAAAACTTCTTTAAAAATTGTTGTTGCATTTCATCCCAAGCATGAATGGATCCTGGTCTCAAATTTTGTAGCCATGTTTTAGCTTTATCTTTTAAAGAAAAAGGAAAAAGCTTTAATCTGATGGTGTTCATGCTACAATTTAAGTTATTATATGTGTTGCACACCTCCTCAAATTCCCTTAAATGCAAGTATGGATTTTCCAATTCTAAACCATGAAAAGAAGGTAAAAGTTGAATAATGCCTGGCTTAAAATTAAAATGAGATGCATCGGGAGGAAAAACTATGCATGATAAAAATGCACTTTTAAGTATTAATCAAATAATAAGAATTTATATTATACTTAATAATAATAATAATAATAATAATAATAATAGTAGTAGTAGTAGTTGTAGTAGTAGTAGTAGTACTAATAATAATAATAATAATAATAATAATAATAATAAAGAAAGAGAAGAAGAAGAAGATGATGATGAGAACTTCGAGATGAAATATTAATGTAAGGATTAAACAATAATAATAACAAATGTCAAGGTTAGAGGTTCCACTAATGGTATATCAAACAAGTATAGTATAAACTCTTATTATTGAATTGGAAACCACACACAAAGGAGGTTCCAATCAGATTATATATTGTTAACATGATTACATTAGTCATCTTATTCAATTAATGCTAATACTTGTAAATCTCATCAAGCATTCATGATTATAACTTCTGTTAACAACAAATCAAGTTCCTTTCATAGCTCAGGTGTCGGTTATACCATACATTATGGGCTATGAAAGTGCCAAGCATTTGTTGTACCAAGTGTTATACAACATAAATCAAGATTAGTTATTTAACAAGCAAAGTATTAAAGAGTGAACAGGATAACAAATATAAAACATGTTAGTATCAAACATTAAAGTGCATATTAAGTTTACACTATACTTATTCTTCCACCATTAGTGTAACCTTTTCACCTTGGCATAATTAACTTAGCTAGACATAATGAAAGAAAGCAAAATAAATAAACAAAATAAGACCATAAAAGTGAACTAAGTAATGGAAAGGAAATGAAAGGCATAAACTTAATAATAATAAAAGCAAAGCATAAGCATTACAAAAAATACAAAGAGAGAAAGGAAGAGCATGATCTTGATCTGGACACCAAGATGCCTAAATGCATGGCAAATGCCTCCTTTTATAGGCCAAAATTGGGAACTATTGATTTGATGACTAATTGATAAGTGGGTGGCCAACTTTTGACTTGGTGACAATCCTTATCTTCTCTCGTCTGCCCAAAACATCATTGATAACGTCAAAATTAGAGCCAGGTGAAAACATGAAAGTTCTAGGCAATTGTCTCAGCTTTTTTGTGTAAAACATTCAGCTCATTTGGACTTCTAGAACTCCAGATATGGCCAAAATATCGAACAGTGCTCGGGCTGGAAGACAGATTCGGGCTTCTTTGTTGTTGCTATAATTTGGACTTGATAATGGCCTTTTTAGATCTTGGGCTCCATATGAAAGTTGTAGGCCTATGTCTTACCTTTCCATCCATATAAATTGGACCTAAATCTGAGATCTGTAGCTCCAGATATGACCCAATTACCGAACAGTGTTCCGGTTTGGATTGCACCGACATCTCTTCTCTAAGTTTGACCATCTCTTTATCCTTGCAATTTAAGTTCTTCAAGTCATCAATCAATCCTTTCATTTATGTGATAGGCCTGCATTAAAAATAGACATTTACCATAAATTATAGGTATCTTATATTATTAGATACATTATTATAAAACATGTTTTAGTTAAGGAGTTATTGATACTTTAAGTGCAAAATGATGATATAAAACCATGATAAAAATGCACTTTTAAGTACTAATCAATCACATAAATGAAAGGATTGATTGATGACTTGAAGAACTTAAATTGCAAGGATAAAGAGATGGTCAAACTTAGAGAAGAGATGTCGGTGCAATCCAAACCGGAAAACTGTTCGGTTATTGGGTCATATCTGGAGCTACAGATCTTAGATTTAGGTCCAATTTATATGGATGGAAAGGTAAGACATAGGCCTACAACTTTCATATGGAGCCCAAGATCTAAAAAGGTCATTATCAAGTCCAAATTGTAGCAACAACAAAGAAGCCCGAATCTGTCTTCCAGCCCGAGCACTGTTCGATATTTTGGCCATATCTAGAGTTCTAGAAGTCCAAATGAGCTGCATTGTTTACACAAGGAAGCTGAGACAATTGTCTACAACTTTCGTGTTTACACCTGGCTCCAATTTTGACGTTATCAATGACGTTTTGGGCAGACAAGAGAAGATAAGGATTGTCACCAAGTCAAAAGTTGGCCACCCACTTATCAATTAGTCATCAAATCAATAGTTCCCAATTTTGGCCTATAAAAGGAGGCATTTGCCATGCATTTAGGCATCTTGGTGTTTAGATCAAGATCATGCTCTTCCTTTCTCTCTTTGTATTTTTTGTAATGCTTATGCTTTGCTTTCATTATTATCAAGTTTATGCCTTTCATTTCCTTTCCTTTACTTAGTTCACTTTTATGTTCTTATTTTGTTTATTTATTTTGCTTTCTTTCATTATGTCTAGCTAAGTTAATTATGTCAAGGTGAAAAGGTTAAACTAATGGTGGAAGAATAAGTATAGTGTAAACTTAATATGAACTTTAATGTTTGATACTAACATGTTTTATATTTGTTATCTTGTTTACTCTTTAATACTTTGCTTGTTAAATGACTAATCTTGATTTATGTTGTATAACACTTGGTACAACAAATGCTTGGCACTTTCATAGCTCATTCATAGCCCATAATGTATGGTATAACCGACACCTGAGCTATGAAAGGAACTTGATTTGTTGTTAACATAAGTTAAAATCATGAATGCTTGACGAGATTTACAAGTATTAGCATTAATTGAATAAGATGACTAATGTAATCATGTTAACAATATATAATCTGATTTGAACCTCCTTTGTGTGTGGTTTCCAATTCAATAATAAGAGTTTATACTATACTTGTTTGATATACCATTAGTGGAACCTCTAACCTTGACATTTGTTATTATTGTTATTTAATCCTTACATTAATTTTCCGTCTCCAAGTTCTCATCTTCTTCTTCTTCTTCACTTTCTTTATTATTATTATTATTACTACTACTACTACTACTACTACTCCTCCTCCTACTACTACTACTATTATTATTCTACTATTATTATTATTATTATTATTATTATTATTATTATTATTATTATTATTATTATTATTGTTGTTGTTGTTGTTGTTGTTGTTGTTGTTGTTAGTGTTATTGTTATTGTTGTTGTATTATTGTTATTTATAATTTGTACAAATAACCTCCCTGTGGTTCGACTCCGGTCTTGCCAGGTTATTTATTACTTCGACACTCCTGCACTTGGGAGAAGACATCAACCTTTTAGTCGTGTCAAGTTTTTGGCGCCGTTGCCGAGGAGGTAAGTTCTTGTATAAATTATAGTAGTTATTTTATTTTTACTTTTCACTTTTCTTGTATATAACTTTGTTTCTTTTCTCTTGTTTCTTTTTCTTTTGTTTTCTTCTTCTTTTTATTCTATTCCTACATGTGCATGAGAGTGTGGTCACGTACATCAAGTGGTAGACTTTGTAGGGTATCCTCATCATTTTCAGAAAATATGGCTGAAGAAGATAATCAACACTTCATAATGAAAATAATGAGAATAACCGTGCTAGAACACTTAGAGACCACATGAATCCCACAAGAACAAGTGCACCATCATGCATAGTTTTTCCTCCTGATGCATCTCATTTTAATTTTAAACCAGACATTATTCAACTTTTACCTTCTTTTCATGGCTTAGAATTGGAAAATCCATACTTGCATTTAAGGGAATTTAAGGAGGTCTGCAACACATATAATAATTTAAATTGTAGCATGAACACCATTAGATTAAAGCTTTTTCCTTTTTCATTAAAAGATAAAGCTAAAACATGGCTACAAAATTTGAGACTAGGATCCATTCGTGCTTGGGATGAAATGCAACAACAATTTTTAAAGAAGTTTTTCCCATCTCATAGAACAAACTCTTTCAAGAGACAAATCACCACTTTCACTCAAAAACCAGGAGAAACATTTTACAAATGTTGGGATAGGTATCGAGACTTGCTTAGTACTTGCCCTCATCATGGTTTTGAAACATGGAGATTGGTTTCACATTTCTATGAAGGGTTAACACCTAAAGATAGGCAAATAGTTGAATTGATGTGCAATGGAACTTTTGAAGATAAAGACTCTGATGAAGCAATGGAGTACTTAGACTTGTTAGCTGAAAATGCTCAAAATTGGGACACCACGGGTACTTATGAGGCACTGAGTAAAACTCAACTTCATACATCTAGTGGAGGTATGTACAACCTTAGGGAAGATCATGACCTTCAAGCCAAGTTTGCATCTTTAGCTAGAAGTCGAGGCACTAGAATTAAAAAAGAGTGGTCAATTAAAATCTGTTGAAAACATTGTGTGTCAAATCTATGAAACAAATGAACACTCAACCAACGATTGTCCAACCTTGCCTTCTTTTAAAGAATGTCTCCAAGAACAAGCCCATGCTTTAAACAGTTTTCAAAGGGCCAACCACAACCCATACTCCCAAACATACAACCCTGGTTGGAGGAATCACCCAAATTTCAGTTGGAAGAGTGGAAACAACAATGCACAAACTTCACAACCACCATTTCAAGCACAACATAATTTCCAAAATTCTCATGGATATGCACCTTTTTATGCTCCCCCTTCTATAAGAAATCTTGAGGAAACATTGCATGCATTCATTGAAAAGCAAGAGACAATTAATACTCAACTTGTTCAAAACATGACAGATTTTAAAGATAGTCTTGCTAAATTAACATCTGCTCTTAGTTTCCAAGAGAAAGGTAAGTTTCCATCTCAAACACAACAAAATCCCAAAGGGCAATACAATGCAAATGCAAGTAGTTCCGGAAGCCAACACATGGATCAAGTCAAATCAATCACTACTCTGCGCAGCGGTAAGGTTATTGAAAAATCCTCTCTTGAACCTTATGAGAAAGATGATGAGTCAATCTCTGAGGGTAAGGAAGGGGATGAATCTGAAAATTGCAAAGAATCGACTAATTCACCGCCAGCACTTCCATTTCCTCAAGCCATGATCAAACAAAAGAAAGTCAATCACAACTCTGAAATCTTTGAAACTTTCAAACAGGTAAGGATCAATATACCTTTGCTGGATGCTATTAAACAGGTTCCTTCCTATGCTAAATTTTTGAAAGATCTATGCACTGTGAAGAGAAAACTGAATGTGAAAAAGAAAGTCTTTCTAGCCGAACAAGTAAGTGTTATTCTTCAGAACAATAATGCTTTGAAATATAAAGACCCTGGTTGTCCTACAATTTCTTGCTTTATTGGAGAGCATAAAATTGAAAGAGCTTTACTTGATCTTGGTGCTAGTGTGAATTTACTTCCATATTCAGTTTTTCAGAGTCTCAATCTAGGTGAGTTAAAACCAACTTCTATATCTCTTTTACTTGCCGATAGATCTATAAAAGTGCCTAGAGGAATAATTGAAGATGTGTTAGTACAAGTCGATAAATTCATTTATCCTGTGGATTTTATTGTCTTGGACACAGAACCTGTTGAAGCATGTAATTCATTTCCTGTTATTTTAGGACGTCCATTTCTTGCAACCTCTAACGCATTGATTAATTGTAGGAATGGACTGATGAAGCTATCATTTGGAAACATGACATTGGAGATGAATATTTTCAACATTTGCAAGCAACCTGGAGATGATAATGATTTACAAGAAGTAGATCATATTGATGAATTAGTTTATGATCAACTTGAATCTACTTTAAGTAAAAATGAATTAGATGAAACTGAAGATTTGCAAATGGTTTATTCTGAGGAAGAAATCACGGATGAAACAAGCACCGAAAATGTTGATGCGAATCTTTTGTCAACAGTGACAACAGATTCGACATTTGACATCACACCAATCGATGATTACTTTCCTAACGAATCCTTACTTTCTCTTAGTCCAATGCCTTAGTATGATAAAAATATCAATTTTCTTGCTTTAGGAGATTTGCCAACTGATTGGAGTATTCAAGACAAAGAAAAGTTTTTGAACGAAGTGAAGAGCTTTTATTGTGATGACCCTAACTTATTCAAATATTGTCCTGATCAAATATTTCAAAGATTCATTCCGGACAATGAGGTAAGTAGTGTCATTAAACTTTGTCATTTTGAAGCATGTGGAAGTTATTTCTCGTCAAAAAAAACTGCTGCAAAAATCTTTCAAAATGGATTTTATTGGCCCACCATGTTCAAGGACACACATGCATTCTGCAAAACTTGTGAAAATTGTCAAAAAATTGACACTGGTCAAAAAGTTTTGTTTTATGATTCTCAACTCTATGCATTCCCTAAAGAGCTAAGATTAAGATGGACCAATCCTTATGGGGCCTGTGATATTGAGAATTCAATGAATGACAATGATTTTAAGGAAAATGGACATCGTTTGAAAGCTTACTTTGATAATTTTCCTAGTGAAAATGAATCAGCTGGTTTGAATGATCTTGTAGATAAAGGTTGATTATTTTGTTTTTCTCACATTTTCTTTTTTATGTTTCTTTTTGAGTGATTTTTGCTAGTTTCTCTCACCCCGGTCAAATGGCGGATAACGGTACTCCGTGACTTAAGTCGGTTCTTTCAATTTCCCACAATTACTGATATTTGTGTATATATCTGTGCAATTCTTTGAATCTCTCTTCCAATTCTCATTTGAAAATGGACACTAATCTTGAAAAATTGAAAAAGTATTTTCCCGCTCTGCCTCAGAATGCGATTACAAAAATTTACCGTGCTAGATGTGCAAGATTGCGATTGTTAATGAATCATGGAATTCTTGAAGATATTCGCTGGTTGATTGAAGCAAAGGTCCGATTATCAGGTGAGTCCTCTAACTTCTTCATTTCACACATGCCTGGAACAGGTAAAAGCACTTTTGCAAAGAAGCGTCGTGCAAAACGATTGGATGTCTGTCATCGATGTGCTAGATGGACTTGTAATACACAATGTCGTTCTTTAGGAATGGTATCTATAAACCGTGAAGATAAAATACAATTCATTAAGGATGGCCTGAGTAAGGAGTCTTTAGATAATCTTCTATTGACTTTTGAGACGCATCCTAGTGGAGATGTGCATCGTGCAATTCATGATTTATGGCCACTATTTCATAAAGAACATGATCGACTTAGTCTTAGGAATCTGACTAAAAAAGACCTTGTTTGCTAGTTTTTAAGAAAACTGGATGGGAAGCCTATCCTCGACCCATAGAGGGCGTTTAAGCCGTTCTTGGACGTAAAACCAAGGGAAGATGTGAGCCACAATCACAAATCCCTGTACATACACATGCTTTTTTCAAAAGTAAATAAATAAATAAATAAAAAGAGAGAGAGTGAGTGTGAGACTCCAACTGGCCTACATATAGATGTTATGATTGCCTTTCTCATTTCTCATCTATAAAACCCTCTCTTCCTTCCTTTCATTTCTACTCAACCCATACATTCAACAAATACAGAAGTGTGTAGAAATGGCAAGTTCCTCAGGTCATCAAATAAGAAATATTTGTGTTTTCGATGGATCTAGTCCTGGGAAAGAAAAGGAGTTTTTAGAATCAGCAAATCATCTTGGTCAGGTGCTAGCTGAGAGAAAGATTCATTTAGTGTATGGGGGAGGCAGTCTTAGGTTAATGGGAGGTGTGTCAATAGCTGCATTTTTAGGAGGTAGTCAAGTTTTGGGAGTCGTCCCTGAAGCTTTGGCACAAGGGGACATCATTGGAAAAACAATTGGAGAGGAACTTCAGGTCTCCACAATGTCGGCTCGAATGAATGCAATGTTTAACCATGCTGATGCCTTCATTGCTTTACCAGGTGGTCTAGGCACATTGGAAGAGATCTTTCATATTTCCTCTTGGGCTCAATTGCACATTCACCATAAACCTATAGGTTTGTTAAATGTTAATGGTTATTATGATAAGTTGTTGTCTTTTCTTGATCATGCTGTGGAACAGGAATTTCTAACATTTTCTGCACGACAAATCATAATCTCTACTACTACTGCTGAACAATTGATTAACCAACTACAATCTTTCATTCCTGTGATTGATCCTTCCATGAGTCACATAAATTGGTCATCTACGGGAAGCCGTAAAAAGCTTAGATTGGATTTGAGCCTTCATTTGTGAATTTTTGTGTCTTTTGGTTTTATTATTGTGTTTTGTTATTTCTTATTTTTTTTTTAGTGTGTTTCAGGTTTTGTCAGTGTTCGTTATTTCAGGTGATATCTTCTATACTCTATCTTTCTACCTTAGAACATTGAGGACAATGTCTCGTTTTGGTTGGGGGGGGAGGGTAGTAGTTGATAAAAAAAAAAATTGTTTTTCATTCTATAAAGCATGTGCATAATTGTTGTTACTAGGATGGCAGAGTAAAGGAGTTCTTTTGTTAAAGTGACTCTTAAGACCAACTGGTCTGGGAGTCATTAGCTGAAAGCTCGTTACAAGGGTTAAAGATGCATGATGTTTTTAAATTATATGTATATATATTTTAAAAAAAAATAAAAAAGAAAAAAAAAGACAAAAATAATAATCTCAACCCAAGGAAGTTAACCTTAAACATTAGAACAAAAATTTTGTTTTCTTCCAAGAAAAGCCCCATAATTATGTGTTGATACATTGAGCACAAAAGAAAGGTTTATTAATATCTTATTAAGTGGTATTGAGCAGATATATAAATTTAATGAGAGTTTGTTTATCTGGATAGATTAATGGAAGTTAAATGATGAATACCTTGCTTTGTGAAATTTGCAAATTGTTTTAACGCTTTGATTACTAGGGACTAGTAATAAGCTGGTTGGGGGGTGTGATTAGTACTTAAAAGTGCATTTTTGTCATGGTTTTATATCATCATTTTGCACTTGAAGTATCAATAACTCCTTAACTAAAGCATGTTTTATAATAATATATCTAATAATATAAGATACCTTTAATTTGTGGTAAATGTTCATTTTAAATGCAGGCCTATCACGTAAATAAAAGGATTGATTGATGACTTTAAGAACTTAAATTGCAAGGGCAAAGAGATGGTCAAACTTAGAGAAGAGGATTCGGTGCAATCCAAACTGGAACACTATTCGGTAATTGGCTCATATCTGGAGCTACAGATCTCAGATTTAGGTCCAATTTATATGAATGGAAAGGTAAGACATAGGTCTACAACTTTCATATGGAGCTCAAGATCTAAAAAGGCCATTATCAAGTCCAAATTGTAGCAACAACAAAGAAGCCCGAATCTGTCTTCCAACCCGAGCACTGTTCGGTATTTTGGCCATATCTGGAGTTCTAGAAGTCCAAATGAGCTGAATGTTTTACACAAGAAAGCTGAGACAATTGCCTACAACTTTCATGTTTTCAGCTGGCTCCAATTTTGACGGTATCAATGACGTTTTGGGCAGACAAGAGAAGATAAGGATTGTCACCAAGTCAAAAGTTGGCCACCCACTTATCAATTAGTCATCAAATCAATAGTTCTCAATTTTGGCCTATAAAAGGAGGCATTTGCCATGCATTTAGGCATCATGGTGTTCAGATCAAGATCATCCTCTTCCTTTCTCTCTTTGTATTTTTTGTAATGTTTATGCTTTGCTTTCATTAATATTAAGTTTATGCCTTTCATTTCCTTTCCTTTACTTAGTTAACTTTTATGTTCTTATTTTGTTTATCTATTTTGCTTTCTTTCATTATGTCTAGCTAAGTTAATTATGTCAAGGTGAAAAGGTTACACTAATGGTGGAAGAATAAGTATAGTGTAAACTTAATATGGACTTTAATGTTTGATACTAACATGTTTTATATTTGTTATCTTGTTCACTCTTTAATACTTTGCTTGTTAAATAACTAATCTTGATTTATGTTGTATAACACTTGGTACAACAAATGCTTGGCACTTTCATAGCCCATAATGTATGGTATAACCGACACCTGAGCTATGAAAGGAACTTGATTTGTTGTTAACATAAGTTATAATCATGAATGTTTGACGAGATTTACAAGTATTAGCATTAATTGAATAAGATGACTAATGTAATCATGTTAACAATATATAATCTGATTGGAATCTCCTTTGTGTGTGGTTTCCAATTCAATAATAAGAGTTTATACTATACTTGTTTGATATACCATTAGTGGAACCTCTAACCTTGACATTTGTTATTATTATTGTTTAATCCTTACATTAATATTTCATCTCTAAGTTCTCATCATCATCATCTTCTTCTTCTTCTCTTTCTTTATTATTATTATTATTAGTACTACTACTACTACTACTACTACTACTATTATTATTATTATTATTATTATTATTATTATTATTATTATTATTATTACTATTACTATTATTGTTGTTGTTATTGTTGTTTTATAATTGTTGTTTATAATTTGTACAATTAACCTCCCTGTGGTTCGACCCCGGTCTTGCCGGGTTATTTATTACTTCGACACTCCTGCACTTGGGAGAAGACATCAACCTTTTAGTCGTGTCAGCCAGCCCTTAGTCTAGGTTTTGTTTATCATGTTCATCCATTTCTGTTTGTAAATTTTCTAGAATAGGTCCTCATTAATCTTTCTATCTAGTCCTCTCAAATAATAGGTGTAACAACCCTAGCCAAACCCTTCTGGTTTTCTTCTTTTTTTTTTGTCTTAAAATTCCAAGCAAGTAATGAGGTGTTCTTGCCTTACCTCATGATTTTAGGTCATCCAAGGTAGATTTCTTATGTAGTTCTTCTTCTTTTTTCCTCTTTACTTATAGTTTTTCTTCCTTCCTTCTATAACTGCACAGTCAACCTCCTTCACTCCCCTTTCTTCCACGGCTTCAACCATGTAGTTCTTCTTCAACTCTCCTATCTTCTTTAATGTTCAAGAGGGGTACATACAACTAGGTCTGTGGGGTTTCTCTTTGGAAAAAAAAAAAAAAAAAGGTTGCTAGTTAGTTTTTGGAAAGAGAAAGGGTCACCTTACATTTTTTTTCCCCTCTTAAATGAGATGGGATGTTTGGGTGTTGGACAAGGGTTGCTCTCATCCCTCATTTGGGTTATTTTGAGGCTGGTTTCTATTCCAGTTCTTTTCTAGGATTTGACAAGATTTGTCTAGTATCTTCGATCCTTTTAAATAATATATTTATGAAATCCATGTGACTGGAACATTTATCATAATATAGTTTCATATATTTAATATCTCCTTATAAAATTTCATTTTAATATGATATACGATTTAAGAAATATATCTAATCTTGCAAAATTAATCAACAAACATTTTAAAGCTATATTTGAACCGGACTTGGTTCGTATCAACCCTTCTCATATTAATTAATTTTTTTATCTAATTTAACCCATTTTATTTCTAGATTAATTCTTTATTTTCATTTTTTAACTTGAGAAAAGTTTTAATCAAATTTTACATCTAGTATTATGAGAAGATATATATCAGACAATTATATATCTAGTTCTTAGATGTTTGAAATATAATAATGATCTTACAAATACAAAGAAATACCTTTTATGGTGCAACAAATAAAGAGAAATATTTTATATTATCCAATATTCATACAATATAAAATTTAAATGGGTGATTTTTGTATTAGTAAAACTCAAAATAAATAAATAAAAAATTGCTTATTTTACATGTTAATGACCATAACAAAAATTTAAAATTATCATGAAGTTTGAAAAATTTAAATTAGTTAACTTAAATTGTTTTTTTAATTAATTTTTTTTAATTTTAATCTTTAATATTAAATTAATTAAAAATTAAATTTTATAAAAAAAATTTATTTTTTTATATAAAATTATCTTAATTTCTTATCGCAAGTCAACTTAAATAGTTTATATTTTATTTTAAAAAAATAACATTTTTTTAATTTTATCTTACATTTACCTCCATAATTTATTTTATAAAGTTATTAGTCTCCAAATTACAAATTTAACATCATCAAATCTATATCAGATTAATTTTTCTCATAAAAATAAATTATCAACACTTGATATTTATTTTACGTTAAAAAATAATTCAACTCAAAGCAAAGGCAAATGATACATTTGGTAACTAAATATAATAATGACAAGCTTACACTAATTAATTTATAAACATGATTCATCGATAAAAAGAGTACAAATCGAAGTTGCATATCCACAGTCACCACTGCACTTGCCAATGACTTTGAACACCATAAGATAATTCTAGCCGTGCCATGGGAAGAGGGTGATGATTGGTTCACGAAAGTAAAGTCCCTAAGGTTAGCTCTTTAAACTTTGGCTAGTCTCTGGTTGCTTTGGGGCAGTGACCCCACCATTCATTCTAGCACGCGCCTCATCAAACATCCTTTGCTGAGCAGCGGCTGCTTCTTCCTCGGTCATTGCCACTCCATTGCTCCATTTACCACCTTTTAAAGAGTCATGCTGGAAGGGAAAAAGGAAGGAGATTAGAGAGTGCAAGATTTGTTAAACAATATTTATATTATGTGCTTTGAAAGCTCAACTGTAACAAAAGCTAATATCTCATTTTGTCCTCTCAAAGCTCAATTTTAAGCGGGCAACTACAGTAAAACGGGGAATGTACACAAAAAACACCTGAAGGCTCAACAAAGCTCATGACACCAATCCATTGTGGCAAAAGTAAATGAAAACAAGGCAGGTGCTGAACCAACTGGGCTATCTTAATACATGGCTTTGTCATGTGGAGAGATCTGATTTTAAAAATAACCTTTCTTGCAGAAAATGAAAAAGGATGGGGAAAAATAAAAATTACCATGGTCTCTAGCTTGTGTTGCTCATATGCAGCATAAACCTCCTCAATGTACTCTCCAAACCCAAGAACCTGTGAATCAGCTAATCAATCAGATAGAACTCGTGAATAAAAGTTGCAAAACCTTAGACCAGTTCAAAATTGCAAGCAGGCAACCAGGGAGATCTTGAAAAGGCACGTGTTTCAAACGCAGATTGTTAATCAATTCCATTAAAAATACATGATTGGCTTCAAAAAATAGAAAATAGAAAGAGGCTGACGTTGAGGCATTTACAGCAAAACAGCAGCTACTAATTAAACATAACTCTCAGGTTTATGCATGGATCAAAAGGTCTGAGACTTCTTAGTGAATGAACTGGTGGTGGAAAGATAAGCATCACCAATAATTCTGAAAATCATAAGAGATTAAAAGCAGATAGTTCGAATGAAAAGCACTTTTGGCCTCTCTTTTTTGTTTTTGAGGGGATGGGTGAGGCAGGGAATAAAACCTAGATTCAAATTATTAAAAGAAAAGGTATGATGGGTGAGGCAAGGAATAAAACCTAGGCTCAAATTATTAAAAGAAAAGGCATAGCACATCATCCCGAAACAGTATTGGAAGAACATAAATCACGGTTTGCATGCAAAGAATGTTGGTTCCAACTAAGATGAACAATAAATGATGCTTGTCAAAAACCCACACTAAGATTAAATAGGATCGGTCAAAGACCTCTAAAGCCTTGAGTACATGCTCAGGTGCAATCGTACGCTTGTCCTCTCTGCTACAAACTTCATTGGACTCTGATGATACAAGGTTTATAAATTCTGCAAAGAAACAAGTTCCTCAGACATTTGTTAAAACACAAATCACAAAACCATATGAAAAAGTATTGACTGTCTGGTAGTGAGAGAAGAAAATGCAGTGATGCAGAAAGAAATAGGGCCAGTAGAAAAAACATTCGACATTTATGTGGATAGAATGACTTAGTTTTAAATGTTATATCAGCAACCAATGAAATACTACTGAACAAAGCTTAACTTATAACCAAATAAATGTATGGCCCTTGCTTGTGATACTAAATTGGCCACATCTTAAAAATTCTAATTTAAGCATCCTATACCATATAGCGAATATTAAATTAAAAAATCTCAGGCCGCAACTAGGATTCAAGGAAATGAAAGGGTGAGCACATTATATAGGAAAACAGTTTTCTCTTGGATGTGCTATCTTCAAAATAAATGGTGTCGGAGGCAACTTTTTAAATAATATTGCAACTAACCCTTTTCCTTTCTATCCTGATATTTAAGTATACCAATCTTAACAACAGTTTCCTGAAAGGTTCTCTTATCAAAAGTAAGGGCAAGATACAAAGATGCCATTCAAGATGGTAACTTCATTTATGGCTTTCTGCCTATTGGCAAGGATCATACCTATAGCGCAGTAATAGGAAGTTGATTTAATCTTTGAAGGCTAGCTTCCAAAAGGAGGGAAACTTGTACATATTAACAGTCTCATTTCCAAAACTAACATCCTTTCCAGATTCCAACCGATGACATTCCAACAAGCATTTAGATTAGAAAAACTTAAAAGAAACTTCTAATAGGGTTTGTTAGAGAAAGAGTTCCGATACCATCTGGTGAACCACATCTCGGAATAAATCAAATTCTAGCCATGAAATAGCTTTTGAAGAGAAGCTGCAGCTGCAAACATTTGTATGGAAGGTATATTGTTTTAGAAAAAAACAAAAACAATCCCCCTTATGAGCACATTTATTTAGTTTTTTTTTTTTTTAGAAGGGACCACTAAGCTTTTGTTAAGGTATTTGACTTGTCGCAACAGCTCCAAACAATCAAATGATAATGGCACATCTCTGGAAAGTGTCACACGGAGATAACTATAGCAAAATCAAAAAGCCAAAATTGAAATTTAGAAATATTATTAATAAATATTTTATCTTATGCTAAGAATAAGTAATTTACAAATGAAGCTTTTTCTAATTGGATTTGGAGCTTTATCTCCTAAGGTCATGCCTCTCTTTTTTATTTGCCTTCCCTTTTCCTTTTCTTTCTGCCTTTTTTTTTTGTTAAAATCATGTGTGTGAACTGAACAATGACATTGTCTGATGCAGCTGCCCTATTTAAATTCCAATTGATCTAGCTGATACAAGTCCCATAAAACAAAGTACGAGCAGATAGACTAAAGGGGGCCATGCTCATTCTGTCTCTCCACATACATAAAATCATTTTCCCAAACAACAGTTTGCCTAGATGTAATAATGCAAAGAAAATGATAATCAATCAACATGATAATACGTAAAGAATTCAAGTTTGATAAAAGATGCAAAATTACTTAAATCTCACCTACACAGCACTCAATTAAAAGATCTTGAGCATCTCTGGCAACACGAACATCTGGGGGCAACATCTCTTTAATAATTTTGGTCATAGTTGCTGTAAAAGAAAATTCACAACTGGCATCAGAGAATGTGCATTCAACACCCTTTCAAGGACTACAAGGCCAGCAAGCCCTCAATCAAAAGCGTACAAGTTAAACGCACTACACTAAGCTGATACCACACACATAATTTCCTAAATCACAACAGCACCATGCCGTTGCTATTCCTACTTGACCCAACATCACTCAAAAATGACTGCAAATATGCAAGGCAATAGCAATTAACCACAAATACAATCACAGATGTCGAGACACTAACCCATAACTAACTCTAACAACACTGTGTATGAATCTCTCAACTCGTACATTTCATAATCTCTCAAAAGTAAAACCTAAGGTAAAAGTCATTTATTTTTTTGTCTACGGTTCTTTCAAAAAATAAATCTAGCACCTCCAAATAAAAAAAACTTGAAAAAAAACTGTAGCGAGCCAAACCGCAAAAATTAATAAACTAATAAACCAAGAGGAAAAAAAAATGCAAAGGATATAAATAAAACTGACCAAACAACTTAGAATTAAAATACGCACAAATTAAATCTTATAGTTTTTTTTTTCCGAAATTACCTTTAGGAAGCGAAGCATCCTCTTTCGATTTACCAACTATATCCATCGGTTCCATCGCTGAATCTAAACAAAAAGGCAAAGAATTACATAAACCCACAGATCTACAACCATATCAATTAATCGAGAGAGAGAGAGTTAACTCACCGAGTCAAAACACGGAGATAGAATCGCGTGAAACTACGGGCGACGAAACCGAGTCAACCGATTCAGTACCGTATTTACTACTACTGTCGTCGTCGTCGTCGTCGTCGTTGAGGCCAAGGGAGGGATCGAGAGAAGGAGAAGAAGAGGAGACATGGTGGTGTTGTTAATATATGATGAATTTATCATCAACTAAGGCCATGATTTGATTTCGGTGTCTGTTTCTCTCTTCTTCACGATAAGACTTCCAGGTCCTGCTCGCATACGATTTGCTCGACCCCGCAAACTCTTCCTCTCTCGTTGTAACACGCACTAACATAAGCGCGTTTTGCTTGCATTACATAATGACTGTTTGTGGGGACGTTCGAGGTTTGCTGGTGCGTGTCTCAACGCGTGCATTTGGTGTAAACTAGGTCTTGGATTGCTCTTCGCTTTTTATGTATTTTTTGGTCTGAATTTTAATTGTTTTTTAATTTTGTTTCTGGTGTTCATCCGGCGAAAGAATTGCGGTTTACAAACGACGTCATGGAGGCTTAGATGTTAGGGAATTATTATTTTTAAAATATTTTTTATTTAAAAATATATATTAAAATTATTTTTTATATTTTAAAAAATATATTTAATATTATTACATTAAAATAATATAAAAAATAATTTAAAATAAAAAAATAAACAAGGTTTTTAGCCCGTGTTTTAGTTTTTAAATTTTTTGTTTAAATTTTTTTAAGTACTTTTAAATAAATTTAATATATTAATATTAAAAATAAATTTAAAAAATAAAAATATATATTATTTTAATATATTTATATAAAAAATACTTTAAAAAATAACAATATATCTTTCCTACACCTTTTTATTATCTTTTAATATAGTCTAATTTACTTTGATACATATCTTGTCAAGAGCGTTGCATTAAGCTGGGCTAAAAAAATTATTATTATAATAAAAATAATTTATAATATATAAAATTATTTAATATTATTATTAAATTTAATTTATTAAGTAAATTTTAAAATTTTTTAACTAAATTTTTTATTTAATTTAAATTTAAAATTAAACTACGAGTAAATTGCATGTAATTCATATAAATTTAATAGATATTAATACAATTTAAAAACTAGTAAAAAAATAATTTGATTAAAAAAATCAAAATAATTATTTTTTTAATATTTAGATAGCAACATATTGTATCAATATAAACTTTGCAACATAACCCACCAAATTTGTTATTTGGGTTATTTACTTTATTAGGTTTAAAAACTATATTTTAAATTATTTTTATTTAATTATATAATAATAAAAATAAATATTCATAAAATCAAATACAAAATAAATATCAAAATATTTAATTGAGACTAAAATATTTTTATAGAAAGTAAATCGTATTAATTTATGAAGATAAATTTAAAATTAAGTAAATATTGAAGAATAAAATTGAAAAAAAATAAAACAAAGTAAAGAGAGGGTGAAAAAATACCAACAAAAAACCATCATCTTCATTGTTTATATATAACATTTATGAATGACTAGTTATAGTTATTGACATGATCAAAAGATTGATGTTTTCTCCCAGGTACAAGAGTGTCGACGTAATAAATAACCCGACAAGACAAGGATTGAACTACAAGAAAGTTAATTATATAAATTATAAACAATAACAATATAACAACAACAACAACAACAACAACAACAACAACAATAATAGTAATAGTAATAGTAATAGTAATACTAGTAGTAGTAGTAGTAAGAAGAAGAAAAAAAAAAAGAACTTGATGAGAACTTTGAGATGAAATAATGATAACAACAAATGTCAAGGTTAGATGATCCACTAATGGTATTTCAAACAAGTATAGTATAAACTTTTATTACTCAAATGGAAAGCACACATAAAGGTTCCAATCAGATTATAAATTGTTAGCATGATTATATTACTTATCTTATTCGAAAAATGCTAATACTTGTAAATATTGTCAGGCATTCATGATTATTGACATCACCAAAAGATTGATGTCATCTCTCAAGTGCAAGAGTGTCGAAGTAATAAATAACCCGGCAAGATCAGGATCGAACCATAGGGAGGTTAATTGTATAAATTATAGATGACAATAATACAACAACAACAACAACAATAATAGTAGTAGTAATCGTAATAATAGTAGTAGTAGTAGTAATAGTAATAATAATAATAATAATAATAATAATATAGAAGTTGATGAAAACTTTGAGATGGAAGATTAACGTAAGGATTAAACAATGATAACAACAAATGTTAAGGTTAGAGGATCCACTAATGGTATTTCAAATAAGTATAATATAAACTATTATTACTCAAATGGAAACCTCACACAAAGGAGGTTCTAATCAGATTATAAATTGTTAGCATGATTGTATTAGTTATCTTTTTCGAATAATGCTAATATTTGTAAATATTGTTAGACATTTATGCTTATAACTTATGTTAACAGAAAATCAAGTTCCTTTCAAAGCTCAGGTGTTAGTTATACCGTATAGTATGGGCTATGAAAGTGCTAAGCATTTGTTGTACCAAGTGTTATACAACATAAATCTATATTAGTCATTTAACAAGCAATGTATTAAATAGTGAATAAGATAATAAATACAAAACATGTTAGTATCAAACATTAAGGTCCATGTTGAGTTTACACTATACTTATTGTTACATCATTAGTTTAACCTTTTCACTTTCACATAATAAACTTAACTAAACATTATGAAAGAAAAATAAATAAATAAACAAGATAATAACATAAATAAGATGAAAGTTAATTAAGTAAAGGAAAGGAAATGAAAGACATAAACAAGATATTAATGAAAATAAAACTAAGCAATACAAAGAGACCAAGATGTCTAAATGCATAGCAAATGCCTCCTTTTATAGGCCAAAATTAAAAAAAATATTGTTTTGATGACTAATTGATGAGTGGGTGATCAACTCTTGACTTTGTGACAATCTTTATCTTCTCTTGTCTGCCCAAAACATCATTAATAACGTTAGAATTGGAACCACTTGAACAATAAAAGTTGTAAAAAAATTATCTCAACTTTCCATGAAAAAAAATAGAGGTCATTTCGACTTCTACAAACTCTAGATATGGGCCAAAAACTAAATAGTGCTCGGACTGCAGGACAGATTCGGACTTCTTTGTTATTGCTATAATTTGGACTTGAAAATGACTTTTTTAAATCTTGGGCTTCATATGAAAGTTATAGGTGATTAGTACTTAAAAGTGCATTTTTATCATGGATTTATATCATCATTTTGCACTTGAAGTATCAATAACTCCTTAACTAAAGCATGTTTTATAATAATATATCTAATAATATAAGATACCTTTAATTTATGGTAAATGTTCATTTTAAATACAAGCCTATCACGTAAATGAAAGGATTGATTGATGACTTTAAAAACTTAAATTGCAAGGGCAAAGAGATGACCAAAATTAGAAAAGAGATGTCGGTGCAATCCAAACTGGAACACTATTCGGTAATTGGGTCATATCTGGAGCTATAGATCTCAGATTTAGGTAAAAAGGTTACACTAATGGTGTAAGAATAAGTATAGTGTAAACTTAATATGGACTTTAATGTTTGATACTAACATGTTTTATATTTGTTATCATATTCACTCTTTAATACTTTGCTTGTTAAATAACTAATCTTGATTTATGTTGTTTGATTGTGCATCAAAAGTGTCATTAAGTCTCTTGTTTTACATATGTATTTATTGTTTTTATTTAGTTGTTTTTATAATAATTGATGTGTTTTTTAGTAATGAAGTTTGTTTTAATGTTTCGATAGGTTTTTGGAGCTTAAATGAATTAATTCAGAAAATTCAACATCGGAATTCAGAACAAAGAATTGAAGAGACATTTAGTTGAAGATTGAAGCAAATCTTGGTTCAAATAAGTGCTCCAAATTTGTCCCAAAAATCAATTCTATTCCAATTCTAGAAAAGAATATCATATGATTTATTTCAAGCCCAAACTTGCCTTATGTTGTGTGCAAACTTCAACCATTAAACACTCAAGGTTTCAATGTCAATCTTAGCCCAAATAATAAGTATATTTGTATACTTATTTGATGCTCAAATTCAACCCAAAAATCAGCCCCAAATCAACCTTCAAATCAACCCAAACACAATCCATGATCTTACATGTCCACACAACAAATAACAATTGATTTATTTTGGGTAATCCATTGGTTCAAGAAGGCAAGCACATGGATGGAAAGCTGGAGGGGATATTTTAACATTATTTTGGGTCAAAAAGAAGAAGGAGACACCTCATAAATGAGGAAGAAAAACGTGCACCAAAGTAGTTGTAAAGCTGTCTTGATTTGATTTTTCAGAATACCTTTCGGTGTTTTGCCCATAACTTTTGACTCAGGTGTCCAAATGAGCTGTTCTTTAATGATCTGGAAAGGTGACAGAATTGCCTATAAATATGTCTCTAATAGACTTCTCCAAAAAAAGCTTCTAAGAGGGTCGAATTGCTGTCCAAAGTTAGAGTCAGATTTGTGTCCGAATTTTTCTGAAATTGTATTGTGTTCTTCTTTATAGATTTCGGTTCTTTAGTTTGTAAAACTTATTTTTTCAGTTGGATTCAAGTTCTTTCATGTTTATTGAAGTGTTCTTATATATAATCATGGTTGGCTAAACTCTTTCTTGGATCCAAATCAAGGATAATGGTGATTGAGGTGAGTTCTTTAGGATATGAATGAATCTTAATGTTTATCTTCTTATTTTCTTCATGAATGATTTATTATTGTAAAGAAATTTTAGAAATCATTTAGGTAATGTTATAATCTTGAATTTTTATGCACAAACTTTTGTTTTGGTATAGAGATTGCTTGATTCAATGTCTTACTTAATATGAAAGTACTTGTTCATTCTTAAGCAATAATCAATCTTCATCTTTCTAATCTTCATTGTAATATCTTCCGATCTAATATCACCATCGTTGAGATTAGGTTGAGTTATCTTATATATGTTGAAGAAATCACCAATACATCACCATTAAAATTGATTTGGACCAAGACTTACTTTTCTTGTCATTTAAAATCTATTTACATTTTTTTTTATCTTTGAAAACAAATCCATCAATTATTTTCAACCAAGTTATTGTTAATTTAATTTCTCTTGAGTTTTTTTTTGTTACTTAGCTTAATTTCCAGATCTAGCTCTCTGTGGATATGACCTCGATCTTACCGAGTTAATTGCTACATCGCACACTCGTGCACTTGCGAGTTAAAACAAGCCGATCATAAAAAGCGGTCAAGCAATTTTGGCGCCGTTGCCGGGGAGCTAGCAAGCAAAGGTAACAAATTTAGATTTGATTATTGGAAAACTAAAAAAAATCATATAAAAAAAATTTAATTGGCTGGTTTTACCGCCTAAAAAAAAAATTAAAAAACAAATCAAGTGGCTGGTTTTACCGCCTAAAAAAAATTTGACCTTAACGTTTCGGATATTGGACTATGGACTGGACTATTAATTGTTGGATTTTGGTTGGTTCAACCATTTTTCTTTTATTGTCTATTCTTATTAGTTTCTAATATTTTTCTTGTTTATTTCATTTTATTTTGTTGATATTGTTTTTATTTATTGTCTAAAGTGTTTGGCCGGTATTACCGCCTTTTTATTCATGCTTGTTATAATTATCTTTTAATGTTTATTGTTGTTATTTTTCTTATATTTATTGTCTAAAGTGCTTGGCCGATATTACCGCCACTTGTTTATTTCATTTTATTTTGTTATTTTGTTATGATTATTTTTCTTATATTTATTATTTAAAGTGCTTGGCTGGTATTACCGCCTTTTTATTCAAGCTTGTTATAATTATCTTTTAATGTTTATTGTTGTTAATAGTCTTTATTAGTTGGAGAGTGAATTTCTTAATTTGTTGTATTTTTATTTTTGAGCTATTACTTTTATTTGCAATTTTTTTTCTTTTTCTTTCCTTTCTTTTCATATTCATATAATTGTTATATTATTATTATTATTATTATTTTATCATGGCTAATGTTGAAGATGTAGAGGGTGAAGGGAGTGTTCAAGGTAATGGACCTCCACAATTCAATGATCAACCTAATTTTCGAACTCTTAGAGAGTATCTTCACCTGGCTAGACAAAGTACACCTTCGTGTATTATCTTACCTCTTAACCAACAAGCTTTCAATTTGAAACCGGGCATGATTCAACTTCTTCCCACATTTCATGGTATGGATTCTGAAAATCCATACATACATATTAAAGACTTTGAAGAGGTATGTAATACTTTTATTGATAGAACATGCACCGAGGAAACCATTCGGCTTAAATTGTTCCCATTCTCTCTAAAGGATAAAGCCAAGCTTTGGCTAAACTCCTTGCGTCCTAGGTCTATAGGTACATGGAGAGAAATGCAAGCTGAATTTTTGAAAAAATACTTCCCCACTCATAGGACAGCAGCCTTACAACGTCAAATGATGAATTTTTCTTGTAGTTCAAATGAGTCATTTCACCAAGCTTGGGAAAGGTTCAAAGACTTGTTAAATGCATGCCCTCACCATGGTTTTGAGATGTGGAGGTTAGTGAGTTTCTTTTATGACTCTCTTACCGCAGATTTTAAAAAGCTAGTGTCAACCATGTGTAATGGTGAGTTTTATGACAAAGAACCAAGTGAGGCCTTTGATTTTTTTGATCAATTGGCTGAAAACACAAAGCAATGGGAGACTTCTCTCCCAGTTCATGTTGAGTCTAGAAACACCATTTCTCATTCAAGTGGGAAGTTTCAATTGAAAGAGACTGATGACCTCAATGCTAGATTAGCCTTATTGGCTAGGAAAGTAGAGTCTCTTGAGATTAAAAAAGTACATGTTATAAGTGAACAACAAGAAGAAAGTTGTGTTGTTTGTGAGAGCAAAGGGCATAGGACAACTGAGTGTCCTACCATTCCAGCCTTCAAGTAAGTGCTATATGGCCAAACTTCTGATTCAAGTAATGTAAGAAAGCCATTTCCAAACCAAGTAGGCAATCCCTACTCTAAGACCTATAATCCTGGATGGAGGAACCACCCAAATTTTGGATGGAGAAATGAGGGCTCTTCAGTACCTCAAACATTTCAACCTCCACCCCAACCATTTCATGCTCCCACACATAACACATACCAACCACCTCATAAGAGATCCTTAGAGGATACTCTTCAACAATTCATGCAAACGCAAGGAGGAATCAACAACCAAGTTTACAAATTCCAAGACCAGACCAATAGGACCTTAGATGACATTCGAAGTCAACTAACTAAGTTGACTCAATCACTAAGCATTCAAGAGAAGGGAAAAATCCCAGCTCAACCAATGCCCAATCCTAGAGGTCAGGTACACATGAGTGAATCCTCACCTAGTGAACCTTCAAACCATGAACAAGTCCAAGCACTACCCTTAGAAGTGGAAAGATTGTTGACAAAGGTGTAGGTTTTAGGATTCCTAAAGGTATTGTAGAGGACAAATCTAGGGAAGGTGAAGAGGGAATCAAAACACAAGTGACAAATGAGAGTTTGAGTGACAAAGAAGGTGAGATAAATGAGAAAGGGATGAGTGAGAAAGGAGATGATTCAAGAAAAATTGGAGTCAAAATGAGTGATTTAGAATTTGTTCCTAGAGCACCATTTCCATAAAGGTTAGGGAAACCTAAACAAGATCTTATGAACTCAGAAATCTATGAATTGTTCAAACAAGTGAAAGTCAATATTCCACTCCTTGATGCAATTAAACAAGTTCCATCTTATGCAAAGTTTCTTAAGGATTTATGCACAGTCAAAAGGAGATTGAATGTGAAAGAAAGAGCTTTTCTGACTGAACATGCTAGTGCCATCATCCAGTTTAAGACCCCTCCCAAATACAAAGATCCTGGTTGTCCTACCATTTCATGCATTATTGGAAGTCATAAGATAGATCAAGCTTTGTTGGATTTAGGAGCAAGTGTGAATTTAATACCCTACACTGTTTACGAACAATTAGGTTTAGGAGAAATCAAGCCTACTCGAATCACCCTTCAATTAGCTGATAGGTCAATCAAGATTCCCAGGGGTATCGTTGAGGATGTGTTGGCCCAA
This sequence comes from Populus pruinosa, assembly GCA_026413675.1. Lineage (NCBI taxonomy): Eukaryota > Viridiplantae > Streptophyta > Magnoliopsida > Malpighiales > Salicaceae > Populus > Populus pruinosa. Next base: position 8,174,894 of record CM048606.1, read on the forward strand.
GTAGATAAATTCTACTTTCCTGTTGATTTTGTAGTATTAGACACCGCACCAATTCAAGGTTCTAATACCCCCATCCCAGTCATCTTAGGGAGACCTTTCCTAGCTACATCCAATGCCTTCATTAACTGTAGGAATGGGGTGATGAAATTGTCTTTTGGGAATATGACTGTGGAGATGAACATATTCAATGTCTCCAAACAAATCGGGAAACATGAGGACATTAGAGAGGTAGATTTCATCCAAACAGTTTGTCAAGAACACTTTGAGAGAGTGTGGATCAAGGATCCATTGGAGAGAACTTTAATTCATGATGAAAGATTTTGTTCTTTGGAATGTGTTGATGAGGAAGTAAGAGAACTCGAGACTTATCTAGATCCAATGCCTATTATGTCAATAGGTCAATGGACCCCATCATTTGAGCCTTTGATTTCACCCCAAGTGAAAGTTGAGGAATCTCTTGTCCAGTGACACGACAAAAATGTTGATGTCTTCTCCCAAGTGCAGGAGTGTCGAAGTAATAAATAACCCGGCAAGACCGGGGTCGAACCACAGGGAGGTTAATTGTACAAATTATAAACAACAATTATAAAACAACAATAACAACAACAACAATAGTAATAATAATAATAATAATAATAATAATAATAATAATAATAATAATAATAGTAGTAGTAGTAGTAGTAGTAGTAGTAGTAGTAGTAGTACTAATAATAATAATAATAATAATAATAATAATAATAATAAAGAAAGAGAAGAAGAAGAAGATGATGATGATGAGAACTTGGAGATCAAATATTAATGTAAGGATTAAGCAATAATAATAACAAATGTCAAGGTTAGAGGTTCCACTAATGGTATATCAAACAAGTATAGTATAAACTCTTATTATTGAATTGGAAACCACACACAAAGAAGGTTCCAATCAGATTATATATTGTTAACATGATTACATTAGTCATCTTATTCAATTAATGCTAATACTTGTAAATCTCGTCAAGCATTCATGATTATAACTTATGTTAACAACAAATCAAGTTCCTTTCATAGCTCAGGTGTCGGTTATACCATACATTATGGGCTATGAAAGTGCCAAGCATTTGTTGTACCAAGTGTTATACAACATAAATCAAGATTAGTCATTTAACAAGCAAAGTATTAAAGAGTGAACAAGATAACAAATATAAAACATGTTAGTATCAAACATTAAAGTCCATATTAAGTTTACATTATACTTATTCTTACACCATTAGTGTAACCTTTTCACCTTGACATAATTAACTTAGCTAGACATAATGAAAGAAAGCAAAATAGATAAACAAAATAAGAACATAAAAGCTAACTAAGTAAAGGAAAGGAAATGAAAGGCATAAACTTGATATTAATGAAAACAAAGCATAAAAAATACAAAGAGAGAAAGGAAGAGCATGATCTTGATCTGAACACCAAGATGCCTAAATGCATGGCAAATGCCTCCTTTTATAGGCCAAAATTGGGAACTATTGATTTGATGACTAATTGATAAGTGGGTGGCCAACTTTTGACTTGGTGACAATCCTTATCTTCTCTTGTCTGCCCAAAACGTCATTGATAACGTCAAAACTGGAGCCAGGTGCAAACATGAAAGTTGTAGGCAATTGTCTCAGCTTTCTTGTGTAAAAAATTCAGCTCATTTCGACTTCTAGAACTCCAGATATGGCCAAAATACCGAACAGTGCTCGGGCTGGAAGACAGATTCGGGCTTCTTTGTTGTTGCTACAATTTGGACTTGATAATGGCCTTTTTAGATCTTGGGCTCCATATGAAAGTTGTAGGCCTATGTCTTACCTTTCCATCCATATAAATTGGACCTAAATCTGAGATCTGTAACTCCAGATATGGCCCAATTACCGAATAGTGTTCCGGTTTGGATTGCACCGACATCTCTTCTCTAAATTTGACCATCTCTTTATCCATGCAATTTAAGTTCTTCAAGTCATCAATCAATCCTTTCATTTATGTGATAGACCTGCATTAAAAATAGACATTTACCACAAATTATAGGTATCTTATATTATTAGATACATTATTATAAAACATATTTTAGTTAAGGAGTTATTGATACTTCAAGTGCAAAATGATGATATAAAACCATGATAAAAATGCACTTTTAAGTACTAATCACACCCCTCAACCAGCTTATTACTAGTCCCTAGTAATGAAAGCGTTAAAACAATTTGCAAATTTCACAAAGCAAGGTATTCATCATTTAACTTCCATTAATCTATCCAGATAAACAAACTCTCATTAAATTTATATATCTGCTCAATACCACTTAACAAGATATTAATAAACCTTTCTTTTGTGCTCAATGTATCAACACATAATTATGGGGCTTTTCTTGGAAGAAAACAAAATGTTTGTTCTAATGTTTAAGGTTAACTTCCTTGGGTTGGGATTACTATTTTTGTCTTTTTTTTTTTTAACTCTATATACATATACTTTAAAAACATCATGCATCTTTAACCCATGTAACGAGCTTTCAGCTAATGACTCCCAGACCAGTTGGTCTTAGGGCATTAGGTGTTAAGACACCCCTACAAGCTTAGTAACTCGGGTCGTAGATACTGATATGTAGATAGTGCAATGTTTGATTTCTTTAAGCTTTTCTCCTCAACCCATATAACAAGCGTTGGGCCAATAGCTCCCAAGTCAGTTGACTTTAGGGTATTAGGTGTTAAAACACCCCTTCGGGCTTAATTGCTTAGGTTAGGGAGGCTACGAAATCAAACTTATCTACATTTTTATTATCATCATTTTTTATTATTTTTTTTTCTTTTTTTTTTCATGTTTTTTTTTTTAATTATATACAATCCCTTTCCCTTAGTTGTTACCTTTAACAAAAGAACATAAATAATGTAATAATCCAACATGCAACCCACAATCATATGTTAAAGTGTGTGTGTGTAAATTAAGGTTTAAGAATACATGTTAAATAAGTATATGAGCAGAATTAAGTGGTAACAATACGAGAGTTTGTAAACCTGAATATTTAAGGAAGTATTATAATAGACCTTGTTAAGAATGGTTACTAAGATGCGTCTCAAGAGTCACTTTAACAAAAGAGCTCCTTTACTCTGCCATCCTAGTAACAACAATTATGCACATGCTTTATGAAATGAAAAACATTTTTTTTTTTTATCAACTACTACCCTCTCCCCCCAACCAAAACGAGACATTGTCCTCAATGTTCTAAGGTAGAAAGATAGAGTATAAAAGATATCACCTGAAATAACGAACACTGACAAAACCTGAAACACACTGAAACAAAAATAAGAAATAACAAAACATAATAATAAAACCAAAAGACACAAAAATTCACAAATGAAGGCTCAAATCCAATCTAAGCTTTTTACGGCTTCCCGTAGATGACCAATTTATACGACTCATGGAAGGATCAATCACAGGAATGAAAGATTGTAGTTGGTCAATCAATTGTTCAGCAGTAGTAGCAGAGATTATGATTTGTCGTGCAGAAGATGTTAGAAATTCCTGTTCCACAGCATGATCAAGAAAAGACAACAACTTATCATAATAACCATTAACATTTAACAAACCTATGGGTTTATGGTGAATGTGCAATTGAGCCCAAGAGGAAATATGAAAGATCTCTTCCAATGTGCCTAGACCACCTGGTAAAGCAATGAAAGCATCAGCATGGTTAAACATTGCATTCATTCGAGCCGACATTGTGGAGACTTGAAGTTCCTCTCCAATTGTTTTTCCAATGATGTCCCCTTGTGCCAAAGCTTCAGGGACGTCTCCTCAAACTTGACTACCTCCTGAAAATGCAGCTATTGACACACCTCCCATTAACCCAAGACTGCCTCCCCCATACACTAAATGAATCTTTCTCTCAGCTAGCACCTAACCAAGATGATTTGCTGATTCTAAAAACTCCTTTTCTTTTCCAGGACTAGATCCACCGAAAACACAAATATTTCTAATATGATGACTTGAGGAACTTGCCATTTCTACACACTTCTGTATTTGTTGAATGTATGGGTTGAGTAGAAATGAAGGAAGAGAGGGTTTTATAGATGAGAAATTAAAAAGGCAATCATAACACCTATATGTAGGCCAGCTGGAGTCTCACACTCTCTCTCTCTCTTTTTATTTATTTATTTATTTACTTTTGAAAAAAACATGTGTATGTACAGGTAGTTGTGATTGTGGCTCACATCTTCCCTTGGTTTTACGTCCAAGAACGGCTTAAACGCCCTCTATGGGTCGGGGATAGGCTTCCCATCCAGTTTTCTTAAAAACTGGCAAATAGGGTCTTTTTTAGTCAGATTCCCAAGACTAAGTCGATCATGTTCTTTATGAAATAGTGGCCATAAATCATAAATTGCACGATGCACATCTCCACTAGGATGTGTCTCAAGAGTCAATAGAAGATTATCTAAAGACTCCTTACTCAGGCCATCCTTAATGAATTGTATTTTATCTTCACGGTTTATAGATACCATTCCTAAAGAACGACATTGTGTATTACAAGTCCATCTAGCACAACGATGACAGACATCCAGTCGTTTTGCACGACGCTTCTTTGCAAAAGTGCTTTTACCTGTTCCAGGCATGTGTGAAATGAAGAAGTTAGAGGACTCACCTGATAATCGGACCTTTGCTTCAATCAACCAGCGAATATCTTCAGGAATTCCATGATTCATTAACAATCTCAATCTTGCACATCTAGCACGGTAAATTTTTGTAATCGCATTCTGAGGCAGAGCGGGAAAATACTTTTTTAATTTTTCAAGATTAGTGTCCATTTTCAAATGAGAATTGGAAGAGAGATTCAAAGAATTGCACAAAGATATATACACAAATATCAGTAATTGTGGGAAACTGAAAGAACCGACTTAAGTCACGGAGTACCGTTATCCACCATTTGACCGGGGTGAGAGAAACTTGCAAAAATCACTCAAAAAGAAACACAAAAAAAATATGAGAAAAACAAAATAATCAACCTTTATCTACAAGATCATTCAAACCAGCTGATTCATTTTCACTAGGAAAATTATCAAAGTAAGCTTTCAAACGATGTCCATTTTCCTTAAAATCATTGTCATTCATTGAATTCTCAATATCACAGGCCCCATAAGGATTGCTCCATCTTAATCTTAGCTCTTTAAGGAATGCATAGAGTTGAGAATCATAAAACAAAACTTTTTGACCAGTATCAATCTTTTGACAATTTTCACAAGTTTTGCAGAATGCATGCGTGTCCTTGAACATGGTGGGCCAATAAAATCCACTTTGTAAGATTTTTGCAGTTGTCTTTTTTGACGAGAAATAACTTCCACATGCTTCAGAATGACAAAGTTTAATGACACTACTTACCTCATTGTCGGGAATGAATCTTTGAAATATTTGATCAGGACAATATTTGAATAAGTTAGGGTCATCACAATAAAAGCTCTTCACTTCGTTCAAAAACTTTTCTTTGTCTTGAATACTCCAATCAGTTGGCAAATCTCCTAAAGCAAGAAAATTGATATTTTTATCATACCAAGGCATTGGACTAAGAGAAAGTAAGGATTCGTTAGGAAAGTAATCATCGATTGGTGTGATGTTAGATGTCGAATTTGTTGTCACTGTTGACAAAAGATTCGCATCAACATTTTCGGTGCTTGTTTCATCCATGATTTCTTCCTCAGAATAAACCATTTCCAAATCTTCAGTTTCATCCAATTCATTTTTACTTAAAGTAGATTCAAGTTGATCATAAACTAATTCATCAATATGATCTACTTCTTGTGAATCATTATCATCTCTAGGTTGCTTGCAAATGTTGAAAATATTCATCTCCAATGTCATGTTTCCAAATGATAGCTTCATCAGTCCATTCCTACAATTAATCAATGCATTAGAAGTTGCAAGAAATGGACGTCCTAAAATAACAGGAAATGAATTACATACTTCAACAGGTTGTGTGTCCAAGACAATAAAATCCACAGGATAAATGAATTTATCGACTTGTACTAACACATCTTCAATTATTCCTCTAGGCACTTTTACAGATCTATCGGCAAGTAAAAGAGATATAGAAGTTGGTTTTAACTCACCTAGATTGAGACTTTGAAAAACTGAATATGGAAGTAAATTCACACTAGCTCCAAGATCAAGTAAGGCTCTTTCAATTTTATGCTCTCCAATAAAGCAAGAAATTGTAGGACAACCAGGGTCTTTATATTTCAAAGCATTATTGTTTTGAAGAATAGCACTTACTTGTTCGGCTAGAAAGGCTTTCTTTTTCACATTCAGTTTCCTCTTCACAGTGCATAGATCTTTCAAAAATTTAGCATAGGAAGGAACCTGTTTAATTGCATCCAGCAAAGGTATATTGATCCTTACCTGTTTGAAAATTTCAAAAATTTCAGAATTGTGATTGACTTTCCTTTGTTTAGTCATGGCTTGAGGAAATGGAAGTGCTGGTGGTGAATCAGTCGTTTCTTTGCAATTTTCAGATTCAACCCCTTCCTTACCCTCAGAGATTGACTCATCATCTTTCTCATAAGGTTCAAGAGAGGGTTTTTCAATAACCTTACCGCTGCGCAGAGTAGTGACTGATTTGACTTGATCCATGTGTTGGCTTTCGGAACTACTTGCATTTGCATTGTATTGCCCCTTGGGATTTTGTTGTGGTTGAGATGGAAACTTACCTTTCTCTTGGAAACTGAGAGCAGATGTTAATTTAGCAAGAGTATCTTTAAAATCTGTCATGTTTTGAGCAAGTTGAGTATTGATTGTCTCTTGCTTTTCAATGAATGCATGCAATGTTTCCTCAAGATTTCTTCTAGGAGGTGGAGCATAAGGAGGTGCATATCCATGAGAATTTTGGAAATTATGGTGTGCTTGAAACGGTGGTTGTGAAGTTTGTGCATTGTTGTTCTCACTCTTCCAATTGAAATTTGGGTGATTTCTCCAACCAGGGTTGTATGTTTGGGAGTATGGGTTGTAGTTGGCCCTTTGGAAACTGTTTAAAGCATGGGCTTGTTCATGGAGACATTCCTTAAAAGAAGGCAAGGTTGGACAATCATTGGTTGAGTGTTCATTTGTTTCACAGATTTGACACACAATGTTTTCAACAGATTTTAATTGACCACTCTTTTTCAATTCTAGTGCCTCGACTTTTCTAGCTAAAGATGCAAATTTAGCTTGGAGGTCATGATCTTCCCTAAGGTTGTACATACCTCCACTAGATGTATGAGGTTGCGTTTTACTCGGTGCCTCATAAGTACCCGCGGTGTCCCAATTTTGAGCATTTTCAGCTAACAAGTCTAAGTACTCCATTGCTTCATCAGGGTCTTTATCTTCAAAAGTTCCATTGCACATCAATTCAACCATTTGCCTATCTTTAGGTGTTAACCCTTCATAGAAATGTGAAACCAATCTCCATGTTTCAAAACCATGATGAGGGCAAGTACTAAGCAAGTCTCGATACCTATCCCAACATTTGTAAAATGTTTCTCCTGGTTTTTGAGTGAAAGTGGTGATTTGTCTCTTGAAAGAGTTTGTTCTATGAGATGGGAAAAACTTCTTTAAAAACTGTTGTTGCATTTCATCCCAAGCACGAATGGATCCTGGTCTTAAATTTTGTAGCCATGTTTTAGCTTTATCTTTTAATGAAAAAGGAAAAAGCTTTAATCTGATGGTGTTCATGCTACAATTTAAATTATTATATGTGTTGCAGACCTCTTCAAATTCCCTTAAATGCAAATATGGATTTTCCAATTCTAAACCATGAAAAGAAGGTAAAAGTTGAATAATACCTGGTTTAAAATTAAAATGAGATGCATCAGGAGGAAAAACTATGCATGATGGTGCACTTGTTCTTGTGGGATTCATGTGGTCTCTAAGTGTTCTAGCACGGTTATTCTCATTATTCTCATTTTGAAGTGATTGATTATCTTCTTCGGCCATATTTTCTGAAAATGATGAGGATATCCTACAAAGTCTACCACTTGATGTGCGTGACCACACTCTCATGCACGTGTAGGAATAAAATAAAAAGAAGAAGAAGAAAGCAAAAGAAGGAGGAAGAAAACAAAATAAAAAGAAACAAAAGAAAAGAAACAAAGTTATATACAAGAAAAGTGAAAAGAGAAAATAAAATAAATACTATAATTTATACAAGAACTTACCTCCCCGGCAACGGCGCCAAAAACTTGGCACGACAAAAATGTTGATGTCTTCTCCCAAGTGCAGGAGTGTCGAAGTAATAAATAACCCGGCAAGACCGGGGTCGAACCACAGGGAGGTTAATTGTACAAATTATAAACAACAATTATAAAACAACAATAACAACAACAACAATAGTAATAATAATAATAATAATAATAATAATAATAATAATAGTAGTAGTAGTAGTAGTAGTAGTAGTAGTAGTAGTACTAATAATAATAATAATAATAATAATAATAATAATAAAGAAAGAGAAGAAGAAGAAGATGATGATGATGAGAACTTGGAGATCAAATATTAATGTAAGGATTAAGCAATAATAATAACAAATGTCAAGGTTAGAGGTTCCACTAATGGTATATCAAACAAGTATAGTATAAACTCTTATTATTGAATTGGAAACCACACACAAAGAAGGTTCCAATCAGATTATATATTGTTAACATGATTACATTAGTCATCTTATTCAATTAATGCTAATACTTGTAAATCTCGTCAAGCATTCATGATTATAACTTATGTTAACAACAAATCAAGTTCCTTTCATAGCTCAGGTGTCGGTTATACCATACATTATGGGCTATGAAAGTGCCAAGCATTTGTTGTACCAAGTGTTATACAACATAAATCAAGATTAGTCATTTAACAAGCAAAGTATTAAAGAGTGAACAAGATAACAAATATAAAACATGTTAGTATCAAACATTAAAGTCCATATTAAGTTTACATTATACTTATTCTTACACCATTAGTGTAACCTTTTCACCTTGACATAATTAACTTAGCTAGACATAATGAAAGAAAGCAAAATAGATAAACAAAATAAGAACATAAAAGCTAACTAAGTAAAGGAAAGGAAATGAAAGGCATAAACTTGATATTAATGAAAACAAAGCATAAAAAATACAAAGAGAGAAAGGAAGAGCATGATCTTGATCTGAACACCAAGATGCCTAAATGCATGGCAAATGCCTCCTTTTATAGGCCAAAATTGGGAACTATTGATTTGATGACTAATTGATAAGTGGGTGGCCAACTTTTGACTTGGTGACAATCCTTATCTTCTCTTGTCTGCCCAAAACGTCATTGATAACGTCAAAACTGGAGCCAGGTGCAAACATGAAAGTTGTAGGCAATTGTCTCAGCTTTCTTGTGTAAAAAATTCAGCTCATTTCGACTTCTAGAACTCCAGATATGGCCAAAATACCGAACAGTGCTCGGGCTGGAAGACAGATTCGGGCTTCTTTGTTGTTGCTACAATTTGGACTTGATAATGGCCTTTTTAGATCTTGGGCTCCATATGAAAGTTGTAGGCCTATGTCTTACCTTTCCATCCATATAAATTGGACCTAAATCTGAGATCTGTAACTCCAGATATGGCCCAATTACCGAATAGTGTTCCGGTTTGGATTGCACCGACATCTCTTCTCTAAGTTTGACCATCTCTTTATCCATGCAATTTAAGTTCTTCAAGTCATCAATCAATCCTTTCATTTATGTGATAGACCTGCATTAAAAATAGACATTTACCACAAATTATAGGTATCTTATATTATTAGATACATTATTATAAAACATATTTTAGTTAAGGAGTTATTGATACTTCAAGTACAAAATGATGATATAAAACCATGATAAAAATGCACTTTTAAGTACTAATCATCCAGCCTGATAAACTCAAAATGGGTTAGTCCAACCCAAGTTGTTCCAAAAAAAATCTGGAGTCACGGTAGTGAAGAATGAAAATAATGAGCTGGTACCAACTAGAATCCAAACTGGATGGCGTATGTGCATTGATTATTGTAAATTGAACATGGTGACTAGGAAAGACCATTTTCCGCTTCCATTTTTAGACCAAGTGCTTGAAAGAGTAGCTGGAAGAGCTTTCTATTGTTTTCTGGATGGATACTCAGGTTACAACCAAATTGAGATTTCTTTAGAAGACCAAGAAAAAACCACTTTCACTTGTCCTTTTGGTACTTATGCTTATAGAAGAATGCCATTTGGTTTGTGTAATGCACCAGCCACTTTTCAAAGGTGTATGATGAGTATCTTTAGTGACATGGTGGAAATTTTTTTGGAAGTTTTCATGGATGATTTTTCAGTTTATGGGGATTCTTATGAGTTGTGTCTAATGAATCTAGAAAAAGTTCTTGAAAGGTGTGAAGAGAGCAATCTTGTACTCAATTGGGAGAAGTGTCATTTTATGGTGACACATGTCATTGTTTTAGGTCACATTGTCTCTTCAAAAGGGATAGAGGTAGATAAGTCAAAAGTGGAAGTCATTCAAAAATTAACTACCCCTAAGACTGTGAAAGATGTGAGATCCTTTTTAGGACATGCTGGTTTTTATCGAAGATTCATTCATTCTTTTAGTACCATTACCAAACCATTGTGTAACTTGTTGTCACAAGATGTCCCATTTGATTGGACATCAAAATGTCAAGAAGCTTTTGAAAAGCTTAAAGGGTTGTTGACAACTGCACCAATCATACAAGCTCCTGATTGGTCTTTACCATTTGAACTGATGTGTGATGCTAGTGATTTTGCGGTTGGGGCTGTTTTAGGGCAAAGAAAAGACAAGAAACCTCATGTCATATATTATGCTAGCAAGACTTTGAATGATGCTCAATTGAATTACACTACAACTGAAAAAGAACTCTTAGCTGTGGTCTTTGCATTAGACAAGTTTAGGTCTTATTTGGTTGGATCTCTTGTTATTGTTTTCACTAATCATGCAGCATTGAAATATTTGCTCACAAAACAAGATGCCAAACCACGTTTGATTCGATGGATCCTCCTACTCCAAGAGTTTAACATTGAAATTCGAGATAAAAAGGGAGTAGAGAATGTAGTGGCTGATCATTTGTCTCGTCTTTCAAGCTATAAGACCATAATTGATGAATCTCCAATAAATGAACTCTTTGCTGATGAAAATTTATTTTGTGCAGGTACTGTCTCTTACATTGGTTCTCCATGGTATGCTGACATAGCAAATTACCTAGCCACAAGTCAAATTCCTTCTCATTGGTCTAAACTTGACAAACAAAAATTCTTGCGCAATGTGCGGACCTTTTTTTGGGATGACCCCTACCTATTTAAATATTGTCCTGACCAAATTATTAGGCGGTGCATCCCTGATCATGAAATTCCAAGGGTCATTAATTTTTGTCATGTATTAGCCTATGGTGGGGCATTTCTCTTCCAAGAAAACCATTGCCAAAATCTTGCAGTGTGGTTTTTATTGGCCTACCATGTTTAAAGATGTTCATGCCTTCTGTGTTGCATGTGATCGATGCCAACGACTAGGTAGCCTCACTAGGCGTAACATGATGCCCCTTAACCCCATCCTTGTTTTGGAAATATTTGATTGTTGGGGGATTGATTTCATGGGACCTTTTCCAAGTTCATTTGGTTACCAATTCATCCTTGTTGCTGTTGATTATATGTCTAAATGGGTGGAGGCCATTGCATCTCGAACCAATGACCATCGAGTTGTGGTCAAATTCTTGAAAGAAAATATTTTCTCTCGTTTTGGCATGCCCCGGGCTATGATTAGTGATGGGGGAAAACATTTTTGTAACAAGCCCGTTGGGATTTTGATGAGAAAATATGGTGTAATTCACAAGGTTAGTACCCCCTATCACCCACAGACTAGTGGCCAGGCTGAGTTGGCAAATAGGGAGATCAAGAACATTTTAGAGAAAACAGTCAATCCAAACCGTAAAGATTGGTCCCTACGACTAGTTGATGCTTTGTGGGCATAGCGCACTGCTTATAAGACCTCTTTAGGAATGTCTCCTTATAGGCTAGTTTATGGAAAGCCTTGTCATCTCCCTGTTGAGATTGAGCACCGTGCATATTGGGTCATTCGGCAATTCAATGACAATGAAAACGAGGTTGGCAAAAATAGAAAGCTTCAATTGGATGAATTAGAGGAGTTGAGAAATGATGCATTTGAAAATGCAAAAATTTCAAAACATAAGATGAAAACTTTGCATGATAAGCATATTCTTAGAAAATCCTTTCATGTTGGTCAAAAGGTTCTCTTGTATAATTCACGATTACATCTCTTTCCTGGGAAGTTGAGGACAAAATGGACTGGTCCATTTATGATTAAATCCATCTCTGAGCATGGTGCATTTGAGGTAGAAAATCCCAAGAATGGAAATATTTTCAAAGTAAATGGTCATCGATTGAAACCTTATCTTGAAAATGTTGTGGCTGAAGTTGAGACATTGGATCTTCAAGATCCAATACCATTGTAGTATTAGAAGTAATGAGTTTTTATTTTTATTTTATTTTTATTTTTATTTTTCATTTTTATTATTTTTTCTTCTTTCTTCCATCTCTTATATTTTCGTGTTCATGCATTCGGGACAATGCATTATTTTAAGTTGGGGGGTGTGAGGTTCTTTATTTTCAAAAAAAAAAAATCAATGTTTTCTTTTAGTTGTGATATGCAGGTTAAAAAAAAAAATCAAGCAAGAAGTCAGCTCATGCCCAATTCAATCAGACATTCATCCTTGAAAACAGAAGGGGAGTAACAATTTTCTAATCTTTATACTTTTCTTCTCTTTCTCTTTTACATTGAGGATAATGTAAAACTTAATTTTAGATATTTCATTATGTTGAATGCTTGAGATAACCATGCTTGTTAAAAAAAAAAAAACTTGCATTCGTATGTGAATGAGACTTGTTTAGGATCATCATTACATTTTTGGATTCATTATTATGTTGAACATTGCATACTTTAATTTGGGATAGATAATATCTTATAAAGCAAGATATAGCATACTTTTTTTTAAGATTACTGAAATACATCTTTCCTTGTAAAAGTTGTGTGAGTTGTGTGATTATGCATGAAAGATGAGTATGATGCTTTACTTGTGATTATCCCTTTTGATCCAGTCCTAAACAAGGTTTAAGTAAATAGAGTAATAATTATTACACGAATAAATAAATAAATGTATACAAAGTTCTATCTACTCCAATGTTTTGAGTTGCTCAGTAACTAGGGGTATTCATCACAAATGTTTATCTTTACGTCAAACGGCAGCTTAAAATATGAGTATGCAAAGCACTTTAAGTTTGTGACTTTGTGAGTAACCGGGTGCATTCATCACAAATGTTTGTATTCGCGTCAAAAGGGAAGTGACTACTTAAAGACAAAAAATAAATCATATCTTAAAAAAAAAAAAAACAAAGAAAGAAAAAAGAAAGAAAGAAAATATATAGATATTTCTCTAGTTTGCTACCTTGTTTGTGTTGGTGAGAATGGAAGATTACAAGTTGAGTTTTCGTATGAATCAATTATGTTGGTTGCACGATAAATATGACTGAATTTGGAAATTTTGTATGGATGTTTGATTTAGAGAATGTGAGTATGCTTATTTTTCTTTATTTGCTATTGTGTACACTAAGTTAAAGATACCAATGTTTGCATGATAGGTCCTTCAAGTGTGATGAATCGAGCCTAATTATGGTTGTTATTATTATTATTTTTATTTTAAAGGTTTTATGTTTTGTTTTGCTTGAGGACTAGCAAAATCTAAGTTGGGGGGTGTGATTGTGCATCAAAAGTGTCATTAGGTCTCTTGTTTTACATATGTATTTATTGTTTTTATTTGGTTGTTTTTATAATAATTGATGTGTTTTTTAGTAATGAAGTTTGTTTTAATGTTTCGATAGGTTTTTGGAGCTTAAATGAATTAATTCAGAAAATTCAACGTCGGAATTCAGAACAAAGAATTGAAGAGACATTTAGTTGAAGATTGAAGCAAATCTTGGTTCAAATAAGTGCTCCAAATTTGTCCCAAAAATCAATTCTATTCCAATTCTAGAAAAGAATATCATATGATTTATTTCAAGCCCAAACTTGCCTTATGTTGTGTGCAAACTTCAACCATTAAACACTCAAGGTTTCAATGTCAATCTTAGCCCAAATAATAAGTACATTTGTATACTTATTTGATGCTCAAATTCAACCCAAAAATCAGCCCCAAATCAACCTTCAAATCAACCCAAACACAATCCATGATTTTACATGTCCACACAACAAATAACAATTGATTTATTTTGGGTAATCCATTGATTCAAGAAGGCAAGCACATGGATGGAAAGCTGGAGGGGATATTTTAACATTATTTTGGGTCAAAAAGAAGAAGGAGACACCTCATAAATGAGGAAGAAAAACGTGCACCAAAGTAGTTGTAAAGCTGTCTTGATTTGATTTTACAGAATACCTTTCGGTGTTTTGCCCATAACTTTTGACTCAGGTGTCCAAATGAGCTGTTCTTTAATGATCTGGAAAGGTGACAAATTTGCCTATAAATATGTCTCTAATAGACTTCTCCAAAAAATGCTTCTAAGAGGGTCGAATTGCTGTCCAAAGTTAGAGTCAGATTTGTGTCCGAATTTTTCTGAAATTGTATTGTGTTCTTCTTTATAGATTTCGGTTCTTTAGTTTGTAAAACTTATTTTTTCAGTTGGATTCAAGTTCTTTCATGTTTATTGAAGTGTTCTTATATATAATCATGGTTGGCTAAACTCTTTCTTGGATCCAAATCAAGGATAATGGTGATTGAGGTGAGTTCTTTAGGATATGAATGAATCTTAATGTTTATCTTCTTATTTTCTTCATGAATGATTTATTATTGTAAAGAAATTTTAGAAATCATTTAGGTAATGTTATAATCTTGAATTTTTATGCACAAACTTTTGTTTTGGTATAAAGATTGCTTGATTCAATGTCTTACTTAATATGAAAGTACTTGTTCATTCTTAAGCAATAATCAATCTTCATCTTTCTAATCTTCATTGTAATATCTTCCGATCTAATATCACCATTGTTGAGATTAGGTTGAGTTATCTTATATATGTTGAAGAAATCACCAATACATCACCATTAAAATTGATTTGGACCAAGACTTACTTTTCTTGTCATTTAAAATCTATTTACATTTTTTTTTATCTTTGAAAACAAATCCATCAATTATTTTCAACCAAGTTATTGTTAATTTAATTTCTCTTGAGTTTTTTTTGTTACTTAGCTTAATTTCTAGATCTAGCTCTCTGTAGATATGACCTCGATCTTACCGAGTTAATTGCTACATCGCACACTCGTGCACTTGCCAGTTAAAACAAGCCGATCATAAAAAGCGGTCAAGCATTGTTTAACACTTAGTACAACAAATGCTTGACACTTTCATAGTTCATATTGTATGGTATAACCGATACGTGAGGTATGAAAGGAACTTGATTTGTTGTTAACATAAGTTATAATCATGAATGCTTGACGAGATTTACAAGTATTAGCATTAATCGAATAAGATGACAAATATGATCATGTTAACAATCTATAATCTGATTGGAACCTCCTTTATGTGTGGTTTCCAATTGAATAATATATTATACTTGTTTGACATACCATTAGTGGAATCTTGATTAGTACTTAAAAGTGCATTTTTATCATGGTTTTATATCATCATTTTGCACTTGAAGTATCAATAACTCCTTAACTAAAATATGTTTTATAATAATGTATCTAATAATATAAGATACCTATAATTTGTGGTAAATGTCTATTTTTAATGCAGGCCTATCACATAAATGAAAGGATTGATTGATGACTTGAAGAACTTAAATTGCAAGGATAAAGAGATGGTCAAACTTAGAGAAGAGATGTCGGTGCAATCCAAACCGGAACACTGTTTGGTAATTGGGTCATATCTGGAGCTACAGATCTCAGATTTAGGTCCAATTTATATGGATGGAAAGGTAAGACATAGGCCTACAACTTTCATATGGAGCCCAAGATCTAAAAAGGCCATTATCAAGTCCAAATTGTAGCAACAACAAAGAAGCCCGAATCTGTCTTCCAACCCGAGCACTGTTCGGTATTTTGGCCATATCTGGAGTTCTAGAAGTCCAAATGAGCTGAATGTTTTACACAAGAAAGCTGAGACAATTGCCTACAACTTTCATGTTTACAACTAGCTCCAATTTTGACGTTATCAATGATGTTTTGGGTAGACAAGAGAAGATAAGGATTGTCACCAAGTCAAAAGTTGGCCACCCACTTATCAATTAGTCATCAAATCAATAGTTCCTAATTTTGGCCTATAAAAGGAGGTATTTGCCATGCATTTAGGCATCTTGGTGTTCAGATCAAGATCATTGACACGACTAAAAGGTTGATGTCTTCTCCCAAGTGCAGGAGTGTCGAAGTAATAAATAACCCGGCAAGACCAGGGTCGAACCACAGGGAGGTTAATTGTACAAATTATAAATAAAAATAATACAACAACAATAATAATAATAACAACAATAATAATAATAACAATAACAATAATAATAGTAATACTAGTAGTAGTAGTAGTAGTAGTAGTAGTAGTAGTAGTAGTAGTAGTAGTAGTAGTAGTAGTAATAATAATAATAAAGAAAGAGAAGAAGAAGATGATGATGAGAACTTGGAGATGGAAAATTAATGTAAGGTTTAAACAATAATAAAAACAAATGTCAAGGTTAGAGGTTCCCCTAATGGTATATCAAACAAGTATAGTATAAACTCTTATTATTGAATTGGAAACCACACACAAAGGAGGTTCCAATCAGATTATATATTGTTAACATGATTACATTAGTCATCTTATTCAATTAATGCTAATACTTGTAAATCTCATCAAGCATTCATGATTATAACTTATGTTAACAACAAATCAAGTTCCTTTCATAGCTCAGGTGTCGGTTATACCATACATTATGGGCTATGAAAGTGCCAAGCATTTGTTGTACCAAGTGTTATACAACATAAATCAAGATTAATCATTTAACAAGCAAAGTATTAAAGAGTGAACAAGATAACAAATATAAAACATGTTAGTATCAAACATTAAAGTCCATATTAAGTTTACATTATACTTATTCTTACACCATTAGTGTAACCTTTTCACCTTGACATAATTAACTTAGCTAGACATAATGAAAGAAAGAAAAATAGATAAACAAAATAAGAACATAAAAGTTAACTAACTAAAGGAAAGGAAATGAAAGGCATAAACTTAATATTAATGAAAGCAAAGCATAAACACTACAAAAAATACAAAGAGAGAAAGGAAGAGCATGATCTTGATCTGGAAACCAAGATGCCTAAATGCATGGCAAATGCCTCCTTTTATAGGCCAAAATTGGGAACTATTGATTTGATGACTAATTGATAAGTGGGTGGCTAACTTTTGACTTGGTGACAATCCTTATCTTCTCTTGTCTGCCCAAAACGTCATTGATAGCGGCACAATTGGAGCCAGTTGTAAACATGATAGTTGTAGGCAATTGTCTCAGCTTTCTTGTGTAAAACATTCAGCTCATTTGAACTTCTAGAACTCCAGATATGGCCAAAATACTGAACAATGCTCGGGCTGGAAGACAGATTCGGGCTTCTTTGTTGTTGCTACAATTTGGACTTGATAATGGCATTTTTAGATCTTGGGCTCCATATGAAAGTTGTAGGCCTATGTCTTACCTTTCCATCCATATAAATTGGACCTAAATCTGAGATCTGTAGCTCCAGATATGACCCAATTACCGAACAGTGTTCCGGTTTGGATCGCACCGACATCTCTTTTCTAAGTTTGGCCATCTCTTTGCCTTTGCAATTTAAGTTCTTAAAGTCATCAATCAATATTTTCATTTATGTGATAGGCCTGCATTTAAAATGAACATTTACCATAAATTAAAGGTATCTTATATTATTAGATACATTATTATAAAACATATTTTAGTTAAGGAGTTATTGATACTTCAAGTGCAAAATGATGATATAAAACCATGATAAAAATGCACTTTTAAGTACTAATCAATCATGCTCTTCCTTTCTCTCTTTGTATTTTTTGTAATGTTTATGCTTTGCTTTCATTATTATTAAGTTTAAGCCTTTCATTTCCTTTCCTTTACTTAGTTAACTTTTATGTTCTTATTTTGTTTATCTATTTTGCTTTCTTTCATTATGTCTAGCTAAGTTAGTTATGTCAAGGTGAAAAGGTTACACTAATGGTGTGAGAATAAGTATAATGTAAACTTAATATGGACTTTAATGTTTGATACTAACATGTTTTATATTTGTTATCTTGTTCACTCTTTAATACTTTGCTTGTTAAATGACTAATCTTGATTTATGTTGTATAACACTTGGTACAACAAATGTTTGGCACTTTCATAGCCCATAATGTATGGTATAACCGACACCTGAGCTATGAAAGGAACTTGATTTGTTGTTAACATAAGTTATAATCATGAATGCTTGACGAGATTTACAAGTATTAGCATTAATTGAATAAGATGACTAATGTAATCATGTTAACAATATATAATCTAATTGGAACCTCCTTTGTGTGTGGTTTCCAATTCAATAATAAGAGTTTATACTATACTTGTTTGATATACCATTAGTGGAACCTCTAACCTTGACATTTGTTATTATTATTGTTTAATCCTTACATTAATTTTCCATCTCCAAGTTCTCATCATCTTCTTCTTCTTCTTCTCTTTCTTTATTATTATTATTATTATTATTATTATTATTACTACAACTATTACTACTACTACTACTACTACTACTACTACTACTACTACTACTACTACTATTATTATAGTTGTTGTTGTTGTTGTTATTGTTGTTGTTATTATTGTTATTATTGTTGCTTATAATTGTTGTCTATAATTTATACAATTAACCTCCCTGTGATTCGACCCCGGTCTTGCCGGGTTATTTATTACTTCGACACTCCTGCACTTGGGAGAAGACATCAACTTTTTAGTCGTATCAAGTTTTTGGCGCCGTTGCCGGGGAGGTAAGTCCTTGTATAAATTATAATATTTATTTTATTTTTTCACTTTTCTTGTATATAACTTTATTTCTTTTCTCTTGTTTCTTCTTCTTTTGTTTTCTTCTTCTTTTTATTCTGTTCCTACACGTGCATGAGAGTGTGGTCACGTACATCAAGTGGTAGACTTTGTAGGATATCCTCATCATTTTCAGAAAATATGGCCGAAGAAGATAATCAATCACTTCAAAATGAGAATAATGAGAATAACCGTGCTAGAACACTTAGAGACCACATGAATCCCACAAGAACAAGTGCACCATCATGCATAGTTTTTCCTCCTGATACATCTCATTTTAATTTTAAACCAGGTATTATTCAACTTTTACCTTCTTTTCATGGTTTAGAATTGGAAAATCCATACTTGCATTTAAGGGAATTTGAGGAGGTGTGCAACACATATAATAACTTAAATTGTAGCATGAACACCATCAGATTAAAGCTTTTTCCTTTTTCATTAAAAGATAAAGCTAAAACATGGCTACAAAATTTAAGATCAGGATCCATTTGTGCTTGGGATGAAATACAACAACAATTTTTAAAGAAGTTTTTCTCATCTCATAGAACAAACTCTTTCAAGAGACAAATCACCACTTTCACTCAAAAACCAGGAGAAATATTTTACAAATGTTGGGATAGGTATCGAGATTTGCTTAGTACTTGCCCCCATCATGGTTTTGAAACGTGGAGATTGGTTTCACATTTCTATGAAGGGTTAACACCTAAAGATAGGCAAATGGTTGAATTGATGTGCAATGGAACTTTTGAAGATAAAGACCCTGATGAAGCAATGGAGTACTTAGACTTGTTAGCTGAAAATGCTCAAAATTGGGACACTGCGGGTACATATGAGGCACCGAGTAAAACTCAACCTCATACATCTAGTGGAGTTATGTACAACCTTAGGGAAGATCATGACCTTCAAGCCAAATTTGCATCTTTAGCTAGAAAAGTTGAGGCACTAGAATTGAAAAAGAGTAGTCAATTAAAATCTGTTGAAAACATTGTGTGTCAAATTTGTGAAACAAATGAACACTCAACCAATGATTGTCCAACCTTGCCTTCTTTTAAGGAATGTCTCCATGAACAAGCCCATGCTTTAAACAGTTTCCAAAGGCCCAACCACAACCCATACTCCCAAACATACAACTCTGGTTGGAGGAATCACCCAAATTTCAGTAGGAAGAGTGAGAACAACAATGCACAAACTTCACAACCACCGTTTCAAGCACACCATAATTTCCAAAATTCTCATGGATATGCACCTTCTTATGCTCCACCTTCTAGAAGAAATCTTGAGGAAACATTGCATGCATTCATTGAAAAGCAAGAGACAATCAATACTCAACTTGCTCAAAACATGACAGATTTTAAAGATACTCTTGCTAAATTAACATCTGCTCTCGGTTTCCAAGAGAAAGGTAAGTTTCCATCTCAACCGCAACAAAATCCTAAGGGGCAATATAATGTAAATGCAAGTAGTTCCGGAAGCCAACACATGGATCAAGTCAAATCAATCACTACTCTGCGCAGCGGTAAGGTTATTGAAAAACCCTCTCTTCAACCTTATGTGAAAGAAGATGAGTCAATCTCTGAGGGTAAGGAAGGGGTTGAATCTGAAAATTGCAAAGAAACGATTGATTCACCGCTAGCACTTCCATTTCCTCAAGCCATGACCAAACAAAGGAAAGTTAATCACAACTCTGAAATCTTTGAATCTTTCAAACAGGTAAGGATCAATATACCTTTGCTGGATGCTATTAAACAGGTTCCTTCCTATGCTAAATTTTTGAAAGATCTATGCACTGTGAAGAGGAAACTGAATATGAAAAAGAAAGCCTTTCTAGCCGAACAAGTAAGTGCCATTCTTCAGAATAATAATGCTTTGAAATATAAAGACCCTGGTTGTCCTACAATTTCTTACCTTATTGGAGAGCATAAAATTGAAAGAGCTTTACTTGATCTCGGAGCTAGTGTGAATTTACTTCCATATTCAGTTTTTCAAAGTCTCAATCTAGGTGAGTTAAAACCAACTTCTATATCTCTTTTACTTGCCGATAGATCTGTAAAAGTGCCTAGAGGAATAATTGAAGATGTGTTAGTACAAGTCGATAAATTCATTTATCCTGTGGATTTTATTGTCTTGGACACAGAACCTGTTGAAGCATGTAATTCATTTCCTGTTATTTTAGGACGTCCGTTTCTTGCAACCTCTAACGCATTGATTAATTGTAGGAATGGACTGATGAAGCTATCATTTGGAAACATGACATTGGAGATGAATACTTTCAATATTTGCAAGCAACCTGGAGATGATTGATTAGTACTTAAAAGTGCATTTTTATCATGGTTTTATATCATCATTTTGCACTTGAAGTATCAATAACTCCTTAACTAAAATATGTTTTATAATAATGTATCTAATAATATAAGATACCTATAATTTGTGGTAAATGTCTATTTTTAATGTAGGCCTATCACATAAATGAAAGGATTGATTGATGACTTCAAGAACTTAAATTGCAAGGATAAAGAGATGGTCAAACTTAGAGAAGAGATGTCGGTGCAATCCAAACCGGAACACTGTTTGGTAATTGGGTCATATCTGGAGTTACAGATCTCAGATTTAGGTCCAATTTATATGGATGGAAAGGTAAGACATAGGCCTACAACTTTCATATGGAGCCCAAGATCTAAAAAGGCCATTATCAAGTCCAAATTGTAGCAACAACAAAGAAGCCCGAATCTGTCTTCCAACCCGAGCACTGTTCGGTATTTTGGCCATATCTGGAGTTCTAGAAGTCCAAATGAGCTGAATGTTTTACACAAGAAAGCTGAGACAATTGCCTACAACTTTCATGTTTACAACTGGCTCCAATTGTGACGCTATCAATGACGTTTTGGGCAGACAAGAGAAGATAAGGATTGTCACCAAGTCAAAAGTTGGCCACCCACTTATCAATTAGTCATCAAATCAATAGTTCCCAATTTTGGCCTATAAAAGGAGGCATTTGCCATGCATTTAGGCATCTTGGTTTCCAGATCAAGATCATGCTCTTCCTTTCTCTCTTTGTATTTTTGTAATGTTTATGCTTTGCTTTGATTAATATTAAGTTTATGCCTTTCATTTCCTTTCTTTTATTTAGTTAACTTTTATGTTCTTATTTTGTTTATCTATTTTTCTTTCTTTCATTATATTTAGCTAAGCTAATTATGTCAAGGTGAAAAGGTTACACTAATGGTGTGAGAATAAGTATAATGTAAACTTAATATGGACTTTAATGTTTGATACTAACATGTTTTATATTTGTTATCTTGTTCACTCTTTAATACTTTGCTTGTTAAATGACTAATCTTGATTTATGTTGTATAACACTTGGTACAACAAATGCTTGGCACTTTCATAGCCCATAATGTATGGTATAACCGACACCTGAGCTATGAAAGGAACTTGATTTGTTGTTAACATAAGTTATAATCAGGAATGCTTGACGAGATTTACAAGTATTAGCTTTAATTGAATAAGATGACTAATGTAATCATGTTAACAATATATAATCTGATTGGAACCTCCTTTGTGTGTGGTTTCCAATTCAATAATAAGAGTTTATACTATACTTGTTTGATATACCATTAGTGGAACCTCTAACCTTGACATTTGTTATTATTATTGTTTAATCCTTAAATTAATTTTTCGTCTCCAAGTTCTCATCATCTTCTTCTTCTTCTCTTTCTTTATTACTACTACTACTACTACTACTACTACTACTACTACTAGTATTATTATTATTATTATAGTTGTTGTTGTTATTGTTATTGTTATTGTTGTTGTTATTATTGCTATTATTGTTGCTTATAATTATTGTCTATAATTTGTACAATTAACCTCCCTGTGGTTCGACCCCGGTCTTGCCGGGTTATTTATTACTTCGACACTCCTGCACTTGGGAGAAGACATCAACCTTTTAGTCGTGTCAAGTTTTTGGCGCCGTTGCCGGGGAGGTAAGTTCTTGTATAAATTATAGTATTTATTTTATTTTCTCTTTTCACTTTTCTTGTATATAACTTTGTTTCTTTTTATTTTGTTTTCTTCCTCCTTCTTTTGCTTTCTTCTTTTTATTTTATTTTATTCCTACACGTGCATGAGAGTGTGGTCACGTACATCAAGTGGTAGACTTTGTAGGGTATCCTCATCATTTTCAAAAAATATGGCTGAGGAAGATAATCAATCACTTCATAATGAAAATAATGAGAATAACCGTGTTAGAACACTTAGAGACCACATGAATCCCACAAGAACAAGTGCACCATCATGTATAGTTTTTCCTCCTGATGCATCTCATTTTAATTTTAAACTAGGTATTATTCAACTTTTACCTTCTTTTCATGGTTTAGAATTGGAAAATCCATACTTGCATTTAAGGGAATTTGAGGAGGTGTGCAACACATATAATAACTTAAATTGTAGCATGAACACCATTAGATTAAAGCTTTTTCCTTTTTCATTAAAAGATAAAGCTAAAACATGGCTACAAAATTTAAGACTAGGATCCATTCGTGCTTGGGATGAAATGCAACAACAGTTTTTAAAAAAGTTTTTCCCATCTCATAGGACAAACTCTTTCAAGAGACAAATCACCACTATCATTCAAAAACCAGGAGAAACATTTTACCAATGTTGGGATAGGTATCGAGACTTACTTAGTACTTGCCCTCATCATGGTTTTGAAATATGGAGATTGGTTTTACATTTCTATGAAGGGTTAACACCTAAAGATAGGCAAATGGTTGAATTGATGTGCAATGGAACTTTTGAAGATAAAGACCCTGATGAAGCAATGGAGTACTTAGACTTGTTAGCTGAAAATGCTCAAAATTGGGACACCGCGGGTACTTATGAGGCACTGAGTAAAACTCAACCTCATACATCTAGTGGAGGTATGTACAACCTGAGGGAAGATCATGACCTTCAAGCCAAGTTTGCATGTTTAGCTAGAAAAGTCGAGGCACTAGAATTAAAAAAGAGTGGTCAATTAAAATCTGTTGAAAACATTGTGTGTCAAATCTGTGAAACAAATGAACACTCAACCAACGATTGTCGAACCTTGCCTTCTTTTAAAGAATGTTTCCATGAACAAGCCCATGCTTTAAACAGTTTTCAAGGGGCCAACCACAACCCAAACTCCCAAACATACAACCCTGGTTGGAGGAATCACCCAAATTTCAGTAGGAAGAGTGAGAACAACAATGCACAAACTTCACAAGCACCGTTTCAAACACACCATAATTTCCAAAATTCTCATGGATATGCACCTCCTTATGCTCCACCTCCTAGAAGAAATCTTGAGGAAACATTGCATGCATTCATTGAAAAGCAAGAGACAATCAATACTCAACTTGCTCAAAACATGACAGATTTTAAAGATACTCTTGCTAAATTAACATCTGTTCTTAGCTTCCAAGAGAAAGGTAAGTTTCCATCTCAAACACAACAAAATCCTAAAAGCCAATACAATGCAAATGCAAGTAGTTCCGGAAGCCAACATATGGATCAAGTCAAATCAGTCACTACTCTGCGCAGTGGTAAGGTTATTGAAAAACCTTCTATTGAACTTTATGAGAAAGATGCTGAGTCAATCTCTGAGGGTAAAGAAGGGGATGACTATGAAAATTGCAAAGAAACGACTGATTCACCGCCAGCACTTCCATTTCCTCAAGCCATGACCAAACAAAGGAAAGTCAATCAGAACTCTGAAATTTTTGAAATTTTCAAACAGGTAAGAATCAATATACCTTTGCTGGATGCTATTAAACAAGTTCCTTCCTATGCTAAATTTTTGAAAGATCTATGCACTGTGAAGAGGAAACTGAATGTGAAAAAGAAAGCCTTTCTAGCCGAACAAGTAAGTGCTATTCTTCAAAACAATAATGCTTTGAAATATAAAACCCTGGTTGTCCTACAATTTCCTGCTTTATTGGAGAGCATAAAATTGAAAGAGCCTTACTTGATCTTGGTGCTAGTGTGAATTTACTTCCATATTCAGTTTTTCAGAGCTCAATCTAGGTGAGTTAAAACCAACTTCTATATCTCTTTTACTTGCCGATAGATCTATAAAAGTACCTAGAGGAATAATTGAAGATGTGTTAGTACAAGTCGATAAATTCATTTATCCTGTGGATTTTATTGTCTTGGACACAAAACCTGTTGAAGCATGTAATTCATTTCCTATTATTTTAGAACGTCCGTTTCTTGCAACCTCTAACGCATTGATTAATTGTAGGAATGGACTGATGAAGCTATCATTTGGAAACATGACATTGGAGATGAATATTTTCAACATTTGCAAGCAACCTGGAGATGATAATGATTTACAAGAAGTAGATCATATTGAGGAATTAGTTAATGATCAACTTGAATCTACTTTAAGTAAAAATGAATTGGATGAAACTAAAGATTTGCAAATGGTTTATTCTGAGGAAGAAATCACGAATGAAACAAGCACCGAAAATGTTGATGCGAATCTTTTGTCAACAGTGACAACAGATTCGACATCTGATATCACACCAATGGATGATTACTTTCCTAACGAATCCTTACTTTCTCTTAGTCCAATGCCTTGGTATAATAAAAATATCAATTTTCTTGCTTTAGAAGATTTGCCAGCTGATTGGAGTACCCAAGACAAAGAAAAGTTTTTGAACGAAGTGAAGAGCTTTTATTGTGATGACCCTAACTTATTCAAATATTGTCCTGATCAAATATTTCAAAGATTCATTCTCGACAATGAGGTAAGTAGTGTCATTAAACTTTGTCATTCTGAAGCATGTGGAAGTTGTTTCTGGTCAAAAAAGACAATTGCAAAAATCTTTCAAAATGGATTTTATTGGGCCACCATGTTCAAGGACACGCATGCATTCTGCAAAACTTGTGAAAATTGTCAAAAGATTGATACTGGTCAAAAAGTTTTTTTTTTATAATTCTCAACTCTATGCATTCCCTAGAGAGCTAAGACCAAGATGGAGCAATCCTTATGGGGCCTGTGATATTGAGAATTCAATGAATGACAATGATTTTAAGGAAAATGGACATCGTTTGAAAGCTTACTTTGATAATTTTCCTAGTGAAAATGAATCAGCTGGTTTGAATGATCTTGTAGATAAAGGTTGATTATTTTATTTTTCTCACATTTTCTTTTTTATGTTTTTTTTTGAGTGATTTTTGCTAGTTTCTCTCACCCCGGTCAAATGGCGGATAACGGTACTCCGTGACCTAAGTCGGTTCTTTCAGTTTCCCACAATTACTGATATTTGTGTATATATCTGTGAAAAATTGAAAAAGTATTTTCCCGCTCTGCCTCAGAATGCGATTACAAAAATTTACCGTGCTAGATGTGCAAGATTGAGATTGTTAATGAATCATGGAATTCTTGAAGATATTCGCTGGTTGATTGAAGCAAAGGTCCGATTATCAGGTGAGTCCTCTAACTTCTTTATTTCACACATGCCTGGAATAGGTAAAAGCACTTTTGCAAAGAAGCGTCGTGCAAAACGACTGGATGTCTGTCATCGATGTGCTAGATGGACTTGTAATACACAATGTCGTTCTTTAGGAATGGTATCTATAAACCGTGAAGATAAAATACAATTCATTAAGGATGGCCTGAGTAAGGAGTCTTTAGATAATCTTCTATTGACTCTTGAGACGCATCCTAGTGGAGATGTGCATCGTGCAATTCATGATTTATGGCCACTATTTCATAAAGAACATGATCGACTTAGTCTTGGGAATCTGACTAAAAAAAACCCTGTTTGCCAGTTTTTAAGAAAACTGGATGGGAAGCCTATCCCCGACCCATAGAGGCCGTTCTTGGACGTAAAACCAAGGGAAGATGTGAGCCACAATCACAACTACTTGTACATACACATGCTTTTTTTCAAAAGTAAATAAATAAATAAATAAATAAAAAGAGAGAGAGAGAGTGTGAGACTCCAACTGGCCTACATATAGATGTTATGATTGCCTTTCTAATTTCTCATCTATAAAACCCTCTTTTCCTTCCTTTCATTTCTACTCAACCCATACATTCAACAAATATAGAAGTGTGTAGAAATGGCAAGTTCCTCAAGTCATCAAATAAGAAATATCTGTGTTTTTGGTGGATCTAGTCCTGGGAAAGAAAAGGAGTTTTTAGAATCAGCAAACCATCTTGGTCAGGTGCTAGCTGAGAGAAAGATTCATTTAGTGTATGGGGGAGGCAGTCTTGGGTTAATGGGAGGTGTGTCAATAGCTGCATTTTTAGGAGGTAGTCAAGTTTTAGGAATAGTCCCTGAAGCTTTGGCACAAGGGAACATCATTGGAAAAAAAATTGGAGAGGAACTTCAGGTCTCCACAATGTCGGCTCGAATGAATGCAATGTTTAACCATGCTGATGCTTTCATTGCTTTACCAGGTGGTCTAGGCACATTGGAAGAGATCTTTCATATTTTCTCTTGGGCTTAATTGCACATTCACCATAAACCCATTGGTTTGTTAAATGTTAATGGTTATTATGATAAGTTGTTGTCTTTTCTTGATCATGATGTGGAATAGGAATTTCTAACATCTTCTGCACGACAAATCATAATCTCTGCTACTACTGCTGAACAATTGATTGACCAACTACAATCTTTCATTCCTGTGATTGATCCTTCCATGAGTCGCATAAATTGGTCATCTACGGGAAGCCGTAAAAAGCTTAGATTGGATTTGAGCCTTCATTTGTGAATTTTTGTGTCTTTTGGTTTTATTATTGTGTTTTGTTATTTTTTATTTTTGTTTCAGTGTGTTTCAGGTTTTATCAGTGTTCGTTATTTCAGGTGATATCTTCTATACTCTATCTTTCTACCTTAGAACATTGAGGACAATGTCTCGTTTTGGTTGGGGGGAGAGGGTAGTAGTTGATCAAAAAAAAAAAATTGTTTTTCATTTCATAAAGCATGTGCATAATTGTTGTTACTAGGATGGCAGAGTAAAGGAGTTCTTTTGTTAAAGTGACTCTTCAGACGCATCTTAGTAACCATTTTTAACAAGGTCTATTATAATACTTCCTGAAATATTCAGGTTTACAAACTCTCGTATTGTTACCACTTAATTCTGCTCATATACTTATTTAACATGTATTCTTAAACCTTAATTTACACACACACACTTCAACATATGATTGTGGATTGCATATTGTATTATTACATTATTTATGTTCTTCTGTTAAAGGTAACAACTAAGGGAAAGGGATTGTATATAATTAAAAAACAAAAACATGAAAAAAAAGAAGAAAAAAAAATGATGATAATAAAAATGTAGATAAGTTTGGTTTCGTAGCCTCCCTAACCTAAGCAATTAAGCCCGAAGGGGTGTTTTAACACCTAATACCCTAAAGTCAACTGACTTGGGAGCTATTGGCCCAACGCTTGTTACAAGGGTTGAGGAGAAAAGCTTAAGGAAATCAAACATTGCACTATCTACATATCAGTATCTGCGACCCGAGTTACTAAGCTCGTAGGGGTGTCTTAACACCCAATGCCCTAAGACCAACTGGTCTGGGAGTCATTAGCTGAAAGCTCGTTACATGGGTTAAAGATGCATGATGTTTTTAAATTATATGTATATAGATTTAAAAAAAAAACAAAAAAAAAGACAAAAATAGTAATCCCAACCCAAGGAAGTTAACCTTAAACATTAGAACAAAAATTTTGTTTTCTTCCAAGAAAAGCCCCATAATTATGTGTTGATACATTGAGCACAAAAAAAAGGTTTATTAATATCTTGTTAAGAGGTATTGAGCAGATATATAAATTTAATGAGAGTTTGTTTATCTGGATAGATTAATGGAAGTTAAATGATCAATACCTTGCTTTGTGAAATTTGCAAATTGTTGTAACGCTTTGATTACTAGGGACTAGTAATAAGCTGGTTGAGGGGTGTGATTAGTACTTAAAAGTGCATTTTTATCATGGTTTTATATCATCATTTAGCACTTGAAGTATCAATAACTCCTTAACCAAAGCATGTTTTATAATAATGTATCTAATAATATCAGATACCTATAATTTGTGGTAAATGTCTATTTTTAATGCAGGCCTATCACATAAATGAAAGGATTGATTGATGACTTCAAGAACTTAAATTGCAAGGATAAAGAGATGGTCAAACTTAGAGAAGAGATGTCGGTGCAATCCAAACCGGAACACTGTTCGGTAATTGGGTCATATCTGGAGCTACAGATCTCATATTTAGGTCTAATTTATATGGATGGAAAGGTAAGACATAGGCCTACAACTTTCGTATGGAGCCCAAGATCTAAAAAGGTCATTATCAAGTCCAAATTATAGCAACAACAAAGAAGCCCGAATCTGTCTTCCAGCCCGAGCACTATTCGGTATTTTGGCCATATCTGGAGTTCTAGAAGTCCACATGAGCTGAAGTTTTTACACAAGAAAGCTGAGACAATTGCCTATAACTTTCATGTTTTCAACTGGCTCCAATTTTGACGTTATCAATGATGTTTTGGGCAGACAAGAGAAGATAAGGATTGTCACCAAGTCAAAAGTTGGCCACCCATTTATCAATTAGTCATCAAATCAATAGTTCCCAATTTTGGCCTATAAAAGGAGGCATTTGCCATGCATTTAGGCATCTTGGTTTCCAGATCAAGATCATGCTCTTCCTTTCTCTCTTTGTATTTTTTTGTAATATTTATGCTTTGCTCTCATTAATATTAAGTTTATGCCTTTCATTTCCTTTCCTTTACTTAGTTAACTTTTATGTTGTTATTTTGTTTATCTATTTTTCTTTCTTTCATTATGTCTAGCTAAGTTAATTATGTCAAGGTGAAAAGGTTACACTAATGGTGTGAGAATAAATATAATGTAAACTTAATATGGACTTTAATGTTTGATACTAACATGTTTTATATTTGTTATCTTGTTCACTCTTTAATACTTTGCTTGTTAAATGACTAATCTTGATTTATGTTGTATAACACTTGGTACAACAAATGCTTGGCACTTTCATAGCCCATAATGTATGGTATAACCGACACCTGAGCTATGAAAGGAACTTGATTTGTTGTTAACATAAGTTATAATCATGAATGCTTGACGAGATTTACAAGTATTAGCATTAATTGAATAAGATGACTAATGTAATCATGTTAACAATATATAATCTGATTGGAACCTCCTTTATGTGTGGTTTCCAATTCAATAATAAGAGTTTATACTATACTTGTTTGATATACCATTAGTGGAACCTCTAACCTTGACATTTGTTATTATTATTGTTTAATCCTTACATTAATTTTCCATCTCCAAGTTCTCATCATCTTCTTCTTCTTCTCTTTCTTTATTATTATTATTATTATTATTATTATTATTATTATTATTATTATTACTACTACTACTACTACTACTACTACTACTATTACTACTACTACTACTACTTCTACTACTATTATTATTATAGTTGTTGTTGTTGTTGTTGTTATTGTTGTTGTTATTATTGCTATTATTGTTGCTTATAATTGTTGTCTATAATTTGTACAATTAACCTCCCTGTGGTTCGACCCCGGTCTTGCCGGGTTATTTATTACTTCGACACTCCTGCACTTGGGAGAAGACATCAACCTTTTAGTCGTGTCAAATCTCTAACCTTGACATTTGTTATTATCATTGTTTAATCGTTATATTAATATTCCTTCTCAAAGTTCTCATCTTCTTCTTCTTTTTCTCCTTCTTTTTCTTTATTATTATTATTGTTATTATTATTATTATTGTTATTATTATTGTTATTGTTATTGTTATTGTTATTGTTGTTGTATTATTGTTATTTATAATTTGTACACTTAACCTCCTTGTGTTTCAACCCCGGTCTTGTCGGGTTATTTATTACTTCGACACTCCTGCACTTGGGAGAAGACATTAACCTTTTAGTCGTGTCAAGTTTTTGGCGTCGTTGCTAGGGAGGTAAGTTCTTGTATAAATTATAGTAATTATTTTATTTTCTCTTTTCACTTTTTTTGTATATAACTTTGTTTCTTTTCTCTTGTTTCTTCTTCTTTTGTTTTCTTC
This sequence comes from Populus pruinosa, assembly GCA_026413675.1. NCBI lineage: Eukaryota > Viridiplantae > Streptophyta > Magnoliopsida > Malpighiales > Salicaceae > Populus > Populus pruinosa. Next base: position 8,206,105 of record CM048606.1, read on the forward strand.
TTCCTTTTATTGTATTCCTACACGTGCATGAAAGTGTGGTCACGTACATCAAGTGATAGACTTTGTAGGATATCCTCATCATTTTCAGAAAATATGGCCGAAGAAGATAATCAATCACTTCATAATGAGAATAATAAGAATAACCGTGTCAGAACACTTAGAGACCACATGAATCCCACAAGAACAAGTGCACCATCATGCATAGTTTTTTCTCCCGATGTATCTCGTTTTAATTTTAAGCTAGACATTATTCAACTTTTACCATCTTTTCATGGCTTGGAATTGGAAAATCTATACTTGTATTTAAGGGAATTTGAGGAGGTTTGCAACACATATAATAATTTAAATTGTAGCATGAACACCATCAGATTAAAGCTTTTTCCTTTTTCATTAAAAGATAAAGTTAAAACATGACTACAAAATTTAAGACTAGGATCCATTCATGTTTGGGATGCAATGCAACAACAGTTTTTGAAGAAGTTTTTCCCATCTCACAAAACAAACTCTTTCAAAAGACAAATCACTACTTTCACTCAAAAACCAGGAGAAACATTTTACCAATGTTGGGATAGGTATTGAGACTTACTTAGTACTTGCCCTCATCATGGTTTTGAAATATGGAGATTGGTTTCACATTTCTATAAAGGGTTAACACCTAGAGATAGGCAAATGATTGAATTGATGTGCAATGGAACTTTTGAAGATAAAGATCCTGATGAAGCAATGGAGTACTTAGACTTGTTAGCTGAAAATGCTCAAAATTGGGACACTACGGATACTTATGAGGCATCGAGTAAAACTCAACCTCATACATCTAGTGGAGGTATGTACAACCTTAGGGAAGATCATGACCTCCAAGCCAAGTTTGCATCTTTAGCTAGAAAACTCGAGGCACTAGAGTTGAAAAAGAGTGGTTAATTAAAATCTTTTGAAAACATTGTGTGTCAAATATGTGAAACAAATGAACACTCAACCAACGATTGTCGAACCTTGCCTTCTTTTAAGGAATGTCTCCATGAACAAGCTCATCCTTTAAATAGTTTTCAAAGGGCGAACCACAACCCATACTCACAAACATACAACCTTGGTTGGAGAAATCACCCAAATTTTAGTTGGAAGAATGAGAACAACAATGTACAAACTTTACAACGATCGTTTCAAGCACACCATAATTTCTAAAATTCTCATGCATATGCACCTCCTTATGCTCCACCTCCTAGAAGAAATTTTAAGGAAACATTGCATGTATTCATTGAAAAGCAAGAGACAATCAATACTCAACTTGCTCAAAACATGATAGATTTTAAAAATACTCTTGCAAAATTAACATCTACTCTCAGTTTCCAAGAGAAAGGTAAGTTTCCATCTCAACCACAACAAAATCCCAAAGGGCAATATAACGCAAATGCAAGTAGTTCCGGAAGCCAACACATAGATCAAGTCAAATCAGTCACTACTCTGCGCAGTGGTAAGGTTATTGAAAAACCCTCTCTTGAACCTTATGAGAAAGATGATGAGTCAATCTCTGAGGGTAAGGAAGGGGTTGAATCTGAAAATTGCAAAGAAACAACTGATTCACCGTCAGCACTTCCATTTCCTCATGCCATGACTAAACAAAGGAAAGTCAATCACAACTCTGAAATTTTTGAAATTTTCAAACAGGTAAGGATCAATATACCTTTGTTGGATGCTATTAAACAAGTTCCTTCCTATACTAAATTTTTAAAAGATCTATGCACTGTGAAGAGGAGACTGTTGAAGTATGTAATTCATTTCCTATTATTTTAGGACGTCCATTTCTTGCAACTTCTAATGCATTAATTAATTGTAGGAATGGACTAATGAAGCTATCATTTGGAAACATGACATTGGAGATGAATATTTTCAATATTTGCAAGCAACCTAGAGATGATAATGATTTATAAGAAGTGGACTTTGCTAAAAAATTAATTCATGAACAATTTCCAACCACTTCCAGTGAAATTGAGATTGATGAATCTGATGATTTGCAAATGATTTATTTTTAGGAAGAATCAAAGACAAGTAATTGGAGGCCACAAATTGAGGAATTGCCACCACGATCAATTAAGTTCATACCTTCAAATGTTCAACCACCAAAACCTGATTTGAAGCCGTTGCCATCCAATCTCAAATACTCATTTTTGGGCGAAAATGAAACTTTTCCGATAATAATCTCTTCCGAACTTACTGCACATCAATAAGGTAAGTTATTACAAACTCTAAAAATACACAAAAATGCATTAGGATGGACCATAGCTGATATAAAAGGAATTAGTCCTTTGATTTGTACACATAGAATTTATTTAGAGGAAAATGCTAAACCCTCTAGAGAAATGCACGTGTAGGAATAAAATAAAAAAAGAAGAAGAAGAAGAAAGCAAAAGAAGGAGGAAGAAAACAAAATAAAAAGAAACAAAAGAAAAGAAACAAAGTTATATACAAGAAAAGTGAAAAGAGAAAATAAAATAAATACTATAATTTATACAAGAACTTACCTCCCCGGCAACGGCGCCAAAAACTTGACACGAGTAAAAGATTGATGTCTTCTCCCAAGTGCAGGAGTGTCGAAGTAATAAATAACCCGGCAAGACCGGGGTCGAACCACAGGGAGGTTAATTGTACAAATTATAGACAGCAACAATAATAGCAATAATAACAACAACAATAACAATAATAACAACAACTATAATAATAACAATAATAATAATAATAATAATACTAGTAGTAGTAGTAGTAGTAGTAGTAGTAGCAGCAGTAGTAGTAATAGTAATAGTAGTAGTAGTAATAATAATAATAATAATAAAGAAAAAGAAGAAGAAGAAGATGATGAGAACTTGGAGATGGAAAATTAATATAAGGATTAAACAATAATAATAATAAATGTCAAGGTTAGAGGTTCCACTAATGGTATATCAAACAAGTATAGTATAAACTCTTGTTATTGAATTGGAAACCACACACAAAGGAGGTTCCAATCAGATTATATATTGTTAACATGATTACATTAGTCATCTTATTCAATTAATGCTAATACTTGTAAATCTCATCAAGCATTCATGATTATAACTTATGTTAACAACAAATCAAGTTCCTTTCATAGCTCAGGTGTCGGTTATACCATACATTATGGGCTATGAAAGTGCCAAGCATTTGTTGTACCAAGTGTTATACAACATAAATCAAGATTAGTCATTTAACAAGCAAAGTATTAAAGAGTGAACAAGATAACAAATATAAAACATGTTAGTATCAAACATTAAAGTCCATATTAAGTTTACATTATACTTATTCTTACACCATTAGTGTAACCTTTTCACCTTGACATAATTAACTTAGCTAGACATAATGAAAGAAAGAAAAATAGATAAACAAAACAAGAACATAAAAGCTAACTAAGTAAAGGAAAGGAAATGAAAAGCATAAACTTAATATTAATGAAAGCAAAGCATAAACATTACAAAAAATACAAAGAGAGAAAGGAAGAGCATGATCTTGATCTGGAAACCAAGATGCCTAAATGCATGGCAAATGCCTCCTTTTATAGGCCAAAATTGGGAACTATTGATTTGATGACTAATTGATAAGTGGGTGGCCAACTTTTGACTTGGTGACAATCCTTATCTTCTCTTGTCTGCCGAAAACGTCATTGATAACGTCAAAATTGGAGCCAATTGTAAACATGAAAGTTGTAGGCAATTGTCTCAGCTTTCTTGTGTAAACAATTCAGCTCATTTGGACTTCTAGAACTCTAGATATGGCCAAAATACCGAACAGTGCTCGGGCTGGAAGACAGATTCGGGCTTCTTTGTTGTTGCTACAATTTGGACTTGATAATGGCCTTTTTAGATCTTGGGCTCCATATGAAAGTTGTAGGCCTATGTCTTACCTTTCCATCCATATAAATTGGACCTAAATCTGAGATCTGTAGATCCAGATATAACCCAATTACCGAACAGTGTTCCGGTTTGGATTGCACCGACATCTCTTTTCTAAGTTTGACCATCTCTTTATCCTTGCAATTCAAGTTCTTCAAGTCATCAATCAATCCTTTCATTTATGTGATAGGCCTGCATTTAAAATGAACATTTACCACAAATTAAAGGTATCTTATATTATTAGATATATTATTATAAAACATGCTTTAGTTAAGGAGTTATTAATACTTCAAGTGCAAAATGATGATATAAAACCATGACAAAAATGCACTTTTAAGTACTAATCACACCCCCCAACCAGCTTATTACTAGTCCCTAGTAATCAAAGCGTTAAAACAATTTGCAAATTTCATAAAGCAAGGTATTCATCATTTAACTTCCATTAATCTATCCAGATAAACAAACTCTCATGAAATTTATATATCTGCTCAATACCTCTTAACAAGATATTAATAAACCTTTTTTTTGTCCTCAATGTGTCAACACATAATTATGGGGCTTTCCTTGGAAGAAAACAAAATTTTTGTTCTAATGTTTAAGGTTAACTTCCTTGGGTTGAGATTATTATTTTTGTCTTTTTTTTTTGTTTTTTTTTTAAATCTTTCTATATACATATAATTTAAAAACATCATGCATCTTTAACCCATGTAACGAGCTTTCAGCTAATGACTCCCAGACCAGTTGGTCTTAGGGCATTAGGTGTTAAGACACCCCTACGAGCTTAGTAACTCGGGTTGTAGATACTGATATGTAGATAGTGCAATGTTTGATTCCCTTAAGCTTTTCTCCTCAACCCATGTAACAAGCGTTGGGCCAATAGCTCCCAAGTCAATTGACTTTAGGGTATTAGGTGTTAAAACACCCCTTCGGGCTTAATTGCTTAGGTTAGGGAGGCTACAAAACCAAACTTATCTACATTTTTTTTCTTTTTTTTTTCTTTTTTTTTCATTTTTTTCCTCTTTTTTTTTCATGTTTTTGTTTTTTTTTAATTATATACAATCCCTTTCCCTTAGTTGTTACCTTTAACAAAAGAACATAAATAATGTAATAATCCAATATGCAACCCACAATCATATGTTAAAGTGTGTGTGTGTAAATTAAAGTTCAAGAATACATGTTAAATAAGTATATGAGCAGAATTAAGTGATAACAATGCGAGAGTTTGTAAACCTGAATATTTCAAGAAGTATTATAATAGACCTTGTTAAGAATGGTTACTAAGATACGTCTCAAGAGTCACTTTAACAAAAGAGCTCATTTACTCTACCATCCTAGTAACAACAATTATGCACATGCTTTATGAATTTTATTTTTTTTTATCAACTACTACCCTCTCCCCCCAACCAAAACGAGACATTGTCCTCAATGTTCTAAGGTAGAAAGATAGAGTATAGAAGATATCACCTGAAATAATGAACATTAACAAACCTGAAACACACTGAAACAAAAATAAGAAATGACAAAACACAAATATTATGCTATTAATAAAAAGAAAAGACACAAATTTTTACAAGCTAAGACTCAAATCGCAGTTGTGATTGTGGCTCACATCTTCCCTTGGTTTTACGTCCAAGAACGGCTTAAACGCCCTCTATGGGTCGGGGATAGGCTTCCCATCCAGTTTTCTTAAAAACTGGCAAACATGGTCTTTTTTTAGTCAGATTCCTAAGACTATGCCAAGCATGTTCTTTATAAAAATGGGTTTCAAAGTTATGAATTGCACGATGCTTATCTTGACTATGATGAGACTTAAGAGTCAATAGAAGATTATCTAAAGACTCTCTGTGTTTTGAAATAAATCCCACCTTCTGACAATTTTCACAGTTTTTGCGGAATGCATCTGACTCCTTGAATATGATGGGCCAGTAAAATTCACTTTGTAAGATTTCTACAATCCTCTTTTTTGATGAGAAATGATCCCCACATGCCTTAGAGTAACAAAATTTAATGAAATTACTTACCTCATTGTCGAGAATGCATTTTTGAAATATTTGATCAGGACAATAATTGAATAAGTAAGGGTCATCCCAATAAAAATTTTGCTCGTTGCTCAAAATTTTTCTTTTGTCTTCAATACTCCAATGAGTTGGCAAAAATCCTGAAGCAAGAAAATTGATATTTTTAGCAAACCAAGGCATTGAATTAAGAGAAAGTAGAGATTCATCAGGAAAGTAATCATCGATTGGTGTGATGTCGGGTGTCGAATCTGTTGTCACTTTTGATAAAAGATTCGCATCAACCTTTTCGATGCCTTTTTCATCCTCGATTTCTTCCTGATTGGTCATGGCATGAGAAAATGGAAGTGCTGGCGGAGAATCAGTCGTTTCTTTGCAATTTTCAGATTCAACCCCTTTCTTTCCCTTAGAAATTGACTCATCATCTTTCTCATAAGGTTCAAGAGAGGGTTTTTCAATAACCTTACCACTGCGTAGAGTAGTGACTGATTTGACTTGATCCATATGTTGGCTTCTGGAACTACTTGCATTTGCATTGTATTGCCCCTTAGGATTTTGTTGTGGTTGAGATGGAAACTTACCTTTCTCTTGGAAACTGAGAGTAAACGTTAATTTTGCAAGAGTTTCTTTAAAATCTGTTATGCTTTGAGTAAGTTGAGTATTGATTGTTTCTTGCTTTTCAATGAATGCATACAAAGTTTCCTCAAAATTACTTCTAAGAGGTGGAGCATAAGAAGGTGCATATCCATGATAATTTTATAAATTATGGTGTGCTTGAAACTGTGGTTGTGAAGTTTGTGCATTGTCACTCTTCCAACTGAAGTTTTGGTGATTTCTCCAACCAGGATTATATGTTTGGGAGTATGGGTTGTGGTTGGGCCTTTGGAAATTGTTTAAAGCATGGGCTTGTTCATGGAGACATTCCTTAAAAGAAGGCAAGGTTGGACAATCATTGGTTAAGTGTTCATTTGTTTCATAGATTTGACACACAATGTTTTCAACAGATTTTAATTGACCACTCTTTTTCAATTCTAGTGCCTCAACTTTTCTAGCTAAAGATGCAAATTTGGCTTGAAGGTCATGATCTTCCCTAAGGTTGTACATATCTCCACTAGATGTATGAGGTTGAGTTTTACTCGGTGCCTCATATGTACCCGCGGTGTCCCAATTTTGAGCATTTTCAGCTAACAAGTCTAAGTACTTCATTGCTTCATGAGGGTCTTTATCTTCAAAAGTTCCATTGCACATCAATTCAACCATTTGCCTATCTTTAGGTATTAACCCTTCATAGAAATGTGAAACCAATCTCCATGTTTCAAAACCATGATGAGGGCAAATACTAAGCAAGTCTCGATACCTATCCCAACATTGGTAAAATGTTTCTCCTGGTTTTTGAGTGAAAGTGGTGATTTGTCTCTTGAAAGAGTTTGTTCTATGAGATGGGAAAAACTTCTTTAAAAATTGTTGTTGCATTTCATCCCAAGCACGAATGGATCCTGGTCTTAAATTTTGTAGCCATGTTTTAGCTTTATCTTTTAATGAAAAAGGAAAAAGCTTTAATCTGATGGTGTTCATGCTACAATTTAAATTATTATATGTGTTGCAGACCTCCTCAAATTCCCTTAAATGCAAGTATGGATTTTCCAATTCTAAACCATGAAAAGAAGGTAAAAGTTGAATAATACCTGGTTTAAAATTAAAATGAGATGCATCAGGAGGAAAAACTATGCATGATGGTGCACTTGTTCTTGTGGGATTCATGTGGTCTCTAAGTGTTCTAGCACGGTTATTCTCATTATTCTCATTTTGAAGTGATTGATTATCTTCTTCGGCCATATTTTCTGAAAATGATGAGGATATCCTACAAAGTCTACCACTTGATGTACGTGACCACACTATCATGCACGTGTAGGAATAAAATAAAAAAAAAAGAAGAAGAAGAAAGCAAAAGAAGGAGGAAGAAAACAAAATAAAAAGAAACAAAAGAAAAGAAACAAAGTTATATACAAGAAAAGTGAAAAGAGAAAATAAAATAAATACTATAATTTATACAAGAACTTACCTCCCCGGCAACGGCGCCAAAAACTTGACACGAGTAAAAGATTGATGTCTTCTCCCAAGTGCAGGAGTGTCGAAGTAATAAATAACCCGGCAAGACCGGGGTCGAACCACAGGGAGGTTAATTGTACAAATTATAGACAGCAACAATAATAGCAATAATAACAACAACAATAACAATAATAACAACAACTATAATAATAACAATAATAATAATAATAATAATACTAGTAGTAGTAGTAGTAGTAGTAGTAGCAGCAGCAGTAGTAGTAATAGTAATAGTAGTAGTAGTAATAATAATAATAATAATAATAAAGAAAAAGAAGAAGAAGAAGATGATGAGAACTTGGAGATGGAAAATTAATATAAGGATTAAACAATAATAATAATAAATGTCAAGGTTAGAGGTTCCACTAATGGTATATCAAACAAGTATAGTATAAACTCTTGTTATTGAATTGGAAACCACACACAAAGGAAGTTCCAATCAGATTATATATTGTTAACATGATTACATTAGTCATCTTATTCAATTAATGCTAATACTTGTAAATCTCGTCAAGCATTCATGATTATAACTTATGTTAACAACAAATCAAGTTCCTTTCATAGCTCAGGTGTCGGTTATACCATACATTATGGGCTATGAAAGTGCCAAGCATTTGTTGTACCAAGTGTTATACAACATAAATCAAGATTAGTTATTTAACAAGCAAAGTATTAAAGAGTGAACAAGATAACAAATATAAAACATGTTAGTATCAAACATTAAAGTCCATATTAAGTTTACATTATACTTATTCTTACACCATTAGTGTAACCTTTTCACCTTGACATAATTAACTTAGCTAGACATAATGAAAGAAAGAAAAATAGATAAACAAAACAAGAACATAAAAGCTAACTAAGTAAAGGAAAGGAAATGAAAAGCATAAACTTAATATTAATGAAAGCAAAGCATAAACATTACAAAAAATACAAAGAGAGAAAGGAAGAGCATGATCTTGATCTGGAAACCAAGATGCCTAAATGCATGGCAAATGCCTCCTTTTATAGGCCAAAATTGGGAACTATTGATTTGATGACTAATTGATAAGTGGGTGGCCAACTTTTGACTTGGTGACAATCCTTATCTTCTCTTGTCTGCCCAAAACGTCATTGATAACGTCAAAATTGGAGCCAGTTGTAAACATGAAAGTTGTAGGCAATTGTCTCAGCTTTCTTGTGTAAACAATTCAGCTCATTTGGACTTCTAGAACTCTAGATATGGCCAAAATACCGAACAGTGCTCGGGCTGGAAGACAGATTCGGGCTTCTTTGTTGTTGCTACAATTTGGACTTGATAATGGCCTTTTTAGATCTTGGGCTCCATATGAAAGTTGTAGGCCTATGTCTTACCTTTCCATCCATATAAATTGGACCTAAATCTGAGATCTGTAGATCCAGATATAACCCAATTACCGAACAGTGTTCCGGTTTGGATTGCACCGACATCTCTTTTCTAAGTTTGACCATCTCTTTATCCTTGCAATTCAAGTTCTTCAAGTCATCAATCAATCCTTTCATTTATGTGATAGGCCTGCATTTAAAATGAACATTTACCACAAATTAAAGGTATCTTATATTATTAGATATATTATTATAAAACATGCTTTAGTTAAGGAGTTATTAATACTTCAAGTGCAAAATGATGATATAAAACCATGACAAAAATGCACTTTTAAGTACTAATCAAAATGCAACAAAGGCTAAATCCTAATATGAAAGATGTAGTGAAAAATAAAGTCATTAAGCTTCTAGATAATGAAATTATTTATCCTATTTCTAACAGCAAATGGATAAGTCCTACCCAAGTTATACCCAAGAAGTCTGGAGTCACTGTAATAACAAATGAGAACAATGAGTTAATTCCCACTAGAATTGTTACTAGTTGGCGCATGTGCATTGACTATAGGAAACTTAATTCAATGGCTAGAAAAGATCATTTTCCTTTACCTTTCATGGATCAAATCCTAGAAAGAGTTGCAGGTCATTAATTTTATTGCTTCCTAGATGGCTATTCGGGTTACAACCAAATTCAAATTGCATTGGAAGATCAAGAAAAGACTACTTTCACATGTCCATTTGGTATTTTTGCATATCAAAGGATGCCTTTTGGATTATGTAATGCACCAGCCACATTTCAAAGATGCATGCTTAGTATATTTAGTGATATGGTTGAACATTTTCTAAAGATTTTCATGGATGATTTTTCTGTTTTTGGCGATTCATTTGATGATTGTTTAACTAACTTAGAAAAGGTTTTCACTAGGTGTGAAGAGAAGAATCTTATGCTGAATTGGAAAAAATGTCATTTTATGGTAACAAATGACATTGTACTTGGTCCCATTGTTTCATCAAAAGGAATTGAGGTTGATAAATCTAAAATTGAGTTAATTACAAACTTGCCAACACCAAAATCTCTTAAAGATGTTAGATCATTCCTGAGACATGCTGGTTTTTATAGAAGGTTCATCAAAGATTTTAGTGTAATATCTAAGCCTTTAAGTAATCTTCTAACAAAGGATACTATTTTTTAATGAACTAAACATTGTGAAGAAGCCTTTGTTTAACTTAAAAACTTGCTTACTTGTTCTCATATCATTCAACCTCCTGATTGGTCATTACCTTTTGAAATAATGTGTGATGCTAGTGATTATGCCGTAGGTGCTGTTTTGGGATAAAAAAAAGATAAGAAACCTTATGTAATTTACTATGCAAGTAAAACTTTAAATAGTGCTCAAATGAATTATACCACCACTGAAAAAGAATTACTTACAGTAATATTTTTTTTTTTTGGTAAGTTGACGTATATATTAAAGGAAAACGATACAAAGATTATAAGGGGCATACCCCAGATTTACAATGAGAACAGAAACGTAAAACAACAGATGGCTACATGCTAGCCACCGAACTGAAAACTCAAGACCTAACTTGATTCGTTAGGGAAACCAATACAACCAGCTAAATATCAAATGAAGAATCTATGTTATTAACCCTCCATGCTCGTTGGATTCTTTTATTTTCATCTGTTGGTAGAACGTTCCTCATCAAATCAAGCTTATCACGGATGATACATTCAATTTGATGAAAGACCAAATTCTGAGTTCTAGATATTCCAGCAAAGGTCCTTGCATTCCTTTCTTGCCAGATATGATACACTGTAGCTGCAAAACTGAGTTTACGAGAAAAATTGACAAAACTTTTGCCATGCCAAGTGATAGTGGCCCATCGAATCCATTCATCCCATCCTTTTGTCATTCTTGGAATGTTGCATCTGTCACAAACATCCCACCAGATCGCTTTAGTATAGGAGCATTCAAAGAACAAGTGGTTGTGATCTTCGTAGTTGCGGAGACAGAGTGAGCATCTATTGGGACCATGTATACCAAACCGATGAAGTCTATCTTGAGTTGTGAGTTTCTGTTGGACAGCCACCCATAGAAGAAACGAATGTCTTGGAACAGCATTCTTGAACCACACAATGTCATGCCATTCGACCATCGTATGATGAAATCTTAGTTGTTCCCAAGCTCTTTTGATCGAGAATCTGTGATTTGGTGAATCCAGCCAAACAATCTCATCATTTTGCCCTATCACAGGATTAGAATTGGAAGGAATAGCTTCTACAATGGGGTGCCATCCAATAGCGTGAGTGGTAGGAATTTTCCATTCTGAGTTATGAATCAGCATATTCACCTTCGCGTTCTTTTCCATACCTGAATCATAGATGAATCTGTCGCCGTAAGAATCTGCGAGCGGGCTGTGAGGATGCCAATTGTCAAACCATAGAGAAGTTGTCCTGCCATCCCCTATGATGTACTTCATCTTCGGCCATGCTAAGGATCTGAGCTTTAGAATCTTTCTCCATGCCCAAGAGCAATTCTGTGGCGTCTTGATTGTCCAGAAATTCCTACCTCGCAACAGATTACATCTGATCCAAGTAGACCAGATTGAGCCATCTGAGTCATTGCACAGGTTCCAAATGTGTTTCAACAAAGCAATCTTGTTCCATTCTGTTATCCTCTTTATTCCTAGCCCCCCCTCCTTTTTTGGAAGACATACCTGATCCCAAGCCACTTTAGCCCCAGTAGTTCTCATATCTGAACCTGACCAAAGAAAGGATCTCATAATTTGCTCCACACTTTTTATGACTTGCCCAGGTAAGAGGAAGAGAGATGCCCAATAGACCTGGATGGAAAATAAAACTGAATTAATCAGTTGTACTCGTCCTGCATACGAGAGTGTTCTACAAGTCCAATGTCGAACTTTAGAGGTGATTCGATCCACGAGACCCTTACAATAAACAGCCTTTAGTCTGGACGAGATAAGAGGCACTCCCAAATATTTCATAGGGAGCTCCCCCTCTGCAAACCCAAGAACATGAATAATCTCTTCCCTCTCAACATTTAACACACCGCTTAAGAAGATGTCACTTTTATTTGGATTTGGATACAGACCTGATAGATCTTGAAACTTTGTGAGCACAGTTTTGATCATACGAATTGAGTTTACATCTCCTTTGCTAAAAATCATCAAGTCGTCAGCAAAACAAAGATGAGAAATGTTGTCCTTCTTGCATCTCCAGTGGAACTTGAAGTTTTGGTTGGCACTCATCTTGCAGAATAGCCCCGAAAGGATTTCCATACATAGGACAAACAAATATGGAGAAAGTGGATCCCCTTGTCGAAGCCCTCTCCCCCCTTGAAAATAACCTGCAAGCTCACCATTGACGTTGATAGAGAATTGACATGATGTAACACAAACCATAATCCAATCAATGACTGTTCTAGGGAATCCCATTTTTCTTAACATAGCGTCAACGAAATCCCACCGAACCGAGTCATAAGCCTTCATCAGATCTACTTTCATAGCACAACGGGCAGGTCCCGTAGATTTATGATAGCCTTTTATTAGTTCCTGAGACAAAAGAATGTTGTCGCTGATTCTCCGTCCAGAGATAAAAGCAGTCTGATACGGACCTACTAAGGATGGCAAAACAGCTGTGATTCTTCCAGCTAGAATCTTAGCGATGCATTTGTACACGGTATTGCAGCAAGATATAGGACGAAAATCTGTCAACCTCGTAGGATTGGCAACTTTAGGAATAAGGGAAATTGATGTAGCATTCATTTCTTTAAGCATTCTCCGAGTCTGAAAGAAGGAGCTAACAGCATTGATTACATCCTCCCCAACTATGTGCCACATTCTTTTGAAGAAACCTGCGTTAAATCCATCCGGACCAGGGGCTTTGTTGTTCTTCAAACTAAACATAGCATGCTTAATCTCCTCCCTTGTTACATCTTGTGCTAATACATGTTGTTGCGTTGAAGACAGTTTCAAGTTAATTGCCGATTCCATCTCTTCCTCATTCAGAACCCTAGGCATCTGTTCCACTCTTAACACACGCTGGAAGTACGCAATGACTTCTGATTTAACTGCCTCATGTCCTTCGACAACCTCTCCATCCTCCTTTGTAAGTGAAAGAAGTTTATTTCTATGCTGTCTTCCATTTACTGATTTGTGAAAGTAGCCAGTATTCTGATCCCCCAAGCTAAGCCACTGTATCCTTGACTTTTGTTTGAAAAAACTCTCTTCGGCCTTGACGATAGAAGCGTAGTTACGTACAGCATCCCTTTCTCGCATGCACAAAGTTGGACTCCCATGTGCTGTATGGAGAGCCTGTTGAGCCTTATCCATTTCATCTTTCGCATCTTGGACTCTATCTGAAATGTTGGAGAAGTGAGTCATATTGAAAAGTTTCAATTCCCGTTTTAGTTTTCTTAGCTTGCAACACAGCTGATACATTGGACAACCCCCTGAATTGTGTTCCCATACTTTCCTCACCAAGGGCATGAACTCGTCATGGTCCATCCACATATCAAAGAATCTGAATGGTTTCTTTATATTCTGATAATCACCAGTAACCTTTACCACCATAGGAGAATGGTCTGACATACTCGATGGCAAAAATCTCGCTTCTGAAAAGGGGAAGTTCAGATTCCATTTCTCATTGACAAGCACTCTATCTAGTTTCCGCATAATCAGATTCTCAGGACATTGGTTCGACCAAGTATAATGCAGGCCTGAATATCGAAGATCATCCACTTTCGCTTCTTGAATACATGTTTCCAATCTGTCCATATGACCAGCCCACGAAGTAGACCCTCCTAACCTGTCTGATTGGTAGCGGATAGCATTAAAGTCGCCCATAAGAATCCATGGGCTGGACTCCCATCCATCACTACGACTCACTATATCAGACCATAATGCCTCACGTAAGGAACCGTTATTGTCTCCGTATATAATTGAAGCATTGAAACAGATATTGGTAGCTAATATAGTGACAGAAACATGAATAGCCTGGTCTGACATTCCGAGGACATCAACCTTCACCACATCAGCATTCCAACAAACCCAAATACGACCACGACAAGAGAAATCATAATTATACAAGAAGGACCAATTACGCAGAAGAAGTTGAGAAACATTATATTTATTCTCGTCTCTAACCCGAGTTTCAACCAAACCGAAAAGAGTCATCCTCTCTTGATGGATGAGCTGACGCAATGCTGAATGCTTTATGGGATCATTCAAACCTCTTACATTCCAACATCCAATAATCATAAGAAAATAGAGAGGAGTACAAACAGCAACACAAAGATTACCTCGACGTGCCCCGAGGCGAGGAGACAGATTTCTTATTCTTCTTTGAAGAGTTTTTCGAACCCTTTTTCTTTTTCTCTAGAGAGTCTCTAGCCTTAATAGCCAACTGATTAACAGTTTCCCTTTCGGTGGAATTCAGAGTTTGTGGGCTTGGCAGGATTGGTGACGTCAACTCCTTATCAGTTCGTTCCCCATCTGTATCACCTCCCATTGCGTCAATATCTACATTCAGCTCATGACTATTAACGAAAAGAACCTGGTTCACCGTCGCACAATCAGATGTATTGGAGATGGCTAAACTTTGATCTGAAGCAGTACTTGTACCCCCCTGCTCCTGCTTCATGTCTCCTTGTGAACTCTTCAAAACAAGAGGAGATGTAGGATTTTCATCTTCATAACAATCAGCATTGCTCACATCTGATGCAGCCTTCTCATTGATATTACAATTAGAAATATTTGTACCAGATGTCGAACAACCATTCTCATTACAGTTACGCACTTTAGATGCCAAAGTGCCATTCTCACCACTCACAGAACCCTTATTTCGTTTAGCAACTACCTGCCATTGAAACTGATTCTGCTGTTTATCCGCAGATTTAGAGTTCGCAGCTCCTAGTTTCCTCTTACCCTCTGCCTCCATTGTAAGATTTGCACCGTTATTAGTAGCACATATCGCTGTCGTGTGTCCAAAGACATTACAATTATTGCACTTTGATGGTATCCATTCGTAATCAGCTGAAATTGTTATGAATAATCCATTGGGACAGCGAAGGTCGTATTCCTTAACCAGCATCTTCGTAGCATCAATCTCAACACAAACTCTTGCGTAGCTAAGCCTTTGACGCAACAATGTAGTCTGATCAGCATGAAGAGGAACCCCAATAGCACTCGCTACACAACTCAACCCCTTAATAGTCCAATACTCAAGAGGAACATTATACAGCCTAACCCATACCGGAACTTTGACCAAATCACCTTTCAAAAATTGCATGTTCGGTTGCCAACGTTTAAGCACCAAAGGTCTGCTTGCCATGTGCCATGGGGCTCTTTCCAGCACATTAGTGGCATGATCAACAGAATCAAAAGTGAATAGGAAGAAACCATTATCCGAAGATAAAACTTCTGATAGACCGTAGGAGCCCCAGATTCTTTTGGCAATAGAATTAACAACGGGATATGGTAATTTCTGACCCACAAAATGACCAACTAGGGTGGATTTCCAAAGTTCGCAGCCATCCTCAAACACATCAAGTGGAGGAGCTACTGTCACACGACCATCAGTCATAGCAGGGGGAGCAAAATGCAGATTACGAACTAGAGAAATACCAAGGTTCTTGGTACCCTCATTGTTATCAACATCAGAACCCTTTAAAGCATTTAAAAAATTCAATTTGGGGCGATGATTTTGCTGGTCTTGTTGCTGAGACCCTACCTTCAACTCATCAACTTTAGAACCCAACACATGATTCATTTCTGAAACAACATTAGAAGCTTGGGAATTAGAGTGTTTCTTCTCTATGCTAGCTTCAGAATCAGCTTGATTAACATTAGTAAACTGAGAAATCCTCATCCCATGGCTGTTCAACATATCTTGTAGCTCTAATCTTAATATATGTCCAGACTTGACTTCATTGTGTTGTTCATTGTTAGAGGTAACCATTGGAACAGAATCCACAACAGAACATAAGGACATTATGGCAGCATACAAATACTAGAGATACCAACTTCAAAGAAGAGAAACTGAGTCTAAGACGTAACCTAAGCTCAGAAACAACAACAATGTAATCTCAGAAACAACAAGATTCAGATTTGTTCATGAAGGGAGAAGAGAATTACAGAATTACGAGGCCAGTATCTTCGAGCTTATTGATTGGAATGATGATCCGTGCGGTCAAGCTATAGAGTATATTCTGATGAACAACATACTAAAAAATGGTGACGATCCAACGGCGAACAAAGAAGATCAAGCTTCAACAAAACCCAATTCACTCTGCTGCAACTAAAAATGCAGAACAGTAGAAATATTACGAGATCAATATCTCCCACCTCGTTGATTGGAATGAAGATCCATTCGGTCAATGTTTCAAGAAGGCTGTTATGAACAACATAGTAAGAAATGAGGATGATCCAACGGTGGACGGAGTAGATCTAGCTCCGACAGTTTGATTTCTAATCTTTCTCTCTCTCCAGATCTCTCTCTCTCTCTCTAGATCTCTCTCTCTCTCTTTTGCAAACAATCTTCCCAATTCTTTAAGTTCTATTTGCATATGAAAAATTTAGATCTTATCTTGTTGGCTCACCTGTTGTTGTTTTTAGTGATCATGCAGCATTGAAATATCTTCTTTCTAAGAAAGATTATAAGGCAAGATTGGTGCGGTGGATTTTATTACTTCAAGAATTTGACATCACAATGAAAGATAAGAAAGGCACCGAAAATGTTATCGCAGATGACACGACCAAAAGATTGATGTCTTCTCCCAAGTGCAGGAGTGTCGAAGTAATAAATAACCCGGCAAGACCGGGGTCGAACCACAAGGAGGTTAATTGTACAAATTATAAATAACAATAATACAACAACAACAACAACAACAACAACAACAACAACAACAACAACAATAATAATAATAATATAGAAGAAGAAGATGAGAACTTTGAGAAGGAATATTAATGTAACGATTAAACAATCATAATAACAACTGTCAAGGTTAGAGATTCCACTAATGGTATGTCAAACAAGTATAATATAAACTCTTATTATTCAATTGGAAACCACACACAAAGGAGGTTCCAATCAGATTATAGATTGTTAACATGATTACATTAGTTATCGTATTCAATTAATGCTAATACATGTAAATGTCGTCAAACATTCATGATTATAACTTATGTTAACAACAAATCAAGTTGCTTTTATAGCTCAAGTGTCGGTTATACCATATAGTATGGGCTATGAAAGTGCCAAACATTTGTTGTACCAAGTGTTATACATCATAAATCAAGATTAGTCATTTAACAAGCAAAGTATTAAAGAGTGAACAAGATAACAAATGTAAAACATGTTAGTATCAAACATTAAAGTCCATATTAAGTTTACATTATACTTATTCTTATACCATTAGTGTAACCTTTTCACCTTGACATAATAAACTTAGCTAGACATAATGAAAGAAAGAAAAATAAATAAACAAAATAAGAACATAAATAAGATAAGAGTTAACTAAGTAAAGGTAAGGAAATAAAAGGCATAAACTTGATATTAATGAAAGCAAAGCATAAACATTACAAAAAATACAAAGAGAGAAAGGAAATGCATGATCTTACCAAAAAAAAAAAGAAATGCATGATCTTGATCTGGACACCTAGTTGCCTAAATGCATGGCAAATGCCTCCTTTTATGGGCCAAAATTGGAAACTATTAATTTGATGACTAATTGATAAGCGGGTGGCCAACTCTTGACTTGGTGACAATCCTTATCTTCTCTTGTCTGCCTAAAATATGAAAGTTGTAGGCAATTGTCTCAGTTATATTGTGTAAAAACTTCAGCTCATTTAGATTTCTAGAACTCCAAATGTGGCCAAAATACTGAACAGTGTTCAAGTTGGTGGATAGATTTGGGCTTCTTTGTTCTTGCTACAATTGAAACTTGAAAATGACCTTTTTAGATCTTGGGTTCCATATGAAATTTATAGGCATATGTCTTACCTTTTCATCAATATAAAGTAGACCTAAATCTGAGATCTATAGCTCCAGATATGACCTAATTATCAAACAATGTTCCGGTTTGGATTGCACCGACATCTCTTTTCTAATTTTGGTCATCTCTTTGCCCTTGCAATTTAAGTTCTTAAAGTCATCAATCAATCCTTTTATTTATCAATATCTCTTAATAAGATATTAATAAACCTTTCTTTTATGCTCAATGTATCAACACATAATTATGGGTCTTTTCTTGGAAGAAAATAAAATTTTTGTTCTAATGTTTAAGGTTAACTTTCTTGGGTTAGGATTATTATTTTTGTCTTCTTTTTTTCTTCTTTTCTTCTTTTTTTAAAAAATATATATACATATAATTTAAAAACATCATGCATCTTTAACCCATGTAACGAGCTTTCAGCTAATGACTCCTAGCCTAGTTGGTCTTAGGGCATTAGGTTTTAAGACACCCCTATAAGCTTAGTAACTCGGGTTGTAGATACTGAGATGTAGTTAGTGCAATGTTTGATTCCCTTAATCTTTTCAACTCAACCCATGTAACAAGCGTTGGGCCAATAGCTCCCAAGTCAGTTGACTTTAGGGTATTAGGTGTTAAAACACCCCTTCGAACTTAATTGCTTAGGTCAGGGAGGCTACAAAACCAAACTTATCTACATTTTTATTATCATCATTTTTTTTCTTTTTTCTTTTTAATTATATACTATCCCTTTTTCTTAGTTGTTACCTTTAACAAAAGAACATAAATAATGTTATAATCCAATATGCAACCCACAATCATATGTTAAAGTGTGTGTGTGTGTAAATTAAGGTTTAAGAATACATGTTAAATAAGTATATGAGCATAATTAAGTGGTAACAATGCGAGAGTTTGTAAACCTGAATATTTGAAGAAGTATTATAATAAACCTTAAGAATGGTTATTAAGATGCGTCTCAAGAGTCATTTTAACAAAAGAGCTCTTTTACTCTGCCATCCTAGTAACAACAATTATGCACATGCTTTATAAAATGAAAAACAATTTTTTTTTTTATCAACTACTACCCTCTCCCCCCAACCAAAACGAGACATTGTCCTCAATGTTCTAAGGTAGAAAGATAGAGTATAGAAGATATCACCTGAAATAAGGAACACTAACAAACCTGAAACACACTGAAACAAAAATAAGAAATAACAAAACACAATAATAAAACCAAAAGACACAAAAATTCACAAATGAAGGCTCAAATCCAATCTAAGCTTTTTACGACTTTCCTTAGGTGACCAATTTATTCGACTCATGGAGGGATCAATTATAGGAATGTAGGATTGTAGTTGGTCAATTAATTGTTCAGCAGTAGTAGCAGAGATTATGATTTGTCGTGCAGAAGATGTTAGAAATTCCTGTTCCACAATATGATCAAGAAAAGACAACAACTTATCATAATAACCATTAACATTTAACAAACCTATAGGTTTATGGTGAATGTGCAGTTGAGACCAAGAGGAAATATGAAAGATCTCTTCCAATGTGCCTAGACCACCTAGTAAAGCAATGAAGGCATCAGCATGGTTAAACATTGCATTCATTTGAGTCAACATTGTGGAGAGTTGAAGTTCCTCTCCAATTGTTTTTCCAATGATGTCTCCTTGTGCTAAAGCTTCGGGGACGACCCCCAAAACTTGACTACCTCTTAAAAATGCAGCTATTGACACACCTCCCATTAACCCAAGATTGCCTCCCCCATACCCTAAATGAATCTTTCTCTCAGCTAGCACCTGACCAAGATGATTTGCTGATTCTAAAAACTCCTTTTCTTTTCCAGGACTAGATCCACCGAAAACACAAATATTTCTTATATGATGACTTGAGGAACTTGCCATTTCTACATACTTCTGTATTTGTTGAATGTATGAGTTGAGTAGAAATGAAAGGAAGGAAGATAGGGTTTTATAGATGAGAAATTAGAAAGTCAATCATAACACCAATATGTAGGCCAGTTGGAGTCTCACACTCTCTTTCTCTATTTTTATTTATTTATTTATTTACTTTTGAAAAAGCATGTGTATATATAGGTAGTTGTGATTGTGGCTCACATCTTCCCTTGGTTTTATGTCCAAGAACGACTTAAACGCCTTCTATGGGTTGGGGATAGGCTTCCCATCCAATTTTCTTAAAAACTAACAAACAGGGTCTTTTTAATCAGATTCCGAAGACGAAGTCGATCATGTTCTTTATGAAATAGTGGCCATAAATCATGAATTACACCATGCACATCTTCACTAGGATGCGTCTTAAGAGTCAATAGAAGATTATCTAAAGACTCCTTACTCAGGCCATTCTTAATGAATTGTATTTTATCTTCACACTTTCGACAAAAGATTCGCATCAACATTTTCGGTGTGTTTTTCATTTGTGATTTTTTCCTCAGAATAAATCATTTGCAAATCTTCAGATTCATCCAATTCATTTTTACTTAAAGTAGATTCAAGTTGATCATAAACTAATTCTTCAATATGATCTACTTCTTGTAAATCATTATCATCTCCAGGTTGCATGCAAATGTTGAAAATATTTATCTCCAATGTCATGTTTCCAAATGATAGCTTCATCAGTCCATTCCTACAATTAATCAATGCGTTAGAGGTTGCAAGAAATGGACGTCCTAAAATAACAGGAAATAAATTACATGCTTCAACAAGTTTTGTGTCCAAGACAATAAAATCCACAAGATAAATGAATTTATCGACTTGTACTAACACATCTTTAATTATTCCTCTAGGCACTTTTACAGATCTATCAGCAAGTAAAAGAGATATAAAAGTTGGTTTTAACTCATCTAGATTGAGACTCTGAAAAACTGAATATGGAAGTAAATTCACATTAGCACGAAGATCAAGTAAGGCTCTTTCAATTTTATGCTCTCCAATAAAGCAAGAAATTGTAGGACAACTAGAGTCTTTATATTTCAAAGCATTATTGTTTTGAAGAATAGCACTTACTTGTTCGGCTAGAAAGGCTTTCTTTTTCACATTCAATTTCCTCTTCACAGTTGCTTGACCGCTTTTTATGATCGGCTTGTTTTAACTCGCAAGTGCACGAGTGTGCGATGTAGCAATTAACTCGGTAAGATCGAGATCATATCCACAAAGAGCTAGATCTGGAAAATATGCTAGGTAACAAAAAAAAACTCAAGAAAAATTAAATTAACAATAACTTGGTTGAAAATAATTGATGGATTTGTTTTCAAAGATGAAAAAGTATAAATAGATTTTAAATGACAAGAAAAAGTAAGTCTTGGTCCAAATCAATTTTAATGGTGATGTATTGATGATTTCTTCAACATATATAAGATAACTCAGCCTAATATCAACGATGGTGATATTAGATCGGAAGATATTACAATGAAGTTTAGAAAGATGAAGATTGATTATTGCTTAAGAATGAACAAGTACTTTCATATTAAGTAAGACATTGAATCAAGCAATCTCTATACCAAAACTAAAGTTTGTGCATAAAAATTCAAGATTATAACATTACCTAAATGATTTCTAAAATTTCTTTACAATAATAAATCATTCATGAAGAAAATAAGAAGATAAACATTAAGATTCATTCATATCCTAAAGAACTCACCTCAATCACCATTATCCTTGATTTGGATCCAAGAAAGAGTTTAGCCAACCATGATTATATATAAGAACACTTCAATAAACATGAAAGAACTTGAATCCAACTGAAAAAATAAGTTTTACAAACTAAAGAACCGAAATCTATAAAGAAGAACACAATACAATTTCAGAAAAAATTCGGACACAAATCTGACTCTAACTTTGGATAGCAATTCGACCCTCTTAGAAGCTTTTTTTTGAGAAGTCTATTAGAGACATATTTATAGGAAATTCTGTCACGTTTTTGGCCACCTGAGTCAAAAGTTATAGGCAAAATACCGAAAGGTGTTCTGAAAAATCAAATCAAGACAGCTTTACAACCACTTTGGTGCACGTTTTTCTTCCTCATTTATGAGGTGTCTCCTTCTTCTTTTTGACCCAAAATAATGTTAAAATATCCCCTCCAGCTTTCCATCCATGTGCTTGCCTTCTTGGATCAATGGATTACCCAAAATAAATCAATTGTTATTTGTTGTGTGGACATGTAAGATCATGGATTGTGTTTGGGTTGATTTGAAGGTTGATTTGGGGTTGATTTGGGGCTGATTTTGGGCTGAATTTGAGCATCAAATAAGTATACAAATGTATTTATTATTTGGGCTAAGATTGACATTGAAACCTTGAGTGTTTAATGGTTGAAGTTTGCACACAACATAAGGCAAGTTTGGGCTTGAAATAGATCATATGATATTCTTTTCTAGAATTGGAATAGAATTGATTTTTTGGGACAAATTTGGAGCACTTATTTGAACCAAGATTTGCTTCAATCTTCAACCAAATGTCTCTTCAATTCTTTGTTCTGAATTCCGACGTTGAATTTTCTGAATTAATTCATTTAAGCTCCAAAAACCTATCAAAACATTAAAACAAACTTCATTACTAAAAAACACATCAATTATTATAAAAACAACCAAATAAATACATATATAAAATAAGAGACTTAATGACACTTTTGATGCACAATCACACCCCTAGCTTAGATTTTGCTAGTCCTCAAGCAAAACAAAACATAAAACCTTTAAAATAAAAATAATAATAACAACAACCATAATTAGGCTCGATTCATCACACTTGAAGGTCATGCAAACATTGGTATCTTTAACTTAGTGTACACAATAGCAAATAAAGAAAAATAAGCATACTCACATTCTCTAAATAAACATCCATACAAAATTTCCAAATTCAGTCATATTTATCGTGCAACCAACATAATTGATTCATATGAAAACTCAACTTGTAATCTTCCCTTCTCACCAACACAAATAAGGTAGCAAACTAGAGAAATATCTATATATAATTTTTTTCTTTTTCTTTTTTTTCTTTTTTTTTGAAGATATGATTTATTCTTTGTCTTTAAGTTGTCACTTCCCTTTTGACGCGAATACAAGCATTTGTGATGAATGCACCCGGTTACTCACAAAGTCACAAACTTAAAGTGCTTTGCATACTCATATTTCAAGCTGCCATTTGACGTAAAGATAAACATTTGTGATGAATACCCCTAGTTACTGAGCAACTCAAAACATTGGAGTAGATAGAACTTTGTACACATTTATTTATTTATTTATGTAATAATTATTACTCTATTTACTTAAACCTTGTTTAGGACTAGATCAAGAGGGATAATCACAAGTAAAGCATCATACTCATCTTTCATGCATATTCACACAACTCACACAACTTTTACAAGGAAAGATGTACTTCAGTAATCTTAAAAAAAAGTATGCTATATCTTGCTTTATAAGATATTATCTATCCCAAATTAAAACATGCAATGTTCAACACGATAAGGAACCCAAAAATGTAATGATGATCCTAAACAAGTCTCATTCACATACCAATGCAAGTATTTTTTTTTTTTAACAAGCATGGTTATCTCAAGTATTCAACATAATGAAATATCTAAAATTAAGTTTTACATTATCCTCAATGTAAAAGAGAAAGAGAAGAAAAGTATAAAGATTAGAAAATTGTTACTCCCCTTCTGTTTTCAAGGATGAATGTCTGATTGAATTGGGCATGAGCTGACTTCTTGCTTGATTTTTTTTTTAACCTGCATATCACAACTAAAAGAAAACATTGATGTTTTTTTTTTTTGAAAATAAAGAACCTCACACCCCCTAACTTAAAATAATGCACTGTCCCGAATGCATGAACAAGAAAATAAAAGAGATGGAAGAAAGAAGAATAAAAATAAAAATAAAAATAAAAATAAAAATAAAAACTCATTACTTCTGATACTACAATGGTATTGGATCTTCAAGATCCAATGTCTCAACTTCAGCCACAACATTTTCAAGATAAAGTTTCAATCGATGACCATTTACTTTGAAAATATTTCCATTCTTGGGATTTTCTACCTCAAATGCACCATGCTTAGAGATGGATTTAATCACAAATGGACCAATCCATTTTGTCCTCAACTTCCCAGGAAAGAGATGTAATCGTGAATTATACAAGAGAACCTTTTGACCAACATGAAAGGATTTTCTAAGAATATGTTTATCATGCAAAGTTTTCATCTTATGTTTTGAAATTTTTGCATTTTCAAATGCATCATTTCTCAACTCCTCTAATTCATCCAATTGAAGCCTTCTATTTTTGCCGACCTCGTTTTCATTGTCATTGAATTGCCGAATGGCCCAATATGCACGGTGCTCAATCTCAACAGGGAGATGACAAGGCTTTCCATAAACTAGCCTATAAGGAAACATTCCTAAAGAGGTCTTATAAGCAGTGCGATATGCCCACAAAGTATCAACTAGTCGTAGGGACCAATCTTTACGGTTTGGATTGACTATTTTCTCTAAAATGTTCTTGATCTCCTTATTTGCCAACTCAGCTTGGCTACTAGTCTGTGGGTGATAGGGGGTACTGACCTTGTGAATTACACCATATTTTCTCATCAAAATCCTAACGGGCTTGTTACAAAAATGTTTTTCCCCATCATGAATCATAGCTCGAGGCATGCCAAAACGAGAGAAAATATTTTCTTTCAAGAATTTGACCACAACTTGATGGTCATTGGTTCGAGATGCAATGGCCTCCACCTATTTAGACACATCATCAACAACTACAAGGATGAATTGGTAACCAAATGAACTTGGAAAAGGTCTCATGAAATCAATCCCCCAACAATCAAATATTTCCAAAACAAGGATGGGGTTAAGGGGCATCATGTTACGCCTAGTGAGGCTACCTAGTCGTTGGCATCGGTCACATGCCACAGAAGGCATGAACATCTTTAAACATAGTAGGCCAATAAAAACCACACTGTAAGATTTTGGCAATGGTTTTCTTGGAAGAGAAATGCCCACCACAAGCTAATGCATGACAAAAATTAATGACCCTTGGAATTTCATGATCAGGGATGCACCACCTAATAATTTAGTCAGGACAGTATTTAAATAGGTAGGGGTCATCCCAAAAAAAGGTTCGCACATTGCGTAAGAATTTTTATTTGTCAAGTTTAGACCAATAAGAAGGAATCTGACTTGTGGCTAGGTAATTTGCTATGTCAGCATACCATGGAGAACCAATGTAAGAGACAGTACCTGTACAAAATAAATTTTCATCAGCAAAGAGTTCATTTATTGGAGATTCATCAATTATGGTCTTATAGCTTGAAAGACGAGACAAATGATCAGCCACTACATTCTCTACTCCCTTTTTATCTCGAATTTCAAGGTTAAACTCTTGGAGTAGGAGGATCCATCGAATCAAACGTGGTTTGGCATCTTGTTTTGTGAGCAAATATTTCAATGCTGCATGATCAGTGAAAACAATAACAAGAGATCCAACCAAATAAGACCTAAAATTGTCTAATGCAAAGACCATAGCTAAGAGTTCCTTTTCAGTTGTAGTGTAATTCAATTGAGCATCATTCAAAGTCTTGCTAGCATAATATATGACATGAGGTTTCTTGTCTTTTCTTTGCCCTAAAACAGCCCCAACCGCAAAATCACTAGCATCATACATCAGTTCAAATGGTAAAGACCAATCAGGAGCTTGCATGATTGGTGCAGTTGTCAACAACACTTTAAGCTTTTCAAAAGCTTCTTGACATTTTGATGTCCAATCAAATTAGACATCTTGTGACAACAAGTTACACAATGGTTTGGCAATGGTACTAAAAGAATGAATGAATCTTCGATAAAAACCAGCATGTCCTAAAAAAGATCTCACATCTTTCACAGTCTTAGGGGTAGTTAATTTTTGAATGACTTCCACTTTTGACTTATCTACCTCTATCCCTTTTAAAGAGACAATGTGACCTAAAACAATGCCATGTGTCACTATAAAATGACACTTCTCCCAATTGAGTACAAGATTGCTCTCTTCACACCTTTCAAGAACTTTTTCTAGATGTATTAGACACAACTCATAAGAATCCCCATAAACTGAAAAATCATCCATGAAAACTTCTAAAACATTTTCCACCATGTCACTAAAGATACTCATCATACACCTTTGAAAAGTGGCTGGTGCATTACACAAACCAAAAGGCATTCTTCTATAAGCATAGGTACCAAAAGGACAAGTGAAAGTGGTTTTTTCTTGGTCTTCTAAAGAAATCTCAATTTGGTTGTAACCTGAGTATCCATCAAGAAAACAATAGAAACTCTTCCAGCTACTCTTTCAAGCACTTGGTCTAAAAATGGAAGCGGAAAATGGTCTTTCCTAGTCACCATGTTCAATTTACGATAATCAATGCACATACGCCATCCAGTTTGGATTCTAGTTGGTACTAGTTCATTATTTTGCATATTGGATTATTACATTATTTATGTTCTTTTGTTAAAGGTAATAACTAAGGGAAAGGGATAGTATACAATTAAAAAAACAAAAAACAAGAAAAAAAAAAGAAAAAAGAAAATAAATGATAATAATAAAAATGTAAATAAGTTTGGTTTCGTAGCCTTCCTAACCTAAGAAATTAAGCTCGAAGGGGTGTTTTAACACCTAATATCCTAAAGTCAACTGACTTGGGAGCTATTGGCCCAACGCTTGTTACATGGGTTCAAGAGAAAAGCTTAAGGAAATCAAACATTGTACTATCTATATATTAGTATCTGCGGCTCCAGTTACTAAGCTCGTAGGGGTGTCTTAACACCTAATGCCCTAATACCAACTGGTCTGGGAGTCATTAGCGGAAAGCTCGTTACATGGGTTAAAGATGCATGGTGTTTTAAATTATATGTATATATATTTAAAAAAAAAAGAGACAAAAATAATAATCCCAACCCAAGGAAGTTAACCTTAAATATTAGAACAAAATTTTGTTTTCTTCCAAGAAAAGCCCCACAATTATGTGTTAATACATTGAGCACAAAAGAAATGTTTATTAATATCTTGTTAAGAGGTATTGAACAGATATATAAATTTAATGAGAGTTTGTTTATCTGGATAGATTAATGGAAGTTAAATGATGAATACCTTGCTTTGTGGAATTTGCAAATTGTTTTTCTATTTTAACGCTTTGATTACTAAGTACTAGTAATAAGCTGGTTGGAGGGTGTGATTAGTACTTAAAAGTACATTTTTATCATGGTTTTATTTCATCATTTTGCACTTGAAGTATCAATAACTCTTTAACTAAAGGTATCTTATATTATTAGATATATTATTATAAAACATGCTTTAGTTAAGGAGTTATTGATACTTCAAGTGCAAAATGATGATACAAAACGATGATAAAAATGCACTTTTAAGTACTAATCAAAAGTCAATCACAACTCTGAAATTTTTGAAACTTTCAAACAAGTAAGAATCAATATACCTTTGCTGGATGCTATTAAACAGGTTCCTTCCTATACTAAATTTTTGAAATATCTATGCATGGTGAAGAGGAAACTGAATGTGAAAAAGAAAGCCTCTTTAGCTGAACAAGTGAGTGTCATTCTTCAAAACAATAATGCTTTGAAATGTAAAGACCCTGGTTATCCTAGAATTTCTTGTTTTATTGGAGAACATAAAATTAAAAGAGCCTTACTTGATCTTGGAGCTAGAGTAAATTTACTTTCATATTCAACTTTTTAAAGTCTCAATCTAGGTGAGTTAAAACCAACTTCTGTAACTCTTTTACTTACCGATAGATCAGTAAAAGTGTCTAGAGGTATAATTAAAGATGTGTTAGTACAAGTCAATAAATTCATTTATCTTGTGGATTTTATTGTGTTGGACACATAACCTGTTGGAGTAGGTAATTCATTTCCTATTATTTTAGGATGTTCGTTTCTTGAAACTTCTAATGCATTGATTAATTGTAGGAATCGAATGATGAAGCTATCATTTGGAAACATGACATTAGAGATGAATATTTTCAACATTTGCAAGCAATCGAGAGATGATAATGATTTACAAGAAGTGGACTTTACTGAAAAATTAATTCATGATCAATTTCAAATCACTTCGAGTGAAATTGAGATTGATGAATCTGATGATTTGCAAATGATTTATTTTCAGAAAGAATTAAAGGCAAGTAATTAGAGACCACAAATTGAGAAATTGCCACCACGATCAATTAAGTCCATACCTTCAAGTGTTCAACCACCCAAACCTGATTTGAAGCCATTGTGATTCAATCTCAAATACTCATTTTTGGGAGAAAATGAAACTTTTTGGTAATAATCTCTTCCAAACTTAATGCACATCAAGAAGATAAGTTATTACAAACTCTGAAAATGCACAAAAATGCATTAGGATGGACCATAGCTAACATAAAAGGAATTAGTCCTTTGATTTGTACAACAAAATTTATTTGGAGAAAAATGTTAAACTCTCTAGGGAAATGTAATGAGGGATCAATCATAATATGAAAGAAGTAGTCAAAAATGAAGTCATTAACCTTTTAGATAATGAAATCATTTATTCTATTTTTGACAGTAAATGAGTAAGTCCTACTTAAGTTGTACCCAAGAAGTCTGCAGTCACTACGATAACAAATAAGAGCAATGAGTTAATTCCTACTAGGACTGTTACTGGTTGGCGCATGTGCATTAACTATAGGAAACTTAATTTAATGACTATAAAAGATCATTTTCCTTTACCTTTCATGGATTAAATCCTAGAAAGAGTTATAGCTCATGAATTTTATTGTTTCCTAGATGGCTATTCAAGTTACAACCAAATTGAAATTGCATTGAAAGATCAAGAGAAGACTACTTTCACATGTCCATTTGATACTTTTGCATATTAAAGGATGCCTTTTAGATTATGTAATGCACCGACCACATTTCAAAGATGCATGCTTAGTATATTTAGTGATATGGTTGAACATTTTCTTGAGATTTTTATGGATGATTTTTCTATTTTTGGCGATTCATTTGATGATTGTTTAACTAACTTAGAAAAGGTTTTGAGCAGTTGTGAAGAGAAGAATCTTGTACTGAAATGGAAAAAATATCACTTTATGGTAACAAACGGCATTGTGCTTGGTCACATTGTTTCATCAAAAGGAATTGAGGTTGACAAATCTAAAATTGAGTTAATTGCAAACTTGCCAATACCAAAATCTATTAAAGATGTTAGATCATTCCTAGGACATGTTGGTTTTTATAGAAGGTTCATCAAAGATTTTAGTGTAATATCTAAGTCCTTAAGTAACCTTCTAATAAAGGATAGTATTTTTGAATGGACTGAGTATTGTGAAGAACCCTTTGTTAAACTTAAAAACTTGCTTACTTGTACTTTTATCATTTAATCTCCTAATTGGTCATTTTCTTTTGAAATAATGTGTGATGCTACTAATTATGTCGTAGGTGCTATTTTGGGACAAAGAAAAGATAAGAAACCTTATGTGATTTACTATACAAGTAAAATATTAAATAGTGCTCAAATGAATTATACCACCACTGAAAAAGAATTACTTGCAATAGTATTTGTATGTAAAAAATTCAGATCTTATCTTGTTGGCTCACTTGTTGTTTTTAATGATCATGCAACATTGAAATATCTTCTTTCTAAGAAAGATTCTAAGGCTACATTGATGCGGTGGATTTTGTTACTTCAAAAATTTGATATCACAATCAAAGATAAGAAAGGTAGTGAAAATGTTGTTGTAGATCACTTGTCAAGATTGACAAAAGACTCAAAAATTGACATCACACCAATCAATGACTACTTTCTCGATGAATCTTTACTTTCTGTCTCTATAATACCTTGGTTTGCTAATATAATTTTCTCATTTTAGGACAATTGCTAGCTCATTGGAGTACCCAAGATAAAAGAAAGTTCTTAAACGAAGTGAAGAACTTTTATTAGGATGACCCTTATTTATTCAAATATTATCCTAATGAAATATAACTGCAATGAGGTAAGTAGTGTCATTAAATTTTTCATTCTAAGGCATGTGGGGGCCATTTCTCATCAAGAAAGATAACTGCAAAAATCTTACAAAGTGGATTTTACTGGCCCACCATATTCAAGGACTCACATGCATTCTACAAGACTTATGAGAATTATTGAAAGTTGGGATCTATTTCAAAATGTCACATGATGCCTTTAAATCCTATTCTTGTTATTGAGATCTTTGATTGTTGGGGTATAGATTTCATGGGTCCATTCCCTCCATCATTTAGTTTCTTGTACATGTTAGTTATAGTCGATTATGTTTCAAAAATGGATAGAGGCAGTTCCAAGTTGAAATAATGATCACAAAACAATGATAAAGTTTTTGAAAGAAAATATTTTGAGTTGATTTGGAGTCCCTTGAGCCATAATAAGTTATGGTGGAACACATTTCTACAACAAGCCATTTGAGTCTTTAATGAAGAAATATGGAATCACACAAAGTTGCCACCCCTTATCACCCTCAAACAAGTGGACAAGTAGAGCTTGCTAATAGGGAGATCAAACACATTTTGGAGATCTTTAAGACTTAATGATGCACTTTGAGCTTATCAAACGGTTTATAAAACATCATTAGACATGTCACCTTATAGACTAGTCTATGGAAAACCTTGTCACTTGCTAGTGGAACTTGAACATAAAGCTTATTGGGCTATTAAAACTTTCAATTCAAATCTGGATGATGTTGGTCAACTACGAAAATTACAAGTAAATGAGCTTAAGGAAATAAGAAATGATGCATATGAAAATTCAAGAATTCATAAAGTAAGAATCAAAGAGTTTTATGACAAAAAAATACTGAGAAAAATATTAAATATTGGTTAAAAAGTCTTGCTTTATAATTCTCGACTCCATTTATTTCTTAGAAAACTAAGATCAAGATGGAGCGGTCCTTTTATTGTGAAACATGTGTATCTATATAGGGCCTGTGATATCGAGAATTCAAAGAATGAAAATGTTTTCAAAGTAAATGGAAATTGTTTGAAAGTTTACTTTAACGACTTTTCAATTGAAAATCACTATTAAATTGGGTGATCCTGTATATAAAGTTTGATTTTTTTTCACATATTATTTTTGTGTTTCTTTTTGAGTGATTTTTGCTAGTTTCTCTCACCCCGGTCAAATGGTGAACAACATTACTCCGTGACTTAAATCGGTTCTTTTAGTTTCCCACAATAACTGATATCTGTGTATCTATTTGTGCAATTCTTTGAATCTCTTTTGCAATTCTCATTTGAAAATGGACACTAATCTTGAAAAATTGAAAAAGTATATTCCTGCTTTACCTCAGAATGTGATTACAAAAATTTACCGTGCTAGATGTGCAAGATTAAGGTTGTTAATGAATGATGGAATTCCTGAAGATATTCGCTGGTTGATTGAAACAAAGGTCCGATTATTAGGTGAGTCCTCTAACTCCTTCATTTTACACATGCTTGGAATAGGTAAAACCACTTTTGCAAAGAAACGTCATGCAAAATGACTGAAAGTCTATCATCGATGTGCTAGATGGACATGTAATGCACACAATGTTGTTCTTTAGGAATGGTATCTATAAACCGTGAAGATAAAATACAATTCATTAAGGATGGCCTGAGTAAGGAGTCTTTAGATAATCTTCTATTGACTTTTGAGATACATCCTAGTGGAGATGTGCATCGTGTAATTCATGATTTATGACCACTATTTCATAAAGAACATGATCGACTTAGTCTTGGGAATCTGACTTAAAAAGACCTTATTTGCTAGTTTTTAAGAAAACCAGATGGGAAGCCTATCCTCGACCCATAGAGGGCGTTTAAGTCGTTCTTGAACGTAAAACCAAGGAAAGATGTGAGCCACAATCACAACTACCTGTACATACACATGCTTTTTCAAAAGTAAATAAATAAATAAATCAAGAGAGAAAAAGAGAGAGTGTGTGAGACTCTAGTTGACCTACACATAGGTGTTATGATTGCCCTTTTAATTTCTCATCTATAAAATCCTCTCTTCCCTCCTTTCATTTCCACTCAACCCATACTTCATCAAATATAGAAGTGTGTAGAAATGGCTAGTTCCTCAAGTCATCAAATAAAAAGTATTTGTGTTTTCAGTGGATCTAGTCTTGGGAAAGAAAAGGAGTTTTTAGAATCAGCAAATTATGTTGGTCAAGTGCTAGCTGAGAGAAAGATTCATTTAGTGTATGGGGGAGGCAGTCTTGGGTTAATGGGAGGTGTGTCAATGGCTGCATTTTTAGGAGGTAGTCAAGTTTTGGAGGTCGTCCCCGAAGCTTTAGCACAAGGGGACATCATTGGAAAAATAATTAGAGAGCAACTTCAGGTCTCCACAATGTCAGCTTGAATGAATGCAATGTTTAACCATGCTGATGCCTTCATTGCTTTACTAGGTGGTTTAGGCACATTGGAAGAGATCTTTCATATTTCCTCTTAGGCCCAACTGCACATTCATTATAAACCTATAGGTTTGTTAAATGTTAATGGTTATTATGATAAGTTGTTGTCTTTTCTTAATCATGCTATGGAACAGGAATTTCTAACATCTTTTATTAAAGTAACAACTAAGGGAAAGGGATAATAAATAATTTTTTTAAAAAAATAAAAAAATGATTATAATAAAAATATAGATAAGTTTGGTTTCGTAACCTCCCTAACTTAAGCAATAAAGCTCGAATGAGTGTTTTAACACCTAATACCCTAAAGTCAATTGAATTGGGAGCTATTGGCGTAATGCTTGTTACATGGGTTGAAGAGAAAAGTTTAAGGGAATCAAACATTACACTATCTACATATCAGTATCTATGACTCGAGTTACTAAGCTTGTAGGGGTGTCTCAACACCTAATGCCCTAAGACCAACTAGTTGGGGAGTCATTAGCTGAAAGCTAGTTACATGGGTTAAAGATGCATGATGTTTTTAAATTATATGTATATATATTTAAAAAAAGAAGATAAAAAAAGAAGACAAAAATAATAATCCCAACCCAAGGAAGTTAACCTTAAATATTAGAACAAATTTTTTGTTTTCTTCCAAGAAAGGCCTATAGTTATGTGTTGATATATTGAGTATAAAATAAAGCTTTATTAATATCTTGTTAAGAGGAATTGACGAGATATATAAATTTAATGAGAGTTTGTTTATCTAGATAAGTTAATGGAAGTTGAATGATGAATACCTTACTTTGTGGAATTTGCAAATTGTTTTTCTATTTTAACGCTTTAATTACTAGGAACTAGTAATAAGCTGGTTGGGGGGTGTGATTAGTACTTAAAAGTGCATTTCTATCAAGGTTTATGTGATCATTTTTGCACTTGAAGTATCAATAACTCCTTAACTAAAACATGTTTTATAATAATATATCTAATAATATAAGATACCTTTAATTTGTGGTAAATGTTCATTTTAAATGCAGGCCTATCACATAAATAAAAAGATTGATTGATGAATTTAAGAAGTGAAATTGAAAGGATAAAGAGATGGCCAAACTTAGAAAAGAGATGCCTGTGCAGTTTAAACCGAAACACTGTTCGATAATTGGGTTATATCTGGAGTTGTAAATCTCAGATTTAGGTCTACTTTATATGGATGGAAAGGTACTTTATATGGAGCCCAAGATTTAAAAAGGCCATTTTCAAGTCCAAATTGTAGCAACAACAAGGAAGTTCGAATCTGTCCTCCAGCCTGAGCACTGTTCAGTCTGTGGCCCATATCTAGAGTTCTAGAAGTCGAAATGACCTTAATTTTTTACACAAGAAAGCTGTGATAATTTTCTACATTCTATGTTTTCAAGTTGTTCCAATATTGACGTTATCACTAACATTTTAGGCAGACAAAAGAAGATAAGGATTGTCATCAAGTCAAGAGTTGACCACTCACTCATCAATTAGTCATCAATTCAATAGTTCCTAATTTTGGCCTATAAAAGGAGGCATTTGCCATGCATTTAGGCATTTTGGTCTCCAGATCAATATCATTCTCTTGCTTTCTCTCTTTGTATTTTTTGTATTGCTTATGTTTTGCTTTCATTAACATCAAGTTTATGCCTTTCCTTTCCTTTCCTTTACTTAGTTAACTTTTATCTTATTTTGTTTATTTATTTTTCTTTCTTTCATTATGTTTAGCTAAGTTTATTATGTCAAGGTGAAAAGGTTACACTAATGGTATAAGAATAAGTATAGTGTAAACTTAAGATGGACTTTAATGTTTGATACTAACATGTTTTGTATTTGTTATCTTGTTCACTCTTTAATACTTTGCTTGTTAAATGATTAATCTAGATTTATGTTGTATAACACTTGGTACAGCAAATACATGGCACTCTCATAGCCCATACTGTGTGGTATAACCGACACATGAGCTATGAAAGGAACTTGATTTGTTGTTAACATAAATTATAATCATGAATGCCTGATGAGATTTACAAGTATTAGCATTAATCGAATAAGATAACGAATGTTCATTTTAAATACAGGCCTATTGATTAGTACTTAAAAGTGCATTTTTATCATGGTTTTATATCATCATTTTGCACTTGAAGTATCAGTAACTCCTTAATTAAAGCATGTTTTATAATAATATATCTAATAATATAAGATACCTTTAATTTGTGGTAAATGTTAATTTTAAATGCAGGCCTATCACATAAATAAAAGGATTGATTCATGACTTTAAGAACTTAAATTGCAAGGATAAAGAGATGGCCAAACATGGAAAAGAGATGTCGATGAAATCCAAACCGGAATACTGTTCAGTAATTGGGTCATATCTGGAGCTATAGATCTCATCTTTAGATCCAATTTATATGGATGGAAAGGTAAGACATAGGCCTACAACTTTCATATGTAGCCCAATATCTAAAAAGGCCATTTGCAAGTCGAAATTGTAGCAACAACAAAGAAGCCCAAATCTGTCTTCTAGCCCGAGCACTGTTCGGTATTTTGGCCATATCTGGAGTTCTAGAAGTCCAAATGAGCTGAATGTTTTACACAAGAAAGCTGAGACAATTGCCTACACCTTTTGTGTTTTCAACTAGCTCTAATTGTGACGTTATCAATGACGTTTTGGGCAGACAAGAGAAGATAAGGATTGTCACCAAGTCAAGAGTTAGCCACCCACTTATCAATTAGTCATCAAATCAATAGTTCCCAATTTTTTCCTATAAAAGGAGGCATTTGCCATGCATTTAGGCATCTTGGTGTTCAGATCAAGATCATGCTCTTCCTTTCTCTCTTTGTATTTTTTGTAATGTTTATGCTTTGCTTTTATTAATATCAAGTTTATGCCTTTCATTTCATTTCCTTTTCTTAGTTAACTTTTATGTTCTTATTTTGTTTATCTATTTTTCTTTCTTTCATTATGTCTAGCTAAGTTAATTATGTCAAGGTGAAAAGGTTACATTAATGGTGTAAGAATAAGCATAGTGTAAACTTAATATGAACTTATTGTTTGATACTAACATATTTTGTATTTGTTATCTTGTTCACTTTTTAATACTTTACTTGTTAAATGACTAATCTTGATTTATGTTGTATAACACTTGGTACAACAAATGCTTGGCACTTTCATAGCCCATATTGTATGGTATAACCGACACCTGAGCTATGAAAGGAACTTGGTTTGTTGTTAACATAAGTTATAATCATGAATGCTTGACGCGATTTACAAGTATTAGCATTAATCGAATAAGATGACTAATGTAATCATGTTAATAATTTATCATCTCATTGGAACCTCCTTTATATGTGGTTTCCAATTGACTAATAAGAGTTTATACTATACTTTTTTGACATACCATTAGTGGATCCTCTAACCTTGACATTTATTATTATCATTGTTTAATCCTTACATCAATATTACATCTCAAAGTTCTCATTTTCTTCTTCTTCTTCTCCTTCTTTTTCTTCTTTTTCTTTATTATTATTATTATTATTATTATTATTATTATTATTATTATTATTATTATTAGTACTACGACTATTATTATTATTATTACTATTATTATTATTATTATTATAGTTATTGTTGGTATTGCTAATATTGCTGTTTATAATTGTTGTTTATAATTTGTACAATTAACCTCCCTGTGGTTCGACCCCGGTCTTGCCGGGTTATTTATTACTTCGACACTCTTGCACTTGGGAGAAAACATCAATCTTTTCGTCGTGTCAAGTTTATGGCGCCGTTGCCGGAGACGTAAGTTTTGTATAAATTATAATATTTATTTTATTTTCTCTTTTTACTTTTCTTGTATATAACTTTGTTTCTTTTCTCTTGTTTCTTCTTCTTTTATTTTCTTCTTCCTTTTATTTTATTCCTGCACATGCATGAGAGTGTGGTCACGTACATCAAGTGGTAGACTTTGTAGGCTATCCTCATCATTTTCAGAAAATATGGCCGAAGAAGATAATCAATCACTTCATAATGAGAATAATGAGAATAATCGTGCTAGAACACTTAGAGACCACATGAATCCCACAAGAACAAGTGCACCATCATGCATAGTTTTTCCTCCCGATGCATCTCATTTTAATTTTAAGCCAGGTATTATTCAACTTTTACCTTCTTTTCATGGCTTAGAATTGGAAAATCCATACTTTCATTTAAGGGAATTTGAGGAGGTTTGCAACACATATAATAATTTAAATTGTACCATGAACACCATCAGATTAAAGCTTTTTCCTTTTTCATTAAAAGATAAAGCTAAAACATGGCTATAAAATTTGAGACCTGGATCCATTTGTGCTTGGGATGAAATGCAACAACAATTTTTAAAGAAGTTTTTCCCATCTCATAGAATAAACTCTTTCAAAAGACAAATCACCACTTTCACTCAAAAAATAGGAGAAACATTTTATCAATGTTGGGATAGGTATCGAGACTTGCTTAGTACTTGCCCTCATCATAGTTTTGAAACAAGGAGATTGGTTTCACATTTCTATGAAGGGTTAACACCTAAAGATAGGCAAATGGTTGAATTGATGTGCAATGGAACTTTTGAAGATAAAGACCCTGATGAAGCAATGGAGTACTTAGACTTGTTAGCTGAAAATGCTCAAAATTAGGACACCGCGGGTACTTATGAGGCGCCGAGTAAAACTCAACCTCATACATCTAGTGAAGGTATGTACAACCTTAGGGAAGATCATGACCTTCAAGCCAAGTTTGCATCTTTAACTAGAAAAGTCGAGGCACTAAAATTGAAAAAGAGTGGTCAATTAAAATCTGTTGAAAACATTGAGTGTCAAATTTGTGAAACAAATGAACACCAATGATTGTCCAACCTTGCCTTATTTTAAGGAATGTATATGGAAAGTCAATCACAACTCTGAAATCTTTGAAACTTTCAAACAAGTAAGAATCAATATACCTTCTGAGCGTTTAAGCTATTTTTGGACGTAAAACCAAGGGAAGATATGGGCCATAATCACAATTACCTGTACATACACATGCTTTTTCAAAAGTAAATAAATAAATAAATAAAGAGAGAGTGAGTATGTGAGACTCCAGCTGGTCTACATATAGGTGGTATGATTGCCTTTCTAATCTATAAAATCCTCTCTTCCTTCCTTTCATTTCTACTCAACCCATACATTCAACAAATATCGAAGTGTGTAGAAATGGCAAGTTCCGCAGGTCATCATATAAGAAATATTTGTGTTTTTGGTGGATCTAGTTCTGGGAAAGAAAAGGAGTTTTTAGAATCAGCAAATCATCTTAGTGAAGTGCGAGCTGAGAGAAAGATTCATTTAGTGTATGGGGGAGGTAGTCTTGGGTTAATGGGAGGTGTGTTAATAACTTCATTTTTAGGGGTCATCCCCGAAGCTTTGGCATAAAGGGACATCATTGGAAAAACAATTAGAGAGGAACTTCAGGTCTCTACAATGTCGTCTCGAATGAATGCAATGTTTAATCATGCTGATGCCTTCATTGCTTTACTAGGTAGTCTAGACACATTGGAAGAGATCTTTCATATTTCCTCTTGGGTCCAACTGCACCTTCACCATAAACCCATAGGTTTGTTAAATGTTAATGGTTATTATGATAAGTTGTTGTCTTTTATTGATCATGTTGTGGAACAAGAATTTCTAACATCTTCTGCATGACAAATCATAATCTCTACTGCTATTGCAGAACAATTGATTGACCAACTATAATCTTTCATTCCTGTGATTGATCCTTTCAAGAGTCGTATAAATTGGTCATCTAAGAAAAGTCATAAAAAGCTTAGATTGGATTTGAGCCTTCATTTATGAATCTTTGTGTCTTTGGTTTTATTATTGTGTTTGTTGTTTCTTATATTTGTTTTAGTGTGTTTCAGGTTTGTCAATGTTTGTTATTTCAGGTGATATCTTTTATACTCTATCTTTCTACCTTTAAACATTGAGGACAATGTCTCATTTTAGTTTGGGGGAGAGGGTAGTAGCTAAAAAAAAAAACTAACTGTGTTTTCTATTTCATAAAGCATGTGCAAAATTGTTGTTACTATGATGGTAGAGAAAGGAGAACTTTTTATGACTCTTGAGATTCATCTTAGTAATCATTCGTAACAAGGTCTATCATAATACTTCTTGAAATATTCAGATTTACAAACTCTCGCATTGTTATTTGACACGACTAAAAGATCGATATCTTCTCCCAAGTGTAGCAGTCTCGAAGTAATAAATAACCCGGCAAGACTAGGGTCGAACCACAGGGAGGTTAATTGTACAAATTATAAATAACAAGAATACAACAACAACAACAATAATAATAGTAACAACAACAACAACAACAACAACAACAACAACAACAACAATAATAATAAAGAAAAAGAAAAAGAAAAAGAAGATGAGAACTTTGAGATGGAATATTAACGTAAAGAACGATAACAAACAATGTCAAGGTTAGAGGATCCACTAATGGTATGTCAAACAAGTATAGTATAAACTCTTATTATTCAATTGGAAACCACATTTAGACGAGGTTTCAATTAGATTATAGATTGTTAACATAATTACATTAGTCATCTTATTCGATTATTGCTAATACTTGTAAATCTCGTCAACCATTCATGATTATAACTTATGTTAACAACAAATCAAGTTCCTTTCATAGCTCAGGTGTCGGTTATACCATACAATATGAACTATGAAAGTGCCAAGCATTTGTTGTACCAAGTGTTATACAACATAAATCAAGATTAGTTATTTAACAAGCAAAGTATTAAAGAGTGAACAAGATAACAAATATAAAACATGTTAGTATCAAACATTAAAGTCCATATTAAGTTTACATTATACTTATTCTTACATTATCTAAAAGTTCTCATCAACTTTTCTTCTTCTTCTTTTTTTTTTTTATTATTATTATTATTACTACTATTACTATTACTACTAGTAGTAGTAGTAGTAGTAGTAGTAATAGTACTTTTAGTATTATTATTGCTACTAGTATTATTTTTGTTGTTATTATTACTATTTTTATTGTTTATAATTTGTACAATAACCTCCCTGTGGTTTGACCCTGGTCTTGTCGGGTTATTTATTGCTTCGACACTCCTTCACTTGGAAGAAGACATTAATCTTTTAGTCGTGTCACAAAACATGTTTTATAATAACATATCTAATAATATAATATACTTTAATTTGTGATAAATGTTTATTTTAAATGCAGACGTGTCACATAAATGAAAGAACAAAGAGATGGCCAAACTTAGAAAAGAGATTCCGGTATAGTCCAAACCGAAACACTGTTCAATAATTGGGTCATATCTAGAGCTATAGATCTTGGATTTAGGTCTACTTTATATGGATATGGAAAGGTAAGACATAGGCCTACAACTTTCATTTGGAGCCCAAGATTTAAAAAGACCATTTTCAAGTCTAAATTATAGTAACAACAAAGAAGTCTAAATTTGTCCTTCAGCCCGAGCACTGTTCAGTGTTTGGCCCATATCTGGAGTTTTAGAACTCCAAATGACCTCAATGTAACCCTAAAAAGCTGAGATAATTTCCTACAACTTTCATGTTTTCAAGTGGTTCTAATTTTGACGTTATCAATGATGGTTTGGACACACAAGAGAAGATAGGACTGTCACCAAGTCAAGAGTTGGCCACCCACTCATCAATTAGTCATCAAATCAATAGTTTTCAATTTTGGCCTATAAAAGGAGGTATTTGTCATGTATTTAGGCATCTTGGTCTCCAGATCAAGATCATGCTCTTGGTTTCTGTCTTTGTATTTTTTTGTAATGTTTATGTTTTGCTTTCATTAATATCTTGTTTATGCATTTCAATTTCTTTTCTTTACTTAGTTTACTTTTACTTATTTATGTTATTATTTTATTTATTTATTTTTCTTTTTTTATTATATTTAGCTAAGTTTATCATGTCAAGATAAAAAGGTTACACTAATGGTGTAAAAATAAGTATAGTGTAAATTACTATGGATTGTAATGTTTGATACTAACATGTTTTGTATTTGTTATTTTGTTCACTCTTTAATACTTTGCTTGTTAAATGGCTAATATAGATTTATGTTGTATAAGACTTGGTACAACAAATACTTGTCACTCTCATAGCCCATACTGTACGGTATAACTGACACCTGAGCTATGAAAGGAACTTAATTTGTTGTTAACATAAGTTATAATCATGAATGCTTGACGAGATTTACAAGTATTACATTAATCAAATAAGATGACTAATGTAATAATGTCAACAATTTATAATATGATTGGAACCTCCTTTGTGTGTGGTTTCTAATTGAGTAATAAGAGTTTTATACTATACTTGTTTGACATACCATTAGTGGATCCTCTAACTTTAGCATTTCTTGTTATCATTATTTAATCCTTACGTTAATCTTCCATCTCAAAGTTCTCATCAAGTTCTTCTTCTTCTATTACTACTACTACTATTTTATTATTATTGTTACTATTGTAGTTGTTATTGTTGTTATTGTATCCTTATTATCTATAATTTATATAATTAACCTCCTTGTGGTTCAACCCTAGTTTTGTCAGGTTATTTATTACTTCGACACTCCTACACTTGGAAGAAGACATCAATGTTTTGGTCGTGTCACTTAGTCCATCAAGTTTTGCAAGTATTTTACTTTTACCATTGGGCCTAATAATGGTTTGTATTTTTACATTATAAAAATAGAAATCCGGTATCAAAATACTCAATTTTCATCAAAAAAATATTTTTGTCTTCATGCATACAACCAACTCTCTCAAACCTAGAAAAAAAAATCATATTGTATTTTCATACAACAAAGAAAACTTCAAAAAATATGTTTTCATATTCATTTTGGCTTTAATATCCAGTTTATTAACGTCAGGAGAATTAGGCCATCATTTCAGAAATTTCAAAAAATTATTTTGTTTTCTTGAATGTCTTGATTACAAATTTATATGTAAAACTTATCCCGATATTAAAAATGTAGTTTTTTTTATAAACATTAGAATGGTTAGGCTTTACTCGATAAGATAAGGGCCTCTTAACCAAGGAGGACTTTTCATAAATCGTAGATAGACCAACAATTAGAAATACAATAAAACCTTAGCATATATCAGACAATTAAACAATGCAACTTGTCTTAGGTTGGACGTATTGAGGGTGCTAATACATTCCCTTTATGCAACCAATCTCCATACCTAATCTCTTAGACTAATTAAGGTTCCTAGTGACTAAAATACTAGA
This sequence comes from Populus pruinosa, assembly GCA_026413675.1. Lineage (NCBI taxonomy): Eukaryota > Viridiplantae > Streptophyta > Magnoliopsida > Malpighiales > Salicaceae > Populus > Populus pruinosa. The sequence goes on from CM048606.1 coordinate 8,248,174, forward strand.
TGGTGACTCCCATTCTATTTTTCACTAATAATAGACAAGAAGTCCTTATCTCTTTAAATTTTATAGATAAATACTACATACATATGAGTGAGGGTGGACGATTGCCACATCATTGCACACATTCGACAATTATCAAACCTTCCTTAATCTTACAAAGATTTGAAAGGATAGGTCATGAAACTCTCTTCCTCTAGTTCTTAAGACCCATAACCAAAAATAAAGAAAAAGACCCTAAGAAATTAACCTAGGACCTAAGCTAGCTTTGAAGGAAATTGGAATTTACTAAGAGGGTAAGGAAAAAGAAACAAAATGAGGCAAATTTCTAGAACATCTAACAAAGACAAATGAATAAAATTGAAAGAACAAATCATGGTAGAGGGTTTACCTTACCTATGGGGTTGGACAACATGCATGCGTGTGTGTTATGCTGGGATTTGATGAAAGATTATATTCTGGAATTGATGGTTTCAATGTGTGTTTTGTTGGAATTTGATGAAACATTATGTGTTGGGATTGATTATTGCATGAGTGTATTCTACTAGAATTTTGTGATAGTTTATGTGCTGGGATTGATTATTGCATCAGTGTATTCTACTAGAATTTAGTGATAGTTTATGTGCTTGGATTGATTATTGCATGAGTGTATTCTGCTGGAATTTAGTGATAGTTTATGTGCTAGGATTGATTATTGCATGTGTATGTGTGTGTTCATGCTGAAATCAGGTGACTTTGTTGGAACCTAATGACAAATTGTGTTTTGTAGTGAATTTGTGATTCCCTGTCGAAATTGTATTGTTTGAGTGAATTTTTGACTCATTGCCAAAATTATTGAATTGTGTATTTTGTAGTGAATTTGTGATTTGCTCCCAAAGTTACATTGTCTACTAACACGATCAAAGAGTTGATGTCCTATTTCAAGTATAAGAGTGTCAAAGTAATAAATAACCCGGCAAGGCCAAGGTCGAACCATGGGGAGGTTAACTATATAAATTATAAATAACAACAACAACAACAAAAACAACAAGGATGATGGTGATGGTGATGGTGAGTTAAAGAGGACTTTGAGATGTAAGATTAATGTGAAGATTATACAATGATAAAAATAAATGTCAAGGTTAGAGGATCTACTAATAGTATTAGAAATAAATAAAGTATAAACTCTTTATAAATTATCAACATGATCATATTAATCATCTTATTTATGTAACACCATACTTATAAATTTTATCAAGTATTCATGATGCTAACTTATGTTGACAACAAATTAAGTTTCTTTCATAATAACAATGTTGGCCAAAGACTATAAAGGATCAAGTATTTGAGGTACCAAGTGTTATACAATACAAATCTAGATTAACCATTTAACAAACAAGGTATTAAGAATTAATAAGATAAAAATGATAAGACACGTTAATAGCTAGTTGTTTATGATATGAGCATTGAAGTTCATATTGAGTTTATATTATACTTATCTTAACACCATTAGTAAAACCTTTTCACCTTGACATAATTAACTTAGCTAGACATTATGAAGTAGGAAAACATAAATAAATAACATAAGAACATAAACATGATATAAGTTAACTAAGTATATGTTGCGATGTTGTGGTCGCACAAATTAATTACCCTAGCTTAAAACACAACACATAAGATAGTATAGAGCAAGCAAGGGGTCGATCCCACAAGGAAGATTTAGTTCATATTTTTATGCTATACGTTATACAATTGGGGGGTTTTGATTTGTGATGATCTAAACTATGAAAGAAATTAAATTAGCAAACAAAATCAATTGAAATCGAAATTTATCAAAAAAACAAACCTTGGTTGCAAGAACTCATCCACCAATGAAAATTAGAATCGATCCTTGAAACAAAACTACAATTTATATTCTGAATTTTTATCTTTTCTTAATGTTGGTTAATTAACGGATCCACTGTATAACTAACCCTAACCAACAAACAATCACAATGTCCGCATTAATGATTTAGTTCAATGGCAGCCCTAAGAACTAGATATTTGAGTGTTCTCTCTAAGTTTAATAATGTAGTTCTACCACAATTATCAAGCTTAGTTGCTTCACAAGTTCATACATCACAACTCCGGTTTTGATATCAAACTTAGCAATAAAGTGTTCACAATAATAACTTAGAGTTCCGCTCCAGCAATTATTAACAACAATCATAGAAAATATGCATAGGAAAACAATCATACTCATTCATAATATAAACTAAAAATAAAAGGAAGAATAAATCTTATTTTTCTTGAAATCCGAAGGTTTATTGTGTCCTTGCAACCAAGAAAAGAGCTTAGCTTTGCATAACTATTGAACAACTACTCGTTTGTAGAGGAGAGAATTTATGTTTCTTAACTTCTGGCTGCTACCCCCCTTCTCTCCTCTCTCTCTTTCTTTTTATATGCTAAGAAACCCTAGTTCCTAATTTACAAAGTAGTCCTCCTTTAAGTTGACAATTGACATTTAAGTACTTCAATAACTATTTTCCCTAAAAAAGAGAAATATCCTTGCATGAAATCTTCAAACTCTGACTTAGAGGAGCTAAATTGCTAATATAAAAACTTTGGTGACAGTTTAGAAGCTTCAAAACGTAATTTGGGCTCATTTCTTTACGAAACCTGATTGCTGGCATAATTCAGTTGTCATCTTTGAAACATCATATCTCCCTCATCTGACATCCTTTTTGGATGCAATTGGGAGCATTTATAGACCTTTGAGTTATGAATCCAACAAAATTGAGTTTGCATAAATTGGACGTCTATAGCTCTAGATATTGAATTGTGAATAGACAAAGGTCAACAGTGGTAGAATGCAAGATTTGAATTTGAAGGATGTGATTTCCATGATCTTCCTCTTTTTATTTTTCTTGCATTACATTTCTAGAAAGGTATGGATGTTAGCTTTTTAGTGCCACTAGAATCACTTCATTTTGATCTCTAGAACTCACGCTTTGTACAAAACATCGACTGAACATCAAATCTGCCACTTATCTCCAATTTACTCCTTTTTGCATTTTTCATCCAAAAGTGCCTTCAAAACATAAAACAAAGAATATCAAGGCATTTTACATATAAAACATGGACAAAACATTAGGTAAATATGGGTGAAACTATCGAATACTATGGTTACATCAGTATAGTAAAGGAAATGAAAAGCATAAACAAGAGATTAATAAAAGCAAAATTTAAGCATTACAAAAATATAAAGAGAAAGAGCAAGAATATGATCTTGATCTTAAGAGTAAGATGCCTAAATGAATGTCAAATGTTTGCTTTTATAGGCTAAAATTTAGAACTATTCATTTAGTAATTGATTATTGATGTAGTGACCAACTATTGATTTAGTGAACTTGGTGGACAACAACACTCAAACATTTTGGTTGGATGAAATGACATTGATTCAATCTGAATTTGGCAAAGTGTTCTGCAAGCAAGTTGTTGGAAATTGTATTTTCCTTCCACCCACCAAATTTTAGAGCATTTGAAGCACTACAGCTCGAGATATATTTAAACTACTGAGTAGTGCTGTTGGTGGACATGGTGCATAACCTCAAGCTCTGGTCTAGATGCAATATCATTTCTACCATCAAATTTTGACCATTTCTTCTTCATGAAAGTTGTTGGAAATTGTCCTTTCCTTTCACCCACCAAATTTCACATTATATGGCCTTCTAAAACTCTAGCTATAGCTAAACTTTTGAGTAGTGTTTGGGTTGTATTGCATGACAAATTCTGACTTCTCTTTTATGACCAAACTTTGAATTTAAAATTGGTAGATTTAGGTCTTTCTCTATTCATGAAAGTTGTAGGCCTATTTCTTATCTTTCCAGCCATATAAATCAAACTAAAATCCAAGATCTATAGCTTCAAATATGACCCATTTACTGAATAGTGTTCAAACTTGAATTAAATCAGCATATCTTTTCTAAGCTTAGCATTTTCTTTGTCCTTCCACTTTTAATAGTTACTCACATAATCAATCCTTTGAATTGTGAGAATACATACATTTCAAATGTGCATTTACCATAAATTAAAGGTATCTTTTATTATTAAACATGTTATTATAAAATATGCTCTAGTTAAGGAGTTATTCACACTTTAAGTGCAAAATGATGACATAAAATCTTAATAAAAATACACTTTTAAGTATTAATCACACCCCTCAACCAGCTTATTACTAGTCCCTAGTAATCAAAATGTTAAAATAGAAAAACAATTTGCAAGTTTCATGACACGACTAAAACGTTGATGTCTTCTCCCAAGTGTAGGAGTGTCGAACTAATAAATAACCCGGCAAGACCGGGGTCGAACCACAGGGAGGTTAATTGTACAAATTATAGACAACAATTATAAGCAACAATAAGAGCAATAATAACAACAACAACAACAATAACAACAACAACTATAATAATAATAATAATAATAATAATAATAATAGTAGTAGTAGTAGTAGTAGTAGTAATAGTAATAAAGAAAGAGAAGAAGAAGAAGATGATGAGAACTTGGAGATGGAAAATTAATGTAAGGATTAAACAATAATAATGACAAATGTCAAGGTTAGAAGTTCCACTAATGGTATATCAAACAAGTATAGTATAAACTCTTATTATTGAATTGGAAACCACACACAAAGGAGGTTCCAATCAGATTATATATTGTTAACATGATTACATTAGTCATCTTATTCAATTAATGCTAATACTTGTAAATCTCGTCAAGCATTCACGATTATAACTTATGTTAACAACAAATCAAGTTCCTTTCATAGCTCAGGTGTCGGTTATACCATACATTATGGGCTATGAAAGTGCCAAGCATTTGTTGTACCAAGTGTTATACAACATAAATCAAGATTAGTCATTTAACAAGCAAAGTATTAAAGAGTGAACAAGATAACAAATATAAAACATGTTAGTATCAAACATTAAATTCCATATTAAGTTTACATTATACTTATTCTCACACCATTAGTGTAACCTTTTCACCTTGACATAATTAACTTAGCTAGACATAATGAAAGAAAGCAAAATAGATAAACAAAATAAGAACATAAAAGCTAACTAAGTAAAGGAAAGGAAATGAAAGGTATAAACTTGATATTAATGAAAGCAAAGCATAAACATTACAAAGAATACAAAGAGAGAAAGGAAGAGCATGATCTTGATCTGAACACCAAGATGCCTAAATGCATGGCAAATGCCTCCTTTTATAGGCCAAAATTGGGAACTATTGATATGATGACTAATTGATAAGTGGGTGGCCAACTTTTGACTTGGTGACAATCCTTATCTTCTCTTGTCTGCCCAAAACGTCATTGATAACGTCACAATTAGAGCCAGTTGCAAACATGAAAGTTGTAGGCAAGTGTCTCAGCTTTCTTGTGTAAACAATTCAGCTCATTTGGACTTCTAGAACGCCAGATATGGCCAAAATACCAAACAGTGCTCGTGCTGGAAGACAGATTCGGGCTTCTTTGTTGTTGCTACAATTTGGACTTGATAATGGCCTTTTTAGATCTTGGGCTCCATATGAACGTTGTAGGCCTATGTCTTACCTTTCCATCCATATAAATTGGACCTAAATCTGAGATATATAGCTCCAGATATGACCCAATTATCAAATAGTGTTCTGGTTTGGATCGGACCGACATCTCTTTTCTAAGTTTGGCCATCTCTTTGCCTTTGCAATTTAAGTTCTTAAAGTCATCAATCAATATTTTTATTTATGTGATAGGCCTGCATTTAAAATGAACATTTACCATAAATTAAAGGTATCTTATATTATTAGATATATTATTATAAAACATGCTTTAGTTAAGGAGTTATTGATACTTCAAGTGCAAAATGATGATATAAAACCATGATAAAAATGCACTTTTAAGTACTAATCACATAAAAAAAGAGAAAAGAAAACAAAAATTGTTCAAAAAGACTTTTATTAGATTCTGCTACAGAAAACTAAACATGGGACAACTGGATCAAATCAACTCGAAATTAGGTCAAATTTGATATTCTAATTCCTGGGGTACTAATGTAATTACATATCAAATTTGGGGTCAATTGGATATCATTTTCTTTGGGTTTCAAATTTAGGTCTATTGAGGTCTGATTCATAAATTGCTCAAACCTTACATTCTATCAATTTGGGTTGATATTGCGATATATCTGAAATTTTAACTCAATTGCACTTTATTTAGTTTAGGTTCCAGATTCAGACTTAACTTGTCGTAAACGAGCCTGTCTTGCGTCAACGTTTGAAATTCGCTTGCTTTTTGTTGATTTCACTTTTTATAGTTTATTTTCATCATATCCAACATATTTGGGTGTTGTTTAATGATTTTGCATATTTTTTGTTTCTATTTTTATTCAAGTCTTCAGTGTCGTTCATATTTCGAATAGGCTCGCTTGCTACTTACGAGACTATCATCACAGTTTTGTTTTGCTTGTTTTCTAGTTTTTTAGTTTTTTTATTGCTTCTTGAGTGATATATATATATTTGGATTGCACTGCCAAGTTAGTTCTATTTGGTGTTGGTTTCAGTTTCGCAAGAACCGCAAGAAGGTGAGACGAGAGGTTTGAGCATGTGAGGATATTAAGAGTGTTTGAGCGAAACACGAGTGATGTGAGGATAAATTTTCTTTTACCACTAACCACTTTTTGCAGGTACTATCATGTCAGATCAAAACAAGACACCGCCCTATCCCAAGGGAGAACTTACATTTAAAATGCCAGTCGTGACACAAATGATGGAGAGGATGAATTTTGTGATGGGAAATGTGTGTGGAAGACTTGATAGGGTGGAGAAACATGGTAACAAGGCTGGTACGAGCACCCAAAATATGAAGCTTGGGGTAGAACCAAATGCAAACAATAGTAGTAGGGCCAACAAGCCAAGGTGGGCTGATTGTGAGGATTTTGAGGAGGCCGTTGGTGATATTGGTAATGGTGGTTTTGATGATGAGTCCATAGACTACCGGGAAGGTTTTCAGCAACCTAGAAACTGAAGGGATTATGGGAATAGAACTAGGGGCTAATTCAGCCAAAGGGAAAATTTCCGTAGTGTTGGGGGACATGCTGATTTAGATGGTGATTTGGATGCTATCAAACTGAAAATACTTTCTTTTCAAGGTAAAAACGATCCCGAGGCATATTTGGAGTGGGAAAAAAAAGGTGGATTGGATTTTTGATTGCCATAACTATTTAGAGGTGAAGAAAGTGAAATTGGTAGTCATCGAATTCATGGATTATGCATTGATTTGGTGGGATCAGAATGTTTCTAGTAGAAGATGGAGTGGAGAGAGGCTAGTAGCGTCCTGGAAGGAGATGAAAATGTTGATGAGAAGTCGATTTGTGCCTAAGCACTATTATAGAGATTTGTATATGAAATTGTAGGGTTTGAATCAGGGTTCTAGGTCCGTGGATGAGTATTTCAAGGAAATGGAGATTGCCATGATTCGGGCCAACGTGATTGAGGATCGGGAAGCTACTATGGCTAGGTTTCTAAATGGACTGAATAGGGACATTGCAAATGTTGTAGAATTACAACACTGTGTGGAATTGGAAGACATGGTCCATATGGCAATGAAGGTAGAGAGGCAAATAAAGAGAAGGGGCAGTACATGTTTTTAGACCAATTTGGCTTCATCTTCCTCAACATGGAGGCTGAATTTGAAAAGAGAGGGGGTTGTCCAACTTAGCCTTATGCAAAGGTTGAACCACCTAAGGCCAAAAAGGATACTTATACGGATGGGAAAGGTAAATTTGAATCTCAACCTACTCGTGATAGAGATATTAAATGCTATAAATGTTTAGGGAAGGGGCACATTGCATCTTAATGTCCAAACCGAAGAGTTATGCTTATAAGAGACAATGGGGATGTTGAATCTGAAAGTGACAAATCTGAAAGTGAAGAGATGCCACCTTTGCTGGATTATAGCGATGAGGAGATTGCATATCCTGTTGAGGGGGAGGCTTTAGTTATAAGACGTGCGCTAAACATATGTATTTGCTATTGTGTACACTAAGTTAAAGATACCAATGTTTGCATGATAGGTCCTTCAAGTGTAATGAATCGAGCCTAATTATGGTTGTTATTATTATTATTGTTATTTTAAAGGTTTTATGTTTTGTTTTGCTTGAGGACTAGCAAAATCTAAGTTGGGGGGTGTGATTGTGCATCAAAAGTGTCATTAAGTCTCTTATTTTGCATATGTATTTATTGTTTTTATTTGGTTGTTTTTATAATAATTGATGTGTTTTTTAGTAATGAAGTTTGTTTTAATGTTTTGATAGGTTTTTGGAGCTTAAATGAATTAATTCAGAAAATTCAACGTCAGAATTCAGAACAAAGAATTGAAGAGACATTTAGTTGAAGATTGAAGCAAATCTTGGTTCAAATAAGTGCTCTAAATTTGTCCCAAAAATTAATTCTATTCCAATTCTAGAAAAGAATATCATATGATTTATTTCAAGCCCAAACTTGCCTTATGTTGTGTGCAAACTTCAACCATTAAAAACTCAAGGTTTCAATGTCAATCTTAGCCCAAATAATAAGTACATTTGTATACTTATTTGATGCTCAAATTCAGCCCAAAATCAGCCCAAAATCAACCTCAAATCAACCTTCAAATCAACCCAAACACAATCCATGATCTTACATGTCCACACAACAAATAACAATTGATTTATTTTGGGTAATCCATTGATCCAAGAAGGCAAGCACATGGATGGAAAGCTGGAGGGGATATTTTAACATTATTTTAGGTCAAAAAGAAGAAGGAGACACCTCATAAATGAGGAAGAAAAACGTGCACCAAAGTAGTTGTAAAGCTGTCTTGATTTGATTTTTCAGAACACCTTTTGGTGTTTTGCCCATAACTTTTGACTCAGGTGTCCAAATGAGGTGTTCTTTAATGATCTGGAAAGGTGACAGAATTTCCTATAAATATGTCTCTAATAGACTTCTCGAAAAAAAGCTTCTAAGAGGGTCGAATTGCTATCCAAAGTTAGAGTCAGATTTGTGTCCGAATTTTTTCTGAAATTGTATTGTGTTCTTCTTTATAGATTTCGGTTCTTTAGTTTGTAAAACTTATTTTTTCAGTTGGATTCAAGTTCTTTCATGTTTATTGAAGTGTTCTTATATATAATCATGGTTGGCTAAACTCTTTCTTGGATCCAAATCAAGGATAATGGTGATTGAGGTGAGTTCTTTAGGATATGAATGAATCTTAATGTTTATCTTCTTATTTTCTTCATGAATGATTTATTATTGTAAAGAAATTTTAGAAATCATTTAGGTAATGTTATAATCTTGAATTTTTATGCACAAACTTTAGTTTTGGTATAGAGATTGCTTGATTCAATGTCTTACTTAATATGAAAGTACTTGTTCATTCTTAAGCAATAATCAATCTTCATTGTAATATCTTCCGATCTAATATCACCATCGTTGAGATTAGGTTGAGTTATCTTATATATGTTGAAGAAATCACCAATACATCACCATTAAAATTGATTTGGACCAAGACTTACTTTTCTTGTCATTTAAAATCTATTTACATTTTTTTTATCTTTGAAAACAAATCCATCAATTATTTTCAGCCAAGTTATTGTTAATTTAATTTCTCTTGAGTTTTTTTTTGTTACTTAGCTTAATTTCCAGATCTAGCTCTCTGTGGATATGACCTCGATCTTACCGAGTTAATTGCTACATCGCACACTCGTGCACTTGCGAGTTAAAACAAGCCGATCATAAAAAGCGGTCAAGCAATTTTGGCGCCGTTGCCGGGGAGCTAGCAAGCAAAGGTAACAAATTTAGATTTGATTATTGGAAAACTAAAAAAAAAATCATATAAAAAAAATCAATTGGCTGGTTTTACCGCCTAAAAAACAATTTACCTTAACGTTTCGGATATTGGACTGTGGACTAGACTATTAATTGTTGGATTTTGGTTGGTTCAACCATTTTTCTTTTATTGTCTACTCTTATTAGTTTCTAATATTTTTCTTGTTTATTTCATTTTATTTTGTTGATATTGTTTTTATTTATTGTCTAAAGTGTTTGGCCGGTATTACCGCCTCTTGTTTATTTCAGTTTATTTTGTTGTTTTGTTATGCTTATTTTTTTATATATTTATTGTTTAAAGTGCTTGGTCTGTATTACCGCCTTTTTATTCATGCCTGTTATAATTATCTTTTATGTTTATTGTTGTTATTTTTCTTATATTTATTGTCTAAAGTGTTTGGCCGGTATTACCGCCTCTTGTTTATTTTGTTTATTTTGTTGTTTTGTTATGCTTATTTTTTTTATATTTATTGTTTGAACTGCTTGGCCGGTATTACCGCGTTTTTATTCAAGCTTACTTTTATTTGCAATTTGTTTTTCTTTCCTTTCCTTTCATATCATATATTGTTATATTATTATTATTATTATTATTTTATCATGGCTAATGTTGAAGATGTAGAGGGTGAAGGGAGTGTTCAAGGTCCATACCTCCACAATTCAATGATCAACCTAATTTTCGAACTTTTAGAGAGTATCTTCACCCGGCTAGACAAAGTACACCTTCGTGTATTATCTTACCTCTTAACCAACAAGCTTTCAATTTGAAACCGGGCATGATTCAACTTCTTCCCACATTTCATGGTATGGATTCTGAAAATCCATACATACACATTAAAGACTTTGAAGAGGTATGTAATACTTTTATTGATAGAACATGCACAGAGGAAACCATTCGGCTTAAATTGTTCCCATTCTCTCTAAAGGATAAAGCCAAGCTTTGGCTAAACTCCTTGCGTCCTAGGTCTATAGGTACATGGAGAGAAATGCAAGCTGAATTTTTGAAAAAATACTTCCCCACTCATAGGACAACAGCTTTACAACGTCAAATGATGAATTTTTCTTGTAGTCCAAATGAGTTATTTCACCAAGCTTGGGAAAGGTTCAAAGACTTGTTAAATGCATGCCCTTATCATAGTTTTGAGATATGGAGGTTAGTGAGTTTCTTTTATGACTCTCTTACCGCAGATTTTAAAAAGCTAGTGTCAACCATGTGTAATGGTGAGTTTTATGACAAAGAACCAAGTGAGGCCTTTTATTTTTTTGATCAATTGGCTGAAAACACAAAGCAATGGGAGACTTCTCTCCCAGTTCATGTTGAGTCTAGAAACACCATTTCTCATTCAAGTGGGAAGTTTCAATTGAAAGAGACTGATGACCTCAATGCTAGATTAGCCTCATTGGCTAGGAAAGTAGAGTCTCTTGAGATTAAAAAAGTGCATGTCATAAGTGAACAACAAGAGGAAAGTTGTGTTGTTTGTGAAAGCAAAGGGCATAGGACAACTGAGTGTCCTACCATTCCAGCCTTCAAGGAAGTGCTATATGGCCAAACTTCTGATTCAAGTAATGTTAGAAAGCCATTTCCAAACCAAGTAGGCAATCCCTACTCTGAGACCTATAATCCTGGATGGAGGAACCACCCAAATTTTGGATGGAGAAATGAGGGCTCTTCAGTACCTCAAACATTTCAACCTCCACCCCAACCATTTCATGCTCCCACACATAACACATACCAACCACCTCATAAGAGATCCTTAGAGGATACTCTTCAACAATTCATGCAAACGCAAGGAGGAATCAACAACCAAGTTTACAAATTCCAAGACCAGACCAATAGGACCTTAAATGACATTCAAAGTCAACTAACTAAGTTGACTCAATCACTAAACATTCAAGAGAAGCGAAAAATCCCAGCTCAACCAATGCCCAATCCTAGAGGTCAGGTACATATGAGTGAATACTCACCTAGTGAACCTTTAAACCATGAACAAGTCCAAGCCATCACTACCCTTAGAAGTGGAAAGATTGTTGACAAAGGTGTAGATTTTAGGATTCCTAAAGGTATTGTGGAGGAGAAATCTAGGGAAAGTGAAGAGGGAATCAAAACACAAGTGACAAATGAGAGTTTGAGAGATAAAGAAGGTGAGCTAAATGAGAAAGAGATGAGTGAGAAAGGAGATGATTCAAGAAAAATTGAAGTCAAAGTGAGTGACTTAGAATTTGTTCCTAGAGCACCATTTCCATAAAGGTTAGGGAAACCTAAACAAGATCTTATGAACTTAGAAATCTATGAATTGTTCAAACAAGTGAAAGTCAATATTCCACTCCTTGATGCAATTAAACAAGTTCCATCTTATGCAAAGTTTCTTAAGGATTTATGCACAGTCAAAAGGAGATTGAATGTGAAAGAAAGAGCCTTTCTAACTGAACATGCTAGTGCCATCATCCAGTTTAAGACCCCTCCCAAATACAAAGATCCTGGTTGTCCTACCATTTCATGCATTATTGGAAGTCATAAGATAGATCAAGCTTTGTTGGATTTAGGAGCAAGTGTGAATTTCATACCCTACACTGTTTACGAACAATTAGGTTTAGGAGAAATCAAGCCTACTCGAATCACCCTTCAATTAGCTGATAGGTCAATCAAGATTCCCAGGGGTATCATTGAGGATGTGTTGGTCCAAGTAGATAAATTCTACTTTCCTGTTGATTTTGTAGTATTAGACACCGCACCAATTCAAGGTTCTAATGCCCCCATCCCAGTCATCTTAGGGAGACCTTTCCTAGCTACATCCAATGCCTTAATTAACTGTAGGAATGGGGTGATGAAATTATCTTTTGGGAATATGACTGTGGAGATGAATATATTCAATGTCTCCAAACAAATCGGGGAACATGAGGACATTAGAGAGGTGGATTTCATCCAAATAGTTTGTCAAGAACACTTTGAGAGAGTGTGGATCAAGGATCCATTGGAGAGAACTTTAATTCATGATGAAAGATTTTGTTCTTTGGAATGTGTTGATGAGGAAGTAAGAGAACTCGAGACTTATCTAGATCCAATGCCTATTATGTCAATAGGTCAATGGACCCCATCGTTTGAGCCTTTGATTTCACTCCAAGTGAAAGTTAAGGAATCTCTTGTCCAACCTGATAAACTAGAAAGGAAGCCTTTACCGAGTGATCTTAAGTATGCATTTCTAGGGGAAGATGAATCATATCCTATTGTGATCTCATCAAAACTTAGTATAGAGCAAGAACACAAACTTTTGAGAGTGGTGAGAAAACACAAGAAAGCAATTGGGTGGAAAATTACTGACTTGAAAGGAATTAGCCCTCTTTTATGTACACATAGAATCTATCTTGAAGAAGAGGCTAAATCTGTGAGGCAAATGCAAAGACGATTGAACCCAAACATGAAGGAAGTAGTGAGAGGTGAAGTGCTTAAGCTACTTGATGCAAGTATCATTTACCCTATTGCAAACTTAAAATGGGTTAGTCCAACCTAAGTTGTCCCAAAAAAATCTGGAGTCACGGTGGTGAAGAATGAAAATAATGAGCTGGTACCAACTAGAATCCAAACTGGATGGCGTATATGCATTGATTATCGTAAATTGAACATGGTGACTAGGAAGGACCATTTTCCACTTCCATTTTTAGACCAAGTGCTTGAAAGAGTAGCTGGAAGAGCTTTCTATTGTTTTCTGGATGGATACTCAGGTTACAACCAAATTGAGATTTCTTTAGAAGACCAAGAAAAAACCACTTTCACTTGTCCTTTTGGTACTTATGCTTATAGAAGAATGCCATTTGGTTTGTGTAATGCACCAGCCACTTTTCAAAGGTGTATGATGAGTATCTTTAGTGACATGGTGGAAAATTTTCTGGAAGTTTTCATGGATGATTTTTCAGTTTATGGGGATTCTTATGAGTTGTGTCTAATGAATCTAGAAAAAGTTCTTGAAAGGTGTAAAGAGAGCAATCTTGTACTCAATTGGGAGAAGTGTCATTTTATGGTGACACATGGCATTGTTTTAGGTCACATTGTCTCTTCAAAAGGGTAGATAAGTCAAAAGTGGAAGTCATTCAAAAATTAACTACCCCTAAGATTGTGAAAGATGTGAGATCCTTTTTAGGACATGCTGGTTTTTATCGAAGATTCATTCATTCTTTTAGTACCATTACCAAACCATTGTGTAACTTGTTGTCACAAGATGTCCCATTTGATTGGACATCAAAATGTCAAGAAGCTTTTGAAAAGCTTAAAGGGTTGTTGACAACTGCACCAATCATACAAGCTCCTGATTGGTCTTTACCATTTGAACTGATGTGTGATGCTAGTGATTTTGCGGTTGGGGCTGTTTTAGGGCAAAGAAAAAACAAGAAACCTCATGTCATATATTATGCTAGCAAGACTTTGAATGATGCTCAATTGAATTACACTACAACTGAAAAAGAACTCTTAGCTGTGGTCTTTGCATTAGACAAGTTTAGGTCTTATTTGGTTGGATCTCTTGTTATTGTTTTCACTAATCATGCAGCATTGAAATATTTGCTCACAAAACAAGATGCCAAACCATGTTTGATTCGATGGATCCTCCTACTCCAAGAGTTTAACATTGAAATTCGAGATAAAAAGGGAGTAGAGAATGTAGTGGCTGATCATTTGTCTCGTCTTTCAAGCTATAAGACCATAATTGATGAATCTCCAATAAATGAACTCTTTGCTGATGAAAATTTATTTTGTGCAGGTACTGTCTCTTATATTGGTTCTCCATGATATGCTGACATAGCAAATTACCTAGCCACAAGTCAAATTCCTTCTCATTGGTCTAAACTTGACAAACAAAAATTCTTGCGCAATGTGCGCACCTTTTTTTGGGATGACCTCTACCTATTTAAATATTGTCCTGACCAAATTATTAGGCGGTGCATCCCTGATCATGAAATTCCAAGGGTCATTAATTTTTGTCATGCATTAGCTTGTGGTGGGCAAATTCTTTTCCAAGAAAACCATTGCCAAAATCTTGCAGTGTGGTTTTTATTGGCTTACCATGTTTAAAGATGTTCATGCTTTTTGTGTTGCATGTGATCGATGCCAACGACTAGGTAGCCTCACTAGGCGTAACATGATGCCCCTTAACCCCATCCTTGTTTTGGAAATATTTGATTGTTGGGGGATTGATTTCATGAGACCTTTTCCAAGTTCATTTGGTTACCAATTCATCCTTGTAGCTGTTGATTATGTGTCTAAATGGGTGGAGGCCATTGCATCTCGAACTAATGACCATCGAGTTGTGGTCAAATTCTTGAAAGAAAATATTTTCTCTCGTTTTGGCATGCCTCAGGCTATGATTAGTGATGGGGGAAAATATTTTTGTAACAAGCCCGTTAGGATTTTGATGAGAAAATATGGTGTAATTCACAAGGTCAGTACCCCCTATCACCCACAGACTAGTGGCCAAGCTGAGTTGGCAAATAAGGAGATCAAGAGCATTTTAGAGAAAACAGTCAATCCAAACGTAAAGATTGGTCCCTACGACTAGTTGATGCTTTGTGGGCATATCGCACTGCTTATAAGACCTCTTTAGGAATGTCTCCTTATAGGCTAGTTTATGGAAAGCCTTGTCATCTCCCTGTTGAGATTGAGCACCGTGCATATTGGGCCATTCGGCAATTCAATGACAATGAAAACGAGGTTGGCAAAAATAGAAAGCTTCAATTGGATGAATTAGAGGAGCTGAGAAATGATGCATTTGAAAATGCAAAAATTTCAAAACATAAGATGAAAACTTTGCATGATAACCATATTCTTAGAAAATCCTTTCATGTTGGTCAAAAGGTTCTCTTGTATAATTCACGATTACATCTCTTTCCTGGGAAGTTGAGGACAAAATGGATTGGTCCATTTGTGATTAAATCCATCTCTGAGCATGGTGCATTTAAGGTAGAAAATCCCAAGAATGGAAATATTTTCAAAGTAAATGGTCATCGATTGAAACTTTATCTTGAAAATGTTGTGGCTGAAGTTGAGACATTGGATCTTGAAGATCCAATACCATTGTAGTATCAAAAGTAATGAGTTTTTATTTTTATTTTATTTTTATTTTTATTTTCATTTTCATTTTTTTCTTCTTTTTTCCATCTCTTATATTTTCTTGTTCATGCATTCGAGACAATACATTATTTTAAGTTGGAGGTGTGAGGTTCTTTATTTTCAAAAAAAAAACATCAATGTTTTTTTTTATGTTTTCTTTTAGTTGTGATATGCAGGTTAAAAAAAAAATCAAGCAAGAAGTCAGCTCATGCCCAATTCAATCAGACATTCATCCTTGAAAACAGAAGGGGAGTAACAATTTTCTAATCTTTATACTTTTCTTCTCTTTCTCTTTTACATTGAGGATAATGTAAAACTTAATTTTAGATATTTCATTATGTTGAATGCTTGAGATAACCATGCTTGTTAAAAAAAAAAAAATACTTGCATTCGTATGTGAATGAGACTTGTTTAGGATCATCATTACCTTTTTGGGTTCATTATTGTGTTGAACATTGCATACTTTAATTTGGGATAGATAATATCTTATAAAGCAAGATATAACATACTTTTTTTTAAGATTACTGAAGTACATCTTTCCTTGTAAAAGTTGTGTGAATATGCATGAAAGATGAGTATGATGCTTTACTTGTGATTATCCCTTTTGATCTAGTCCTAAACAAGGTTTAAGTAAATAGAGTAATAATCATTACATAAATAAATAAATGTGTACAAAGTTCTATCTACTCCAATGTTTTGAGTTGCTCAGTAACTAGGGGTATTCATCACAAATCTTTATCTTTACGTCAAACGGCAGCTTGAAATATGAGTATGCAAAGCACTTGAAGTTTGTGACTTTGTGAGTAACCGGGTGCATTCATCACAAATGTTTGTATTCGCGTCAAAAGGGAAGTGACAACTTAAAGACAAAGAATAAATCATATCTTCAAAAAAAAAAAAAAAAAAAAAATATAGATATTTCTCTAGTTTGCTACCTTGTTTGTGTTGGTGAGAAGGGAAGATTACAAGTTGAGTTTTCATATGAATCAATTATGTTGGTTGCACGATAAATATGACTGAATTTGGAAATTTTGTATGGATGTTTGATTTAGAGAATGTGAGTATGCTTATTTTTCTTTATTTGCTATTGTGTACACTAAGTTAAAGATACCAATGTTTGCATGATAGGTCCTTCAAGTGTGATGAATCGAGCCTAATTATGGTTGTTATTATTATTATTGTTATTTTAAAGGTTTTATGTTTTGTTTTGCTTGAGGACTAGCAAAATCTAAGTTGGGGGGTGTGATTGTGCATCAAAAGTGTCATTAAGTCTCTTATTTTGCATATGTATTTATTGTTTTTATTTGGTTGTTTTTATAATAATTGATGTGTTTTTTAGTAATGAAGTTTGTTTTAATGTTTCGATAGGTTTTTGGAGCTTAAATGAATTAATTCAGAAAATTCAACGTCAGAATTCAGAACAAAGAATTGAAGAGACATTTAGTTGAAGATTGAAGCAAATCTTGGTTCAAATAAGTGCTCTAAATTTGTCCCAAAAATTAATTCTATTCCAATTCTAGAAAAGAATATCATATGATTTATTTCAAGCCCAAACTTGCCTTATGTTGTGTGCAAACTTCAACCATTAAAAACTCAAGGTTTCAATGTCAATCTTAGCCCAAATAATAAGTACATTTGTATACTTATTTGATGCTCAAATTCAGCCCAAAATCAGCCCAAAATCAACCTCAAATCAACCTTCAAATCAACCCAAACACAATCCATGATCTTACATGTCCACACAACAAATAACAATTGATTTATTTTGGGTAATCCATTGATCCAAGAAGGCAAGCACATGGATGGAAAGCTGGAGGGGATATTTTAACATTATTTTAGGTCAAAAAGAAGAAGGAGACACCTCATAAATGAGGAAGAAAAACGTGCACCAAAGTAGTTGTAAAGCTGTCTTGATTTGATTTTTCAGAACACCTTTTGGTGTTTTGCCCATAACTTTTGACTCAGGTGTCCAAATGAGGTGTTCTTTAATGATCTGGAAAGGTGACAGAATTTCCTATAAATATGTCTCTAATAGACTTCTCGAAAAAAAGCTTCTAAGAGGGTCGAATTGCTATCCAAAGTTAGAGTCAGATTTGTGTCCGAATTTTTTCTGAAATTGTATTGTGTTCTTCTTTATAGATTTCGGTTCTTTAGTTTGTAAAACTTATTTTTTCAGTTGGATTCAAGTTCTTTCATGTTTATTGAAGTGTTCTTATATATAATCATGGTTGGCTAAACTCTTTCTTGGATCCAAATCAAGGATAATGGTGATTGAGGTGAGTTCTTTAGGATATGAATGAATCTTAATGTTTATCTTCTTATTTTCTTCATGAATGATTTATTATTGTAAAGAAATTTTAGAAATCATTTAGGTAATGTTATAATCTTGAATTTTTATGCACAAACTTTAGTTTTGGTATAGAGATTGCTTGATTCAATGTCTTACTTAATATGAAAGTACTTGTTCATTCTTAAGCAATAATCAATCTTCATTGTAATATCTTCCGATCTAATATCACCATCGTTGAGATTAGGTTGAGTTATCTTATATATGTTGAAGAAATCACCAATACATTACCATTAAAATTGATTTGGACCAAGACTTACTTTTCTTGTCATTTAAAATCTATTTACATTTTTTTTATCTTTGAAAACAAATCCATCAATTATTTTCAGCCAAGTTATTGTTAATTTAATTTCTCTTGAGTTTTTTTTTGTTACTTAGCTTAATTTCCAGATCTAGCTCTCTGTGGATATGACCTCGATCTTACCGAGTTAATTGCTACATCGCACACTCGTGCACTTGCGAGTTAAAACAAGCCGATCATAAAAAGCGGTCAAGCACTAATCTTAAGAAGTGTACCTTTTGCATAGAAAAAATTGTGTTTCTTGGCTATGTCTTTACTGCACATGGTATCGAGATGGACGAGGGGAAAGTTAAAGCCATCTGAGATTGGCCTACACCAAAATCGGTAAGTGAGGTAAGGAGTTTTCATGGACTTGTTAGTTTTCATAAAAGGTTTGTGAAGGATTTTAGTACTATTGTTGCACCTTTAACTAAAATTATGAAAAAGTCTGTTGGATTCAAATGGAATGATGCACAAGATGAGGCTTTTAAATTGTTGAAGGATAAGCATTGTTAGGCGCTTGTTTTAGCTTTGTCAGACTTTACAAGAGCTTTTAAAGTAGAACGTGATGCGTCAGGTATCGGTATAGGAGCTATGTTAATGCAGGATGGGAGGCCCATTGCATATTTTAGCGAAAAACTTAATGGGGCAACCTTGAATTACCCTATATATGACAAGGAGCTCTATGCCTTGGTAAGAAGTTTAGAGACATGGCAACATTACCTATGGCCCAAGGAGTTTGTGATACATTATGATCATAAATCATTGAAGCACTTGAAAGGGCAAGGTAAATTGAGTAAGAGACATGCCAAATGGGTTGAATTTATTGAAACATTTCCATATGTGATCAAGTATAAGCAAGGGAAAGAAAACATTGTGGCTGATGCACTTTCACGCAGTTATGTTCTTTTATCTACTTTGGATGCTAGATTTCTAGGATTTGAACACATAAAATAATTGTACAAGGATGATAGTGATTTTGCTAATGTTTACAATGCTTGCGAAACTTCAGCGTTTGGAAAGTTTTATAGACTTGATGGATATTTGTTTAAAGTGAGTCGTTTGTGTGTTCCATTAAGTTCTATGCGTGAACTGCTTGTACGTGAAACACATGGAGGCGGGTTGATGGGGCATTTTGGTGTTGTTAAGACTTTGGACGTGTTGCATGAGCATTTTTATTGGCCTAAAATAAAAAAAGATGTGCAACCCATATGTGATAAATGCATAACTTGTAGGAAAGCAAAGTCTAGGACTCAACCGCATGGCTTGTATAGCCCTTTGCCTGTACCGAAAGAACCTTGGGTAGACATTTCGATGGACTTCATTTAGGGTTTACCTAGGTCAAAACGGGGTAGGGATTCCATCTTTGTAGTTGTTGATAAGTTTTCAAAGATGGCACATTTCATTCCATGTCATAAAACTGATGATGCAACTAACATTGCTGATTTGTTCTTTAGGGAGATAGTACGACTTCACGGGATCCCTAAAGCATTATTTCTGATAGAGATGTTAAGTTTCTTAGCTGTTTTTGGAAGGTGTTATGGGGAAAAATGGGTACTAAACTATTGTTTTCAACTACTTGTCACCCTCAAACAGATGGATAAACCGAAGTAGTTAATAGGACCTAAACAAAACTTTTGCGTGTTGTCATTCAAAAGAACTTAAAGAGTTGGGAGGATTGTTTGCCATTTATAGAGTTTGCATATAATTGTAGTGTGCACTCTAATACTAAATTTTCACCATTTGACATTGTGTATGGATTTAACCCTTTAACTCCAATGGATTTGATTCCTTTGCCTATTGATGAAAGGGTTAGTTTGGATGGTAATCGTAAAGCACAGCTGGTGAAAACTCTTCATGAGAGTGTGCGGCAACAGATTGAAAAGAGGAATCGCGTGTACACGACTAAAGCCAATAAAGGGCGTAAACACGTTGTCTTTCAACTTGGCTATTGGGTTTGGGTGCATATGCGCAAGGAGAGATTTTGGGCCTAGAGGAAGTCAAAGCTACAACCACGAGGAGATGGGCCATTTCAGATCCTTGAGAGGATTAATGATAATGCTTATAAAGTTAATTTGCCAGGTGAGTATAGTGTTAGTGCTACCTTTAATGTTTCTGATCTTACTCTATTTGATGTAGGTGATGATTCGAGGTCGAATCCTTTTGAAGAGAGAAGGGATGATGCAGATCAACCTAACACCAAGCGTAATCATGCCAAGAACCTATTGGAGGTGCCAATTGGGCCAATCACAAGAGCTAAGGCTAAGAATCTTAAAGAAGCATTGAATGAGCTTGTTCAGAACATATGGAACAAAATGGACCTAGAGAGGCTTTGGACATTTAAGGAGCATGAAGGACAACCTTTAATTCATTTAGTTCAGGTCCAAGAAAAGCCCAATTCATGTGGAACAAGGGGTTGATGTATCCAGCCCAATACCAACCTTGTTAGGCTTGTTTTTTTCTAATACTACAAGGATAAAGAGTTAGCAATTTATTCTCCTAACTAAGTAAGGAAGTTGGCCATATCTTATTCCTAAAGAGGGAAGGACTATTTAATGCTTTTCCTCACTTAGGAAGGAAAGTAATTAAATTAGCAACAAAGGAGGAACTTTGTTTTCTTATTTGTCCAAGTTAAACATGGTATTCCAAGCTAATCAAGGACATCAAAGGGGGCACCATCACAAATTTTCCAAATCAGATTTTTCCAATTTTGTTTGGGACTTCTTAAGGGTGACAAACCTGATTCTAGCTTATTTAGGATGGTATTTTCTTCTTATTACTTATTCTAGCTCCCAAGTTAGTTGACTTTAGGGTATTAGGTGTTAAAACACCCCGTCGGGCTTAATTTCTTAGGTTAAGAAGGCTATAAAATTAAAATTATCTACGTTTTTATTTATTTAATTAATTACATTTATTACCATTTTTTTATTATTGTTTTTTTACAAATTATATGTTATCTCTTTCCTTTAGTTGTTACCTTTAACAAAAGAACATAAATAATATAATAATCCAATATACAACCCATAATCATATGTTAAAGTGTGCGTGTGAAAATAAAGGTTTAAAAATACTTGTTAAATGAGTATATATGCAGAAGCAATTGATAAAAATGCGAGAGTTTTTAAACTTGAATATTTTAAGAAGTATTCTTCTAATAGACCTTGTTAAGAATGCTTACTAGGATGCGTCTTAAGAGGCACTTTAACAAAAGAACTCAAGATGCTTACTAGGATGCTTACTAGTAGACCTAAATCTGAGATCTATAGCTCCAAATATGACCCAATTACCGAACAGTGTTCCGGTTTGGATTGCACCGACATCACTTTTCTAATTTTGGTCATCTCTTTTCCCTTGCAATTTAAGTTCTGAAAGTCATTGATTTGTACTTAAAAGTGCATTTTTGTCATGGTTTTATATCATCATTTTGCACTTGAAGTATCAATAACTCCTTAACTAAAGCATGTTTTATAATAATGTATCTAATAATATAAGATACCTATAATTTGTGGTAAATGTCTATTTTTAATGCAGGCCTATCACATAAATGAAAAGATTGATTGATGACTTGAAGAACTTAAATTGCAAGGATAAAGAGATGGTCAAACTTAGAGAAGAGATGTAGGTGCAATCCAAACCGGAACATTGTTCGGTAATTGGGTCATATCTGGAGCTACAAATCTCAGATTTAGGTCCAATTTATATGGATGGAAAGGTAAGACATAGGCCTACAACTTTCATATGGAGCCCAAGATCTAAAAAGGCCATTATCAAGTCCAAATTGTAGCAACAACAAAGAAGCCCGAATCTGTCCTCCAACCCGAGCACTGTTCGGTATTTTGGCCATATCTGGAGTTTTAGAAGTCCAAATGAGCTGAATTGTTTACACAAGAAAGCTGAGACAATTGCCTACAACTTTCATGTTTACAACTGGCTCCAATTTTGATGTTATCAATGACGTTTTGGGCAGACAAGAGAAGATAAGTATTGTCACCAAGTCAAAAGGTGGCCACCCACTTATTAATTAGTCATCAAATCAATAGTTCCCAATTTTGGCCTATAAAAGGAGGCATTTGCCATGCATTTAGGCATCTTGGTTTCCAGATCAAGATCATGCTCTTCCTTTCTATCTTTGTATTCTTTGTAATATTTATGCTTTCCTTTCATTAATATCAAGTTTATGCCTTTCATTTCCTTTCCTTTACTTAGTTAGCTTTTATGTTCTTATTTTGTTTATCTATTTTGCTTTCTTTCATTATGTCTAGCTAAGTTAATTATGTCAAGGTGAAAAGGTTACACTAATGGTGTGAGAATAAGTATAATGTAAACTTAATATGGACTTTAATGTTTGATACTAACATGTTTTATATTTGTTATCTTGTTCACTCTTTAATACTTTGCTTGTTAAATGACTAATCTTGATTTATGTTGTATAACACTTGGTACAACAAATGCTTGGCACTTTCATAGCCCATAATGTATGGTATAGCCGACACCTGAGCTATGAAAGGAACTTGATTTGTTGTTAACATAAGTTATAATCATGAATGCTTGACGAGATTTACAAGTATTAGCATTAATTGAATAAGATGACTAATGTAATCATGTTAATAATATATAATCTGATTGGAACCTCCTTTGTGTGTGGTTTCCAATTCAATAATAAGAGTTTATACTATACTTGTTTGATATACCATTAGTGGAACCTCTAACCTTGACATTTGTTATTATTATTGTTTAATCCTTACATTAATATTTCATCTCTAAGTTCTCATCATCATCATCTTCTTCTTCTTCTCTTTCTTTATTATTATTATTATTATTATTATTATCATTATTATTATTATTAGTAGTAGTAGTAGTAGTACTACTACTACTACTATTATTATTATCATTACTATTGTTGTTGTTGTTATTGTTGCTTATAATTGTTGTCTATAATTTGTACAATTAACCTCCCTGTGGTTTGACCCCAGTCTTGCCGGGTTATTTATTATTTCGACACTCCTGCACTTGGAAGAAGACATCAACCGTTTAGTCGTGTAAAGTTTTTGGCGCCGTTGCTGGGGAGGTAAGTTCTTGTATAAATTATAATATTTATTTTATTTTCTCTTTTCACTTTTCACTTTTCTTGTATATAACTTTGTTTCCTTTCTCTTGTTTCTTCTTCTTTTATTTTCTTCTTCCTTTTATTCTATTCCTACACGTGCATGAGAGTGTGGTCACGTACATCAAGTGGTAGACTTTGTAGGGTATCCTCATCATTTTCAGAAAATATGGCCGAAGAAGATAATCAATCACTTCATAATGAAAATAATGAGAATAACCGAGCTAGAACACTTAGAGACCACATGAATCCCACAAGAACAAGTGCACCATCATGCATAGTTTTTCCTCCCAATGCATCTCATTTTAATTTTAAACCAGGCATTATTCAACTTTTACCTTGTTTTCATGGTTTAGAATTGGAAAATCCATACTTGCATTTAAGGGAATTTGAGGAGGTGTGCAAAACATATAATAACTTAAATTGTAGCATGAACACCATCAGATTAAAGCTTTTTCCTTTTTTCATTAAAAGATAAAGCTAAAGCATGGCTACAAAATTTAAGACCAGGATCCATTATTGCTTGAGATGAAATGCAACAACAGTTTTTAAAGAAGTTTTTCCCATCTCATAGAACAAACTCTTTCAAGAGACAAATCACCACTTTCACTCAAAAACCAGGAGAAACATTTTACCAATGTTGGGATAGGTATCGAGACTTGCTTAGTACTTGCCCTCATCATGGTTTTGAAACATGGAGATTGGTTTCACATTTCTATGAAGCGTTAACACCTAAAGATAGGCAAATGGTTGAATTGATGTGCAATGGAACTTTTAAAGATAAAGACCCTGATGAAGCAATGGAGTACTTAGACTTGTTAGCTAAAAATGCTCAAAATTGGGACACCGCGGGTACTTATGAGGTACCGAGTAAAACTCAACCTCATACATGTAATAGAGGTATGTACAACCTTAGGGAAGATCATGACCTTCAAGCCAAGTTTGCATCTTTAGCTAGAAAAGTTGAGGCACTAGAATTGAAAAAGAGTGGTCAATTAAAATCTGTTGAAAACATTGTGTGTCAAATCTGTGAAATAAATGAACACTCAACCAACGATTGTCCAACCTTGCCTTCTTTTAAGGAATGTCTCCATGAACAAGCCCATGCTTTAAACAGTTTCCAAAGGCCCAACCACAACCCATACTCCCAAACATACAACCCTGGTTGGAGAAATCACCCAAATTTCAGTTGGAAGAGTGAGAACAATAATGCACAAACTTCACAATCACCATTTCAAGCACACCATAATCTCCAAAATTCTCATGGATATGCACCTCCTTATGCTCCACCTCTTAGAAGAAATCTTGAGGAAACATTGCATGCATTCATTGAAAAGCAAGAGACAATCAATACTCAACTTGCTCAAAACATGACAGATTTGAAACATACTCTTGCTAAATTAACATCTGCTCTGAGTTTCCAAGAGAAAGGTAAATTTCCATCTCAACCACAACAAAATCCAAAAGGGCAATACAATGCAAATGCAAGTAGTTCTGGAAGCCAACATATGGATCAAGTCAAATCAGTCACTACTCTGCGCAGTGGTAAGGTTATTGAAAAACCCTCTCTTGAACCTTATGAGAAAGATGATGAGTCACTCTCTGAGGGTAAGGAAGGGGATGAATCTAAAAATTGCAAAGAAATGACTGATTCACCGCCAGCACTTCCATTTCCTCAAGCCATGACCAAACAAAGGAAAGTTAATCACAACTCTGAAATTTATGAAATTTTCAAACAGGTAAGGATCAATATACCTTTGCTGGATGCTATTAAACAGGTTCCTTCCTATGCTAAATTTTTAAAAGATCTATGCACTGTGAAGAGGAAACTGAATGTGAAAAAGAAAGCCTTTCTAGCCGAACAAGTAAGTGCTATTCTTCAAAATAATAATGCTTTGAAATATAAAGACCCTGGTTTTCCTACAATTTCTTGCTTTATTGGAGACCATAAAATTGAAAAAGCCTTACTTGATCTTGGTGCTAGTGTGAATTTACTTCCATATTCAGTCTTTCAGAGTCTCAATCTAGGTGAGTTAAAACTAACTTCTATATCTCTTTTACTTGCCGATAGATCTATAAAAGTGCCTAGAGGAATAATTGAAGATGTGTTAGTACAAGTCGATAAATTCATTTATCCTATGGATTTTATTGTCTTGGACACAGAACCTGTTGAAGCATGTAATTCATTTCTTGTTATTTTAGGACGTCCGTTTCTTGCAACCTCTAACGCATTGATTAATTGTAGGAATGGACTGATGAAGCTATCATTTGGAAACATGACATTGGAGATGAATATTTTCAACATTTGCAAGCAACCTAGAGATGATAATGATTTACAAGAAGTAGATCATATTGATGAATTAGTTTATGATCAACTTGAATCTACTTTAAGTAAAAATGAGTTGGATGAATTTGAAGATTTGCAAATGATTTATTCTGAGGAAGAAATCACGGATAACAAACGCATAGAAAATGTTGATGCGAATCTTTTGTCAATAGTGACAACAGATTCGACATCTAACATCGCACTAATCGATGATTACTTTCCTAACGAATCCTTACTTTCTCTTAGTCCAATGCCTTGGTATGATAAAAAAATATCAATTTTCTTGCTTTAGGACATTTGCCACATGATTGGAGTATTCAAGACAAAGAAAAGTTTTTGAACGAAGTGAAGAGCTTTTATTGTGATGACCCTAACTTATTCAAATATTGTCGTGATCAAATATTTCAAAGATTCATTCCGGACAATGAGGTAAGTAGTGTCATTAAACTTTGTCATTTTGAAGCATGTGAAAGTTATTTCTCGTCAAAAAAGACTGCTGCAAAAATCTTTCAAAATGGATTTTATTAGCCCACCATGTTCAAGGACACACGCATTCTGCAAAACTTGTGAAAATTGTCAAAAAGTTGACACTGGTCAAAAAGTTTTGTTTTATGATTCTCAACTCTATGCATTCCCTAAAGAGCTAAGATTACGATGGATCAATCCTTATAGGGCCTGTGATATTGAGAATTCAATGAATGACAATGATTTTAAGGAAAATGGACATCGTTTGAAAGCTCACTTTGATAATTTTCTTAATGAAAACGAATCAACTGGTTTGAATGATTTTGTAGATAAAGGTTGATTATTTTTTCTCACATTGTTTTTGTGTTTCTTTTTGAGTGATTTTTGCTAGTTTCTCTCACCCCGGTCAAATGGCAGACAACGGTACTCCGTGACTTAGGTCGGTTCTTTCAGTTTCCCACAATAACTGATATCGATGTATCTATGCAATTCTTTGAAGCTCTCTTCCAATTCTCATTTGAAAATGGACACTAACCTTGAAAAATTGAAAAAGTATTTTCCCCCTCTGCCTCAGAATGCGATTACAAAAATTTACCGTGCTAGATGTGCAAGATTGAGATTATTAATGAATCATGGAATTCCTAAAGATATTCGCTGGTTCATTAAAGCAAAGGTCCGATTATCAGGTGAGTCCTCTAATTTCTTTATTTCACACATGCCTGGAATAGGTAAAAGCACTTTTGCAAAGAAGCGTCGTGCAAAACGACTAGAAGTCTGTCATCGATGTGCTAGATGGACTTGTAATACACAATTTCGTTCTTTAGGAATGGTATCTATAAACTGTGAAGATAAAATACAATTCATTAAGGATGGCCTGAGTAAGGAGTCTTTAGATAATCTTCTATTGACTCTTGAGACGCATCCTAGTGGAGATGTACATCGTGCAATTCATGATTTATGACCACTATTTCATAAAGAACATGATCGACTTAGTCTTGGGAATCTGACTAAAAAAGACCCTGTTTGCCAGTTTTTAAGAAAACTGGATGGGAAGCCTATCCCCGACCCATAGAGGGCGTTTAAGCCGTTTTTGGACGTAAAACCAAGGGAAGATGTGAGCCACAATCACAACTACTTGTACATACACATGCTTTTTTTTCAAAAGTAAATAAATAAATAAATAAAAAGAGAGAGAGAGAGAGAGTGAGACTCCAGCTGGCCTACATATAGATGTTATGATTGTCTTTCTACTTTCTCATCTATAAAACCCTCTTTTCCTTCCTTTCATTTCTACTCAACCGATACATTCAACAAATACAGAAGTGTGTAGAAATGGCAAGTTCCTCAAGTCATCAAATAAGTTATATTTGCGTTTTCGGTGGATCTAGTCCCGGGAAAGAAAAGGAGTTTTTAGAATCAGCATATCATCTTGGTCAGGTGCTAGCTGAGAGAAAGATTCATTTAGTATATGGGGGAGGCAGTCTTGGGTTAATGGGAGGTGTGTCAATAGCTGCATTTTTAGGAGGTAGTCAAGTTTTGGGGGTCGTCCCTGAAGCTTTGGCACAAGGGGACATCATTGGAAAAACAATTGGAGAGGAAATTCAGGTCTCCACAATGTCGGTTCGAATGAATGCAATGTTTAAGCATGCTGATGCCTTCATTGCTTTACCAGGTGGTCTAGGCACATTGGAAGAGATCTTTCATATTTCCTCTTGTGCTCAATTGCACATTCACCATAAACCCATAGGTTTGTTAAATGTTAATGGTTATTATGATAAGTTGTTGTCTTTTCTTGATCATGCTGTGGAACAGGAATTTCTAACATCTTCTGCACGACAAATCATAATCTTTACTACTACTGCTGAACAATTGATTGACCAACTACAATCTTTCATTCCTGTGATTGATCCTTCCATGAGTCGCATAAATTGGTCATCTACAGGAAGCTGTAAAAAGCTTAGATTGGATTTGAGCCTTCATTTGTGAATTTTTGTGTCTTTTGGTTTTATTATTGTGTTTTGTTATTTTTTATTTTTGTTTCAGGGTGTTTCAGGTTTTGTCAGTGTTCGTTATTTCAGGTGATATCTTCTATACTCTATCTTTCTACCTTAGAACATTGAGGACAATGTCTCGTTTTGGTTGGGGGGAGAGGGTAGTAGTTGAAAAAAAAAATTGTTTTTCATTTCATAAAGCATGTGCATAATTGTTGTTACTAGGATGACAGAGTAAAGGAGTTCTTTTGTTAAAGTGACTCTTGAGACGCATCTTAGTAACCATTTTTAACAAGGTCTATTATAATACTTCCTGAAATATTCAGGTTTATAAACTCTCGTATTGTTACCGCTTAATTCTGCTCATATACTTATTTAACATGTATTCTTAAACCTTAATTTACACACACACACTTTAACATATGATTGTGGGTTGCATATTGGATTATTACATTATTTATGTTCTTTTGTTAAAGGTAACAACTAAGGAAAGGGATTGTATATAATTTAAAAAAAAAACATGAAAAAAAAATGAAAAATGAGAAAAAGAAAAAAAATAATGATAATAAAAATGTAGATAAGTTTGGTTTCGTAGCCTCCCTAACCTAAGCAATTAAGCCCGAAGGGGTGTTTTAACACCTAATACCCTAAAGTCAACTGACTTGGGAGCTATTAGCTCAACGCTTGTTACATGGGTTGAGGAGAAAAGCTTAAGGGAATCAAACATTGCACTATCTACATATCAGTATCTGCGACCCAAGTTACTAAGATCGTAGGGGTGTCTTAACATCTAATGCCCTAAGACCAACTGGTCTGGGAGTCATTAGCTGAAAGCTCGTTACATGGGTTAAAGATGCATGATGTTTTTAAATTATATGTATATAGATTTTTTTTTAAAAAAAAAAAGATAAAAAAAAAGACAAAAATAATAATCCCAACCCAAGGAAGCTAACCTTAAACATTAGAACAAAAATTTTGTTTTCTTCCAAGAAAAGCCCCATAATTATGTGTTGATATATTAAGCACAAAAGAAAGGTTCATTAATATCTTGTTAAGAGGTATTGAGCAGATATATAAATTTAATGAGAGTTTGTTTATCTGGATAGATTAATGGAAGTTAAATGATGAATACCTTGCTTTGTGAAATTTGCAAATTGTTTTAACGCTTTGATTACTAGGGACTAGTAATAAGCTGGTTGAGGGGTGTGATTAGTACTTAAAAGTGCATTTTTGTCATGGTTTTATATCATCATTTTGCACTTGAAGTATCAATAACTCCTTAACTAAAGCATGTTTTATAATAATGTATCTAATAATATAAGATACCTATAATTTGTGGTAAATGTCTATTTTTAATGCAGGCCTATCACATAAATGAAAAGATTGATTGATGACTTGAAGAACTTAAATTGCAAGGATAAAGAGATGGTCAAACTTAGAGAAGAGATGTAGGTGCAATCCAAACCGGAACATTGTTCGGTAATTGGGTCATATCTGGAGCTACAAATCTCAGATTTAGGTCCAATTTATATGGATGGAAAGGTAAGACATAGGCCTACAACTTTCATATGGAGCCCAAGATCTAAAAAGGCCATTATCAAGTCCAAATTGTAGCAACAACAAAGAAGCCCGAATCTGTCCTCCAACCCGAGCACTGTTCGGTATTTTGATCATATCTGGAGTTCTAGAAGTCCAAATGAGCTGAATTGTTTACACAAGAAAGCTGAGACAATTGCCTACAACTTTCATGTTTACAACTGGCTCCAATTTTGACGTTATCAATGACGTTTTGGGCAGACAAGAGAAGATAAGGATTGTCACCAAGTCAAAAGTTGGCCACCCACTTATCAATTAGTCATCAAATCAATAGTTCCCAATTTTGGCCTATAAAAGGAGGCATTTGCCATGCATTTAGGCATCTTGGTTTCCAGATCAAGATCATGCTCTTCCTTTCTCTCTTTGTATTCTTTGTAATATTTATGCTTTCCTTTCATTAATATCAAGTTTATGCCTTTCATTTCCTTTTCTTTACTTAGTTAGCTTTTATGTTCTTATTTTGTTTATCTATTTTGCTTTCTTTCATTATGTCTAGCTAAGTTAATTATGTCAAGGTGAAAAGGTTACACTAATGGTGTGAGAATAAATATAATGTAAACTTAATATGGACTTTAATGTTTGATACTAACATGTTTTATATTTGTTATCTTGTTCACTCTTTAATACTTTGCTTGTTAAATGACTAATCTTGATTTATGTTGTATAACACTTGGTACAACAAATGCTTGGCACTTTCATAGCCCATAATGTATGGTATAGCCGACACCTGAGCTATGAAAGGAACTTGATTTGTTGTTAACATAAGTTATAATCATGAATGCTTGACGAGATTTACAAGTATTAGCATTAATTGAATAAGATGACTAATGTAATCATGTTAACAATATATAATCTGATTGGAACCTACTTTGTGTGTGGTTTCCAATTCAATAATAAGAGTTTATACTATACTTGTTTGATATACCATTAGTGGAACCTCTAACCTTGACATTTGTTATTATTATTGTTTAATCCTTACATTAATATTTCATCTCTAAGTTCTCATCATCATCATCTTCTTCTTCTTCTCTTTCTTTATTATTATTATTATTATTATTATTATTATTATTATTATTATTATTATTATCATTATTATTATTAGTAGTAGTAGTAGTACTACTACTACTACTACTATTATTATTATCATTACTATTGTTGTTGTTGTTATTGTTGCTTATAATTGTTGTCTATAATTTGTACAATTAACCTCCCTGTGGTTTGACCCCGGTCTTGCCGGGTTATTTATTACTTCGACACTCCTGCACTTGGGAGAAGACATCAACCGTTTAGTCGTGTCAGTCATCAATCAATCCTTTCATTTATGTGATAGGCCTGCATTTAAAATGAACATTTACCATAAATTAAAGGTATCTTATATTATTAGATATATTATTATAAAGCATGTTTTAGTTAAGGAGTTATAGATACTTCAAGTGCAACATGATGATATAAAACCATGATAAAAATGTACTTTTAAGTACTAATCACACCCCTCAACCAGCTTATTACTAGTCCCTAGTAATCAAAGTGTTAAAATATAAAACAATTTACAAATTCCACAAAGCAAGGTATTCATCATTTAACTTCCATTAATCTATCCAGATAAACAAACTCTCATTAAATTTATATATCTGCTCAATACCTCTTAACAAGATATTAATAAACCTTTCTTTTGTGCTCAATATATCAACACATAATTATAGGGCTTTTCTCGGAATAAAACAAATTTTTTGTTTTAATGTTTAAGGTTAACTTCCTTGGGTTGAAATTATTATTTTTGTCTTCTTTTTTTTATATGTATATAATTTAAAAACATCATGCATCTTTAATCCATGTAACGAGCTTTCAGGTAATGACTCCCAGACTAGTTGGTCTTAGGACATTAGGTGTTAAGGCACCCCTATGAGCTTAGTAACTCGGGTCGCAGATGCGGATATGTAGATAATGCAATGTTTGATTCTCTTAAACTTTTCTCCTCAACCCATGTAACAAGCATTGGGCCAATAGTTCCCAAGTCAGTTGACTTTAGGGTATTAGGAGTTAAAACACCCATTCGGGCTTAATTGCTTAGGTTAGGGAGGCTACGAAACAAAACTTATCTACATTTTTATTATTATCATTTTTTTCTTTTTTTTTATTTTTTATTTTTTTTAATTATATACAATCTCTTTCCCTTAGTTGTTACCTTTAACAAAAGAACATAAATAATGTAATAATCCAATATGCAACCTACAATCATATGTTAAAGTGTGTGTGTGTGTAAATTAAGGTTTAAGAATACATGTTAAATAAGTATATGAGCAGAATTAAGTGATAACAATGTGAGAGTTTGTAAACCTGAATATTTCAAGAAGTATTATAATAGACCTTGTTAGGAATGGTTACTAAGATGCGTCTCAAGAGTCAAAAGAGCTCCTTTACTCTGTCATCCTAGTAACAACAATTATACACATGCTTTATGAAATAAAAAATAATTTTTTTATCAACTACTATCCTCTTCCCCCAACCAAAACGAGACATTGTCCTCAATGTTCTAAGGTAGAAAGATAGAGTATAGAAGATATCACCTGAAATAACGAACACTAATAAATCTGAAACACACTGAAACAAAAATAAAAAATAAGAAAACACAATAATAAAACCAAAAGACACAAAAATTCACAAATGAAGGCTCAAATCAAATCTAAGCTTTTTACGGCTTTCCTTAGATGACTAATTTATAGATCACAAGAATGAAAGATTGTAGTTGGTTAATCAATTTTTCAGCAGTAGCAATAGAGATTATGATTTGTTGTGCAGAAGATGTTAGAAATTCATGTTCCACAACATGATCAAGAAAAAACAACAACTTATCATAATAACCATTAACATTTAACAAACCTATGAGTTTATGGTGAATGTGCAGTTGAGCCCAAGAGGAAATATGAAAGATCTCTTCCAATGTGCCTAGACCACCTGGTAAAGCAATGAAGGCATCAGCATGGTTAAACATTGCATTCATTCAAGCCGACATTGTAGAGACTTGAAGTTCCTCTCCAATTCTTTTTCCAATGATGTCCCCTTCTGCTAAAGCTTCAGGGACGACCCCCAAAACTTGACTACCTTCTAAAAATGCAGCTATTGACACACCTCCCATTAACCCAAGACTACCTCCCCCATACACTAAATGAATCTCTCTCCCAGCTAGCACTTGACCAAAATGATTTGCTGATTCTAAAAACTCCTTTTCTTTTCCAAGACTAGATCTACCGAAAACACAAATATTTCTTATATGATGACTTTTACCATACCAAGTCATTGGACTAAGAGAAAGTAAGGATTTGTTAGGAAAGTAATCATCGATTGATGTGATGTCAGATGTCGAATATGTTGTCACTGTTGACAAAAGATTCGCATCAACATTTTTAGTGAGTTTTTCATCCGTGATTTCTTTCTTTAAATAAATCATTTGCAAATCTCTAGATTCATCTAACTCATTTTTACTTAAAGTAGATTCAAGTTGATCATAAACTAATTCGTCAATATGATCTACTTCTTGTAAATTATTATCATCTCAAGGTTGCTTGCAAATGTTGAAAATATTCATCTCCAATTTCATGTTTCCAAATGATAGCTTCATCAGTCCATTCCTACAATTAATCAATGTGTTAGAGGTTGCAAGAAACGGACGTCCTAAAATAACAAGAAATAAATTACATGCTTCACAGGTTCTGTGTTTAAGACAATAAAATCCACAGGATAAATGAATTTATAGACTTGTACTAACACAACTTCAATTATTCCTCTAGGCACTTTTACAGATCTATCGGCAAGTAAAAGAGATATAGAAGTTGATTTAACTCACCTAGATTGAGACTCTGAAAAACTGAATATGGAAGTAAATTCACACTAGCACCAAGATCAAGCAAAGCTTTTTCAATTTTATGTTCTCCAATAAAGCAAGAAATTGTAGGACAACCAGGGTCTTTATATTTCAAAGCATTATTGTTGATTAGTACTTAAAAGTGCATTTTTATCATAGTTTTATATCATCATTTTGCACTTGAAGTATCAATAACTCCTTAACTAAAATATGTTTTATAATAATGTATCTAATAATATAAGATACCTATAATTTGTGGTAAATGTCTATTTTTAATGCAGGCCTATCAAATAAATGAAATGATTGATTGATGACTTGAAGAACTTCAATTGCAAAGGCAAAGAGATGGTCAAACTTAGAGAAGAGATGTCGGTGCAATCCAAGCCGGAACACTGTTCGGTAATTGGGTCATATCTAGAGCTACAGATCTTCGATTTAGGTCCAATTTATATGGATGGAAAGGTAAGACATAGACCTACAACTTTTATATGGAGTCCAAGATCTAAAAAGGCCATTTTCAAGTCCAAATTGTAGCAATAACAAAGAAGCCCGAATCTGTCCTCCAACCCGAGCACTGTTCGGTATTTTGATCATATCTGGAGTTCTAGAAGTCCAAATGAGCTGAATTGTTTACACAAGAAAGCTGAGACAATTGCCTACAACTTTCATGTTTACAACTGGCTCCAATTTTGATGTTATCAATGACGTTTTGGGCAGACAAGAGAAGATAAGGATTGTCACCAAGTCAAAAGTTGGCCACCCACTTATCAATTAGTCATCAAATCAGTAGTTCCCAATTTTGGCCTATAAAAGGAGGCATTTGCCATGCATTTAGGCATCTTGGTTTCCAGATCAAGATCATGCTCTTCCTTTCTCTCTTTATATTTTTTGTAATGTTTATGCTTTGCTTTCATTAATATCAAGTTTATGCCTTTCATTTCCTTTCCTTTACTTAGTTAGCTTTTATGTTCTTATTTTGTTTATCTATTTTGCTTTCTTTCATTATGTCTAGCTAAGTTAATTATGTCAAGGTGAAAAGGTTACACTAATGGTGTGAGAATAAGTATAATGTAAACTTAATATGGACTTTAATGTTTGATACTAACATGTTTTATATTTGTTATTTTGTTCACTCTTTAATACTTTGCTTGTTAAATGACTAATCTTGATTTATGTTGTATAACACTTGGTACAACAAATGCTTGGCACTTTCATAGCCCATAATGTATGGTATAGCCGACACCTGAGCTATGAAAGGAACTTGATTTGTTGTTAACATAAGTTATAATCATGAATGCTTGACGAGATTTACAAGTATTAGCATTAATTGAATAAGATGACTAATGTAATCATGTTAACAATATATAATCTGATTGGAACCTCCTTTGTGTGTGGTTTCCAATTCAATAATAAGAGTTTATACTATACTTGTTTGATATACCATTAGTGGAACCTCTAACCTTGACATTTGTTATTATTATTGTTTAATCCTTACATTAATATTTCATCTCTAAGTTCTCATCATCATCATCATCATCTTCTTCTTCTTCTTCTCTTTCTTTATTATTATTATTATTATTATTATTATTATTATTATTATTATTATTATTATTATTATTATTATTATTATTATTATTATTATTATTAGTACTACTACTATTATTATTATTATTATTATTATTATTATTATTATTATTACTATTGTTGTTATTGCTATTGTCTATAATTTGTACAATTAACCTCCCTGTGGTTCGACCCCGGTCTTGCCGGGTTATTTATTACTTCGACACTCCTGCACTTGGGAGAAGACATCAACCTTTTAGTCGTGTCAAGTTTTTGGCGCCGTTGCCGGGGAGGTAAGTTTTTGTATAAATTATAGTATTTATTTTATTTTCTCTTTTCACTTTTCTTTTATATAAGTTTGTTTCTTTTCTTTTGTTTCTTTTTATTTTGTTTTCTTCCTCCTTCTTTTGCTTTCTTCTTCTTTTTTATTTTATTCCTACACGCGCATGAGAGTGTGGTCACGTATATCAAGTGGTAGACTTTGTAGGATATCCTCATTATTTTCAGAAAATATGGCTGAAGAAGATAATCAATCACTTCATAATGAAAATAATGAGAATAACCGTGTTAGAACACTTAGAGACCACATGAATCCCACAAGAACAAGTGCACCATCATGCATAGTTTTTCCTCCCGATGCATCTCATTTTAATTTTAAGCCAGACATTATTCAACTTTTACCTTCTTTTCATGGTTTAGAATTGGAAAATCCATACTTGCATTTAAGGGAATTTGAGGAGGTGTGCAACACATATAATAACTTAAATTGTAGCATGAACACCATCAGATTAAAGCTTTTTCCTTTTTCATTAAAAGATAAAGCTAAAACATGGCTACAAAATTTAAGACCAGGATCCATTCGTGCTTGGGATGAAATGCAACAACAATTTTTAAAGAAGTTTTTCCCATCTCATAGAACAAACTCTTTCAAGAGACAAATCACCACTTTCACTCAAAAACCAGGAGAAACATTTTACAAATGTTGGGATAGGTATCGCGACTTACTTAGTACTTGCCCTCATCATGGTTTTGAAACATGGAGATTGGTTTCACATTTCTATGAAGGGTTAACACCTAAAGATAGGCAAATGGTTGAATTAATGTGCAATGGAACTTTTGAAGATAAATACCCTGATGAAGCAATGGAGTACTTGGACTTGTTAGCTGAAAATGCTCAAAATTGGGACACCGCGGGTACATATGAGGCACCAAGTAAAACTCAACCTCATACATCTAGTGGAGGTATGTACAACCTTAGGGAAGATCATGACCTTCAAGCCAAGTTTGCATCTTTAGCTAGAAAAGTCGAGGCACTAGAATTGAAAAAGAGTGGTCAATTAAAATCTGTTGAAAACATTGTGTGTCAAATCTGTGAAACAAATGAACACTCAACCAATAATTGTCCAACCTTGCCTTCTTTTAAGGAATGTCTCCATGAACAAGCCCATGCTTTAAACAGTTTTCAAAGGGCCAACCACAACCCATACTCCCAAACATACAACCCTGGTTGGAGGAATCACCCAAATTTCAGTTGGAAGAGTAAGAACAACAATGCACAAACTTCACAACCACCGTTTCAAGCACACCATAATTTTCAAAATTCTCATGGATATGCACCTTCTTATGCTCCACCTTCTAGAAGAAATCTTGTGGAAACATTGTATGCATTCATTGAAAAGCAAGAGACAATCAACACTCAACTTGCTCAAAGCATAACAGATTTTAAAGATACTCTTACAAAATTCACATCTACTCTTAATTTTCAAGAAAAAGGTAAGTTTCCATCTCAACCACAGCAAAATCTCAAGAAGCAATATAATGCCAATGCAAGTAGTTATGGAAGTCAACACATGGATCAAGTCAAATCAGTCATTACTCTTCGCAATGGTAAGGTTATTAAAAAACCTACTCTTGAACCTTATGAGAAAGATGATGAGTCAATCTCTAAGGGTAAGGAAGGGGTTGAATCTGAATATTGCAAGGAAAAGACTGATTCCCTGCCAGCGCTTTCATTTCCTCATACCATGACCAATCAGGAAGAAATCGATGATGAAAAAGGCACCGAAAATGTTGATGCGGATCTTTTATCAAAAGTGACAACAGATTCGACACCCGACATCACACCAATCAATTATTACTTTCCTGATGAATCTCTACTTTCTCTTAGTTCAATGCTTTGGTTTGCTAAACATATCAATTTTCTTACTTCAGGATTTTTGCCAGCTCATTGGAATACCGAAGACAAAAGAAAATTTTTGAGCAATGTGCAAAATTTTTATTGGCATGACCCTTACTTATTCAATTATTGTCCTGATCAAATATTTCAAAAATGCATTCTCGACAATGAGGTAAGTAATTTCATTAAATTTTGTTACTCTAAGGCATGTGGGGATCATTTCTCATCAAAAAAGAGGATTGTAGAAATTTTACAAAGTGAATTTTACTGGCCCATCATATTCAAGGAGTCAGATGCATTCCGCAAAAACTGTGAAAATTGTCAGAAGGTGGGATTTATTTCAAAACACAGAGAGTCTATAGATAATCTTCTATTGACTCTTAAGTCTCATCATAGTCGAGATAAGCATCGTGTAATTCATGACTTATGAACTCATTTTCATAAAGAACATACTTGACTTAGTCTTGGGAATGTGACTAAAAAAG
The DNA here is from genome assembly GCA_026413675.1 of Populus pruinosa. Taxonomy (NCBI): domain Eukaryota; kingdom Viridiplantae; phylum Streptophyta; class Magnoliopsida; order Malpighiales; family Salicaceae; genus Populus; species Populus pruinosa. The sequence goes on from CM048606.1 coordinate 8,286,318, forward strand.
ACCCTGTTTGCCAGTTTTTAACAAAACTGGATGGGAAGCCTATCCCCGACCCATTGAGGGCGTTTAAGCTGTTCTTGGACGTAAAACCAAGGGAAGATGTGAGCCACATTCACAACTGTGATTTGAATTTTTTTTGTTTGTAAAAACTTGTGTCTTTTGGTTTTATTATTGTGTTTTGTTATTTCTTATTTTTGTTTTAGTGTGTTTCAGGTTTTGTCAGTGTTCGTTATTTCAGGTGATATCTTCTATACTCTATCTTTCTACCTTAGAACATTAAGGACAATGTCTCGATTTGGTTGGGGGGAGAGTAAAAGATGATAATAAAAATGTAGATAAGTTTGGTTTCGTAGCCTCCCTAACCTAAGCAATTAAGCCCAAAGGGGTGTTTTAACACCTAATACCCTAAAGTCAACTGACTTGGGAGCTATTGGCCCAACGCTTGTTACATGGGTTGAGGAGAAAAGCTTAAGGGAATCAAACATTGCACTATCTACATATCAGTATCTGCGACCCGAGTTACTAAGCTCGTAGGGGTGTCTTAACACCTAATGCCCTAAGACCAACTGGTCTGGGAGTCATTAGCTGAAAGCTCGTTACATGGGTTAAAGATGCATGATGTTTTTAAATTATATGTATATAGATTTAAAAAAAAAAACAAAAAAAAAGACAAAAATAGTAATCCCAACCCAAGGAAGTTAACCTTAAACATTAGAACAAAAATTTTGTTTTCTTCCAAGAAAAGCCCCATAATTATGTGTTGATACATTGAGCACAAAAAAAAGGTTTATTAATATCTTGTTAAGTGGTATTGAGCAGATATATAAATTTAATGAGAGTTTGTTTATCTGGATAGATTAATGGAAGTTACATGATGAATACCTTGCTTTGTGAAATTTGCAAATTGTTGTAACGCTTTGATTACTAGGGACTAGTAATAAGTTGGTTGAGGGGTGTGATTAGTACTTAAAAGTGCATTTTTATCATGGTTTTATATCATCATTTTGCACTTGAAGTATCAATAACTCCTTAACTAAAATATGTTTTATAATAATGTATCTAATAATATAAGATACCTATAATTTGTGGTAAATGTCTATTTTTTATGCAGGCCTATCACATAAATGAAAGGATTGATTGATGACTTGAAGAACTTAAATTGCAAGGATAAAGAGATGGTCAAACTTAGAGAAGAGATGTCGGTGCAATCCAAACCGGAACACTGTTCGGTAATTGGGTCATATCTGGAGCTACAGATCTCAGATTTAGGTCCAATTTATATGGATGGAAAGGTAAGACATAGGCCTACAACTTTCATATGGAGCCTAAAATCTAAAAAGGCCATTATCAAGTCCAAATTGTAGCAACAACAAAGAAGCCCGAATCTGTCTTCCAGCCCGAGCACTATTCGGTATTTTGGCCATATCTGGAGTTCTAGAAGTCCAAATGAGCTGAAGTTTTTACACAAGAAAGCTGAGACTTTCATGTTTTCACCTGGCTCCAGTTTTGACGTTATCAATGACGTTTTGGGCAGACAAGAGAAGATAAGGATTGTCACCAAGTCAAAAGTTGGCCACCCACTTATCAATTAGTCATCAAATCAATAGTTCCTAATTTTGGCCTATAAAAGGAGGCATTTGCCATGCATTTAGGCATCTTGGTTTCCAGATCAAGATCATGCTCTTCCTTTCTCTCTTTGTATTTTTTGTAATGTTTATGCTTTGCTTTCATTAATATTAAGTTTATGCCTTTCATTTCCTTTGCTTTACTTAGTTAACTTTTATGTTCTTATTTTGTTTATCTATTTTGCTTTCTTTCATTATGTCTAGCTAAGTTAATTATGTCAAGGTGAAAAGGTTACACTAATGGTGTGAGAATAAGTATAATGTAAACTTAATATGGACTTTAATGTTTGATACTAACATGTTTTATATTTGTTATCTTGTTCGCTCTTTAATACTTTGCTTGTTAAATGACTAATCTTGATTTATGTTGTATAACACTTGGTACAACAAATGCTTGGCACTTTCATAGCCCATAATGTGTGGTATAACCGACACCTGAGCTATAATCATGAATGCTTGACGAGATTTACAAGTATTAGCATTAATTGAATAAGATGACTAATGTAATCATGTTAACAATATATAACCTGATTGGAATCTCCTTTGTGTGTGGTTTCCAATTCAATAATAAGAGTTTATACTATACTTGTTTGATATACCATTAGTGGAACCTCTAACCTTGACATTTGTTATTATTATTGTTTAATCCTTACATTGATATTTCATCTCTAAGTTCTCATCATCATCATCTTCTTCTTCTTCTCTTTCTTTATTATTATTATTATTATTATTATTATTATTATTATTATTATTATTATTATTAGTACTACTACTACTACTACTAGTATTATTATTATTATTATTATTATTATTATTATTATTACTATTGTTGTTGTTGTTATTGTTGTTTTATAATTGTTGTTTATAATTTGTACAATTAACCTCCCTGTGGTTCGACCCCGGTCTTGCCGGGTTATTTATTACTTCGACACTCCTGCACTTGGGAGAAGACATCAACCTTTTAGTCGTGTCAAGTTTTTGGCACCGTTGCCGGGGAGGTAAGTCCTTGTATAAATTATAATATTTATTTTATTTTCTCTTTTCACTATTCTTGTATATAACTTTGTTTCTTTTCTCTTGTTTCTTCTTCTTTTGTTTTCTTCTTCCTTTTATTTTATTCCTACACGTGCATGAGAGTGTGGTCACGCACATCAAGTGGTAGACTTTGTAGGGTATCCTCATCATTTTCAGAAAATATGGCTGAAGAAGATAATCAATCACTTCATAATGAGAATAATGAGAATAACCGTGCTAGAACACTTAGAGACCACATGAATCCCACAAGAACAAGTGCACCATCATGCATAGTTTTTCCTCCCGATGCATCTCATTTTAATTTTAAACCAGGCATTATTCAACTTTTACCTTCTTTTCATGGCTTAGAATTGGAAAATCCATACTTGCATTTAAGGGAATTTGAGGAGGTGTGCAACACATATAATAACTTAAATTGTAGCATGAACACTATCAGATTAAAGCTTTTTCCTTTTTCATTAAAAGATAAAGCTAAAACATGGCTATAAAATTTAAGACCAGGATCCATTCGTACTTGGGATGAAATGCAACAACAGTTTTTAAAGAAGTTTTTCCCATCTCATAGAACAAACTCTTTCAAGAGACAAATCACCACTTTCACTCAAAAACCAGGAGAAACATTTTACAAATGTTGGGATAGGTATCGAGACTTGCTTAGTACTTGCCCCCATCATGGTTTTGAAACATGGAGATTGGTTTCACATTTCTATGAAGGGTTAACACCTAAAGATAGGCAAATGGTTGAATTGATGTGTAATGGAACTTTTGAAGATAAAGACCCTGATGAAGCATTGGAGTACTTAGACTTGTTAGCTGAAAATGCTCAAAATTGGGACATCGCGAGTACATATGAGGCACCGAGTAAAACTCAACCTCATACATCTAGTGGAGGTATGTACAACCTTAGGGAAGATCATGACCTTCAAGCCAAGTTTGCATCTTTAGCTAGAAAAGTTGAGGCACTAGAATTGAAAAAGAGTGGTCGATTAAAATCTGTTGAAAACATTGTGTGTCAAATCTGTGAAACAAATGAACACTTAACCAACGATTGTCCAACCTTGCCTTCTTTTAAGGAATGTCTCCATGAGCAAGCTCATGCTTTAAACAGTTTCCAAAGGCCTAACCACAACCCATACTCCCAAACATACAACCCTGGTTGGAGAAATCACCAAAATTTTAGTTGGAAGAGTGATAATGCACAAACTTCACAACCACCATTTCAAGCACACCACAATTTCCAAAATTCTCATGGATATGCACCTCCTTATGCTCCACCTCCTAGAAGAAATCTTGAGGAAACATTGCATGCATTCATTGAAAAGCAAGAGACAATCAATATTCAACTTGCTCAAAACATGACAGATTTTAAAGATACTCTTGTAAAATTAACATCTGCTCTCAGTTTCCAAGAGAAAGGTAAGTTTCCATCTCAACCACAACAAAATCCCAAAGGGCAATACAATGCAAATGTAAGTAGTTCCGGAAGCCAACACATGGATCAACTCAAATCAGTCACTACTCTACGCAGTGGTAAGGTTATTGAAAAACCCTCTCTTGAACCTTATGAGAAAGATGATGAGTCAATCTCTGAGGGTAAGGAAGGGGTTGAATCTGAAAATTGCAAAGAAATGACTGATTCACCGCCAGCACTTCCATTTCCTCATGCCGTGACCAAACAAAGGAAAGTCAACCATAACTCTGAAATTTATGAAATTTTCAAACAGGTAAGGATCAATATACCTTTGCTGGATGCTATTAAACAGGTTCCTTCCTATGCTAAATTTTTGAAAGATCTATGCACTGTGAAGAGAAAACTGAATGTGAAAAAGAAAGCCTTTCTAGCCAAACAAGTAAGTGCTATTCTTCAAAGCAATAATGCTTTGAAATATAAAGACCCTGGTTGTCCTACAATTTCTTGCTTTATTGGAGAGCATAAAATTGAAAAAACCTTACTTGATCTTGGTGCTAGTGTGAATTTACTTCCATATTCAGTTTTTCAGAGTCTCAATCTAGGTGAGTTAAAACCAACTTCTATATCTCTTTTACTTGCCGATAGATCTGTAAAAGTGCCTAGAGGAATAATTGAAGATGTGTTAGTACAAGTCGATAAATTCATTTATCCTGTGGATTTTATTGTCTTGGACACAGAACCTGTTGAAGCATGTAATTCATTTCCTGTTATTTTAGGACTTCCGTTTCTTGCAACCTCTAACGCATTGATTAATTGTAGGAATGGACTGATGAAGCTATCATTTGGAAACATGACATTAGAGATGAATATTTTTAACATTTGCAAGCAACCTGGAGATGATAATGATTTACAAGAAATAGATCATATTGATGAATTAGTTTATGATCAACTTGAATCTACTTTAAGTAAAAATGAATTGGATGAAACTGAAGATTTGCAAATGATTTATTCTGAGGAAGAAATCACGGATGAAACAAGCACCGAAAATGTTGATGCAAATCTTTTGTCAACATTGACAACAGATTCGACATCTAACATCACACCAATCGATGATTGCTTTCCTAACGAATCCTTACTTTCTCTTAGTCCAATGCCTTGGTATAATAAAAATATCAATTTTCTTGCCTTAGAAGATTTGCCAGCTGATTGGAGTACGCAAGACAAAAAAAAGTTTTTGAACGAAGTGAAGAGCTTTTACTGTGATGACCCTAACTTATTCAAATATTGTCCTGATCAAATATTTCAAAGATTCATTCCCGACAATGAGGTAAGTTGTGTCATTAAACTTTGTCATTTTGAAGCATGTGTAAGTTATTTCTCGTCAAAAAAGACTGCTGCAAAAATCTTTCAAAATGGATTTTATTGGCCCACCATGTTCAAGGACACACATGCATTTTGCAAAACTTGTGAAAATTGTCAAAAAATTGACACTGGTCAAAAAGTTTTGTTTTATAATTCTCAACTCTATGCATTCCCGAAAGAGCTAAGATTAAGATGGATCAATCCTTATGGGGCCTGTGATATTGAGAATTCAATGAATGACAATGATTTTAAGGAAAATGGACATCGTTTGAAAGCTTACTTTGATAATTTTCCTAGTGAAAATGAATCAGCTGGTTTGAATGATCTTGTAGATAAAGGTTGATTATTTTGTTTTTCTCACATTTTCTTTTTTATGTTTCTTTTTAAGTGATTTTTGCTAGTTTCTTTCACCCCGGTCAAATGGCGGAGAACGGTACTCCGTGACTTAAGTCGGTTCTTTCAGTTTCCCACAATTACTGATATTTGTGTATATATCTCTTCCAATTCTCATTTGAAAATGGACACTAATCTTGAAAAATTGAAAAAGTATTTTCCCGCTCTGCCTCAGAATGCGATTACAAAAATTTACCGTGCTAGATGTGCAAGATTGAGATTGTTAATGAATCATGGAATTCCTGAAGATATTTGCTGGTTGATTGAAGCAAAGGTCCGATTATCAGGTGAGTCCTCTAACTTCATTTCACACATGCCTGGAACAGGTAAAAGCACTTTTGCAAAGAAGCGTCGTGCAAAACGATTGGATGTCTGTCATCGATGTGCTAGATGGACTTGTAATACACAATGTTGTTCTTTAGGAATGGTATCTATAAACCGTGAAGATAAAATACAATTCATTAAGGATGGCTTGAGTTGAGTCTTTAGATAATCTTCTATTGACTCTTGAGACGCATCCTAGTGGAGATGTGCATCGTGCAATTCATGATTTATGGCCACTATTTCATAAAGAACATGATCGACTTAGTCTTGGGAATCTGACTAAAAAAGACCCTGTTTGCCAGTTCTTAAGAAAACTGGATGGGAAGCCTATCCCCGACCCATAGAGGGCGTTTAAGCCATTCTTGGACGTAAAACCAAGGGAAGATGTGAGCCACAATCACAACTACTTGTACATACACATGCTTTTTTTTTTCAAAAGTAAATAAATAAATAAAAAAAGAGAGAGAGAGAGAGAGAGAGTGTGAGACTCCAGCTGGCCTACATATAGATGTTATGATTGCCTTTCTACTTTCTCATCTATAAAACCCTCTTTTCCTTCCTTTCATTTCTACTCAACCCATACATTCAACAAATACAGTCAGCAAATCAAATATTTGTGTTTTTGGTGGATCTAGTCCTGGGAAAGAAAAGGAGTTTTTAGAATCAGCAAATCATCTTGGTCAGGTGCTAGCTGAGAGAAAGATTCATTTAGTGTATGGGGGAGGCAGTCTTGGGTTAATGGGAGGTGTGTCAATAGCTGCATTTTTAGGAGGTAGTCAAGTTTTGGGGGTTGTCCCTGAAGCTTTGGCACAAGGGGATATCATTGGAAAAACAATTGGAGAGGAACTTCAGGTCTCCACAATGTCGGCTCGAATGAATGCAATGTTTAACCATGCTGATGCTTTCATTGCTTTACTAGGTGGTCTAGGCACATTGGAAGAGATCTTTCATATTTCCTCTTGGGCTACAAATCATAATCTCTGCTACGACTGCTGAACAATTGATTGACCAACTACAATCTTTCATTCCTGTGATTGATCCTTCCATGAGTCGCATAAATTGGTCATCTACGGGAAGCCGTAAAAAGCTTAGATTGGATTTGAGCCTTCATTTGTGAATTTTTTTTGTCTTTTGGTTTTATTATTGTGTTTTGTTATTTCTTATTTTTCTTTTAGTGTGTTTCAGGTTTTGTCAGTGTTTGTTATTTCAGGTGATATCTTCTATACTCTATCTTTCTACCTTAGAACATTGAGGACAATGTCTCGTTTTGGTTGGGGGGAGAGGGTAGTAGTTGATAAAAAAAAAATTGTTTTTCATTTCATAAAGCATGTGCATAATTGTTGTTACTAGGATGGCAGAGTAAAGGAGTTCTTTTGTTAAAGTGACTCTTGAGACGCATCTTAGTAACCATTCTTAACAAGGTCTATTATAAAACTTCTAGAAATATTCAGGTTTACAAACTCTCGTATTGTTACCACTTAATTCTGCTCATATACTTATTTAACATGTATTCTTAAACCTTAATTTACACACACACACTTTAACATATGATTATGGGTTGCATATTGGATTATTACATTATTTATGTTCTTTTGTTAAAGGTAACAACTAAGGGAAAGGGATTGTATATAATTAAAAAAAAAAGAAAAAAAAAAGAAAAAAAAAAGAAAAAAAATGATGATAATAAAAATGCAGATAAGTTTGGTTTCGTAGCCTCCTTAACCTAAGCAATTAAGCCCGAAGGGGTGTTTTAACACCTAATACTCTAAAGTCAACTGACTTGGGAGCTATTGGCCCAACGCTTGTTACATGGGTTGAGGAGAAAAGCTTAAGGGAATCAAACATTGCACTATCTACATATCAGTATCTGCGACCCGAGTTACTAAGCTCGTAGGGGTGTCTTAACACCTAATGCCCTAAGACCAACTGGTCTGGGAGTCATTAGCTGAAAGCTCGTTACATGGGTTAAAGATGCATGATGTTTTTAAATTATATGTATATAGATTTAAAAAAAAAACAAAAAAAAAGACAAAAATAGTAATCCCAACCCAAGGAAGTTAACCTTAAACATTAGAACAAAAATTTTGTTTTCTTCCAAGAAAAGCCCCATAATTATGTGTTGATACATTGAGCACAAAAAAAAGGTTTATTAATATCTTGTTAAGTGGTATTGAGCAGATATATAAATTTAATGAGAGTTTGTTTATCTGGATAGATTAATGGAAGTTACATGATGAATACCTTGCTTTGTGAAATTTGCAAATTGTTGTAACGCTTTGATTACTAGGGACTAGTAATAAGTTGGTTGAGGGGTGTGATTAGTACTTAAAAGTGCATTTTTATCATGGTTTTATATCATCATTTTGCACTTGAAGTATCAATAACTCCTTAACTAAAATATGTTTTATAATAATGTATCTAATAATATAAGATACCTATAATTTGTGGTAAATGTCTATTTTTTATGCAGGCCTATCACATAAATGAAAGGATTGATTGATGACTTGAAGAACTTAAATTGCAAGGATAAAGAGATGGTCAAACTTAGAGAAGAGATGTCGGTGCAATCCAAACCGGAACACTGTTCGGTAATTGGGTCATATCTGGAGCTACAGATCTCAGATTTAGGTCCAATTTATATGGATGGAAAGGTAAGACATAGGCCTACAACTTTCGTATGGAGCCCAAAATCTAAAAAGGCCATTATCAAGTCCAAATTGTAGCAACAACAAAGAAGCCCGAATCTGTCTTCCAGCCCGATCACTGTTCGGTATTTTGGCCATATCTGGAATTCTAGAAGTCCAAATGAGCTGAATTTTTTACACAAGAAAGCTGAGACAATTGTCTACAACTTTCATGTTTTCACCTAGCTCCAGTTTTGACATTATCAATGACGTGTTGGGCAGAAAAGAGAAGATAAGGATTGTCATCAAGTCAAAAGTTGGCCACCCACTTATCAATTAGTCATCAAATCAATAGTTCCCAATTTTGGCCTATAAAAGGAGGCATTTGCCATGCATTTAGGCATCTTGGTTTCCAGATCAAGATCATGCTCTTCCTTTCTCTCTTTGTATTTTTTGTAATGTTTATGCTTTGCTTTCATTAATATTAAGTTTATGCCTTTCATTTCCTTTGCTTTACTTAGTTAACTTTTATGTTCTTATTTTGTTTATCTATTTTGCTTTCTTTCATTATGTCTAGCTAAGTTAATTATGTCAAGGTGAAAAGGTTACACTAATGGTGTGAGAATATAAGTATAATGTAAACTTAATATGGACTTTAATGTTTGATACTAACATGTTTTATATTTGTTATCTTGTTCACTCTTTAATACTTTGCTTGTTAAATGACTAATCTTGATTTATGTTGTATAACACTTGGTACAACAAATGCTTGGCACTTTCATAGCCCATAATGTATGGTATAACCGACACCTGAGCTATGAAAGGAACTTGATTTGTTGTTAACATAAGTTACAATCATGAATGCTTGACGAGATTTACAAGTATTAGCATTAATTGAATAAGATGACTAATGTAATCATGTTAACAATATATAATCTGATTGGAACCTCCTTTGTGTGTGGTTTCCAATTCAATAATAAGAGTTTATACTATACTTGTTTGATATACCATTAGTGGAACCTCTAACCTTGACATTTGTTATTATTATTGTTTAATCCTTACATTAATATTTCATCTCTAAGTTCTCATCATCATCATCTTCTTCTTCTTCTCTTTCTTTATTATTATTATTATTATTATTATTATTATTATTACTATTATTATTATTATTAGTACTACTACTACTACTACTACTACTACTACTAGTATTATTATTATTAATATTATTATTACTATTGTTGTTATTGCTATTGTCTATAATTTGTACAATTAACCTCCCTGTGGTTCGACCCCGGTCTTGCCGGGTTATTTATTACTTTGACACTCTTGCACTTGGGAGAAGACATCAACCTTTTAGTCGTGTCAATTGTTCTGAAGAATAACACTTACTTGTTCGGCTAGAAAGGCTTTCTCTTTCATATTCAGTTTCCTCTTCACAGTGCATAGATCTTTTAAAAATTTAGCATAGGAAGGAACATGTTTAATAGCATCCAGCAAAGGTATATTGATCCTTACCTATTTTAAAATTTTAAAGATTTTAGAGTTGTGATTGACTTTCCTTTGTTTGGTCATGGCTTGAGGAAATGGAAGTGCTGGCGGAGAATCAGTCTTTTCTTTATAATTTTCAGATTCAACCCCATCCTTACTCTCAGAGATTGACTCATCATCTTTCTTATAAGGTTCAAGAGAAGGTTTTTCAATAACCTTACCACTGCGTAGAGTAGTGACTGATTTGACTTGATCCATGTGTTGGCTTTCGGAACTACTTACATTTGCATTGTATTGCCCCTTGGGATTTTGTTGTGGTCGAGATGGAAACTTACCTTTCTCTTGGAAACTGAAAGCAAAGGTTAATTTTGCAAGAGTATCTTTAAAATCTATCATGTTTTGAGCAAGTTGAGTATTGATTGTCTCTTGCTTTTTAATGAATGCATGCAATGTTTCCTCAAGATTTCTTCTAGGAGGTGGAGCATAAGGAGGTACATATCCATGAGAATTTTGGAAATTGTGGTGTGCTTGAAATGGTGGTCGTGAAGTTTGTACATTGTTATTATCACTCTTCCAACTGAAATTTGGGTGATTTCTCCAATCAGGGTTGTATGTTTGGGAGTATGGGTTGTGGTTGGCCCTTTGGAAACTGTTTGAAGCATGGGCTTGTTCATGGAGACATTCCTTAAAAGAAAGCAAGGTTGGACAATAGTTGGTTGAGAGTTCTTTAAAAACTGTTGTTGCATTTCATCCCAAGCACGAATGGATCCAAGTCTCAAATTTTGTAGCCATGTTTTAGCTTTATCTTTTAATGAAAAAGGAAAAAGCTTTAATCTGATGGTGTTCATGCTACAATTTAAATTATTAATATGTTGCAAACCTCCTCAAATTCCTTTAAATGCAAGTATGGATTTTCCAATTCCAAGCCATGAAAAGAAGGTAAAAGTTGAATAATGTCTGGCTTAAAATTAAAATGAGATGCATCGAGAGGAAAAACTATGCATGATGGTGCACTTGTTCTTGTAGGATTCATGTGGTCTCTAAGTGTTTTACCACGGTTATTCTCATTATTTTCATTATGGAGTGATTGATTATCTTCTTCGGCTATATTTTCTGAAAATGATGAGGATATCCTACAAAGTCTACCACTTGATGTACGTGACCACACTCTCATGCACGTGTAGGAATAGAATAAAAGGAAAAAGAAAACAAAAAAAAAAGAAACAAGAGAAAAGAAACAAAGTTATATACAAGAAAAGTGAAAAGAGAAAATAAAATAACTACTATAATTTATACAAAACTTACCTCCCCGGCAACGATGCCAAAAACTTGACACGACTAAAAGATTGATGTTTTCTCACAAGTGCAGGAGTGTCGAAGTAATAAATAACCCGTCAAGACTAGGGTCGAACCACAGGGAGGTTAATTGTACAAATTATAAATAACAATAATACAACATAATAACAATTACAATAACAACAACAACAACAACAATAATAATAATAATAATAATAATAATAATAAAGAAAAAGAAGAAGAAGATGAGAACTTTGAGAAGAAATATTAATGTAACGATTAAACCATGATAATAACAAATGTCAAGGTTAGAGATTCCACTAATAGCATGTCAAACAAGTATAATATAAACTCTTATTATTCAATTGGAAACCACATATAAAGGAGGTTCCAATCAGATTATAGATTGTTAACATGATTACATTACTCATCTTATTTTATTAATGCTAATACTTGTAAATCTTGTCAAGCATTCATGATTATAACTTATGTTAACAACAAATCAAGTTCCTTTCATAGCTCAGGTGTCGGTTATACCATACAGTATGAACTATGAAAGTGTCAAGCATTTGTTGTACCAAGTGTTATACAACATAAATCAAGATTCGTTATTTAACAAGCAAAGTATTAAAGAGTGAACAAGATAACAAATACAAAACATGTTAATATCAAACATCAAAGTCCATATTAAGTTTACAAATATACTTATTCTTACACCATTAGTGTAACCTTTTCACCTTGACATAATTAACTTAGCTAGACATAATGAAAGAAAGAAAAATAAATAAATAAACAAAATAAGAACATCAATAAGATAAGAGTTAACAAAGCAAAGGGAAGGAATTGAAAGGCATAAACTTGATATTAAAGAAAGCAAAGCATAAATATTACAAAAAATACAAAGAGAGAAAGGAAGAGCATGATCTTGCTCTGGAAACCAAGATGACTAAATGCATGGCAAATGCCTCCTTTTATAGGTCTGCTCTATATGGATATAAAGCTAAGATATAGGCCTAAAAATTTCATGAAAGTGCAAGATTAAAAAATTTCATTTTCAAGTTTAAATTGTAGTGATTAGTACTTAAAAGCGCATTTTTATCATGGTTTTATATCATCATTTTGCACTTGAAGTATCAATAACTCCTTAACTAAAGCATGTTTTATAATAATATATCTAATAATATAAGATACCTTTAATTTGTGGTAAATGTTCATTTTAAATGCAGGCCTATCACATAAATGAAAGGATTGATTGATGACTTTAAGAACTTAAATTGCAAGGGCAGAGAAATGACCAAAATTAGAAAAGAGATGTCGGTGCAATCTAAATTGGAATACTGTTCTATAATTGGGTCATATCTGGAGCTACAGATCTCCGATTTAGGTCTACTTTATATGGATGGAAAGGTAAGACACAAGCCTATAACTTTGATATGGAGCCCAAGATCTAAAAATGTCATTTTCAAATCCAAATTGTAGGCCTAAAAATTTCATGAAAGTGCAAGATTAAAAAATTTCATTTTCAAGTTTAAATTGTAGTGATTAGTACTTAAAAGCGCATTTTTATCATGGTTTTATATCATCATTTTGCACTTGAAGTATCAATAACTCCTTAACTAAAGCATGTTTTATAATAATATATCTAATAATATAAGATACCTTTAATTTGTGGTAAATGTTCATTTTAAATGCAGGCCTATCACATAAATGAAAGGATTGATTGATGACTTTAAGAACTTAAATTGCAAGGGCAAAGAGATGGTCAAACTTAGAAAAGAGATGTCGGTGCAATCCAAACCGGAACACTGTTCGGTAATTGGATCATATCTAGAGCCATAGATCTCAGATTTAGGTCTACTTTATATGGATGGAAAGGTAAGACACAAGCCTATAACTTTGATATGGAGCCCAAGATCTAAAAATGTCATTTTCAAATCCAAATTGTAGCAAGAATAAAAAAGCCCGAATCTGTCCTCCAGCCCGAGCACTGTTCCGTAGTTTGACCATATCTAGAGTTCTAGAAGTCCAAATGAGCTGAAGTTTTTACACAAGCAATCTGAGACAATTGCCTACAACTTTCATGTTTTCAGCTAGCTCCAATTTTGACGTTATCAATGACGTTCTGGACAGACAAGAGAAGATAAAGATTGTCACCAAGTCAAGAGTTGGCCACCCACTTATCAATTAGTCATCAAATCAATAGTTCCTAATTTTGGCCTATAAAAGGAGGCATTTGCCATGCATTTAGGTATCTTGGTGTTCAGATCAAGATCATGCTCTTCCTTTCTCTCTTTGTATTTTTTGTAATGTTTATGCTTTGCTTTCATTAATATTAAGTTTATGTCTTTCATTTCCTTTCCTTTACTTAGTTAACTTTTATGTTCTTATTTTGTTTATCTATTTTTCTGTCTTTCATTATGTCTAGCTAAGTTACTTATGTCAAGGTGAAAAGGTTATACTAATGGTGTAAGAATAAGTATAATGTAAACATAATATGGACTTTAATGTTTGATACTAACATGTTTTATATTTGTTATCTTGTTTACTCTTTAATACTTTGCTTGTTAAATGACTGATTAGTACTCAAAAGTGTATTTTTATCATGGTTTTATATCATCATTTTGCACTTGAAGTATTAATAACTCCTTAACTAAAGCATGTTTTATAATAAAATATCTAATAATATAAGATACCTTTAATTTATGGTAAATGTTCATTTTAAATGCAGGCCTATCACATAAATGAAAGTATTGATTGATGATTTTAAGAACTTAAATTGCAAGGATAAAGAGATGGCCAAACTTAGAAAAGAGATGTCGGTGCAATCCAAACTGGAACACTATTCGGTAATTAGGTTATATCTGGAGCTATATATCTCAGATTTAGGTCCAATTTATATGGATGGAAAGGTAAGACATAGGCCCACAACTTTCATATGGAGCCCAAAATTTAAAAAGGCCATTTTCAAGTCCAAATTGTAGCAACAACAAAGAAACCCGAATCTGACCATATCTGGAGTTCTAGAAGTCCAAATGAGCTGAATGTTTTACACAAGAAAGCTGAGACAATTTCCTACAACTTTCATGTTTTCAACTGGCTCCAATTCTGACGTTATCAATGACATTTTGGGCAGACAAGAGAAGATAAGGATTGTCACCAAGTCAAGAGTTGACAACCCACTTATCAATTAGTCATCAAATCAACAGTTCCCAATTTTGGCCTATAAAAGGAGGCATTTGCCATGCATTTAGGCATCTTGATGTCCAGATCAAGATCATGCTCTTCCTTTCTCTCTTTGTATTTTTTGTAATGTTTATGCTTTGCTTTCATTAATATTAAGTTTATGCCTTTCATTTCCTTTCCTTTACTTAGTTAACTTTTATGTTCTTATTTTGTTTATCTATCTTGCTTTCTTTCATTATGTCTAGCTAAGTTAGTTATGTCAAGGTGAAAAGGTTACACTAATGGTGTAAGAATAAGTATAATGTAAACTTAATATGGACTTTAATATTTGATACTAACATGTTTTATATTTGTTATCTTGTTCACTCTTTAATACTTTGCTTGTTAAATGACTAATCTTGATTTATGTTGTATAACACTTGGTACAACAAATGCTTGGCACTTTCATAGCCCATAATGTATGGTATAACCGACACCTGAGCTATGAAAGGAACTTGATTTGTTGTTAATATAAATTATAATCATGAATGCTTGACGAGATTTACAAGTATTAGCATTAATTGAATAAGATGACTAATGTAATCATGTTAACAATATATAATCTGATTGGAACCTCCTTTGTGTGTGGTTTCCAATTCAATAATAAGAGTTTATACTATACTTGTTTGATATACCATTAGTGGAACCTCTAACCTTGACATTTGTTATTATTATTGTTTAATCCTTACATTAATTTTCCATCTCCAAGTTCTCATCATCTTCTTCTTCTTCTCTTTCTTTATTATTATTATTATCACTACTACTACGATTACTACTACTATTATTACTACTACTACTATTACTACTACTACTACTAGTACTACTATTATTATTATTATTAGTATTATTAGTATTATTATTATTGTTGTTATTATTATTATTATTATTGTTGTTATTGTTATTGTTATTGTTGTTGCATTATTGTTATTTATAATTTGTATAAATAACGTCCCTGTGGTTCGACCCCGGTCTTGCCGGTTTCTTTATTACTTCGACACTCCTACACTTGGGAGAAGAAATCAATCTTTTGGTCGTGTAAATGACTAATCTTGATTTATGTTGTATAACACTTGGTACAACAAATGCTTGGCACTTTCATAGCCCATAATGTATGGTATAATCGACACCTGAGCTATGAAAGGAACTTGATTTGTTGTTAACATAAGTTATAATCATGAATGCTTGACGAGATTTACAAGTATTAGCTTTAATCGAATAAGATGACTAATGTAATCATTTTAACAATATATAATCTGATTGGAACCTCCTTTGTGTGTGGTTTCCAATTGAGTAATAAGAGTTTATACTATACTTGTTTGACATACCATTAGTGGAACCTCTAACCTTGACATTTGTTATTATGATTGTTTAATCGTTACATTAATATTCCTTCTCCAAGTTCTCATCATCATCTTCTTCTTCTCTTTCTTTATTATTATTATTATTATTACTACTACTACTACTACTACTATTACTATTACTATTATTACTACTACTACTACTAGTATTATTATTATAGTTATTGTTGTTATTGCTATTATTGTTGTTTATAATTTGTACAATTAACCTCCCTGTGGTTCGACCCCGGTCTTGCCGGGTTAATTATTACTTCGACACTCCTGCACTTGGGAGAAGACATCAACCTTTTAGTCGTGTCAAGTTTTTGGCGCCGTTGCTGGTGAGGTAAGTTTTGTATAAATTATACTAGTTATTTTATTTTCTCTTTTCACTTTTCTTGCACATAATTTTGTTTCTTTTCTTTTGTTTCTTCTTCTTTAGTTTTCTTCTTCCTTTTATTTTATTTCAACACGTGCATGAGAGTGTGGTCATGTATATCAAGTGGTAGACTTTGTAGGATATCCTCATCATTTTCAGAAAATATGGCCGAAAAAGATAATCAATCACTTCATAATGAGAATAATGAGAATAACCGTGTCAGAACACTGAGAGACCACATGAATCCCACAAGAACAAGTGCACCATCATATATAGTTTTTGCTCCCGATGCATCTCATTTTAATTTTAAGCCAGGTATTATTCAACTTTTACCTTCTTTTCGTGGCTTAGAATTGCAAAATCCATACTTGCATTTAAGGGAATTTGAAGAGGTTTGCAACACATATAATAATTTAAATTGTAGCATGAACACCATCAGATTAAAGCTTTTTCCTTTTTCATTAAAAGATAAAGCTAAAACATGGCTACAAAATTTAAGACCAGGATCCATTCGTGCTTGGGATGAAATGTGATTAGTACTTAAAAGTGCATTTTTATCATGGTTTTATATCATCATTTTGCACTTGAAGTATCAATAACTCCTTAACTAAAATATGTTTTATAATAATGTATCTAATAATATAAGATACCTATAATTTGTGGTAAATGTCTATTTTTAATGCAGGCCTATCAAATAAATGAAAGGATTGATTGATGACTTGAAGAACTTAAATTGCATGGATAAAGAGATGGTCAAACTTAGAGAAGAGATGTCGGTGCGATCCAAACCGGAACACTGTTCGGTAATTGGGCCATATCTGGAGTTACAGATCTCAGATTTAGGTCCAATTTATATGGATAGAAAGGTAAGACATAGGCCTACAACTTTCATATGGAGCCCAAGATCTAAAAAGGCCATTATCAAGTCCAAATTGTAGCAACAACAAAGAAGCCCGAATCTGTCTTCCAGCCCGAGCACTGTTCGGTATTTTGGCCATATCTGGAGTTCTAGAAGTCCAAATGAGCTGAATTTTTTACACAAGAAAGCTGAGACAATTGCCTACAACTTTCATGTTTGCACCTGGCTCCAGTTTTGACGTTATCAATGATGTTTTGGGCAGACAAGAGAAGATAAGGATTGTCACCAAGTCAAAAGTTGGCCACCCACTTATCAATTAGTCATCAAATCAATAGTTCCCAATTTTGGCCTATAAAAGGAGGCATTTGCCATGCATTTAGGCATCTTGGTTTCCAGATCAAGATCATGCTCTTCCTTTCTCTCTTTGTATTTTTATGCTTTGTTTTCATTAATATTAAGTTTATGCCTTTCATTTCCTTTCCTTTACTTAGTTAACTTTTATGTTGTTATTTTGTTTATCTATTTTTCTTTCTTTCATTATGTCTAGCTAAGTTAATTATGTCAAGGTGAAAAGGGTACACTAATGGTGTGAGAATAAGTATAATGTAAACTTAATATGGACTTTAATGTTTGATACTAACATGTTTTATATTTGTTATCTTGTTCACTCTTTAATACTTTGCTTGTTAAATGACTAATCTTGATTTATGTTGTATAACACTTGGTACAACAAATGCTTGGCACTTTCATAGCCCATAATGTATGGTATAACCGACACCTGAGCTATGAAAGGAACTTGATTTGTTGTTAACATAAGTTATAATCATGAATGCTTGACGAGATTTACAAGTATTAGCATTAATTGAATAAGATGACTAATGTAATCATGTTAACAATATATAATCTGATTGGAACCTCCTTTATGTGTGGTTTCCAATTCAATAATAAGAGTTTATACTATACTTGTTTGATATACCATTAGTGGAACCTCTAACCTTGACATTTGTTATTATCATTGTTTAATCTTTACATTAATATTCCATTTTGAAGTTCTCATCATCTTCTTCTTCTCCTTCTCCTTCTTTATTATTCTTATTACTACTACTACTACTACTATTACTACTACTACTACTACTAGTATTATTATTATTATTGTTATTATTGTTGTTATTATTATTATTATTATTATTATTATTATTATTATTATTATTATTATAATTGTTGTTGTTGTTGTTACTATTGTTGTTATTTATAGTTGTTGTTTATAATTTGTACAATTAACCTCCCTGTGGTTCGACCCCGGTCTTGCCGGGTTATTTATTACTTCGACACTCCTGCACTTGGGAGAAGACATCAACCTTTTAGTCGTGTCAAGTTTTTGGCGCCGTTGCCGGGGAGGTAAGTTCTTGTATAAATTATAGTATTTATTTTATTTTCTCTTTTCACTTTTCTTGTATATAAATTTGTTTCTTTTCTTTTGTTTCTTTTTATTTTGTTTTCTTCCTCCTTCTTTTGCTTTCTTCTTCTTCTTTTTATTTTATTCCTACACGTGCATGAGAGTGTGGTCACGTACATCAAGTGGTAGACTTTGTAGGGTATCCTCATCATTTTCAGAAAATATGGCCGAAGAAGATAATCAATCACTTCATAATGAAAATAATGAGAATAACCGTGCTAGAACACTTAGAGATCATATGAATCCCACAAGAACAAGTGCACCATCATGCATAGTTTTTCCTCCTGATGCATCTCATTTTAATTTTAAACCAGGTATTATTCAACTTTTACCTTCTTTTCATGGTTTAGAATTGGAAAATCCATACTTGCATTTAAGGGAATTTGAAGAGGTCTGCAACACATATAATAATTTAAATTGTAGCATGAACACCATCAGATTAAAGCTTTTTCCTTTTTCATTAAAAGATAAAGCTAAAACATGGCTACAAAATTTGAGACCAGGATCCATTCGTGCTTGGGATGAAATGCAACAACAATTTTTAAAGAAGTTTTTCCCATCTCATAGAACAAACTCTTTCAAAAGACAAATCACTACTTTCACTCAAAAACCAGGAGAAACATTTTACAAATGTTGGGATAGGTATCGAGATTTGCTTACTACTTGCCCCCATCATGGTTTTGAAACATGGAGATTGGTTTCACATTTCTATGAAGGGTTAACACCTAAAGATAGGCAAATGGTTGAATTGATGTGCAATGGAACTTTTGAAGATAAAGACCCTGATGAAGCAATGGAGTACTTAGACTTGTTAGCTGAAAATGCTCAAAATTGGGACACCGCGGGTACTTATGAGGCACCGAGTAAAACTCAACCTCATACATCTAGTGGAGGTATGTACAACCTTAGGGAAGATCATGACCTTCAAGCCAAGTTTGCATCTTTAGCTAGAAAAGTCGAGGCACTAGAATTGAAAAAGAGTGGTCAATTAAAATCTGTTGAAAACATTGTGTGTCAAATATGTGAAACAAATGAACACTCAACCAACGATTGTCCAACCTTGCCTTCTTTTAAGGAATGTCTCCATGAACAAGCCCATGCTTTAAACAGTTTCCAAAGGCCCAACCACAACCCATACTCCCAAACATACAACCCTGGTTGGAGGAATCACCCAAATTTCAGTTGGAAGAGTGAGAACAACAATGCACAAACTTCACAACCACCGTTTCAAGCACACCATAATTTTCAAAATTCTCATGGATATGCACCTCCTTATGCTCCACCTCCTAGAAGAAATCTTGAGGAAACATTGCATGCATTCATTGAAAAGCAAGAGACAATCAATACTCAACTTGCTCAAAACATGACAGATTTTAAAGATACTCTTGCTAAATTAACATCTGCTCTTAGTTTCCAAGAGAAAGGTAAGTTTCCATCTCAAACACAACAAAATCCCAAAGGGCAATACAATGCAAATGCAAGTAGTTCCGGAAGCCAACACATGGATCAAGTCAAATCAGTCACTACTCTGCGCAGTGGTAAGGTTATTGAAAAACCCTCTCTTGAACCTTATGAGAAAGATGATGAGTCAATCTCTGAGGGTAAGGAAGGGGATGAATCTGAAAATTGCAAAGAAACGACTGACTCACCGCCAGCACTTCCATTTCCTCAAGCCATGACCAAACAAAGGAAAGTCAACCATAACTCTGAAATTTATGAAATTTTCAAACAGGTAAGGATCAATATACCATTGTTGGATGCTATTAAACAGGTTCCTTCCTATGCTAAATTTTTGAAAGATCTATGCACTGTGAAGAGGAAACTGAATGTGAAAAAGAAAGCCTTTCTAGCCGAACAAGTAAGTGCTATTCTTCAGAACAATAATGCTTTGAAATATAAAGACCCTGGTTGTCCTACAATTTCTTGCTTTATTGGAGAGCATAAAATTGAAAGAGCCTTACTTGATCTTGGAGCTAGTGTGAATTTACTTCCATATTCAGTTTTTCAGAGTCTCAATCTAGGTGAGTTAAAACCAACTTCTATATCTCTTTTACTTGCCGATAGATCTGTAAAAGTGCCTAGAGGAATAATTGAAGACGTGTTAGTACAAGTCGATAAATTCATTTATCCTGTGGATTTTATTGTCTTAGACACAGAACCTGTTGAAGCATGTAATTCATTTCCTGTTATTTTAGGACGTCCGTTCCTTGCAACCTCTAACGCATTGATTAATTGTAGGAATGGACTGATGAAGCTATCATTTGGAAACATGACATTGGAGATGAATATTTTCAACATTTGCAAGCAACCTGGAGATGATAATGATTCACAAGAAGTAGATCATATTGATGAATTAGTTTATGATCAACTTGAATCTACTTTAAATAAAAATGAATTGGATGAAACTGAAGATTTGCAAATGGTTTATTCTGAGGAAGAAATCATGGATGAAACAAGCACCGAAAATGTTGATGTGAATCTTTTGTCAATAGTGACAACAGATTCGACATCTGGCATCACACCAATCGATGATTACTTTCCTAATGAATCCTTACTTTCTCTTAGTCCAATGCCTTGGTATCATAAAAATATCAATTTTATTGCTTTAGGAGATTTGCCAGCTGATTGGAGTACCCAAGACAAAGAAAAGTTTTTGAACGAAGTGAAGAGCTTTTATTGTGATGACCCTAACTTATTCAAATATTGTCCTGATCAAATATTTCAAAGATTCATTCCCGACAATGAGGTAAGTAGTGTCATTAAACTTTGTCATTCTGAAGCATGTGGAAGTTATTTCTTGTCAAAAAAGACTGCTGCAAAAATCTTTCAAAATGGATTTTATTGGCCCACCATGTTCAAGGACACACATGCATTCTGTAAAACTTGTGAAAATTGTCAAAAAATTGACACTGGTCAAAAAGTTTTGTTTTATGATTCTCAACTCTATGCACTCCCTAAAGAGCTAAGATTAAGATGGACCAATCCTTATGGGGCCTGTGATATTGAGAATTCAATGAATGACAATGATTTTAAGGAAAATGGACATCGTTTGAAAACTTACTTTGATAATTTTCCTAGTAAAAATGAATCAACTGGTTTGAATGATCTTGTAGATAAAGGTTGATTATTTTTTTTCTCACATTTTTTTTTTATGTTTCTTTTTGAGTGACTTTTGCTAGTTTCTCTCACCCCGGTCAAATGGCGGATAACGGTACTCCGTGACTTAAGTCGGTTCTTTCAGTTTCCCACAATAACTGATATTTGTGTATATATTTGTGCAATTCTTTGAATCTCTCTTCTAATTCTCATTTGAAAATGGACACTAATCTTGAAAAATTAAAAAAGTATTTTCCCGCTCTGCCTCAGAATGCGATTACAAAAATTTACCGTGCTAGATGTGCAAGATTGAGATTGTTAATGAATCATGGAATTCCTGAAGATATTCGCTGGTTGATTGAAGCAAAGGTCCGATTATCAGGTGAGTCCTCTAACTTCTTCATTTCACACATGCCTGGAACAGGTAAAAGCACTTTTGCAAAGAAGCGTCGTGCAAAACGACTGGATGTCTGTCATCGATGTGCTAGATGGACTTGTAATACACAATGTCGTTCTTTAGGAATGGTATCTATAAACCGTGAAGATAAAATACAATTCATTAACGATGGCCTGAGTAAGGAGTCTTTAGATAATCTTCTATTGACTCTTGAGACGCATCCTAGTGGAGATGTGCATCGTGCAATTCATGATTTATGGCCACTATTTCATAAAGAACATGATCGACTTAGTCTTGGGAATCTGACTAAAAAAGACCCTGTTTGCCAGTTTTTAAGAAAACTGGATGGGAAGCCTATCCCCGACCCATAGAGGGCGTTTAAGCCGTTCTTGGACGTAAAACTAAGGGAAGATGTGAGCCACAATCACAACTACCTGTACATACACATGTTTTTTTTTCAAAAGTAAATAAATAAATAAATAAAGAGAGAGAGAGAGAGAGTGTGAGACTCCAGCTGGCCTACATATAGATGTTATGATTGTCTTTCTAATTTCTCATCTATAAAACCCTCTTTTCCTTCCTTTTATTTCTACTCAACCCATACATTCAACAAATACAGAAGTGTGTAGAAATGGCAAGTTCCTCAAGTCATCAAATAAGAAATATTTGTGTTTTTGGTGGATCTAGTCCTGGGAAAGAAAAGGAGTTTTTAGAATCAGCAAATCATCTTGGTCAGGTCCTAGCTGAGAGAAAGATTCATTTAGTGTATGGGGGAGGCAGTCTTGGGTTAATGGGAGGTGTGTCAATAGCTGCATTTTTAGGAGGTAGTCAAGTTTTAGGAGTCGTCCCTGAAGCTTTGGCACAAGGGAACATCATTGGAAAAACAATTGGAGAGGAACTTCAGGTCTCTACAATGTCGGCTCGAATGAATGCAATGTTTAACCATGCTGATGCTTTCATTGCTTTACCAGGTGGTCTAGGCACATTGGAAGAGATCTTTCATATTTCCTCTTGGGCTCAATTGCACATTCACCATAAACCCATAGGTTTGTTAAATGTTAATGGTTATTATGATAAATTGTTGTCTTTTCTTGATCATGCTGTGGAACAGGAATTTTTAACATCTTCTGCACGACAAATCATAATCTCTGCTTCTACTGCTGAACAATTGATTGACCAACTACAATCTTTCATTCCTGTGATTGATCCTTCCATGAGTCGCATAAATTGGTCATCTACGGGAAGCCGTAAAAAGCTTAGATTGGATTTGAGCCTTCATTTGTGAATTTTTGTGTCTTTTGGTTTTATTATTGTGTTTTGTTATTTCTTCTTTTTGTTTCAGTGTGTTTCAGGTTTTGTCAGTGTTCGTTATTTCAGGTGATATCTTCTATACTCTATCTTTCTACCTTAGAACATTGAGGACAATGTCTCGTTTTGGTTGGGGGGAGAGGGTAGTAGTTGATAAAAAAAAAAAAAAATTTGTTTTTCATTTCATAAAGCATGTGCATAATTGTTGTTACTAGGATGACAGAGTAAAGGAGTTCTTTGTTAAAGTGACTCTTGAGACGCATCTTAGTAACCATTCTTAACAAGGTCTATTATAATACTTCCTGAAATATTCAGGTTTACAAACTCTCGTATTGTTATCACTTAATTCTGCTCATATACTTATTTAACATGTATTCTTAAACCTTAATTTACACACACACACTTTAACATATGATTGTGGGTTGCATATTGGATTATTACATTATTTATGTTCTTTTGTTAAAGGTAACAACTAAGGGAAAGGAATTGTATATAATTAAAAAAAAAAACATAAAAAAAAGAGAAAAAAAAAAGAAAAAAAAAAGAAAAAAAATGATGATAATAAAAATGTAGATAAGGTTGGTTTCGTAGCCTCCCTAACCTAAGCAATTAAGCCCGAAGGGGTGTTTTAACACCTAATACCCTAAAGTCAACTGACTTGGGAGCTATTGGCCCAACGCTTGTTACATGGGTTGAGGAGAAAAGCTTAAGGGAATCAAACATTGCACTATCTACATATCAGTATCTGCGACCCGAGTTACTAAGCTCGTAGGGGTGTCTTACCACCTAATGCCCTAAGACCAACTGGTCTGGGAGTCATTAGCTGAAAGCTCGTTACATGGGTTAAAGATGCATGATGTTTTTAAATTATATGTATATAGATTTTTTTTTTTAAAAAAAGAAAAAAGAAAAAAAAAAGACAAAAATAATAATCCCAACCCAAGGAAGTTAACCTTAAACGTTAGAACAAAAATTTTGTTTTCTTCCAAGAAAAGCCCCATAATTATGTGTTGATACATTGAGCACAAAAGAAAGGTTTCTTAATATCTTGTTAAGTGGTATTGAGCAGATATATAAATTTAATGAGAGTTTGTTTATCTGGATAGATTAATGGAAGTTAAATGATGAATACCTTGCTTTGTGAAATTTGCAAATTGTTTTAACGCTTTGATTACTAGGGACTAGTAATAAGCTGGTTGGGGGGTGTGATTAGTACTTAAAAGTGCATTTTTATCATGGTTTTATATCATCATTTTGCACTTGAAGTATCAATAACTCCTTAACTAAAATATGTTTTATAATAATGTATCTAATAATATAAGATACCTATAATTTGTGGTAAATGTCTATTTTTAATGCAGGCCTATCAAATAAATGAAAGGATTGATTGATGACTTGAAGAACTTAAATTGCATGGATAAAGAGATGGTCAAACTTAGAGAAGAGATGTCGGTGCGATCCAAACCGGAACACTGTTCGGTAATTGGGCCATATCTGGAGTTACAGATCTCAGATTTAGGTCCAATTTATATGGATAGAAAGGTAAGACATAGGCCTACAACTTTCATATGGAGCCCAAGATCTAAAAAGGCCATTATCAAGTCCAAATTGTAGCAACAACAAAGAAGCCCGAATCTGTCTTCCAGCCCGAGCACTGTTCGGTATTTTGGCCATATCTGGAGTTCTAGAAGTCCAAATGAGCTGAATTTTTTACACAAGAAAGCTGAGACAATTGCCTACAACTTTCATGTTTGCACCTGGCTCCAGTTTTGACGTTATCAATGATGTTTTGGGCAGACAAGAGAAGATAAGGATTGTCACCAAGTCAAAAGTTGGCCACCCACTTATCAATTAGTCATCAAATCAATAGTTCCCAATTTTGGCCTATAAAAGGAGGCATTTGCCATGCATTTAGGCATCTTGGTTTCCAGATCAAGATCATGCTCTTCCTTTCTCTCTTTGTATTTTTATGCTTTGTTTTCATTAATATTAAGTTTATGCCTTTCATTTCCTTTCCTTTACTTAGTTAACTTTTATGTTGTTATTTTGTTTATCTATTTTTCTTTCTTTCATTATGTCTAGCTAAGTTAATTATGTCAAGGTGAAAAGGGTACACTAATGGTGTGAGAATAAGTATAATGTAAACTTAATATGGACTTTAATGTTTGATACTAACATGTTTTATATTTGTTATCTTGTTCACTCTTTAATACTTTGCTTGTTAAATGACTAATCTTGATTTATGTTGTATAACACTTGGTACAACAAATGCTTGGCACTTTCATAGCCCATAATGTATGGTATAACCGACACCTGAGCTATGAAAGGAACTTGATTTGTTGTTAACATAAGTTATAATCATGAATGCTTGACGAGATTTACAAGTATTAGCATTAATTGAATAAGATGACTAATGTAATCATGTTAACAATATATAATCTGATTGGAACCTCCTTTATGTGTGGTTTCCAATTCAATAATAAGAGTTTATACTATACTTGTTTGATATACCATTAGTGGAACCTCTAACCTTGACATTTGTTATTATCATTGTTTAATCTTTACATTAATATTCCATTTTGAAGTTCTCATCATCTTCTTCTTCTCCTTCTCCTTCTTTATTATTCTTATTACTACTACTACTACTACTATTACTACTACTACTACTACTAGTATTATTATTATTATTGTTATTATTGTTGTTATTATTATTATTATTATTATTATTATTATTATTATTATTATTATTATAATTGTTGTTGTTGTTGTTACTATTGTTGTTATTTATAGTTGTTGTTTATAATTTGTACAATTAACCTCCCTGTGGTTCGACCCCGGTCTTGCCGGGTTATTTATTACTTCGACACTCCTGCACTTGGGAGAAGACATCAACCTTTTAGTCGTGTCAAGTTTTTGGCGCCGTTGCCGGGGAGGTAAGTTCTTGTATAAATTATAGTATTTATTTTATTTTCTCTTTTCACTTTTCTTGTATATAAATTTGTTTCTTTTCTTTTGTTTCTTTTTATTTTGTTTTCTTCCTCCTTCTTTTGCTTTCTTCTTCTTCTTTTTATTTTATTCCTACACGTGCATGAGAGTGTGGTCACGTACATCAAGTGGTAGACTTTGTAGGGTATCCTCATCATTTTCAGAAAATATGGCCGAAGAAGATAATCAATCACTTCATAATGAAAATAATGAGAATAACCGTGCTAGAACACTTAGAGATCATATGAATCCCACAAGAACAAGTGCACCATCATGCATAGTTTTTCCTCCTGATGCATCTCATTTTAATTTTAAACCAGGTATTATTCAACTTTTACCTTCTTTTCATGGTTTAGAATTGGAAAATCCATACTTGCATTTAAGGGAATTTGAAGAGGTCTGCAACACATATAATAATTTAAATTGTAGCATGAACACCATCAGATTAAAGCTTTTTCCTTTTTCATTAAAAGATAAAGCTAAAACATGGCTACAAAATTTGAGACCAGGATCCATTCGTGCTTGGGATGAAATGCAACAACAATTTTTAAAGAAGTTTTTCCCATCTCATAGAACAAACTCTTTCAAAAGACAAATCACTACTTTCACTCAAAAACCAGGAGAAACATTTTACAAATGTTGGGATAGGTATCGAGATTTGCTTACTACTTGCCCCCATCATGGTTTTGAAACATGGAGATTGGTTTCACATTTCTATGAAGGGTTAACACCTAAAGATAGGCAAATGGTTGAATTGATGTGCAATGGAACTTTTGAAGATAAAGACCCTGATGAAGCAATGGAGTACTTAGACTTGTTAGCTGAAAATGCTCAAAATTGGGACACCGCGGGTACTTATGAGGCACCGAGTAAAACTCAACCTCATACATCTAGTGGAGGTATGTACAACCTTAGGGAAGATCATGACCTTCAAGCCAAGTTTGCATCTTTAGCTAGAAAAGTCGAGGCACTAGAATTGAAAAAGAGTGGTCAATTAAAATCTGTTGAAAACATTGTGTGTCAAATATGTGAAACAAATGAACACTCAACCAACGATTGTCCAACCTTGCCTTCTTTTAAGGAATGTCTCCATGAACAAGCCCATGCTTTAAACAGTTTCCAAAGGCCCAACCACAACCCATACTCCCAAACATACAACCCTGGTTGGAGGAATCACCCAAATTTCAGTTGGAAGAGTGAGAACAACAATGCACAAACTTCACAACCACCGTTTCAAGCACACCATAATTTTCAAAATTCTCATGGATATGCACCTCCTTATGCTCCACCTCCTAGAAGAAATCTTGAGGAAACATTGCATGCATTCATTGAAAAGCAAGAGACAATCAATACTCAACTTGCTCAAAACATGACAGATTTTAAAGATACTCTTGCTAAATTAACATCTGCTCTTAGTTTCCAAGAGAAAGGTAAGTTTCCATCTCAAACACAACAAAATCCCAAAGGGCAATACAATGCAAATGCAAGTAGTTCCGGAAGCCAACACATGGATCAAGTCAAATCAGTCACTACTCTGCGCAGTGGTAAGGTTATTGAAAAACCCTCTCTTGAACCTTATGAGAAAGATGATGAGTCAATCTCTGAGGGTAAGGAAGGGGATGAATCTGAAAATTGCAAAGAAACGACTGACTCACCGCCAGCACTTCCATTTCCTCAAGCCATGACCAAACAAAGGAAAGTCAACCATAACTCTGAAATTTATGAAATTTTCAAACAGGTAAGGATCAATATACCATTGTTGGATGCTATTAAACAGGTTCCTTCCTATGCTAAATTTTTGAAAGATCTATGCACTGTGAAGAGGAAACTGAATGTGAAAAAGAAAGCCTTTCTAGCCGAACAAGTAAGTGCTATTCTTCAGAACAATAATGCTTTGAAATATAAAGACCCTGGTTGTCCTACAATTTCTTGCTTTATTGGAGAGCATAAAATTGAAAGAGCCTTACTTGATCTTGGAGCTAGTGTGAATTTACTTCCATATTCAGTTTTTCAGAGTCTCAATCTAGGTGAGTTAAAACCAACTTCTATATCTCTTTTACTTGCCGATAGATCTGTAAAAGTGCCTAGAGGAATAATTGAAGACGTGTTAGTACAAGTCGATAAATTCATTTATCCTGTGGATTTTATTGTCTTAGACACAGAACCTGTTGAAGCATGTAATTCATTTCCTGTTATTTTAGGACGTCCGTTCCTTGCAACCTCTAACGCATTGATTAATTGTAGGAATGGACTGATGAAGCTATCATTTGGAAACATGACATTGGAGATGAATATTTTCAACATTTGCAAGCAACCTGGAGATGATAATGATTCACAAGAAGTAGATCATATTGATGAATTAGTTTATGATCAACTTGAATCTACTTTAAATAAAAATGAATTGGATGAAACTGAAGATTTGCAAATGGTTTATTCTGAGGAAGAAATCATGGATGAAACAAGCACCGAAAATGTTGATGTGAATCTTTTGTCAATAGTGACAACAGATTCGACATCTGGCATCACACCAATCGATGATTACTTTCCTAATGAATCCTTACTTTCTCTTAGTCCAATGCCTTGGTATCATAAAAATATCAATTTTATTGCTTTAGGAGATTTGCCAGCTGATTGGAGTACCCAAGACAAAGAAAAGTTTTTGAACGAAGTGAAGAGCTTTTATTGTGATGACCCTAACTTATTCAAATATTGTCCTGATCAAATATTTCAAAGATTCATTCCCGACAATGAGGTAAGTAGTGTCATTAAACTTTGTCATTCTGAAGCATGTGGAAGTTATTTCTTGTCAAAAAAGACTGCTGCAAAAATCTTTCAAAATGGATTTTATTGGCCCACCATGTTCAAGGACACACATGCATTCTGTAAAACTTGTGAAAATTGTCAAAAAATTGACACTGGTCAAAAAGTTTTGTTTTATGATTCTCAACTCTATGCACTCCCTAAAGAGCTAAGATTAAGATGGACCAATCCTTATGGGGCCTGTGATATTGAGAATTCAATGAATGACAATGATTTTAAGGAAAATGGACATCGTTTGAAAACTTACTTTGATAATTTTCCTAGTAAAAATGAATCAACTGGTTTGAATGATCTTGTAGATAAAGGTTGATTATTTTTTTTCTCACATTTTTTTTTTATGTTTCTTTTTGAGTGACTTTTGCTAGTTTCTCTCACCCCGGTCAAATGGCGGATAACGGTACTCCGTGACTTAAGTCGGTTCTTTCAGTTTCCCACAATAACTGATATTTGTGTATATATTTGTGCAATTCTTTGAATCTCTCTTCTAATTCTCATTTGAAAATGGACACTAATCTTGAAAAATTAAAAAAGTATTTTCCCGCTCTGCCTCAGAATGCGATTACAAAAATTTACCGTGCTAGATGTGCAAGATTGAGATTGTTAATGAATCATGGAATTCCTGAAGATATTCGCTGGTTGATTGAAGCAAAGGTCCGATTATCAGGTGAGTCCTCTAACTTCTTCATTTCACACATGCCTGGAACAGGTAAAAGCACTTTTGCAAAGAAGCGTCGTGCAAAACGACTGGATGTCTGTCATCGATGTGCTAGATGGACTTGTAATACACAATGTCGTTCTTTAGGAATGGTATCTATAAACCGTGAAGATAAAATACAATTCATTAACGATGGCCTGAGTAAGGAGTCTTTAGATAATCTTCTATTGACTCTTGAGACGCATCCTAGTGGAGATGTGCATCGTGCAATTCATGATTTATGGCCACTATTTCATAAAGAACATGATCGACTTAGTCTTGGGAATCTGACTAAAAAAGACCCTGTTTGCCAGTTTTTAAGAAAACTGGATGGGAAGCCTATCCCCGACCCATAGAGGGCGTTTAAGCCGTTCTTGGACGTAAAACTAAGGGAAGATGTGAGCCACAATCACAACTACCTGTACATACACATGTTTTTTTTTCAAAAGTAAATAAATAAATAAATAAAGAGAGAGAGAGAGAGAGTGTGAGACTCCAGCTGGCCTACATATAGATGTTATGATTGTCTTTCTAATTTCTCATCTATAAAACCCTCTTTTCCTTCCTTTTATTTCTACTCAACCCATACATTCAACAAATACAGAAGTGTGTAGAAATGGCAAGTTCCTCAAGTCATCAAATAAGAAATATTTGTGTTTTTGGTGGATCTAGTCCTGGGAAAGAAAAGGAGTTTTTAGAATCAGCAAATCATCTTGGTCAGGTCCTAGCTGAGAGAAAGATTCATTTAGTGTATGGGGGAGGCAGTCTTGGGTTAATGGGAGGTGTGTCAATAGCTGCATTTTTAGGAGGTAGTCAAGTTTTAGGAGTCGTCCCTGAAGCTTTGGCACAAGGGAACATCATTGGAAAAACAATTGGAGAGGAACTTCAGGTCTCTACAATGTCGGCTCGAATGAATGCAATGTTTAACCATGCTGATGCTTTCATTGCTTTACCAGGTGGTCTAGGCACATTGGAAGAGATCTTTCATATTTCCTCTTGGGCTCAATTGCACATTCACCATAAACCCATAGGTTTGTTAAATGTTAATGGTTATTATGATAAATTGTTGTCTTTTCTTGATCATGCTGTGGAACAGGAATTTTTAACATCTTCTGCACGACAAATCATAATCTCTGCTTCTACTGCTGAACAATTGATTGACCAACTACAATCTTTCATTCCTGTGATTGATCCTTCCATGAGTCGCATAAATTGGTCATCTACGGGAAGCCGTAAAAAGCTTAGATTGGATTTGAGCCTTCATTTGTGAATTTTTGTGTCTTTTGGTTTTATTATTGTGTTTTGTTATTTCTTCTTTTTGTTTCAGTGTGTTTCAGGTTTTGTCAGTGTTCGTTATTTCAGGTGATATCTTCTATACTCTATCTTTCTACCTTAGAACATTGAGGACAATGTCTCGTTTTGGTTGGGGGGAGAGGGTAGTAGTTGATAAAAAAAAAAAAAATTTGTTTTTCATTTCATAAAGCATGTGCATAATTGTTGTTACTAGGATGACAGAGTAAAGGAGTTCTTTGTTAAAGTGACTCTTGAGACGCATCTTAGTAACCATTCTTAACAAGGTCTATTATAATACTTCCTGAAATATTCAGGTTTACAAACTCTCGTATTGTTATCACTTAATTCTGCTCATATACTTATTTAACATGTATTCTTAAACCTTAATTTACACACACACACTTTAACATATGATTGTGGGTTGCATATTGGATTATTACATTATTTATGTTCTTTTGTTAAAGGTAACAACTAAGGGAAAGGAATTGTATATAATTAAAAAAAAAAACATAAAAAAAAGAGAAAAAAAAAAGAAAAAAAAAAAGAAAAAAAATGATGATAATAAAAATGTAGATAAGGTTGGTTTCGTAGCCTCCCTAACCTAAGCAATTAAGCCCGAAGGGGTGTTTTAACACCTAATACCCTAAAGTCAACTGACTTGGGAGCTATTGGCCCAACGCTTGTTACATGGGTTGAGGAGAAAAGCTTAAGGGAATCAAACATTGCACTATCTACATATCAGTATCTGCGACCCGAGTTACTAAGCTCGTAGGGGTGTCTTACCACCTAATGCCCTAAGACCAACTGGTCTGGGAGTCATTAGCTGAAAGCTCGTTACATGGGTTAAAGATGCATGATGTTTTTAAATTATATGTATATAGATTTTTTTTTTTAAAAAAAGAAAAAAGAAAAAAAAAAGACAAAAATAATAATCCCAACCCAAGGAAGTTAACCTTAAACGTTAGAACAAAAATTTTGTTTTCTTCCAAGAAAAGCCCCATAATTATGTGTTGATACATTGAGCACAAAAGAAAGGTTTCTTAATATCTTGTTAAGTGGTATTGAGCAGATATATAAATTTAATGAGAGTTTGTTTATCTGGATAGATTAATGGAAGTTAAATGATGAATACCTTGCTTTGTGAAATTTGCAAATTGTTTTAACGCTTTGATTACTAGGGACTAGTAATAAGCTGGTTGGGGGGTGTGATTAGTACTTAAAAGTGCATTTTTATCATGGTTTTATATCATCATTTTGCACTTGAAGTATCAATAACTCCTTAACTAAAATATGTTTTATAATAATGTATCTAATAATATAAGATACCTATAATTTGTGGTAAATGTCTATTTTTAATGCAGGCCTATCAAATAAATGAAAGGATTGATTGATGACTTGAAGAACTTAAATTGCATGGATAAAGAGATGGTCAAACTTAGAGAAGAGATGTCGGTGCGATCCAAACCGGAACACTGTTCGGTAATTGGGCCATATCTGGAGTTACAGATCTCAGATTTAGGTCCAATTTATATGGATAGAAAGGTAAGACATAGGCCTACAACTTTCATATGGAGCCCAAGATCTAAAAAGGCCATTATCAAGTCCAAATTGTAGCAACAACAAAGAAGCCCGAATCTGTCTTCCAGCCCGAGCACTGTTCGGTATTTTGGCCATATCTGGAGTTCTAGAAGTCCAAATGAGCTGAATTTTTTACACAAGAAAGCTGAGACAATTGCCTACAACTTTCATGTTTGCACCTGGCTCCAGTTTTGACGTTATCAATGATGTTTTGGGCAGACAAGAGAAGATAAGGATTGTCACCAAGTCAAAAGTTGGCCACCCACTTATCAATTAGTCATCAAATCAATAGTTCCCAATTTTGGCCTATAAAAGGAGGCATTTGCCATGCATTTAGGCATCTTGGTTTCCAGATCAAGATCATGCTCTTCCTTTCTCTCTTTGTATTTTTATGCTTTGTTTTCATTAATATTAAGTTTATGCCTTTCATTTCCTTTCCTTTACTTAGTTAACTTTTATGTTGTTATTTTGTTTATCTATTTTTCTTTCTTTCATTATGTCTAGCTAAGTTAATTATGTCAAGGTGAAAAGGGTACACTAATGGTGTGAGAATAAGTATAATGTAAACTTAATATGGACTTTAATGTTTGATACTAACATGTTTTATATTTGTTATCTTGTTCACTCTTTAATACTTTGCTTGTTAAATGACTAATCTTGATTTATGTTGTATAACACTTGGTACAACAAATGCTTGGCACTTTCATAGCCCATAATGTATGGTATAACCGACACCTGAGCTATGAAAGGAACTTGATTTGTTGTTAACATAAGTTATAATCATGAATGCTTGACGAGATTTACAAGTATTAGCATTAATTGAATAAGATGACTAATGTAATCATGTTAACAATATATAATCTGATTGGAACCTCCTTTATGTGTGGTTTCCAATTCAATAATAAGAGTTTATACTATACTTGTTTGATATACCATTAGTGGAACCTCTAACCTTGACATTTGTTATTATCATTGTTTAATCTTTACATTAATATTCCATTTTGAAGTTCTCATCATCTTCTTCTTCTCCTTCTCCTTCTTTATTATTCTTATTACTACTACTACTACTACTATTACTACTACTACTACTACTAGTATTATTATTATTATTGTTATTATTGTTGTTATTATTATTATTATTATTATTATTATTATTATTATTATAATTGTTGTTGTTGTTGTTACTATTGTTGTTATTTATAGTTGTTGTTTATAATTTGTACAATTAACCTCCCTGTGGTTCGACCCCGGTCTTGCCGGGTTATTTATTACTTCGACACTCCTGCACTTGGGAGAAGACATCAACCTTTTAGTCGTGTCAAAATGCAACAACAATTTTTAAAGAAGTTTTTCCCATCTCATAGAACAAACTCTTTAAAAAGACAAATCACCACTTTTACTCAAAAACCAGGAGAAACATTTTACCAATGTTGGGATAGGTATCGAGACTTGCTTAGTACTTGCCCTCATCATGGTTTTGAAACATGGAGATTGGTTTCACATTTCTATGAAGGGTTAACACCTAAAGATACGCAAATAGTTGAATTGATGTGCAATGGAACTTTTGAAGATAAAGACTCTGATGAAGCAATGGAGTATTTAGACTTGTTAGCTGAAAATGCTCAAAATTGGGACACCGCGGGTACTTATGAGGCACCGAGTAAAACTCAACCTCATACATCTAATGGAGGTATGTACAACCTTAGAGAAGATCATGACCTTCAAGCCAAGTTTGCATCTTTATCTAGAAAAGTCGAGGCACTAGAATTGAAAAAGAGTGGTCAATTAAAATCTATTGAAAACATTGTGTGTCAAATCTGTGAAACAAATGAACACTCAACCAACGATTGTCCAACCTTTCCTTCTTTTAAGGAATGTCTCTATGAACAAGCCCATGCTTTAAACAGTTTCCAAAGGCCAAACCACAACCCATACTCCCAAACATACAACCCTGGTTAGAGAAATCACCCAAATTTCAGTTGGAAGAGTGAGAACAATAATGCACAAACTTCACAATCATTGTTTCAAGCACACCATAATTTCCAAAATTCTCATGGATATACACCTCCTTATGCTCCACCTCCTAGAAGAAATCTTGAGGAAACATTACATGCATTCATTAAAAAGCAAGAGACAATCAGTACTCAACTTGCTCAAAACATGACAGATTTTAAAGATACTCTTGCAAAATTAACATCTGCTCTCAGTCTCCAAGAGAAAGGTAAGTTTCCATCTCAACCACAACAAAATCCCAAGGGGCAATACAATGCAAATGCAAGTAGTTCCGGAAGCCAACACGTGGATCAAGTCAAATCAGTCACTACTCTGCCCAGTGGTAAGGTTATTGAAAAACCCTCTCTTGAACCTTATGAGAAAGATGTTGAGTCAATCTCTGAGGGTAAGGAAGGGGTTGAATCTGAAAATTGCAAAGAAACGACTGATTCACCGCCAGCACTTCCATTTCCTCATGCCATGACTAAACAAAGAAAAGTCAATTACAACTCTGAAATCTTTGAAACTTTCAAACAGGTAAGGATCAATATACCTTTGTTGGATGCTATTAAACAGGTTCCTTTCTATGCTAAATTTTTGAAAGATCTATGCACTGTGAAGAGGAAACTGAATGTGAACTGTTACTGGTTGGCGCATGTGCATTGACTATAGGAAACTTAATTCAATGACTAGAAAAGATCATTTTCCTTTACCTTTCATGGATCAAATCCTAGAAAGAGTTGCAGGTCATGAATTTTATTGTTTCCTAGATGGCTATTCGGGTTACATCCAAATTGAAATTGCATTGGAAGATCAAGAGAAGACTACTTTCTCATGTCCATTTGGTACTTTTGCATATCGAAGGATGCCTTTTGGATTATGTAATGCACTAGCCACATTTCAAAGATGCATGCTTAGTATATTTAGTGATATGGTTGAACATTTTCTTGAGATTTTCATGGATGATTTTTCTGTTTTTGGCGATTCATTTGATGATTGTTTGACTAACTTAGGAAAGGTTTTGACCAGGTGTGAAGAGAAGAATCTTGTGTTGAATTGGGAAAAATGTCATTTTATGGTAATAAACAGCATTGTAGTTGGTCACATTGTTTCATCAAAAGGAATTGAGGTTGACAAATCTAAAATCGAGTTAATTGCAAACTTGCCAACACCAAAATCTCTTAAAGAAGTTAGATCATTCCTGGGACATGCTGGTTTTTATAGAAGGTTCATCAAAGATTTTAGCGTAATATCTAAGCCTTTAAGTAATCTTCTAACAAAGGATACTATTTTTTAATGGACTGAACATTGTGAAGAAGCCTTTGTTAAGCTTAAAAACTTGCTTACTTGTGCTCCTATCATTCAACCTCCCGATTGGTCATTACCTTTTGAAATAATGTGTGATGCTAGTGATTATGCCGTAGGTG
Source organism: Populus pruinosa (assembly GCA_026413675.1). Classification (NCBI taxonomy): domain Eukaryota; kingdom Viridiplantae; phylum Streptophyta; class Magnoliopsida; order Malpighiales; family Salicaceae; genus Populus; species Populus pruinosa. The sequence continues at coordinate 8,322,716 of CM048606.1, forward strand.
CTGTTTTGGGACAAAGAAAAGATAAGAAACCCTATGTAATTTACTATGCAAGTAAAACTTTAAATAGTGCTCAAATGAATTATACCACCACTGAGAAAGAATTACTTGCAGTGGTATTTGTATGTGAAAAATTCAGATCTTATCTTGTTGGCTCACCTGTTGTTGTTTTTAGTGATCATGCAGCATTGAAATATCTTCTTTCTAAGAAAGATTCTAAGGCTAGATTGGTGCGGTGGATTTTATTACTTCAAGAATTTGATATCACAATCAAAGATAAGAAAGGCAGCGAAAATGTTGTTGCAGATCACTTGTCAAGATTGACAACAGATTCGAAAATTGACATCACACCAATCGATGACTACTTTCCCGATGAAGCTTTACTTTCTGTCTCTACAATACCTTGGTTTGCTAATATTGTCAATTTTCTTGTTTCAGGACAATTGCCAACTCATTGGAGTACCCAAGATAAAAGAAAATTATTGAATGAAGTAAAGAACTTTTATTGGGATGACCCTTATTTATTTAAATGTTGTCCTAATCAAATTTTTTGAAGATGCATTCCTGACAATGAGGTAAGTAGTGTCATTAAATTTTGTCATTCTGAGGCATGTGGGGGTCATTCTCATCAAGAAAGACAACTGCAAAAATCTTGCAAAGTGGATTTTATTGGGCCACCATGTTCAAAGACTCACATGCATTCTGCAAGTCTTGTGAAAATTTTCAAAAGTTAGGATCAATTTCAAAACGTCACATGATGCCTTTAAATCCTATTCTTTTCATTGAGATCTTTGACTGTTGGGGTATAGATTTCATGGGTCCATTTCCTTCATCATTTGGTTCTTGTACATATTAGTCGTAGTAGATTATGTTTCAAAATGGATAGAGGCAATTCCAAGTCGAAACAATGATCACAAAACAGTGATAAAGTTTTTGAAAGAAAATATTTTGAGTCGATTTGGAGTCCCTCGAGCCATAACAAGTGATGGTGGAACACATTTCTGCAGCAAGCCATTTGAGTCTTTAATGAAGAAATATGGAATCACGCACAAAGTTGCCACCCCTTATCACCCTCAAAGAAGTGGACAAGTAGAGCTTGCTAATAGGGAGATCAAACATATTTTGGAGAAAACAGTGAACCCTAATAGGAAAGACTGGTCTTTAAGACTTAATGATGCACTTTGGGCTTATCGAACTGCTTATAAAACATCATTAGGTATGTCACCTTGTAGACTAGTCTATAGAAAACCTTGTCACTTGCCTGCGGAATTGGAACATAAAGCTTATTCGGTATTCAAGCTTTCAATTCAAATCTGGATGATGCTAGTCAACTGCGAAAATTACAAATAAATGAGCTTGAGGAAATAAGAAATGATGCATATCAAAATTCAAGAATTCATAAAGCAAGAATCAAAGAGTTTCATGACAAGAATATACTGAGAAAAACATTCAATGTTGGTCAAAAAGTCTTGCTTTATAATTCTCGACTGCATTTATTTCCTGGAAAATTAAGATCAAGATGGAGCGGTCCTTTTATTGTGAAACACGTGTATTAACACGACGAAAAGGTTGATGTCTTCTCCCAAGTGCAGGAGTGTCGAAGTAATAAATAACCCGGCAAGACCGGGGTCGAACCACAAGGAGGTTAATTGTACAAATTATAAACAACAATAATAGAAATAACAACAATAACTATAATAATAATAATAGTAGTAGTAGTAGTAGTAGTAGTAGTAGTAGTAGTAGTAGTAGTAGTAGTAGTAGTAGTAGTAGTAATAGTAATAGTAACAATAATAATAATAATAATAATAAAGAAAAAGAAGGAGAAGAAGAAGATGAGAACTTTGAGATGGAATATTAATATAACGATTAAACAATGATAATAACAAATGTCAAGGTTAGAGATTCCACTAATGGTATGTCAAACAAGTATAATATAAACTCTTATTATTCAATTGGAAACCACACATAAAGGAGGTTCCAATCAAATTATAGATTGTTAACATGATTACATTAGTCATCTTATTCGATTAGTGCTAATACTTGTAAATAAAAGGCATAAACAAGATATTAATGAAAGCAAAACTTAAGCATTACAAAAAAACAAAGAGAGAAAGCAAGAGTATGAACTTGATTTGTAAACCGAGATGCCTAAATGCATGGTTAATGCTTCCTTTTATACGCCAATGACACGACTAAAAAATTGATGTCTTCTCCTAAGTGCAAGAGTGTCGAAGTAATAACTAACCCGACAAGATCAAAGTCGAACCATACGGAGGTTAATTATATAAATTATAAACAACAACAACAACAACAACAACAACAACAACAACAAGAATAGTAGTAGTATTGGTAATAATAATATAAGAAAAAAAAGAAGAATAAGTTTATAAAAACTTTGAGATGGAAGATCAATGTAAAGATTAAACAATGATAACAACAAATGTTAAGGTTAGAGGATCCACTAATGGTATTTCAAACAAGTATAGTATAAAATCTTATCATCAAATAGAAACCACACACAAAGGAGGTTCTAATCAGATTATAAAATGTCAATATGATTATATTAGTTATCTTATCCGAATAATGCTAATACTTGTAAATGTTGTCAGGTATTAATGATTATAATTTATGTTAGCAACAAATCAAGTTCCTATCTAACATAGGTGTCAGCTATACCATATGGTTTGTGCTATGAAAGTGCCAAGAATTTGTTGTACCAAGTGTTATACAACATAAATCTAGATTAACCATTTAATAAGCAAAGTATTAAGAGTGAACAAGATAACAAATACAAAATATGTTAGTATCAAATATTAAAGTCCATGTTGATTTTACACCATACTTATTCATTCACCATTAGTGTAACCTTTTCACCTTGACATAATAAACTTAGCTAAATATAATGAAAGAGAGAAATATAAATAAACAAGATAAGAAGATAAATAAGATAGAAGTTAACTAAGTAAAGGAAAGGAAATGAAAGGCATAAACAAGATATTAATGAAAGCAAAACTTAAGTATTACAAAAAAATAAAAAGAGAAAAAGCAAGAGCATAATCTTGATCTGGAAACCAAGATGCCTAAATGCATGGCAAATGCCTCCTTTTATAGGCCAAAATTAAAAAAATATTGATTTGATGACTAATTAATGAGTTGGTGGTTAGCTCTTGACTTGATGACAATCTTTATCTTCTTTTGTCTACCAAAAACATCATTGATAATGTTAAAATTTGAACTAAACCTCCAAATAAAATTCCTAAGAAATTGTCTCAGCTTTTCAAAAAAAAAAAAAATAGAGGTCATTTGGACTTTTAAAACTCTAGATATGGGCTGAACACTAAACAATATCTAGGTTGGATGACAGATTTGGACTTCTTCATTGTGCTACAATTTGGACTTGAAAACGGCCTTATTAAAACTAGACCTCCACATGAAAGTTATAAGCCTATATCTTACCTTTTCTTCCATATAAAGTAGACCTAAATTCGGGATCTACAGCTTCAGATATGACCAAATTAGCAAAAAGTATTTTAATTTGGACTGCATCAGCATCTCCTTTCTAAATTTAGCCATCTCTTTGTCCTTTTAATTTTAGTTCTTAAACTTATCAATCAATCCTTTCATTTATTTGATAGGCATGCATTTAAGATAAATATTTACTACAAATTAAAGATATCTTATATTATTAGATATGTTATTATAAAACAAGCTTTAGTTAAAAAGTTATTGATACTTCAAATGTATGATGATGATAACTCGGGTGTTGAGACACCTTTTCAAGCTTAATAACTCGGGTTACAGATACTAATACGTAGATAGTGCAATATTTGATTCCCTTAAGCTTTTCTCCTCAATCCATGTAACAAGTGTTAGGTGAATAGCTTCAAAGTTAGTTGACTTTAGCATATTAGGTGTTAAAACACCTCTTTGGGTTTAATTATTTAGGTTAAGGAGGCTACGAAACTAAATTTATATATGTTTTTATTATCATTATTTTTTTTTGCAATTTATATACTATCCCTTTCCTTTAGTTGTTACCTTTAACAAAAGAACATAAATAATATAATAATCTAATGTGCAACCCACAATCATATGTTAAAGTGTGTGTGTGAAAATAAAGGTTTAAGAATACTTGTTAAATGAGTATATGAGCATAATTAAGTAATAATAATGTAAGAGTTTGTAAACCTGAATATTTTAAAAAGTATTTTGGTAGACCTTATTATGAATATTGCAAATAACCATTGAAAAATGTTAACTAAGATGCATCTTAAAAGTCAATAAAATTCCTCCTTACTCTTTCATCTTAGTAAAAACAGTTTGCAAATGGTTTATGAAAAAGAAAATACAGTTAGTTTTTTTTTAATATCAACTACTATCCTTTCCCCTCAACCAAAATGAGACATTATCCTCAATGTTCTAAGGCACAAAGATAGAGTATAGAAGACATCACCTGGAATATAAAACACTCATAAATAAAGGCTCAAATCTAATCTAAGTTTTTTTACAACTTTTTTTAGTTGACTAATTTATACGACTCATGGAGGAATCAATTACTAAAGTGAAAGATTGTAATTAATGAATCAATTATTCAGCAGGAGCAGCAGAGATTATAATTTCTCGTGCTGAAGATGTTAAAAATTCTTGTTCCACAACATGATCAAGAAAAGACAACAATTTATCATAAAAACCATTAACATTTAACAAATCTATAGGTTTATAGTAAATGTGCAGTTAGGCCCAAGAGGTGATATAAAAGATCTCTTTCATGTGCCTATACCACCTCATAAAGCAAAAAATGCATCAGCATGTTTAAACATTGCATTCATTCGCTTAGACATTGTGGAGACCTGTGGTTTCTCTTTAATTATTTTTTCAATAATGCTCTCTTGTGCTAAAGCTCTAGGAACAACTTTCAAAACTTGACTACCTCTTAAAAATACAACTATTGACACCCCATATTAACCCAAGGTTGTCTCCCCCTACACTGAATAAATATTTCTCTCAACTAGTACCTGACCAAGATGATTACTGATTCTAAAAACTCTATTTCCTTCCCAGGACTAGATCAACCGAAAACACAAATGTTTTTTATGTGATGACATGAGGAACCTACCATTTCTACACACTTCTATATCTATTGAATGTATGGGTTGAGTAGAAATGAAAGGAAGGAAAAGAAGATTTTATAGATGAGAACTTGAAAATGCAATCATACCACTTATATGAAGGCTAGCAAGAGTCTCATACTATCTCTCTCTTTATTTATTTATTTTATTTTTATTTTTATTTTTATTTTAAAATATGTATGTCCAAGAATGGCTTAAACACCCTCTATGGGTTAGGGATAGGTTTTCCATACAATTTTCTTAAAAACTGACATAGTCTTTTTTAGTTAGATTCTCAAGACGATGTTGAGTATGTTCTTTATGCAAATGAGGCCATAAGTCAAGAAATGCACAATGAACATCTCTACTAGGATACGTCTTAAAAGGCAATAAAAGATTATTGATTAGTACTTAAAAGTATATTTTTTTTATCAAGGTTTTATATCATCATTTTGCACTTGAAATATCAATAACTCCTTAATTAAAGTATATTTTATAATAACATATTTAATAATATAAAATACCTTTAATTTGTGATAAATATTTATTTTAAATGTAGACCTATCACATAAATGAAAGGATAGATTGATGAATTTAAGAACTGAAATTGAAAGGATAAAGAGATGGCCAAACTTAGAAAAGAGATGCGGTGCAGTCCAAACCAGAACATTGTTTGATAATTGAGTTATATCTGGAGTTGTAGATCTCGGATTTAGGTCTACTTTATATGGATGGAAAGGTAAGACAGAGGCCTATACCTTTTATATGGAGCCTAAGATTTAAAAAGGTCATTTTCAAGTTCAAATTGGAACAATAACAAAGAAGTCTGAATCTATCTTCCAGCCTAAGTACTGTTCAGTGTTTGACCCATATCTGGTGTTCTAGAAGTCCAAATAACCTCCATTTTTTGCACAAGAAATATGAGATAATTTTCTACAACTTTGATGATGTGAATTTTGGCCTATAAAAGGAGGCATTTGCTATGCATGTAGGCATCTTGGTATCTAGATCAAGATCATGCTCTTACTTTCTCTCTTTGTATTTTTTGTAATGTTTACGATTTGCTTTCATTAATATCAAGTTTATGCCTTTCATTTCCTTTCCTTTACTTAGTTAACTTTTATCTTATTTATGATCTTATTTATTTATTTTTCTTTCTTTCATTATACTTAGTTAAGTTTATTATGTCAAGGTGAAAAAGTTACACTAATGGTGTAAGAATAAGTATAATGTAAACTCAATATGGATTTTAATGTCTGATACTAACTTGTTTTGTATTTGTTATCTTGTTCACTCTTTTCTTGTTAAATGACTAATCTAGATTTATGTTGTATAACACTTAGTATAACAAATACTTGGCACTCTCATAGCCCATACTGTATGGTATAACCGACACCTAAGCTATGAAAGGAACTTTATTTGTTGTTAACATAAGTTATAATCATGAATGCTTGACAAGATTTATTAGTATTAGCATTAACTGAATAAGATGACTAATGTAATCATGTTAACAATCTATAATCTGATTGGAACCTCCTTTGTGTGTGGTTTCCAATTGACTAATAAGAGTTTATACTATACTTGTTTGACATACCATTAGTGGATCCTTTAACCTTAATATTTATTGTTATCGTTGTTAAATCTTTACGTTAATATTTCATCTCAAAGTTCTCATAATCTTCTTCTTCTTCTCCTTCTTTCTCTTTATTGTTATTATTATTATTATTATTATTATTATTATTACTACTAGTAGTAGTATTATTATTATTGTTGTTGTTGATATTGTTGTTGTTGTTTTATTATAATCTATAATTTATACAATTAACCTCTCTGTGGTTCGACTCCAATCTTGCTGGATTATTTATTACTTCGACACTCCTGCACTTGGGTTAACTGATCAATTATTGTTTTTGGCGTCGTTGCTGAAGAGGTAAATTGATATACAAGTTATAGTATTTATTTCATTTTTTCTTTTCACTTTTCTTATATATATCTTTGTGTCTTTTCTCTTGTCTTTTGTTTTCTTCTTCCTTTTATTCTATTCCTACACGTGCACAAAAGCGTGGTCACATACATTAAGTGGTAGGCTTTGTAGGGTATCCTCATCATTTTCAGAAAATATGGCTGAAGAAGATGAATCACTTCATAATGAGAATAACCATGCTAGAACACTTGGAGACCACATGAATCCTATAAGAATAAGTGCACCATCATGCATAGTTTTTCCTCCTGATGTATCTCATTTTAATTTTAAGCCACACATTATTCAACTTTTACCTTTTTTTCATGCCTTAGATTTAGAAAATTCATACTTACATTTAAGGAAATTTGAAGATGTCTGCAACATATATAATGATTCAAATTGTAGCATGATCACCATTAGATTAAAGCTTTTTCCTTTTTCATTAAAAGATAAAGCTAAAACATGGCTATAAAATTTGAGACCAGGATCCATTCGTGCTTGGGATGAAATGCAACAACAGTTTTTAAAAATGTTTTTCCTATCTCCAGAACAAACTCTTTAAAAAGACAAATCACCACTTTCACTCAAAAACTAGGAGAAACATTTTATCAATGTTGAGATAGGTATCAAGACTTGCTTAATACTTGCCCTCATCGTGGTTTTGAAACATAGAGATTGGTTTCACATTTTAATAAAGGGTTAACACCAAAAGATAGACAAATGGTTGAATTGATGTGCAATGGAACTTTTAAAGATAAAGATACTGATGAAGCAATGAAGTACTTAAATTTGTTAGCTAAAAATGCTCAAAATTGAGACATTACGGGTACTTATGAGGCATCGAGTAAAACTCAACCTCATACATCTAGTGGAGGTATGTACAACCTTAGGGAAGATTATGACCTCTAAGCCAAGTTTACATCTTTAGCTAGAAAAGTCGAGGCACTATAATTGAAAATAAGTGGTAAAATAAAATCTGTTGAAAACATTGTGTGTCAAATATGTAAAACAAATGAACACTCAACCAATAACTATCCAACCCTGCCTTCTTTTAAGAAATGTCTCCTTCAATAAACCCATACTTTAAACAATTTTCAAAGGGCCAACCATAACCCATACTCGTAAACATACAATCCTGGTTGGAGAAATAACCCAAATTTTAGTTGGAAGAGTGATAATAACCATGTACAAACTTCACAATCATCGTTTCAAGCACGCCATAATTTCTAAAATTCTCATGGATATGCACCTCCTTATGCTCCACCTTCTAGAAAAAATCTTAAGGAAACATTGCATCCATTCATTGAAAAGCAAAAGGCAATCAATACTCAATTTGCTCAAAAGATGACAGATTTTGAAGATACTCTTGCAAAATTGACATTTGCTTTCAGTTTCCAAGAGAAAGGTAAGTTTCCATCTCAACCATAACAAAATCCCAAGGGGCAATACAATGCAAATACAAGTAGTTCCGGAAGCCAACACCAAGTCAAATCAGTCACTACTCTTTGCAGTGGTAAGGTTATTGAAAACTCACTCTTGAACCTTGTGAGAAAGATGATGAGTCAATCTCTAAGGGTAATGAAGAGGTTGAATCTGAAATTTGTAAAGAATAGACTGATTCCCTACCAGCGCTTCCATTTCCTCATGTCATGACTAAACAAAACAAAGTCAATTACAACTCTGAAATCTTTGAAACTTTCAAACAGGTAAGAATCAATATACCTTTGCTAGATGCTATTAAACAGGTTCTTTTCCATGCTAAATTTTTGAAAAATCTATGCACGGTGAAGAGGAAACTGAATGTGAAAAAGAAAGCCTTTTTACCCAAACAAGTATCATTCTTCAAAACAATAATGCTTTGAAATATAAAGACCCTGGTTGTCCTATAATTTCTTGTTTTATTAGAGAACATAAAATTGAAAGAGTCTTACTTGATCTTGGAGCTAGAGTGAATTTACTTTCATATTCAATTTTTTAAAGTCTCAATCTAGGTGAGTTACAACCAACTTCTATAACTCTTTTACTTGCTGATAGATTTGTAAAAGTGCCTAGAGGAATAATTGAAGATGTGTTAGTACAAGTCGATAAATTCATTTATCTTATGGATTTTATTATCTTGGACACACAACGCGTTGAAGTATGTAATTCATTTGTTGTTATTTTAGGACTTCCATTTCTTTCAAGTTCTAATGCATTAATTAATTGTAGGAATGGCCTAATGAAGCTATCATTTGGAAACGCGACATTGGAGATGAATATTTTCAATATTTGCAAGCAACCTAGAGATGATAATGATTTATAAGAAGTGGACTAAGATTGATGAATCTGATGATTTGCAAATGGTTTATTTTTAGGAAGAATCAAAGGCAAGTAATTGGAGACCACAAATTAAGGAATTGCCACCATGATCAATTAAATCCATACCTTCAAGTGTTCAACCACCTAAACCTGATTTGAAATCATTGCCATTTAATCTCAAATACTCATTTCTAGGAGAAAATGAAACTTTTTCGATAATAATCTCTTCCAAACTTAATGCACATCAAGAAGGTAAGTTATTACAAACTCTGAAAATGCACAAACATGTATTAGGATGGACCATAGCTAACATAAAAGGAATTAGTCCTTTGATTTGTAGACAGAATTTATTTGGAGGAAAATATTAAACCCTCTAGGAAAATGCAACGAAGATTCAATCCTAATATGAAAGAAGTAGTGGAAAATAAAGTCATTAAGCTTCTAGATAATGGAATCATTTATCCTATTTCTGATAGTAAATGGGTAAGTCCTACCCAAGTTGTACCCAATAAGTCTAGAGTGATAACAAATAAGAACAATGAGTTAATTCCCACTAGGACTGTTACTGGTTGGCGCATGTGCATTGACTATAGGAAACTTAATTCAATGACTAGAAAAGATCATTTTCCTTTACCTTTCATAAATCAAGTCCTAAAAAGAGTTGCAGGTTATGAATTTTATTGTTTCCTAGATGGCTATTCAGGTTATAACCAAATTGAAATTGCATTGGAAGATCAAGAGAAGACTACTGTCACATGTCCATTTGGTACTTTTGCATATCGAAGGATGCCTTTTGAATTATGTAATTCACATGTCCATTTGGTACTTTTTCATATCGAAGGATGCCTTTTGAATTATGTAATGCACCAGCCACGTTTCAAATATGCATGCTTAGTATATTTAGTGATATGATTGAACATTTTCTTGAGATTTTTATGGATGATTTTTCTGTCTTTAGGGATTTGTTTGATGATTGTTTGACTAACTTAGAAAAGGTTTTGAGTAGGTGTGAAGAGAAGAATCTTGTACTGAATTGGGAAAAATGTCACTTTATGGTAACAAACGGCATTGTACTTGGTCACATTATTTCATAAAAAAGAATTAAGGTTGGCAAATCTAAAATCAAGTTAATTACTAACTTGCCAACACCAAAATCTATTAAGGATGTTAGATCATTCTTAGAACATGCTGGTTTTTATAGAAGGTTCATCAAAGATTTTAGTGTAATATCTAAGCCTTTAAGTGACCTTCTAACAAAGGATAATATTTTTGAATAAAATGAACATTGTGAAGAAACCTTTGTTAAACTTAAAAACTTGCTTACTTGTGCTCTTGTGCTCCTGTGATTTAACCTCCTGATTGGTTATTACCTTTCAAAATAATGTGTGACTCTAGTGATTATGTCGTAGGTGCTGCTTTAGGACAAAGAAAAGATAAGAAACCTTATGTGATTTACTATGGAAGTAAAACTTTAAATAATGCTCAAATGAATTACACCACCACTGAAAAAGAATTACTTGCAGTAGTATTTGCATGTGAAAAATTCAGGACTTATCTTGTTGGCTCACCTGTTGTTGTTTTTAGTGATCATGTAGCATTGAAATGTCTTTTTTCTAAGAAAGATTCTAAGGCTAGATTGGTGTGGTGGATTTTTTTACTTCAAGAATTTGATATCACAATCAAAGATAAGAAAGGCATCGAAAATGTTGTTGCAGATCATTTGTCTAGAATGACAATAGATTTGAAAACTAACATCACACCAATCGATGATTACTTTCCAGATGAATCTTTACTTTTTATCCCTACAATGTCTTGGCTTCCTAATATTGTTAATTTTGTTATTTCAGGACAATTGCCAGCTCATTGGAGTACCCAAGATAAAAAAAAGTTCTTGAACGAAGTGAAGAACTTTTATTGGGATGACCTATATTTTTTCAAATATTTTGAAAATGCATTCCAAACAATGAGGTAAGTAGTGTCATTAAATTTTGTCATTCTAAGGCATGTGAGGGCCATTTCTCAATAAGAAAGACAACTACAAAAATCTTACAAAGTGGATTTTACTGGCCCACCATATTCAAGGACTTACATGCATTCTTCAAGTCTTGTGAAAATTGTCAAAAGTTAGGATCTATTTCAAAACATCACATGATGCCTTTAAATCCTATTCTTGTCATTAAGATCTTTGACTGTTGGGGTATAGATTTCATGGATTCATTTCCTCCATCATTTAGTTTCTTATACATATTAATCGCAGTACATTATCTTTTAAAATGGATAAAGGTAATTCCTAGTAGAAACAATGATCACAAAACAGAGATAAAATTTTTGAAAGAAAATATTTTGAGTCGATTTGGATCCCTCAAGCCATGATAAGTGATGGTGGAACACATTTCTACAACAAGTCATTTGTGTCTTTAATGAATAAATATGAAATCACACACAAAGTTGTCACCCCTTATAACCTTCAAACATGTGGAAAGTAGAGTTTGCTAACAGGGAGATCAAACACATTTTAAAGAAAACAGTGAACCCTAATAGAAAAGATTGGTCTTTAAGACTTAATGAAGGACTTTGAGCTTATTGAACTACTTATATAACATCATTAGGTATGTCATCTTATAGACTAGTTGACACGACTAAAAGATTGATGTCTTCTCCGAAATCGAACCATAAGGAGGTTAATTGTATAAATTATAAATGACAATAATGTAACAACAATAACAATAACAATAGCAATACTAATAATAATAATAATAGTATCAGTAGTAATACCAATAATAATAATAATAATAATAATAATAAAGAAAAAGAAGGATAAGAAGAAGAATAAGATGATGAGAACTTTGAGATGGAATATTATTGTAAGGATTAAACAATGATAATAACAAATATTGATTATTACTTAAAAGTGCATTTTTATCATGGTTTTATATCATCATTTTGCACTTGAAGTATCAATAACTCCTTAACTAAAACATGTTTTATAATAATATATCTAATAATATAAGATACCTTTAATTTGTGGTCAATGTTCATTTTAAATACATGTCCATCATATAAATGAAAGGATTGATTGATGACTTTAAGAACTTAAATTGCAAGGGGAAAGAGATGACCAAACTTAGAAAAGAGATGTTGGTGCAATCCAAACCGGAACACTGTTCGGTAATTGGGTCATATCTGGAGCTATAGATCTCAGATTTAGGTCAACTTTACATGGATGGAAAGGTGAGACATAGGCCTACAACTTTCATATGGAGCCCAAGATCTAAAAAGGTCATTTTCAAGTCCAAATTGTAGTAACAACAAAGAAGCCCGAGTATTATTTAGTATTTTGGCCATATCTAGAGTTCTATAAGTTCAAATGACCTGAATTTTATTGCACAAGAAATCTGAGACAATTGCCTACAACTTTCACATTTTTTACTACCTCTAATTTTGACTTTATTGATGACGTTTTGGGCAGACAAGAGAAGATAAGGATTGTCACCAAGTCAAGACTTGACCACCCACTTATCAATTAGCCATCAAATCAATAGTTCCCAATTTTGGCCTATAAAAGGAGGCGTTTGCCATGTATTTAGGCATCATGGTGTCCAGATCAAGATCATGCTCTTCCTTTCTCTCTTTGTATTTTTTGTAATGTTTATGCTTTGCTTTCATTAATATCACGTTTATGTCTTTCATCTCCTTTCACTTACTTAGTTAACTTTAATCTTATTCATGTTCTTATTTTGTTTATTTATTTTTCTTTCTTTCATTATGTCTAGCTAAGTTTATTATGTCAAGGTGAAAAAGTTACACTAATGGTGTAAGAATAAGTATAATGTAAACTTAATATGGACTTTAATGTTTCAAACTAACATGTTTTATTTTTGTTATCTTGTTCACTCTTTAATACTTTGCTTGTTAAATCACTAATCTTGATTTATGTTGTATAACACTTGGTATAACAAATGCTTGGCACTTTCATAGTTCATATTATTATTATTATTGTTGTTGTTGTTGTTGTTATTGCTATTATTGTTGTTTATAATTGTTGTTTATAATTTGTATAACCGACACCTGAGCTATGAAAGGAACTTGATTTGTTGTTAACATAAGTTATAATCGTAAATGCTTGACGAGATTTATAAGTACTAGCATTAATTGAATAAGATGACTAATGTAATCATGTTAATAATCTATAATCTGATTGAAACCTCCTTTATGTGTGGTTTCCAATTGAATAATAAGAGTTTATATTATATTTGTTTGACAGTTTGACATACCATTAGTGGAATCTCTAACCTTGACATTTGTTATTATCATTGTTTAATGGTTACATTCATATTCCATCTCGAAGTTCTCATCTTCTTCTTCTCCTTCTTTTTCTTTATTATTATTATTATTATTATTATTATTATTATTATTATTATTCTTGTTGTTGTTGTTGTTGTTGTTGTTGTTTATAATTGTTGTTTATAATTTGTACAATTAACCTCCTAGTGGTTCGACCCTAGTCTTGCCGGGTTACTTATTACTTCGACACTCCTGCACTTGGGAGAAGACATCAATCTTTTCATCATGTCAAGTTTTTGGCGCCGTTGCCGGGGAGTTATGTTTTGTATAAATTATAATATTTATTTTATTTTCTCTTTTCACTTTTCTTGTATATAACTTTGTTTCTTTTCTCTTGTTTCTTCATCTTTTGTTTTCTTTTTCCTTTTATTCTATTCCTACACGTGCATGAGAGTGTGGTCACGTACATCAAGTGGTAGACTTTGTAGGATGTCCTCATGATTTTTAGAAAATATGGCCGAAGAAGATAATCAATCACTTCATAATGAGAATAATGAGAATAACCATGCTCAAACACTTAGAGACCACATGAATCCCACAAGAACAAGTGCACCATCATGCATAGTTTTTCCTCCCGATGGATCTCATTTTAATTTTAAACCAGGTATTATTCAACTTTTACCTTCTTTTCATGGCTTAGAATTGAAAAATCCATACTTGCATTTAAGGGAATTTGAGGAGGTGTGCAACACATATAATAATTTAAATTGTAGCATGAACACCATGAGATTAAAGCTGTTTTCTTTTTCATTAAAAGATAAAGCTAAAACATGGCTGTAAAATTTTGAGACAAGGATCCATTCGTGCTAGGGATGAAATGCAACAACAGTTTTTGAAGAAGTTTTTCCCATCTCATAGAACAAACTCTTTCAAAAGACAAATCACGACTTTCACTCAAAAACCAAGAGAAACATTTTACCAATATTGGGATAGGTATCGAGACTTGCTTACTACTTGCCCTCATCATGATTTTGAAACATGGAGATTGGTTTCACATTTCTATGAAGGGTTAACACCTAAAGATAGGCAAATGGTTGAATTGATGTGCAATAGAACTTTTAAAGATAAAGACCCTGATAAAGCAATGGGGTACTTAGACTTGTTAGCTGAAAATGCTCAAAATTGGGACACCGTGGGTACTTATGAGGCATCGAGTAAAACTCAACCTCATACATCTACTAGAGGTATGTACAACCTTAGAAAAGATCATGACCTTCAAGCCAAGTTTGCATCTTTAGCTAGAAAAGTCGAGGCACTAAAATTGAAAAAGAGTGGTCAATTAAAATCTGTTGAAAACATTATGTGTCAAATCTGTGAAACAAATGAACACTCAACCAACGATTGTCCAACCTTGCCTTCTTTTAAGGAATGTCTCCATGAACAAGCCCATGTTTTAAACAGTTCCAAAGGGCCAACCACAACCCATACTCTCAAACATACAACCCTGGTTGGAGAAATCATCCAAATTTTAGTTGGAAGAGTGAGAACAACAATGCACAAACTTCATAACCACCATTTCAAGCACACCATAATTTCCAAAATTCATATGGATATGCACCCTCCTTATGCTCCACCTCTTAGAAGAAATCTTGAGGAAACATTTCATGCATTCATTGAAAAGCAAGAGATAATCAATACTCAACTTGCTCAAAACATGACAGATTTTAAAGATACTCTTGCAAAATTAACATCTCATCTCAGTTTCCAAGAGAAAGGTAAGTTTCCATCTCAACCACAACAAAATCCCAATGGGCAATACAATGCAAATGCAAGTAGTTCCGGAAGCCAACACATGGATCAAGTCAAATCAGTCACTACTCTGTGCAGTGGTAAGGTTATTGAAAAACCCTCTCTTGAACGTTATGAGAAAGATGATGAGTCAATCTCTGAGGGTAAGGAAGGGGTTGAATCTGAAAATTGCAAAGAAAAGACTAATTCTTTGTCAGCACTTCCATTTCTTCAAGCCATGACCAAACAAAGGAAAGTCAATCACAACTCTGAAATTTTTGAAATTTTCAAACAGGTAAGGATCAATATACCTTTGTTGGATGCTATTAAACGGGTTCCTTCCTATGCTAAATTTTTGAAAAATCTATGCACTGTGAAGAGGAAACTGAATGTGAAAAAGAAAGCCTTTTTAGCAGAACAAGTAAGTGTCATTCTTCAGAACAATAATGCTTTGAAATATAAAGACCCTGATTATCCTACAATTTCTTGCTTTATTGGAGAATAAAAAATTGAAAGAGCTTTACTTGATCTTGGAGCTAGTGTGAATTTACTTCCATATTCAGTTTTTCAGAGTCTCAATCTAGGTGAGTTAAAACCAACTTCTATATCTCTTTTACTTGTCGATAGATCTGCAAAAGTGCCTAGAGGAATAATTGAAGATATGTTAGTACAAGTTGATAAATTCATTTATCCTGTGGATTTTATTATCTTGGACACAGAACCTGTTGAAGCATGTTATTCATTTCCTTTTATTTTAGGATGTCCATTTCTTGCAACGTCTAACGCATTGATTAATTGTAGGAATGGACTGATGAAGCTATCATTTGGAAACATGACATTGGAGATGAATATTTTCAACATTTGCAAGCAACCTGGAGATGATAATGATTTATAAGAAGTAGATCATATTTATGAATTAGTTTATGATCAACTTGAATCTATATTAAGTAAAAATGAATTGGATGAATTTGAAGATTTGCAAATGATTTATTCTGAGGAAGAAATCACAGATGAAAAACGCACCAAAAATGTTGATGCGGATCTTTTGTCAAAAGTGACAGCAAATTCAACATCTAACATCACACCAATCGATGATTACTTTCCTAACGAATCCTTACTTTCTCTTAGTTCAATGCCTTGGTATGATAAAAATATTAATCTCTCTTCCAATTCTCATTTGAAAATGGACACTAATCTTGAAAAATTAAAAAAGTATTTTCCTACTTTACCTCAGAATGCGATTACAAAAATTTATCGTGCTAGATGTGCAAGATTGAGATTGTCAATGAACCATGGTATTCTTGAAGATATTCATTGTTTGATTGAAGTAAAGGTTCGATTATCAGGTGAGTCCTCTAACTCCTTCATTTCGCACATGTCTGGAATAGATAAAAGCACTTTTGCAAAGAAGCATCGTGCAAAACGACTAAAAGTCTGTCATCGATGTGCTAGATGGACTTGTAATACACAATGTCATTATTTAGGAAGGGTATCTATAAACCGTGAAGATAAAATATAATTCATTAAGGATGGCTTGAGTAAGGAGTCTTTATATAATCTTCTATTGACTCTTGAGATGCATCCTAGTGGAGATGTGCATCGTGTAATTCATGATTTATACCATCGTGTAATTCATAAAGAACATGATCGACTTAGTCTTAGGAATCCGACTAAAATAGACCCTATTTGCCAGTTTTTAAGAAAAGTGGATGGGAAGCCTATCCCCGACCCATAGATGTGAGTCACAATCACAACTACCTGTACATACACATGCTTTTTCAAAAGTAAATAAATAAATAAATAAAGAGAGAGAGAGAGAGAGAGAGAGTGAGATTCCAGCTAGCGTACATATAGGTGTTATAATTGCCTTTCTAATTTCTCATCTATAAAACCATCTCTTCCTTCCTTTCATTTCTACTCAACTCATACATTCAACAAATACAAAAGTGTGTAGAAATGACAAGTTCCTCAAATCATCATATAAGAAATATTTGTGTTTTTGATGGATCTAGTCCTGGAAAAGAAAAGGAGTTTTTAGAATCAGTAAATCATCTTGGTCAAGTGCTAGATGAGAGAAAGATTCATTTAGTGTATGGGGGAGGCAGTCTTGGGTTAATGGGTGGTGTGTCAATAGCTGCATTTTTAGGAGATAGTCAAGTTTTGGGGGTCGTCCCCAAAGCTCTAGCACAAGGGGACATCATTCGAAAAACAATTGGAGAGGAACTTCAGGTCTCCACAATATCGGCTCGAATGAATGTAATGTTTAACCATGTTGATGCCTTCATTGCTTTACCAGGTGGTCTAGGCACATTGAAAGAGATCTTTCATATTTCCTCTTGGGCTCAACTGTACATTTACCATAAACCATAGGTTTGTTAAATGTTAATGATTATTATGATAAGTTGTTGTCTTTTCTTGATCATGTTGTAGAACAGGAATTTCTAACATCTTCTGCACGACAAATCATAATCTCTACTACTACTGCTGAACAATTGATTGACCAACTACAATCTTTCATTCCTGTAATTGATCCTTCTATGAGTCGTATAAATTGGTCATCTAAGAAAAGCCGTAAAAAGCTTAGATTGGATTTGAGCCTCCATTTCTAAATTTTTGTGTCTGTTGGTTTTATTATTGTGTTTTGTTATTTCTTATTTTTATTTCAGTATGTTTCAAGTTTGTTAGTGTTCATTATTTCAGGTGATATCTTCTATAATCTATCTTTCTACCTTAGAACATTGAGGACAATGTCTCGTTTTGGTTGGAGGGAGAGGGTAGTAGTTGATAAAAAAAAATTGTTTTTCATTTCATAAAGCATGTGCATAATTGTTGTTACTAGGATGGCAGAGTAAAGAAGCTCTTTTGTTAAAGTGACTCTTGAGACGCATCTTAGTAATCATTCTTAACAAGGTCTATTATAATATTTCTTGAAATATTCAGGTTTACAAACTCTCACATTGTTATCACTTAATTTTGCTCATATACTTATTTAACATGTATTCTTAAACCTTAATTTACACACACACTTTAACATATGATTGTGGGTTACATTATTTGTGTTTTAAGTTACATGTACATATATTTATAAAAAAAAAAGAAAAAAAATCTCAACCCAAGAAAGTTAACCTAAACATTAGAATAAGAATTTTGTTTTCTTACAAGTAAAGACTCGTAACTATATGTTGATATATTAAGCATAAAAGAAAGGTTTATTAATATCTTCTTTAAAAGGTGTTGAGTAAATATATAAATTTAATGAGAGTTTGTTTATCCGGATAGATTAATGGAAGTTCAATGATGAATACATTGCTTTGTGGAATTTGCAAATTGTTTTTCTATTTTAACGTTTTGATTACCAAAGACTAGTAATAAGCTGGTTGGGGGGTGTGATTAGTACTTAAAAATACATTTTTTTATCAAGGTTTTATATCATTATTTTGCACTTGAAGTATCAATAACTCCGTAATTAAAGCATGTTTTATAATAACATATCTAATAATATAAAATACCTTTAATTTGTTGTAAATGTTTATTTTAAATGCAAGCATATCACATAAATGAAAGGATTGATTGATAAATTTAAGAACTGAAATTGAAAGGATAAAGAAATGGCCAAACTTGGAAAAGAGTTGTTGGTGCAATCCAAACCGGAACACTATTCGGTAATCTTACAAAAAATTACTCCCACATATCTTAGAATGACAAAATTTAATGACACTACTTGCCTCATTATCAGGAATGCATCTTTGAAATATTTGATCAGGATAATATTTGAATAATTATGGGTCATCCCTGCTTGACCGCTTTTTATGATCGGCTTGTTTTAACTCGCAAGTGCACGAGTGTGCGATGTAGCAATTAACTCGGTAAGATCGAGGTCATATCCATAGAGAGCTAGATCTGGAAATTAAGCTAAGTAACAAAAACACCGAAAGATGTTCTGAAAAATCAAATCAAGACAGCTTTACAACTACTTTGGTGCACGTTTTTCTTCCTCATTTATGAGGTGTCTCCTTCTTCTTTTTGACCCAAAATAATGTTAAAATATCCCCTCCAGCTTTCCATCCATGTGCTTGCCTTCTTGGATCAATGGATTACCCAAAATAAATCAATTGTTATTTGTTGTGTGGACATGTAAGATCATGGATTGTGTTTGGGTTGATTTGAAGGTTGATTTGGGGTTGATTTGGGGCTGATTTTGGGCTGAATTTGAGCATCAAATAAGTATACAAATGTACTTATTATTTGGGCTAAGATTGACATTGAAACCTTGAGTGTTTAATGGTTGAAGTTTGCACACAACATAAGGCAAGTTTGGGCTTGAAATAAATCATATGATATTCTTTTCTAGAATTGGAATAGAATTGATTTTTGGGACAAATTTGGAGCACTTATTTGAACCAAGATTTGCTTCAATCTTCAACTAAATGTCTCTTCAATTCTTTGTTCTGAATTCCGACGTTGAATTTTCTGAATTAATTCATTTAAGCTCCAAAAACCTATCGAAACATTAAAACAAACTTCATTACTAAAAAACACATCAATTATTATAAAAACAACCAAATAAAAACAATAAATACATATGTAAAATAAGAGACTTAATGACACTTTTGATGCATAATCACACCCCCCAACTTAGATTTTGCTAGTCCTCAAGCAAAACAAAACATAAAACCTTTAAAATAACAATAATAATAATAACAACCATAATTAGGATCGATTCATCACACTTAAAGGACCTATCATGCAAACATTGGTATCTTTAACTTAGTGTACACAATAGCAAATAAAAAAAAATAAGCATACTCACATTCTCTAAATCAAACATCCATACAAAATTTCCAAATTCAGTCATATTTATTGTGCAACCAACATAATTGATTCATATGAAAACTCAACTTGTAATCTTCCCTTCTCACCAACACAAACAAGGTAGCAAACTAGAGAAATATCTATATTTTTTTTCTTTTTTTTTTGAAGATATGATTTATTCTTTGTCTTTAAGTTGTCACTTCCCTTTTGACGCGAATACAAACATTTGTGATGAATGCACCCGGTTACTCACAAAGTCACAAACTTAAAGTGCTTTGCATACTCATATTTCAAGCTGCCGGTTGACGTAAAGATAAACATTTGTGATGAATACCCCTAGTTACTGAGCAACTCAAAACATTGGAGTAGATAGAACTTTGTACACATTTATTTATTTATGTAATGATTATTACTCTATTTACTTAAACCTTGTTTAGGACTAGATCAAAAGGGATAATCACAAGTAAAGCATCATACTCATCTTTCATGCATATTCACACAACTCACACAACTTTTACAAGGAAAGATGTACTTCAGTAATCTTAAAAAAAAGTATGCTATATCTTGCTTTATAAGATATTATCTATCCCAAATTAAAGCATGCAATGTTCAACACAATAATGAACCCAAAAAGGTAATGATGATCCTAAACAAGTCTCATTCACATACGAATGCAAGTATTTTTTTTTTTAACAAGCATGGTTATCTCAAGCATTCAACATAATGAAATATCTAAAATTAAGTTTTACATTATCCTCAATGTAAAAGAGAAAGAGAAGAAAAGTATAAAGATTAGAAAATTGTTACTCCCCTTCTGTTTTCAAGGATGAATGTCTAATTGAATTGGGCATGAGCTGACTTCTTGCTTGATTTTTTTTTTAACCTGCATATCACAACTAAAAGAAAACATTGATGTTTTTTTTTAAAAAAAAAATTAAGAACCTCACACCCCCCAACTTAAAATAATACATTGTCCCGAATGCATGAACAAGAAAATATAAGAGATGGAAAAACAAAAAAAAATGAAAATGAAAATAAAAATAAAAATAAAATAAAAATAAAAACTCATTACTTTTGATACTACAATGGTATTGGATCTTCAAGATCCAATGTCTCACCTTCAGCCACAACATTTTCAAGATAAAGTTTCAATCGATGACCATTTACTTTGAAAATATTTCCATTCTTGGGATTTTCTACCTCAAATGCACCATGCTCAGAGATGGATTTAATCACAAATGGACCAATCCATTTTGTCCTCAACTTCACAGGAAAGAGATGTAATCGTGAATTATACAAGAGAACCTTTTGACCAACATGAAAGGATTTTCTAAGAATATGTTTATCATGCAAAGTTTTCATCTTATGTTTTGAAATTTTTGCATTTTCAAATGCATCATTTCTCAGCTCCTCTAATTCATCCAATTGAAGCTTTCTATTTTTGCCAACCTCGTTTTCATTGTCATTGAATTGCCGAATGGCCCAATATGCACGGTGCTCAATCTCAACATGGAGATGACAAGGCTTTCCATAAACTAGCCTATAAGGAGACATTCCTAAAGAGGTCTTATAAGCAGTGCGATATGCCCACAAAGCATCAACTAGTCGTAGGGACCAATCTTTACGGTTTGGATTGACTGTTTTCTCTAAAATGTTCTTGATCTCCTTATTTGCCAACTCAGCTTAGCCACTAGTCTGTGGGTGATAGGGGGTACTGACCTTGTGAATTACACCATATTTTCTCATCAAAATCCTAACGGGCTAGTTACAAAAATGTTTTCTCCCATCAATAATCATAGCCCGAGGCATGCCAGAACGAGAGAAAATATTTTCTTTAAAGAATTTGACCACAACTCGATGGTCATTAGTTCGAGATGCAATGGCCTCCACCCATTTAGACACATAATCAACAGCTACAAGGATGAATTGGTAACCAAATGAACTTGGAAAAGGTCCCATGAAATCAATCCCCCAACAATCAAATATTTCCAAAACAAGGATGGGGTTAAGGGGCATCATGTTACGCCTAGTGAGGCTACCTAGTCGTTGGCATCGGTCACATGCAACACAAAAGGCATGTACATCTTTAAACATGGTAGGCCAATAAAAACCACACTACAAGATTTTGGCAATGGTTTTCTTGGAAGAGAAATGCCCACCACAAGCTAATGCATGACAAAAATTAATGACCCTTGGAATTTCATGATCAGGGATGCTGGCCTAATAATTTGGTCAGGACAATATTTAAATAGGTAGGGGTCATCCCAAAAAAAGGAGCCACATTGCGCAAGAATTTTTGTTTGTCAAGTTTAGACCAATGAGAAGGAATCTGACTTGTGGCTAGGTAATTTGCTATGTCAGCATACCATGGAGAACCAATATAAGAGACAGTACCTGCACAAAATAAATTTTCATCAGCAAAGAGTTCATTTATTGGAGATTCATCAATTATGGTCTTATAGCTTGAAAGACGAGACAAATGATCAGCTACTACATTCTCTACTCCCTTTTTATCTCGAATTTCAATGTTAAACTCTTGGAGTAGGAGGATCCATCGAATCAAACGTGGTTTGGCATCTTGTTTGGTGAGCAAATATTTCAATGCTGCATGATCAGTGAAAACAATAACAAGAGATCCAACCAAATAAGACCTAAACTTGTCTAATGCAAAGACCACAGCTAAGAGTTCTTTTTCAGTTATAGTGTAATTCAATTGAGCATCATTCAAAGTCTTGCTAGCATAATATATGACATGAGATTTCTTGTCTTTTCTTTGCCCTAAAACAGCCCCAACCGCAAAATCACTAGCATCACACATCAGTTCAAATGGTAAAGACCAATCAGGAGCTTGTATGATTGGTGCAGTTGTCAACAACCGTTTAAGCTTTTCAAAAGCTTCTTGACATTTTGATGTCCAATTAAATGGGACATCTTGTGACAACAAGTTACACAATGGTTTGGCAATGGTACTAAAAGAATGAATGAATCTTCGATAAAAACCAGCATGTCCTAAAAAGGATCTCACATCTTTCACAGTCTTAGGGGTAGTTAATTTTTGAATGACTTCCACTTTTGACTTATCTACCTCTATCCCTTTTGAAGAGACAATGTGACCTAAAACAATGCCATGTGTCACCATAAAATGACACTTCTCCCAATTGAGTACAAGATTGCTCTCTTCGCACCTTTCAAGAACTTTTTCTAGATTCATTAGACACAACTCATAAGAATCCCCATAAACTGAAAAATCATCCATGAAAACTTCCAAAAAATTTTCCACCATGTCACTAACGATACTCATCATACACCTTTGAAAAGTGGCTGGTGCATTACACAAACCAAATGGCATTCTTCTATAAGCATAAGTACCAAAAGGACAAGTGAAAGTGGTTTTTTCTTGGTCTTCTAAAGAAATCTCAATTTGGTTGTAACCTGAGTATCCATCCAGAAAACAATAGAAAGCTCTTCCAGCTACTCTTTCAAGCACTTGGTCTAAAAATGGAAGTGGAAAATGGTCCTTCCTAGTCACCATGTTCAATTTACGATAATCAATGCACATACGCCATCCAGTTTGGATTCTAGTTGGTACCAGCTCATTATTTTCATTCTTCACCACCGTGACTCCAGATTTTTTTGGGACAACTTGGGTTGGACTAACCCATTTTGATTTTGCAATAGGGTAAATGATACATGCATCAAGTAGCTTAAGCACTTCACCTCTCACTACTTCCTTCATGTTTGGGTTCAATCGTCTTTGCATTTGCCTCACAGATTTAGCCTCTTCTTCAAGATAGATTCTATGTGTACATAAAAGAGGGCTAATTCCTTTGAAGTCAGTAATTTTCCACCCAATTGCTTTCTTGTGTTTTCTCACCACTCTCAAAAGTTTTTGTTCTTGCTCTATGCTAAGTTTTGATGAGATCACAATAGGATATGATTCATCTTCCCCTAGAAATGCATACTTAAGATCACTCGGTAAAGGCTTCCTTTCTAGTTTATCAGGCTGGACAAGAGATTCCTTAACTTTCACTTGGGATGAAATCAAAGGCTCAAATGATGGGGTCCATTGACCTATTGACATAATAGGCATTGGATCTAGATAAGTCTCGAGTTCTCTTACTTCCTCATCAACACATTCCAAAGAACAAAATCTTTCATCATGAATTAAAGTTCTCTCCAATGGATCCTTGATCCACACTCTCTCAAAGTGTTCTTGACAAACTGTTTGGATGAAATCTACCTCTCTAATGTCCTCATGTTCCCCGATTTGTTTGGAGACATTGAAAATGTTCATCTCCACAGTCATATTCCCAAAAGACAATTTCATCACCCCATTCCTACAGTTAATTAAGGCATTGGATGTAGCTAGGAAAGGTCTCCCTAAGATGACTGGGATGGGGGCATTAGAACCTTGAATTGGTGCGGTGTCTAATACTACAAAATCAACAGGAAAGTAGAATTTATCTACTTGGACCAACACATCCTCAACGATACCCCTGGGAATCTTGATTGACCTATTAGCTAATTGAAGGGTGATTCGAGTAGGCTTGATTTCTCCTAAACCTAATTGTTCGTAAACAGTGTAGGGTATTAAATTCACACTTGCTCCTAAATCCAACAAAGCTTGATCTATCTTATGACTTCCAATAATGCATGAAATGGTAGGACAACCAGGATCTTTGTATTTGGGAGGGGTCTTAAACTGGATGATGGCACTAGCATGTTCAGTCAGAAAAGCTCTTTCTTTCACATTCAATCTCCTTTTGACTGTGCATAAATCCTTAAGAAACTTTGCATAAGATGGAACTTGTTTAATTGCATCAAGGAGTGGAATATTGACTTTCACTTGTTTGAACAATTCATAGATTTCTGAGTTCACAAGATCTTGCTTAGGTTTCCCTAACCTTTGTGGAAATGGTGCTCTAGGAACAAATTCTAAATCACTCATTTTGACTCCAATCTTTCTTGAATCATCTCCTTTCTCACTCATCTCTTTCTCATTTATCTCACCTTCTTTGTCACTCAAACTCTCATTTGTCACTTGTGTTTTGATTCCCTCTTCACTTTCCCTAGATTTCTCCTCCACAATACCTTTAGGAATCCTAAAACCTACACCTTTATCAACAATCTTTCCACTTCTAAGGGTAGTGATGGCTTGGACTTGTTCATGGTTTGAAGGTTCACTAGGTGAGGATTCACTCATGTGTACCTGACCTCTAGGATTGGGCATTGGTTGAGCTGGGATTTTTCCCTTCTCTTGAATGCTTAGTGATTGAGTCAACTTAGTTAGTTGACTTCGAATGTCATCTAAGGTCCTATTGGTCTGGTCTTGGAATTTGTAAACTTGGTTGTTGATTCCTCCTTGCGTTTGCATGAATTGTTGAAGAGTATCCTCTAAGGATCTCTTATGGGGTGGTTGGTATGTGTTATGTGTGGGAGCATGAAATGGTTGGGGTGGAGGTTGAAATGTTTGAGGTACTGAAGAGCCCTCATTTCTCCATCCAAAATTTGGGTGGTTCCTCCATCCAGGATTATAGGTCTCAGAGTAGGGATTGCCTACTTGGTTTGGAAATGGCTTTCTAACATTACTTGAATCAGAAGTTTGGCCATATAGCACTTCCATGAAGGCTGGAATGGTAGGACACTCAGTTGTCCTATGCCCTTTGCTCTCACAAACAACACAACTTTCCTCTTGTTGTTCACTTATGACATGCACTTTTTTAATCTCAAGAGACTCTACTTTCCTAGCCAATGAGGCTAATCTAGCATTGAGGTCATCAGTCTCTTTCAATTGAAACTTCCCACTTGAATGAGAAATGGTGTTTCTAGACTCAACATGAACTGGGAGAGAAGTCTCCCATTGCTTTGTGTTTCAGCCAATTGATCAAAAAAATCAAAGGCCTCACTTGGTTCTTTGTCATAAAACTCACCATTACACATGGTTGACACTAGCTTTTTAAAATCTGCGGTAAGAGAGTCATAAAAGAAACTCACTAACCTCCACATCTCAAAACCATGGTGAGGGCATGCATTTAACAAGTCTTTGAACCTTTCCCAAGCTTGGTGAAATGACTCATTTGGACTACAAGAAAAATTCATCATTTGACGTTGTAAGGCTATTGTCCTATGAGTGGGGAAGTATTTTTTCAAAAATTCAGCTTGCATTTCTCTCCACGTACCTATAGACCTAGGACGCAAGGAGTTTAGCCAAAGCTTGGCTTTATCCTTTAGAGAGAATGGGAACAATTTAAGCCGAATGGTTTCCTCGGTGCATGTTCTATCAATAAAAGTATTACATACCTCTTCAAAGTCTTTAATGTGTATGTATGGATTTTCAGAATCCATACCATGAAATGTGGGAAGAAGTTGAATCATGCCCGGTTTCAAATTAAAAGCTTGTTGGTTAAGAGGTAAGATAATACACGAAGGTGTACTTTGTCTAGCCGGGTGAAGATACTCTCTAAGAGTTCGAAAATTAGGTTGATCATTGAATTGTGGAGGTCCATTACCTTGAACACTCCCTTCACCCTCTACATCTTCAACATTAGCCATGATAAAATAATAATAATATAACAATTATATGAATATGAAAAGAAAGGAAAGAAAAAAAAAATTGCAAATAAAAGTAATAGCTCAAAAATAAAAATACAACAAATTAAGAAATTCACTCTCCAACTAATAAACACTATTAACAACAATAAACATTAAAAGATAATTATAACAAGCTAGAATAAAAAGGCGGTAATACCAGCCAAGCACTTCAAACAATAAATATAAGAAAAATAATCATAACAAAACAACAAAATAAAATGAAATAAACAAGAGGCGGTAATACCGGCCAAACACTTTAGACAATAAATAAAAACAATATCAACAAAATAAAATGAAATAAACAAGAAAAATATTAGAAACTAATAAGAGTAGACAATAAAAGAAAAATGGTTGAACCAACCAAAACCCAACAATTAATAGTCCAGTCCACAGTCCAATATCCGAAACGTTAAGGTAAATTTTTTTTTTTAGGCGGTAAAACCAGCCAATTGATTTTTTTTATATGATTTTTTTTAGTTTTCCAATAATCAAATCTAAATTTGTTACCTTTGCTTGCTAGCTCCCTGGCAACGGCGCCAAAATTGCTTGACCGCTTTTTATGATCGGCTTGTTTTAACTCGCAAGTGCACGAGTGTGCGATGTAGCAATTAACTCGGTAAGATCGAGGTCATATCCACAGAGAGCTAGATCTGAAAATTAAGCTAAGTAACAAAAAAAAACTCAAGAGAAATTAAATTAACAATAACTTGGTTGAAAATAATTGATGGATTTGTTTTCAAAGATAAAAAAAAAATGTAAATAGATTTTAAATGACAAGAAAAGTAAGTCTTGGTCCAAATCAATTTTAATGGTGATGTATTGGTGATTTCTTCAACATATATAAGATAACTCAACCTAATCTCAACGATGGTGATATTAGATCGGAAGATATTACAATGAAGATTAGAAAGATGAAGATTGATTATTGCTTAAGAATGAACAAGTACTTTCATATTAAGTAAGACATTGAATCAAGCAATCTCTATACCAAAACTAAAGTTTGTGCATAAAAATTCAAGATTATAACATTACCTAAATGATTTCTAAAATTTCTTTACAATAATAAATCATTCATGAAGAAAATAAGAAGATAAACATTAAAATTCATTCATATCCTAAAGAATTCACCTCAATCACCATTATCCTTGATTTGGATCCAAGAAAGAGTTTAGCCAACCATGATTATATATAAGAACACTTCAATAAACATGAAAGAACTTGAATCCAACTGAAAAAATAAGTTTTACAAACTAAAGAACCGAAATCTATAAAGAAGAATACAATACAATTTCAGAAAAAATTCGGACACAAATCTGACTCTAACTTTGGACAGCAATTCGACCCTCTTAGAAGCTTTTTTTGGAGAAGTCTATTAGAGACATATTTATAGGCAATTCTGTCACCTTTCCCGATCATTAAAGAACAGCTCATTTGGACACCTGAGTCAAACGTTATGGGCAAAACATCGAAAGGTGTTCTGAAAAATCAAATCAAGACAGCTTTACAACTACTTTGGTGCACGTTTTTCTTCCTCATTTATGAGGTGTCTCCTTCTTCTTTTTGACCCAAAATAATGTTAAAATATCCCCTCCAGCTTTCCATCCATGTGCTTGCCTTCTTGGATCAATGGATTACCCAAAATAAATCAATTGTTATTTGTTGTGTGGACATGTAAGATCATGGATTGTGTTTGGGTTGATTTGAAGGTTGATTTGGGGTTGATTTAGGGCTGATTTGGGGCTGATTTTGGGCTGAATTTGAGCATCAAATAAGTATACAAATGTACTTATTATTTGGGCTAAGATTGACATTGAAACCTTGAGTGTTTAATGGTTGAAGTTTGCACACAACATAAGGCAAGTTTGGGCTTGAAATAAATCATATGATATTCTTTTCTAGAATTGGAATAGAATTGATTTTTGGGACAAATTTGGAGCACTTATTTGAACCAAGATTTGCTTCAATCTTCAACTAAATGTCTCTTCAATTCTTTGTTCTGAATTCCGACGTTGAATTTTCTGAATTAATTCATTTAAGCTCCAAAAACCTATCGAAACATTAAAACAAACTTCATTACTAAAAAACACATCAATTATTATAAAAACAACCAAATAAAAACAATAAATACATATGTAAAATAAGAGACTTAATGACACTTTTGATGCACAATCAATCCCAATAAAAGTTTTGCACGTTGCTCAAAAACATTCTTTTGTCTTCACTACTTTAATGAGCTAGCAAAAATCTTAAAAAAATTGATATTTTTAGCAAACTAAGGCATTGAATTAAGAGAAAGTAAGGGTTTATTAGAAAAATAATCATCAATTGGTGTGATGTCTGATATTGAATTTATTGTCACTCTTGATAAAAGATTTACATCAACATTTTTAGTGCTTTTTTCATCTGTGATATCTTCTTGATAATAAATCATTTGCATATCTTCAGATTCATCAAACTCTATTTTACTCACGGTAGATTCAAATTAATCATAAACTAATTCGTTAATAAGATTTACTTCCTATGAATCATTATCATCTACAAGTTGTTTACAAATGTTGAAAATATTCATCTCCAATGTCATGTTACCAAAAGATAGTTTCATCTGTCCATTCCTATAATTAATCAATGCATTAGAAGTTGTAAGAAATGGGCGTCCTAAAATAACAGGAAATGAATTACATGCTACAACAGGTTGTGTATCCAAGACAATAAAATCCACAGTATACATGAATTTATTGACTTGTATTAACACATCTTCAACTATTCCTCAAGTCACTTTTATAGATCTATCGGCAAGTAAGAGAATTATAGAAGTTGGTTTTAACTCACCTAGATTAAGACTTTGAGAAACTGAATATGGAAGTAAATTTACACTAGTTCCAAGATCAAGGCTCTTTCAATTTTATGTTCTCTAATAAAGCAAGGAATTGTAGGACAACCAGGGTCTTTATATTTCAAAGCATTATTATTATAAAGAATGACACTTAGTTGCTCAAATAAAAAGACTTTTTTTTCACATTCAGTTTTCTCTTCACAGTGCACAGAACGTTCAAAAATTTAGTATAAAAAGGAACCTGTTTAATACATCCAGTAAAGATATTTTGATCCTTACCTGTTTGAAAGTTTTAAATATTTTAGAGTTGTGATTTACTTTTCTTTGTTTGGTCATGGCATGAGGAAATGAAAGTGCTAGAAGGGAATCAGTCTTTTTTTTTGTAATTTTCATATTCAGCCCCTTCCTTATCCTCAGAGATTGACTCATCATCTTTCTCGCAAGGTTCAAGAGTAGGTTTTTTGATGACCTTACCACTGCGAAGAGTGATGACTGATTTGACTTGATCCAAGTGTTGGCTTCTAGAACTACTTGCATTTGCATTGTATTGCCCCTTGGGATTTTGTTATGGTTGAGATGTAAACTTACCTTTCTTGTGGAAACTAAGAATAGATGTCAATTTTGCAAGAGTATCTTTAAAATTTGTCATGCTTTGAGCTAGTTGGGTATTGATTGTCTCTTGCTTTTCAATGAATACATGCAATGTTTCTCAAGATTTCTTCTAGGAGGTGGAGCATAAGGAGGTGTATATGCATGAGAATTTTAGAAATTATGGTGTGCTTGAAATGGTGGTGTGAAGTTTATGCATTGTTATTATCACTCTTCCAATTGAAATTTAGGTAATTTCTCCAACCAGGGTTATATGTTTGCGAGTATGGGTTATGATTGGGCCTTTAAAAACTGTTTAAAGCATGAACTTGTTCATGGAGACATTTCTTTAAAGAAGGCAAAGTTGGACAATCATTGGTTGACTGTTCATTTGTTTCACAAATTTGATACATAATGTCTTGCATATATTTTAATTGACTATTCTTTTTTAATTTTAGTGCCTCGACTTTTCTAGCTAAAGATACAAACTTGGCTTGAAGGTCATGTACTCACCTCTAAGGTTGTACACACCTCCACTAGATGTATGAGGATAAGTTTTACCAGGTGCCTTATAAGTACCTGCGGTGTCCCAATTTTGAGCATTTCCAGCTAACAAGTCTAAGTACTCCATTGCTTCATCAGGGTCTTTATATTCAAAAGTTCCATTACACATCAATTCAACTATTTGCATATCTCTAAGTGTTAACCCTTCATAAAAATGTGAAACTAATCTACATGTTTCAAAACCATGATGAGGGCAAGTATTAAGCAAGTCTCGATATCCTTCCCAACATTGGTAAAATGTTTCTCCTGGTTTTTTAGTGAAACTGGTGATTTGTCTTTTGAAAAACTTTGTTCTATGAGAAGGGAAAAACTTCTTTAAAAACTATTGTTGTATTTCATTCCAAGCATGAATGGATCCAGATCTCAAATTTTATAGCCATATTAACTTTATCTTTTAATGAAAAAGGGAAAATCTTTAATATAATGGTGTTCATACTACAATTTAATTTATTATAAGTGTTATAGACCTCCTCAAATTCTCTTAAATGCAAGTATGGATTTTCTAAATCTAAACCATGAAAAGAAGGTAAAAGTTAAATAATGCACTTGTTTTCGTGGGATTCATATGGTCTCTAAGTGTTCTGATTAGTACTTAAAAGTGCATTTTTATCATGGTTTTATATCATCATTTTGCACTTGAAGTATCAATAACTCCTTAACTAAAATATGTTTTATAATAATGTATCTAATAATATAAGATACCTATAATTTATGGTAAATGTCTATTTTTAATGCAGGCCTATCACATAAATGAAAGGATTGATTGATGACTTGAAGAACTTAAATTGCAAGGATAAAGAGATGGTCAAACTTAGAGAAGAGATGTCGGTGCAATCCAAACCGGAACACTGTTCGGTAATTGGGCCATATCTAGAGCTACAGATCTCAGATTTAGGTCCAATTTATATGGATGGAAAGGTAAGACATAGGCCTACAACTTTTATATGGAGCCCAAGATCTAAAAAGGCCATTATCAAGTCCAAATTGTAGCAACAACAAAGAAGCCCGAATCTGTCTTCCAGCCCGAGCACTGTTCAGTATTTTGGCCATATCTGGAGTTCTAGAAGTCCAAATGAGCTGAATGTTTTACACAAGAAAGCTGAGACAATTGCCTACAACTTTCATGTTTGCACCGGGCTCCAGTTGTGACGTTATCAATGACGTTTTGGGCAGACAAGAGAAGATAAGGATTGTCACCAAGTCAAAAGTTGGCCACCCACTTATCAATTAGTCATCAAATCAATAGTTCCCAATTTTGGCCTATAAAAGGAGGCATTTGCCATGCATTTAGGCATCTTGGTTTCCAGATCAAGATCATACTCTTCCTTTCTCTCTTTGTATTTTTTGTAATGTTTATGCTTTGCTTTCATTAATATTAAGTCTATGCCTTTCATTTCCTTTCATTTACTTAGTTAACTTTTATGTTCTTATTTTGTTTATCTATTTTGCTTTCTTTCATTATGTCTAGCTAAGTTAGTTATGTCAAGGTGAAAAGGTTACACTAATGGTGTAAGAATAAATATAATGTAAACTTAATATGGACTTTAATGTTTGATACTAACATGTTTTATATTTGTTATCTTGTTCACTCTTTAATACTTTGCTTGTTAAATGACTAATCTTGATTTATGTTGTATAACACTTGGTACAACAAATGCTTGGCACTTTCATAGCCCATAATGTATGGTATAACCGACACCTGAGCTATGAAAGGAACTTGATTTGTTGTTAACATAAGTTATAATCATGAATGCTTGACGAGATTTACAAGTATTAGCATTAATTGAATAAGATGACTAATGTAATCATGTTAACAATATATAATCTGATTGGAACCTCCTTTGTGTGTGGTTTCCAATTCAATAATAAGAGTTTATACTATACTTGTTTGATATACCATTAGTGGAACCTCTAACCTTGACATTTGTTATTATTATTGTTTAATCCTTACATTAATATTTCATCTCTAAGTTCTCATCATCATCATCTTCTTCTTCTTCTCTTTCTTTATTATTATTATTATTATTATTACTACTACTACTACTACTACTATTAATAATATTATTACTACTATTACTATTGTTGTTATTGTTATTGTTATTGTTGTTGTATTATTGTTATTATAATTTGTACAA
Source organism: Populus pruinosa (assembly GCA_026413675.1). Taxonomy (NCBI): domain Eukaryota; kingdom Viridiplantae; phylum Streptophyta; class Magnoliopsida; order Malpighiales; family Salicaceae; genus Populus; species Populus pruinosa. The sequence continues at coordinate 8,355,680 of CM048606.1, forward strand.
TTAACCTCCCTGTGGTTCGACCCCGGTCTTGCCGGGTTATTTATTACTTCGACACTCCTGCACTTGGGAGAAGACATCAATCTTTTCGTCGTGTCAAGTTTTTGGCGCCGTTGCCCTGGAGGTAAGTTTTGTATAAATTATAATAGTTATTTTATTTTCTCTTTTCTCTTTTCTTATATTTAACTTTATTTCTTTTCTCTTGTTTCTTCTTCTTTTGTTTTCTGTTTTATTTTATTTTATTCCTACACGTGCATGAGAGTGTGGTCACGTACATCAAGTGGTAGACTTTGTAGGATATCCTCATCATTTTCAGAAAATATGGCCGAAGAAGATAATCAATCACTTCAGAATGAGAATAATGAGAATAACCGTGCTAGAACACTTAGAGACCACATGAATCCCACAAGAACAAGTGCACCATCATGCATAGTTTTTCCTCCTGATGCATCTCATTTTAATTTTAAACCAGACATTATTCAACTTTTACCTTCTTTTCATGGCTTAGAATTGGAAAATCCATACTTGCATTTAAGGGCATTTGAGGAGGTGTGCAACACATATAATAACTTAAATTGTAGCATGAACACCATTAGATTAAAGCTTTTTCCTTTTTCATTAAAAGATAAAGCTAAAACATGGCTACAAAATTTGAGACCAGGATCCATTCGTACTTGGGATGAAATGCAACAACAATTTTTAAAGAAGTTTTTCCCATCTCATAGAACAAACTCTTTCAAGAGACAAATCACCACTTTCACTCAAAAACCTGGAGAAACATTTTACAAATGTTGGGATAGGTATCGAGATTTGCTTAGTACTTGCCCCCATCATGGTTTTGAAACATGGAGATTGGTTTCACATTTCTATGAAGGGTTAACACCTAAAGATAGGCAAATAGTTGAATTGATGTGCAATGGAACTTTTGAAGATAAAGACCCTGATGAAGCAATGGAGTACTTAGACTTGTTAGCTGAAAATGCTCAAAATTGGGACACTGTGGGTACATATGAGGCACCAAATAAAACTCAACCTCATACATCTAGTGGAGGTATGTACAACCTTAGGGAAGATCATGACCTTCAAGCCAAGTTTGCATCTTTAGCTAGAAAAGTCGAGGCACTAGAATTGAAAAAGAGTGGTCAATTAAAATCTGTTGAAAACATTGTGTGTCAAATCTGTGAAACAAATGAACACTCAACCAGTAACTGTCCAACCTTGCCTTCTTTTAAGGAATGTCTCCATGAACAAGCCCATGCTTTAAACAGTTTTCAAAGGGCCAACCACAACCCATACTCCCAAACATACAACCCTGGTTGGAGGAATCACCCAAATTTTAGTTGGAAGAGTGAGAACAACAATGCACAAACTTCACAACCACAGTTTCACGCACACCACAATTTCCAAAATTCTCATGGATATGCACCTTTTTATGCTCCACCTTCTAGAAGAAATTTTGAGGAAACTTTGTATGCATTCATTGAAAAGCAAGAGACAATCAACACTCAACTTGCTCAAAGCATAACAGATTTTAAAGATACCCTTGCAAAATTCACATCTGCTCTTAGTTTCCAAGAGAAAGGTAAGTTTCCATCTCAACCACAACAAAATCCTAAGGGGCAATACAATGCAAATGCAAGTAGTTCCGGAAGCCAACACATGGATCAAGTCAAATCAGTCACTACTCTGCGCAGTGGTAAGGTTATTGAAAAACCCTCTCTTGAACCTTATGAGAAAGATGATGAGTCAATCTCTGAGGGTAAGGAAGGGGTTGAATCTGAAAATTGCAAAGAAACAACTGATTCACCGCCAACACTTCCATTTCCTCAAGCCATGACCAAACAAAGGAAAGTCAATCACAACTCTGAAATTTATGAAATTTTCAAACAGGTAAGAATCAATATACCTTTGCTGGATGCTATTAAACAAGTTCCTTCCTATGCTAAATTTTTGAAAGATCTATGCACTGTGAAGAGGAAACTGAATGTGAAAAAGAAAGCCTTTCTAGCCGAACAAGTAAGTGCTATTCTTCAGAACAATAATGCTTTGAAATATAAAGACCCTGGTTGTCCCACAATTTCTTGCTTTATTGGAGAGCATAAAATTGAAAGAGCCTTACTTGATCTTGGAGCTAGTGTGAATTTACTGCCATATTCAGTTTTTCAAAGTCTCAATCTAGGTGAGTTAAAACCAACTTCTATATCTCTTTTACTTGCCGATAGATCTGTAAAAGTGCCTAGAGGAATAATTGAAGATGTGTTAGTACAAGTCGATAAATTCATTTATCCTGTGGATTTTATTGTCTTGGACACAGAACCTGTTGAAGCATGTAATTCATTTCCTGTTATTTTAGGACGTCCATTTCTTGCAACTTCTAATGCATTGATTAATTGTAGGAATGGACTGATGAAGCTATCATTTGGAAACATGACATTGGAGATGAATATTTTCAACATTTGCAAGCAACCTGGAGATGATAATGATTTACAAGAAGTAGATCATATTGATGAATTAGTTTATGATCAACTTGAATCTACTTTAAGTAAAAATGAATTAGATGAAACTGAAGATTTGCAAATGGTTTATTCTGAGGAAGAAATCACGAATGAAACAAGCACCGAAAATGTTGATGCGAATCTTTTGTCAACAGTGACAACAGATTCGACATCTGACATCACACCAATCGATGATTACTTTCCTAACAAATCCTTACTTTCTCTTAGTTCAATGCCTTGGTATGATAAAAATATTAATTTTCTTGCTTTAGGAGATTTGCCAGCTGATTGGAGTACGCAGGACAAAGAAAAGTTTTTGAACGAAGTGAAGAGCTTTTACTGTGATGACCCTAACTTAGTCAAATATTGTCCTGATCAAATATTTCAAAGATTCATTCCCGACAATGAGGTAAGTTGTGTCATTAAACTTTGTCATTTTGAAGCATGTGGAAGTTATTTCTCGTCAAAAAAGACTGCTGCAAAAATCTTTCAAAATGGATTTTATTGGCCCACCATGTTCAAGGACACACATGCATTCTGTAAAACTTGTGAAAATTGTCAAAAAATTGACACTGGTCAAAAAGTTTTGTTTTATGATTCTCAACTCTATGCACTCCCTACAGAGCTAAGATTAAGATGGACCAATCCTTATGGGGCCTGTGATATTGAGAATTCAATGAATGACAATGATTTTAAGGAAAATGGACATCGTTTGAAAGCTTACTTTGATAATTTTCCTAGTGAAAATGAATCAGCTGGTTTGAATGATCTTGTAGATAAAGGTTGATTATTTTGTTTTTCTCACATTTTCTTTTTTGTATTTCTTTTTGAGTGATTTTTTGGCCTATAAAAGGAGGCATTTGCCATGCATTTAGGCATCTTGGTTTCCAGATCAAGATCATACTCTTCCTTTCTCTCTTTGTATTTTTTGTAATGTTTATGCTTTGCTTTCATTAATATTAAGTCTATGCCTTTCATTTCCTTTCATTTACTTAGTTAACTTTTATGTTCTTATTTTGTTTATCTATTTTGCTTTCTTTCATTATGTCTAGCTAAGTTAGTTATGTCAAGGTGAAAAGGTTACACTAATGGTGTAAGAATAAGTATAATGTAAACTTAATATGGACTTTAATGTTTGATACTAACATGTTTTATATTTGTTATCTTGTTCACTCTTTAATACTTTACTTGTTAAATGACTAATCTTGATTTATGTTGTATAACACTTGGTACAACAAATGCTTGGCACTTTCATAGCCCATAATGTATGGTATAACCGACACCTGAGCTATGAAAGGAACTTGATTTGTTGTTAACATAAGTTATAATCATGAATGCTTGACGAGATTTACAAGTATTAGCATTAATTGAATAAGATGACTAATGTAATCATGTTAACAATATATAATCTGATTGGAACCTCCTTTGTGTGTGGTTTCCAATTCAATAATAAGAGTTTATACTATACTTGTTTGATATACCATTAGTGGAACCTCTAACCTTGACATTTGTTATTATTATTGTTTAATCCTTACATTAATATTTCATCTCTAAGTTCTCATCATCATCATCTTCTTCTTCTTCTCTTTCTTTATTATTATTATTATTATTACTACTACTACTACTACTACTATTAATAATATTATTACTACTATTACTATTGTTGTTATTGTTATTGTTATTGTTGTTGTATTATTGTTATTATAATTTGTACAATTAACCTCCCTGTGGTTCGACCCCGGTCTTGCCGGGTTATTTATTACTTCGACACTCCTGCACTTGGGAGAAGACATCAATCTTTTCGTCGTGTCATGTTCTAACACAGTTTTTCTCATTATGAAACAACTCATTATTTCTTTGGCTATATTTTTTGAAAATGATGATGATACCCTAGTCTACCACTTAATATACATGACAATACTCTCATACACATGTAGAAATAGACTAAAAGGAAGAAGAAAACAAAAGAAAATGAAACAAAGTTAGATATAAGAAAAGTAAAAAAGAGAAAATAAAACAAATACTATAATTTGTACAATAATTTACCTCCCTAGCAACGGTGCCAAAAACTTAATATGACCAAAAGATTGATGTCTTCTCGCAAATACAAGAGTGTTGAAGTAATAAATAACTCGACAAGACCAAGGTCGAACCATAGGGAGGTAAATTATATAAATTATAAATAATAACAATAACAAGAATAATAATAATAATAATAATAATAATAATAATAATAATAATAATAATAATAATAATAATAATAATAATAATAATAATAATAATAATACTAGTAGTAGTAGTAGTAGTAGTAGTAGAAGAAGAAGAAGAAGAAGAAGTTGATGAGAACTTTGAGATGGAAGATCAGGGTAAGGATTAAACAATGATAACAACAAATGTCAAGGTTAAAGGATCCACTAATGGTATTTCAAACAAGTATAGTATAAAATCTTATTACTTAAATGGAAACCACACACAAAGGAGGTACCAATCAGATTATAAATTATTAATATGATTACATTAATTATCTTATTTAAATAATGTTAATACTTGTAAATGTTATTAGGCATTCATGATTATAACTTATATTAATAACAAATCAAGTTCCTTTTATAGCACATGTGTCGGTTATACCATATAATTTGTGCTATAAAAGTGTCAAGCATTTGTTGTACAAAGTGTTATACAACATAAATCAAAATTAACCATTTAACAAGTAGAGTATTAAGAGTGAACAAGATAATAGATACAAAAAATGTTAGTATCAAACATTAAAGTCCGTGTTGAGTTTACACTATACTTATGCTTAGACTATTAGTGTAACTTTTTCACCTTAACATAATAAACTTAGATAAACATAATGAAAGAGAGAAGTATAAATAAACAAGATAAGAAGATAAATAAGATAAAATTTAACTAAGTAAAGGAAAGGAAATTAAAGGCATAAATAAGATATTAATGAAAATAAAATTAAGCATTACAAAAAAATACAAAGTGAAAAGGCAAGAGTATGATCTTCATCTAAAAGCCAAGATGCCGAAATGCATGGCAAATACCTCTTTTTATAGGCTAAAATTGGGAACTATTGATTTGATGGCTAATTGATGAATGGGTGGCCAACTCTTCAATTGGTGACAATCCTTATCCTCTCTTGTCTGCCCCAAAACATCATTGATAATGTCAAAATTTGAACCACACCTCCACATGAAAGTTCTAGAAAATTATCTCAGCTTTTCAAGAAAAATAATTGAGGTCATTTCAACTTCTAGAATTCTAGATATGGGCTGAATACTAAACAGTATCTAGGTTGCAGGACAAATTTGAACTTCTTTGTTGTTATTATAATATGGACTTGAAAACAGCTTTATTAAAACCAAACCTCCATATAAAAATTATAGGCCTATATCTTACCTTTCTATCCATATAAATTAGACCTATATCCGTGATCTATAGCTCTAGATACAACCTAATTACCGAACAATGTTTTAGTTTTGACTACACCAGCATTTCTTTTCTAAGTTTAGCCATCTCTTTATCCTTTCAATTTCAGTTCTTAAAGTCATCAATCAATCTTTTCATTTTTGTGATAGGCTTGCATTTAAAATGAACATTAGCCACAAATTAAAGGTATCTTATATTATTAGATATGTTATTATTAAACATGTTTTAGTTAAGAAGTTATTGATACTTCAAGTGCAAAATGATAATAACCTAAAAATACACTTATAAGTACTAATCAAAGATCCTAGCCAAATGGGAAAATACATTTACTTTCTAAAACTTAATGGAAATTTCATCACAGTGGCAAGATGAAAGAGCTTAGACTTGCAATACATGAGCCCATGTCAGTTCCTTGTAGTCTCAAAGGATAACTCCGCTTTTAAAATTATATATGAAGATAATTAATAAGTACCTAGTAAATAAACAAAAGGTGTCTTGTGATGTTATTATGTTATATCATCAACAATCTTTATGTTTTACTTCTCGCCATAATAATGAACATGACAAGTGATTAGTACTTAAAAGCACATTTTTATTATTTTGCACTTGAAGTATCAATAACTCCATAACTAAAGCATGTTTTATAATAATATATCTAATAATATAAGATACCTTTAATTTGTGGTAAATGTTCATTTTAAATGCAGGCCTATCACATAAATGAAAGGATTGATTGATGACTTTAAGAACTTAAATTGCAAGGGCAAAGAGATGACCAAAATTAGAAAAAAGATGTCGGTGCAATCCAAACAGGAATATTGTTCGGTAATTGGGTCATATCTGGAGCTATAGATCTCCGATTTAGGTCTACATTTTATGGATGGAAAGGTAAGACATAGGCCTACAACTTTCATATGAAGCCCAAGATCTAAAAACGCCATTTTCAAGTCCAAATTATAGCAACAACAAAGAATCCCGAATTGTCCTCCAACCCGAGCACTATTCAGTATGTTGGCCATATCTAGAGTTCTAGAAGTCCAAATAAGCTGAAGTTTTTACATAAGAAAGCTGAGATAATGGGGTACAACTTTGATGTTTCAAGTGGCTCCAATTTTGACGTTATCAATGACGTTTTGGGCAGGCAAGAGAAGATAAGGATTGTCACCACGTCAAGAGTTGGCCACCCACTCATCAAATCAATAATTCCCAATTTTGGCCTATAAAAGGAGGCATTTGCCATGCATTTAGGCATCTTGGTTTCCAGATCAAGATCATGCTCTTCCTTTCTCTCTTTGTATTTTTTGTAATGTTTGTGCTTTGCTTTCATTAATATGAAGTTTATGCTTTTCAAATCCTTTCCTTTGCTTGGTTAACTCTTATCTTATTTATGTTCTTATTTTGTTTATCTATTTTTCTTTCTTTCATCATGTCTAGCTAAGTTAATTATGTCAAGGTGAAAAGGTTACACTAATGGTGTAAGAATAAGTATAATGTAAACTTAATATGGACCTTAATATTTGATACTAACATGTTTTATATTTGTTATCTTGTTCACTCTTTAATACTTTGCTTGTTAAATGACGAATCTTGATTTATGTTGTATAACACTTGGTCCAACAAATGCTTGGCACTTTCATAGTTCATATTGTATGGTATAACCGACACCTGAGCTATGAAAGGAACTTGATTTGTTGTTAACATAAGTTATAATTGATTAGTACTTAAAAGTGCATTTTTATCATGGTTTTATATCATCATTTTGCACTTGAAGTATCAATAACTCCTTAACTAAAATATGTTTTATAATAATGTATCTAATAATATAAGATACCTATAATTTGTGGTAAATGTCTATTTTTAATGCAGGCCTATCACATAAATGAAAGGATTGATTGATGACTTGAAGAACTTAAATTGCAAGGATAAAGAGATGGTCAAACTTAGAGAAGAGATGTCGGTGCAATCCAAACCGGAACACTATTCGGTAATTGGGCCATATCTGGAGCTACAGATCTCAGATTTAGGTCCAATTTATATGGATAGAAAGGTAAGACATAGGCCTACAACTTTCATATGGAGCCCAAGATCTAAAAAGGCCATTATCAAGTCCAAATTGTAGCAACAACAAAGAAGCCCGAATCTGTCTTCCAGCCCGAGCACTGTTCGGTATTTTGGCCATATCTGGAGTTCTAGAAGTCCAAATGAGCTGAATTTTTTACACAAGAAAGCTGAGACAATTGCCTACAACTTTCATGTTTGCACCTGGCTCCAGTTTTGACGTTATCAATGACGTTTTGGGCAGACAAGAGAAGATAAGGATTGTCACCAAGTCAAAAGTTGGCCACCCACTTATCAATTAGTCATCAAATCAATAGTTCCCAATTTTGGCCTATAAAAGGAGGCATTTGCCATGCATTTAGGCATCTTGGTTTCCAGATCAAGATCATTCTCTTCCTTTCTCTCTTTGTATTTTTTGTAATGTTTATGCTTTCCTTTCATTAATATCAAGTTTATGCCTTTCATTTCCTTTCCTTTACTTAGTTAACTTTTATGTTCTTATTTTGTTTATTTGTTTTCCTTTCTTTCATTATGTCTAGCTAAGTTAATTATGTCAAGGTGAAAAGGTTACACTAATGGTGTAAGAATAAGTATAATGTAAGCTTAATATGGACTTTAATGTTTGATACTAACATGTTTTATATTTGTTATCTTGTTCACTCTTTAATACTTTGCTTGTTAAATGACTAATCTTGATTTATGTTGTATAACACTTGGTACAACAAATGCTTGGCACTTTCATAGCCCATAATGTATGGTATAACCGACACCTGAGCTATGAAAGGAACTTGATTTGTTGTTAACATAAGTTATAATCATGAATGCTTGACGAGATTTACAAGTATTAGCATTAATTGAATAAGATGACTAATGTAATCATGTTAACAATATATAATCTGATTGGAACCTCCTTTGTGTGTGGTTTCCAATTCAATAATAAGAGTTTATACTATACTTGTTTGATATACCATTAGTGGAACCTCTAACCTTGACATTTGTTATTATTATTGTTTAATCCTTACATTAATATTTCATCTCTAAGTTCTCATCATCATCATCATCTTCTTCTTCTTCTTCTCTTTATTATTATTGTTATTGTTATTGTTATTCTTATTATTATTATTATTATTACCGTTATTATTAGTATTATTATTACTACTACTACTACTACTACTACTATTACTATTATTATTATTGTTGTTGTATTATTTTTATTTATAATTTGTACAATTAACCTCCCTGTGGTTCGACCCCGGTCTTGCCGGGTTATTTATTACTTCGACACTCCTGCACTTGGGAGAAGACATCAATCTTTCAGTCGTGTCAAGTTTTTGGCGCCGTTGCCGGGGAGGTAAGTTCTTGTATAAATTATAGTATTTATTTTATTTTCACTTTTCACTTTTCTTGTATATAACTTTGTTTCTTTTCTTTTGTTTCTTTTTATTTTGTTTTCTTCCTCCTTCTTTTGCTTTCTTCTTCTTCTTTTTATTTTATTCCTACACGTGCATGAGAGTGTGGTCACGTACATCAAGTGGTAGACTTTGTAGGGTATCCTCATCATTTTCAGAAAATATGGCCGAAGAAGATAATCAATCACTTCATAATGAAAATAATGAGAATAACCGTGCTAGAACACTTAGAGACCACATGAAACCCACAAGAACAAGTGCACCATCATGCATAGTTTTTCCTCCTGATGCATCTCATTTTAATTTTAAGCCAGGCATTATTCAACTTTTACCTTCATTTCATGGCTTGGAATTGGAAAATCCATACTTGCATTTAAGGGAATTTGAGGAGGTGTGCAACACATATAATAATTTAAATTGTAGCATGAACACCATCAGATTAAAGCTTTTTCCTTTTTCATTAAAAGATAAAGCTAAAACATGGCTACAAAATTTGAGACCAGGATCCATTCGTGCTTGGGATGAAATGCAACAACAATTTTTAAAGAAGTTTTTCCCATCTCATAGAACAAACTCTTTCAAGAGACAAATCACCACTTTCACTCAAAAACCAGGAGAAACATTTTACAAATGTTGGGATAGGTATCGAGACTTGCTTAGTACTTGCCCTCATCATGGTTTTGAAACATGGAGATTGGTTTCACATTTCTATGAAGGGTTAACACCTAAAGATAGGCAAATGGTTGAATTGATGTGCAATGGAACTTTTAAAGATAAAGACCCTGATGAAGCAATGGAGTACTTAGACTTGTTAGTTGAAAATGCTCAAAATTGGGACACCGCGGGTACTTATGAGGCACCGAGTAAAACTCAACCTCATACATCTAGTGGAGGTATGTACAACCTTAGGGAAGATCATGACCTTCAAGCTAAATTTGCATCTTTAGCTAGAAAAGTCGAGGCACTAGAATTAAAAAAGAGTGGTCAATTAAAATCTGTTGAAAACATTGTGTGTCAAATCTGTGAAACAAATGAACACTCAACCAACGATTGTCCAACCTTGCCTTCTTTTAAGGAATGTCTCCATGAGCAAGCCCATGCTTTAAACAGTTTCCAAAGGCCTAACCATAACCCATACTCCCAAACATACAACCCTGGTTGGAGAAATCACCCAAATTACAATTGGAAGAGTGAGAACAACAATGCACAAACTTCACAACCACCATTTCAAGCACACCACAATTTCCAAAATTCTCATGGATATGCACCTTCTTATGCTCCACCTTCTAGAAGAAATCTTGAGGAAACATTGCATGCATTCATTGAAAAGCAAGAGACAATTAATACTCAACTTGTTCAAAACATGACAGATTTTAAAGATACTCTTGCTAAATTAACATCTGCTCTCAGTTTCCAAGAGAAAGGTAAGTTTCCATTTCAAACACAACAAAATCCCAAAGGGCAATACAATGCAAATGCAAGTAGTTCCGGAAGCCAACACATGGATCAAGTCAAATCAGTCACTACTCTGCGCAGTGGTAAGGTTATTGAAAAACCCTCTCTTGAACCTTATGAGAAAGATGATGAGTCAATCTCTGAGGGTAAGGAAGGGGATGAATCTGAAAATTGCAAAGAAACGACTGATTCACCGCCAGCACTTCCATTTCCTCAAGCCATGACCAAACAAAGGAAAGTCAGTCACAATTCTGAAATTTATGAAATTTTCAAACAGGTAAGGATCAATATACGTTTGTTGGATGCTATTAAACAGGTTCCTTCCTATGCTAAATTTTTGAAAGATCTCTGCACTGTGAAGAGGAAACTGAATGTGAAAAAGAAAGCCTTTTTAGCCGAACAAGTAAGTGCTATTCTTCAAAACAATAATGCTTTGAAATATAAAGACCCTGGTTGTCCTACAATTTCTTGCTTTATTGGAGAGCATAAAATTGAAAGAGCCTTGCTTGATCTTGGTGCTAGTGTGAATTTACTTCCATATTCAGTTTTTCAGAGTCTCAATCTAGGTGAGTTAAAACCAACTTCTATATCTCTTTTACTTGCCGATAGATCTGTAAAAGTGCCTAGAGGAATAATTGAAGATGTGTTAGTACAAGTCGATAAATTCATTTATCCTGTGGATTTTATTGTCTTGGACACAGAACCTGTTGAAGCATGTAATTCATTTCCTGTTATTTTAGGACGTCCCTTTCTTGCAACCTCTAACGCATTAATTAATTGTAGGAATGGACTGATGAAGCTATCATTTGGAAACATGACATTGGAGATGAATATTTTCAACATTTGCAAGCAACCTGGAGATGATAATGATTTACAAGAAGTAGATCATATTGAGGAATTAGTTTATGATCAACTTGAATCTACTTTAAGTAAAAATGAATTGGATGAAATTGAAGATTTGCAAATGATTTATTCTGAGGAAGAAATCATGGATGAAACAAGCACCGAAAATGTTGATGCGAATCTTTTATCAATAGTGACAACAGATTCGACATCTGACATCACACCAATCGATGATTACTTTCCTAACGAATCCTTACTTTCTCTTAGTCCAATGCCTTGGTATGATAAAAATATCAATTTTCTTGCTTTAGGAGATTTGCCAGCTGATTGGAGTATTCAAGACAAAGAAAAGTTTTTGAACGAAGTGAAGAGCTTTTATTGTGATGACCCTAACTTATTCAAATATTGTCCTGATCAAATATTTCAAAGATTGATTCCCGACAATGAGGTAAGTAGTGTCATTAAACTTTGTCATTCTGAAGCATGTGGGAGTTATTTTTCTTCAAAAAAGACAGTTGCAAAAATCTTTCAAAATGGATTTTATTGGCCCACCATGTTCAAGGACACGCATGCATTCTGCAAAACTTGTGAAAATTGTCAAAAGATTGATACTGGTCAAAAAGTTTTGTTTTATGATTCTCAACTCTATGCATTCCCTAAAGAGCTAAGATTAAGATGGAGCAATCCTTATGGGGCCTGTGATATTGAGAATTCAATGAATGACAATGATTTTAAGGAAAATGGACATCGTTTGAAAGCTTACTTTGATAATTTTTCTAGTGAAAATGAATCAGCTGGTTTGAATGATCTTGTAGATAAAGGTTGATTATTTTGTTTTTCTCACATTTTTTTTATGTTTCTTTTTGAGTGATTTTTGCTAGTTTCTTTCACCCCGGTCAAATGGCGGATAACGGTACTCCGTGACTTAAGTCGGTTCTTTCAGTTTCCCACAATTACTGATATCTGTGTATATATCTGTGCAATTCTTTGAATCTCTCTTCCAATTCTCATTTGAAAATGGACACTAATCTTGAAAAATTGAAAAAGTATTTTCCCGCTCTGCCTCAGAATACGATTACAAAAATTTACCGTGCTAGATGTGCAAGATTGAGATTGTTAATGAATCATGGAATTCCTGAAGATATTCGCTGGTTGATTGAAGCAAAGGTCCGATTATCAGGTGAGTCCTCTAATTTCTTTATTTCACACATGCCTGGAACAGGTAAAAGCACTTTTGCAAAGAAGCGTCGTGCAAAACGACTGGATGTCTGTCATCGTTGTGCTAGATGGACTTGTAATACACAATGTCATTCTTTAGGAATGGTATCTATAAACCGTGAAGATAAAATACAATTCATTAAGGATGGCCTGAGTAAGGAGTCTTTAGATAATCTTCTATTGACTCTTGAGACGCATCCTAGTGGAGATGTGCATCGTGCAATTCATGATTTATGGCCACTATTTCATAAAGAACATGATCGACTTAGTCTTGGGAATCTGACTAAAAAAGACCCTGTTTGCCAGTTTTTAAGAAAATTGGATGGGAAGCCTATCCCCGACCCATAGAGGGCGTTTAAGCCGTTCTTGGACGTAAAACCAAGGGAAGATGTGAGCCACAATCACAACTGTGATTTGAGTCTTAGCTTGTAAAAATTTGTGTCTTTTCTTTTTATTAATAGCATAATATTTGTGTTTTGTCATTTGTTATTTTTGTTTCAGTGTATTTCAGGTTTGTCAGTGTTTGTTATTTTAGGTGATATCTTCTATACTCTATCTTTCTACCTTAGAACATTGAGGACAATGTCTCGTTTTGGTTGGGGGGAGAGGGTAGTAGTTGATAAAAAAAAAAAAAAATTGTTTTTCATTTCATAAAGCATGTGCATAATTGTTGTTACTAGGATGGCAGAGTAAAGGAGTTCTTTTGTTAAAATGACTCTTGAGACGCATCTTAGTAACCATTATTAACAAGGTCATTATAAAACTTCCAGAAATATTCAGGTTTACAAACTCTCGTATTGTTACCACTTAATTCTGCTCATATACTTATTTAACATGTATTCTTAAACCTTAATTTACACACACACACTTTAACATATGATTGTGGGTTGCATATTGGATTATTACATTATTTATGTTCTTTTGTTAAAGGTAACAACTAAGGGAAAGGGATTGTATATAATTAAAAAAAAAGAAAAAAAAAGAAAACAAAAAAGAAAAAAAAAATGATGATAATAAAAATGTAGATAAGTTTGGTTTCGTAGCCTCCCTAACCTAAGCAATTAAGCCCGAAGGGGTGTTTTAACACCTAATACCCTAAAGTCAACTGACTTGGGAGCTATTGGCCCAACGCTTGTTACATGGGTTGAGGAGAAAAGCTTAAGGGAATCAAACATTGCACTATCTACATATCAGTATCTGCGACCCGAGTTACTAAGCTTGTAGGGGTGTCTTAACACCTAATGCCCTAAGACCAACTGGTCTGGGAGTCATTAGCTGAAAGCTCGTTACATGGGTTAAAGATGCATGATGTTTTTAAATTATATGTATATAGATTTAAAACAAAAAAACAAAAAAAAAGACAAAAATAATAATCCCAACCCAAGGAAGTTAACCTTAAACATTAGAACAAAAATTTTGTTTTCTTCCAAGAAAAGCCCCATAATTATGTGTTGATACATTGAGCACAAAAAAAAAAAGGTTTATTAATATCTTGTTAAGAGGTATTGAGCAGATATATAAATTTAATGAGAGTTTGTTTATCTGGATAGATTAATGGAAGTTAAATGATGAATACCTTGCTTTGTGAAATTTACAAATTGTTGTACCGCTTTGATTACTAGGGACTAGTAATAAGCTGGTTGAGGGGTGTGATTAGTACTTAAAAGTGCATTTTTATCATGGTTTTATATCATCATTTTGCACTTGAAGTATCAATAACTCCTTAACTAAAATATGTTTTATAATAATGTATCTAATAATATAAGATACCTATAATTTGTGGTAAATGTCTATTTTTAATGCAGGCCTATCACATAAATGAAAGGATTGATTGATGACTTGAAGAACTTAAATTGCAAGGATAAAGAGATGGTCAAACTTAGAGAAGAGATGTCGGTGCAATCCAAACCGGAACACTATTCGGTAATTGGGCCATATCTGGAGCTACAGATCTCAGATTTAGGTCCAATTTATATGGATAGAAAGGTAAGACATAGGCCTACAACTTTCATATGGAGCCCAAGATCTAAAAAGGCCATTATCAAGTCCAAATTGTAGCAACAACAAAGAAGCCCGAATCTGTCTTCCAGCCCGAGCACTGTTCGGTATTTTGGCCATATCTGGAGTTCTAGAAGTCCAAATGAGCTGAATTTTTTACACAAGAAAGCTGAGACAATTGCCTACAACTTTCATGTTTGCACCTGGCTCCAGTTTTGACGTTATCAATGACGTTTTGGGCAGACAAGAGAAGATAAGGATTGTCACCAAGTCAAAAGTTGGCCACCCACTTATCAATTAGTCATCAAATCAATAGTTCCCAATTTTGGCCTATAAAAGGAGGCATTTGCCATGCATTTAGGCATCTTGGTTTCCAGATCAAGATCATTCTCTTCCTTTCTCTCTTTGTATTTTTTGTAATGTTTATGCTTTCCTTTCATTAATATCAAGTTTATGCCTTTCATTTCCTTTCCTTTACTTAGTTAACTTTTATGTTCTTATTTTGTTTATTTGTTTTCCTTTCTTTCATTATGTCTAGCTAAGTTAATTATGTCAAGGTGAAAAGGTTACACTAATGGTGTAAGAATAAGTATAATGTAAGCTTAATATGGACTTTAATGTTTGATACTAACATGTTTTATATTTGTTATCTTGTTCACTCTTTAATACTTTGCTTGTTAAATGACTAATCTTGATTTATGTTGTATAACACTTGGTACAACAAATGCTTGGCACTTTCATAGCCCATAATGTATGGTATAACCGACACCTGAGCTATGAAAGGAACTTGATTTGTTGTTAACATAAGTTATAATCATGAATGCTTGACGAGATTTACAAGTATTAGCATTAATTGAATAAGATGACTAATGTAATCATGTTAACAATATATAATCTGATTGGAACCTCCTTTGTGTGTGGTTTCCAATTCAATAATAAGAGTTTATACTATACTTGTTTGATATACCATTAGTGGAACCTCTAACCTTGACATTTGTTATTATTATTGTTTAATCCTTACATTAATATTTCATCTCTAAGTTCTCATCATCATCATCATCTTCTTCTTCTTCTTCTCTTTATTATTATTGTTATTGTTATTGTTATTCTTATTATTATTATTATTATTACCGTTATTATTAGTATTATTATTACTACTACTACTACTACTACTATTACTATTATTATTATTGTTGTTGTATTATTTTTATTTATAATTTGTACAATTAACCTCCCTGTGGTTCGACCCCGGTCTTGCCGGGTTATTTATTACTTCGACACTCCTGCACTTGGGAGAAGACATCAATCTTTCAGTCGTGTCAATAATCATGAATGCTTGATGAAATTTACAAATATTAGCATTATTTAAATAAGATGACTAATCTGATTGGAACCTCCTTTGTGTGTGGTTTCCAATTGAATAATAAGAGTGCATGAAAGTGTGGTCATGTACATCAAGTGGTAGACATTGTAGGGTATCCTCATCCTTTTCAGAAAACATGGTCGAAGAAGATAATCAATCACTTCATAATGAGAATAATGAGAATAACTTAGAGACCACATGAATTCCACAAGAACAAATGCACCGTCATGCATAGTTTTTGCTCCCGATGCATCTCATTTTAATTTTAAGCCAGATATTATTTAACTTTTACCTTCTTGTCATGGCTTAGAATTGGAAAATCCATACTTGTATTTTAGGGAATTTGAGGAGGTTTGCAACACATATAATAATTTAAATTGTAACATGAACACCATCAGATTAAAGCTTTTTCCTTTTTCATTAAAAGATAAAGCTAAAACATGGCTACAAAATTTAAGACCAGGATCCATTCGTGCTTGGGATGAAATGCAACAACAATTTTTAAAGAAGTTTTTCCCATCAATTGAGACTTGGTTAGTACTTGCCCTCATCATGGTTTTGAAACATGGAGATTGGTTTCACATTTTTATGAAGGGTTAACACCTAGAGATAGGCAAATGGTTGAATTGATGTGCAATGGAACTTTTGAAGATAAAGATCCTGATGAAGCAATGGAGTACTTAGACTTGTTAGCTGAAAATGCTCAAAATTGGGACATCGCGGGTACTTATGACGCACCGAGTAAATCTCAACCTCATATAGTGGAGCTATGTACAACCTTAGGGAAGATCATGACCTTCAAGCCAAGTTTGCATCTTTAGCTAGAAAAGTCGAGGCACTAGAATTGAAAAGGAGTGGTCAATTAAAATCTGTTGAAATCATTGTGTGTCAAATCTATGAAACAAATGAACACTCAACCAACAATTGCCCAACCTTACCTTTTTTTAAGGAATGTCTCCATGAACAAGCTCATACTTTAAACAGTTTTTAAAGGGCTAACAACAACCCATACTCGCAAACATACAAACCTGGTTGGAGAAATCACCCAAATTTCAGTTGGAAGAGTGAGAACAACAATGTACAAACTTCACAACCACCATTTCAAGCACACCACAATGTCCAAAACTCTTATAGATATGCACCTCCTTATGCTGCACCTTCTAGAAGAAATCTTGAGGAAACATTGCATGCATTCATTGAAAAACAAGAGACAATCAATACTCAACTTGCTTAAAATATGACAGATTTTAAAGATACTCTTGCAAAATTAACATCTGCTCTCAGTTTCCAAGAGAAAGATAAGTTCCCATCTCAACCACAACAAAATCCCAAGGGGCAATACAATGCAAATGCAAGTAGTTCCGGAAGCCAACACATGGATCAAGTCAAATCAGTCACTACTCTGCGTAGTGGTAAGGTTATTGAAAAACCCTCTCTTGAGCCTTATGAAAAAGATGATGAGTCAATCTCTGAGGGTAAGGAAGGGGTTGAATCTGAAAATTGCAAATAAAAGACTGATTCTCCGCTAGCACTTCCATTTCCTCAAGCCATGACCAAACAAAGAAAAGTCAATCACAACTCTGAAATTTTTGAAATTTTCAAACAGGTAAGGATCAATATACCTTTGTTGGATGCTATTAAACAAGTTCCTTCCTATACTAAATTTTTAAAAGATTTAGCACTATGAAGAGGAAACTAAATGTGAAAAAGAAAGCCTTTCTAGCCGAACAAGTAAGTGTTATTCTTCAAAACAATAATGTTTTGAAATATAAAGACCCTGGTTGTCCTACAATTTCTTGCTTTATTGGAGAGCATAAAATTGAAAGAGTCTTACTTAATCTCAGTGCTAGTGTGAATTTACTTCCATATTCAGTTTTTTAGAGTCTCAATCTAGGTGAGTTAAAACCAACTTCTATAACTCTTTTACTTGTCGATAGATCTATAAAAGTGCCTAGAGGAATAATTAAAGATATGTTAGTACAAGTTGATAAATTCATTTATCCTATGGATTTTATTGTCTTGGACATACAACTTGTTGAAGTATGTAATTCATTTCCTGTTATTTTAGGACGTCCACTTCTTGCAAATTCTAATGCATTGATTAATTGTAGGAATGGACTAATGAAGCTATCATTTGGAAACATGACATTGGAGATGAATATTTTCAACATTTGCAAGCAACCTAGAGATGATAATGACTTACAGGAAGTGGACTTTACTGAAAAATTAATTCATGATCAATTTCCAACCACTTCTAGTGAAATTGAGATTGATGTATCTGATGATTTGAAAAGATTTATTTTTAGGAAGAATCAAAGACAAGTAATTGGAGGCCACAAATTAAGGAATTGCCATTACGATCAATTAAGTCCATACCTTCAAGTGTTCAACCATCAAAACCTGATTTGAAGCCATTGCCATCTAATCTCAAATACTCATTTTTGGGAGAAAATGAAACTTTTCCAATAATAATCTCTTCCAAACTTAATGCACATCAAGAAGGTAAGTTATTACAAACTCTGAAAATGCACAAAAATGCATTAGGATGGACCATAGCTGATATAAAAGGAATTAGTCTTTTGATTTGTACACATAGAATTTATTTAGAGAAAAATGTTAAACCCTCTAGAGAAATGTAATGAAGGCTAAATTCTAATATGAAAGAAGTAGTGAAAAATGAAGTCATTAAGCTTTTAGATAATGAAATCATTTATCCTATTTCTGACTACCCAAGTTGTACCCAAGAAATCTGAAGTCACTGTGATAACAAATGAGAACAATGAGTTAATTCCTACTAGAACTGTTACTGGTTGGTGTATGTGCATTGACTATAAGAAACTTAATTCAATGACTATAAAAGATCATTTTCCTTTACCTTTCATGAATCAAATCCTAGAAAGAGTTACAGGTCATGAATTTTACTGTTTCCTAGATGGTTATTCGGGTTACAACCAAATTGAAATTGCATTGGAAGATTAAGAAAAGACTACTTTCACATATCCATTTGGTACTTTTGCATATCGAAGGATGCCTTTTGGATTATGTAATGCACCAGCCACATTTCAAAGATGCATGCTTAGTATATTTAGTGATATGGTTGAACATTTTCTTGAGATTTTCATGAATGATTTTTCTGTTTTTGGCGATTCATTTGATGATTGTTTGACTAACTTAGGAAAGGTTTTGACGAGGTGTGAAGAGAAGAATCTTGTGCTAAATTAGGAAAAATGTCATTTTATAGTAACAAACGACATTGTACTTGGTCACATTATTTCATCAAAAGGAATTGAGGTTGACAAATCTAAAATTGAGTTAATTATAAACTTGCCAACACCAAAATCTCTTAAAGATGTTAGATCATTCCTCGGACATGCTGGTTTTTATAGAAGGTTTATCAAAGATTTTAGTGTAATATCTAAGCCTTTAAGTAACCTTTTAACAAAGGATATTATTTTTGAATGGACTGAACATTGTGAAGAAACCTTTGTTAACCTTAAAAACTTGCTTACTTGTGCTCCTATCATTAAACCTCCTGATTGGTCATTACCTTTCAAAATAATGTGTGATGCTAGTGATTATGTCGTAGGTGCTGCTTGGGGACAAAGAAAAGATAAGAAACCTTATGTAATTTACTATGCAAGTAAAACTTTAAATAGTGCTCAAATGAATTATACCACCACTGAAAAAGAATTACTTACAGTAGTATTTGCATGTGAAAAATTCAGATCTTATCTTGTTGGCATTTTTATTGATCATGCAGCATTGAAATATCTTCTTTCTATGAAAGATTCTGCGGATTTTATTACTTCAAGAATTTGATATCACAATCAAAGATAAGAAAGGCAAGGAAAATGTTGTCACAGATCACTTGTCAAGATTGACAACAGATTCGAAAACTGACATCACACAAATCGATGACTACTTTCCCGATGAATTTTTACTTTCTGTCTCTATAATGCCTTCGTTTGCTAATATTGTCAATTTTCTTGTTTCAGGACAATTGCCAGCTCATTGGAGTACCCAAGATAAAAGAAAGTTCTTGAACGAAGTGAAGAACTTTTATTAGGATGATCCTTATTTATTCAAATATTATCCTCATCAAATATTTCGAAGATGCATTCCTCACAATCAAGTAAGTAGTGTCATTAAATTTTTTCATTCTAAGGCATGTGGAGGGCATTTCTCATCAAGAAAGACAACTGCAAAAATCTTACAAAGTGGATTTTAGTGGCCCGCCATGTTCAAAGACTCACATGCATTCTGCAAGTCTTGTGAAAATTGTCAGAAGTTAGGATCTATTTCAAAACGTCACATGATACCTCTAAATCCTATTATTGTCATTGAGATCTTTGACTGTTAGGGTATAGATTTGATGGGTCCATTCCCTCCATCATTTGGTTTCTTATACATATTAGTCGCAATAGATTATGTTTCAAAATGGATAGAGGCAATTCCAAGTCGAAACAATGATCACAAAATAGTGATAAAGTTTTTGAAAGAAAATATTTTGAGTCAATTTGGAGTCCCTAGAGCCATAACAAGTGATGGTGGAACACATTTCTACAACAAGCCATTTGAGTCTTTAATGAATAAATATGGAATCACACACAAAGTTGCCACCCCTTATCACCCTCAAACAAGTGGACAAGTAGAGCTTGCTAATAGGGAGATCAAGCATATTTTGGAGAAAAAAGTGAACCCTAATAGGAAAGACTAGTCTTTAAGACTTAATGATGCACTTTGGGCTTATTGAACTGCTTATAAAACATCATTAGGTATGTCACCTTATAGATTAGTCTATGGAAAACCTTGTCACTTGCCTATGGAACTTTCACATAAAGCTTATTGGGCTATTAAAGCTTTCAATTCAAATCTGGATGATGCTAGTCAACTGCAAAAATTACAAATAACTGAGCTTGAGGAAATAAGAAATGATGCATATGAAAATTTAAGAATTCATAAAGGAAGAATTAAAAAGTTTCATGATAAGAAAATACTGAGAAAAACATTCAATGTTGGTCAAAAAGTCTTGCTTTATAATTCTCGACTGCATTTATTTCCTGGAAAATTAAGATCAAGATGGAGCGGTCCTTTTATTGTGAAACATGTGTATCCATATGGGACCTATGACATCAAGAATCCAAAGAATGACAATGTTTTCAAGGTAAATGGACATCGTCTGAAAGTTTACTTTGACAATTTTTCAGTTGAATATGACTATATTGAATTGGGTGATCTTGTATATAAAGATTGATTTTATTTTATTTTTGTTTCTTTTTGAGTGATTTTTTCTAGTTTCTCTCACCCCTGTCAAATGGCGGACAATGGTACTCCATAACTTAAGTCGGTTCTTTCATTTTCCTACAATAACTGATATTTGTGTATATATTTATGCAATTCTTTGAATCTCTCTTCCAATTCTCATTTGAAAATGGACACTAATCTTGAAAAATTGAAAAAGTATTTTCCGCTCTACCTCAAAATGCGATTACAAAAATTTACCGTGCTAGATATGCAAGATTGAGATTGTTAATGAATCATAGAATTCATGAAGATATTCGATGGTTGATTGAAGCAAAGCTCCGATTATCAGGTGAGTCCTCTAACTCCTTCATTTCACACATGCCTAGAACAGGTAAAAGCACTTTTGCAAAGAAACGTCGTGCAAAACGACTGAAAGTCTGTCATCGATGTGCTAGATGGACTTGTAATGCACAATGTCATTCTTTAGGAATGGTATGTATAAACCGTGAAGATAAAATACAATTAATTAAGGATGGCCTGAGTACGGAGTCTTTAGATAATCTTTTATTGACTCTTGAGACGCATCCTAGTAGAGATATGCAACGTGTAATTCATGATTTATGGCCACTATTTCATAAAGAACATGATCGACTTAGTCTTGGGAATCTGACTAAAAAAGACCTTGTTTGCCAGTTTTTAAGAAAACTGGATGGGAAGCCTATCTCCGACCCATAGAGGGCATTTAAGCTGTTCTTGGACGTAAAACCAAGGGAAGATGTCAGCCGCAATCACAACAACCTGTACATACATATGTTTTTTCAAAAGTAAATAAATAAATAAAGAAAAAGAGAGAGAGTGTGTGTGAGACTCCAACTGGGCTACATATAGGTGTTATGATTGTCTTTCTAATTTCTCATATATAAAACCCTCTCTTCCTTCCTTTCATTTCTACTCAACCGATACATTCAACAAATATAGAAGTGTGTAGAAATGGCAAGTTCCTCAAGTCATCATATAAGAAATATTTGTGTTTTTGGTGGATCTAGTCCTGGAAAAGAAAAGGAGTTTTTAGAATCAGCAAATCATCTTGGTCAAGTACTAGCTAAGAGAAAGATTCATTTAGTGTATAAGGGAGGCAGTCTTGGGTTAATGGGAGGTGTGTCAATAGATGTATTTTTAGGAGGTAGTCAAGTTTTGGGGGTCGTTCCCGAAGCTTTAGCACAAGGGGACATCATTGGAAAAACAATTAGAAAGGAACTTTAGGTCTCCACAATGTCGGCTCGAATAAATGCAATGTTTAACCATGCTGATGCCTTCATTGCTGGTGGTCTAGGCACATTAGAAGAGATTTTTCATATTTCCTCTTGGGCTCAACTACACATTCACCATAAACTCATAGGTTTGTTAAATGTTAATGGTTATTATGATAAGTTGTTGTCTTTTCTTGATCATGTTCTAGAACATGAATTTCTAACATCTTCTGCATGACAAATCATAATCTCTACTACTACTGCTGAACAATTGATTGACCAACTACAATCTTTCATTCCTGTAATTGATCCTTCCATGAGTCGCATAAATTGGTTATCTAAGGAAAGCCATAAAAAGCTTAGATTGGATTTGAGCCTTCATTTATGAATATTTATGTCTTTTGGTTTTATTATTGTGTTTTGTTGTTTCTTATATTTGTTTCAATGTGTTTCAGGTTTATCAGTGTTCGTTATTTCAAATGATATCTTCTATACTCTATCTTTCTACCTTATAATATTGAGGACAATGTCTCGTTTTGGTTAGGGGAAGAGGGTAGTAATTGATATAAAAAAAAAAATTCATTTCATAAAGCATATGCATAATTGTTGTTACTAGGATGACACAGTAAAGGAGCTCTTTTGTTAAAGTGACTCTTGAGACGCATCTTAGTAACAATTCTTAACAAGGTCTATTATAATACTTCTTGAAATATTCAGGTTTACAAACTCTGGCATTGTTATCACTTAATTCTGCTCATATACTTATTTAATATGTATTCTTAAACCTTAATTTACACACACACACATTTTAACATATGATTGTGGGTTATATATTGGATTATTACATTATTTATGTTCTTTTGTTAAAGGTAACAACCAAGGGAAAGGGATTGTATATAATTAAAAAGAAAAATGATTAAAAAATGATAATAATAAAAATATAGATAAGTTTGGTTTCATAGACTCTCTAACCTAAGAAATTAAGCTCGAAGGGGTGTTTTAACACCTAATACCCTAAAGTCAACTAATTTAGGTGTTATTGGCTCAACGCTTGTAACATGGGTTGAGGAGAAAAGCTTAAGAAAATCAAACGTTGCACTATCTACATATCAGTATCTGCGACCCGGGTTATTAAACTCGTAGGGGTGTCTCAACACCTAATGCCCTAAGACCAACTGGTCTAGAAGTCATTAGCCGAAAGCTCGTTACATGGGTTAAAGATGCATGGTGTTTTAAGTTATATGTATATATATAAAAAAGACAAAAAAAATTCCCAATTTAAGGAAGTTAACATTAAACATTAGAACAAAAATTTTATTTTCTTCCAAGAAAAGCCCCATAATTATGTGTTGATACATTGAGCACAAAAGAAAGGTTTATTAATATCTTGTTAAGAGATATTGAGCAAATATATAAATTTAATGAGAGTTTGTTTATCTAGATAGATTAATGGAAGTTCAATGATGAATACCTTGCTTTGTGGAATTTGCAAATTGTTTTTCTATTTTAACGCTTTGATTACTAGAGACTAGTAATAAGCTAGTTGGGGGGGTGTGATTAGTACTTAAAAGTGCATTTTTATCATGGTTTTATATCATCATCTTGCACTTGAAGTATCAATAACTCCTTAACTAAAGCATGTTTTATAATAATATATCTAATAATATAAGATACCTTTAATTTGTGGTAAATGTTCATTTTAAATGCAGGTCTATCATATAAATAAAAGGATTGATTGATGACTTTAAGAACTTAAATTGCAAGGGCAAAGAGATGACCAAAATTAGGTAATTGGGTCATATCTGGAGCTATAGATCTCCGATTTAGGTCTACGTTTTATGGATGGAAAGGTAAGACATAGGCCTACAACTTTTATAAGAGCCCAAGATCTAAAAACGCCATTTTCAAGTCCAAATTGTAGCAACAATAAATAATCCTGCATCTGTCCTCCAGCCCAAGAATTGTTCCATATTTTAGTCATATTTGGAGTTGTAAAAGTCTAAATGAGCTGAATGTTTTACACAAGAAAGCTGAGATAATGGGCTACAACTTTCATGTTTGCAAGTGGCACCAATATTGATGTTATCAATGACGTTTTGGGTAGACAAGAGAAGATAAAAATTGTGACCAAGTCAAGAGTTGGCCACCCACTCATCAATTGGTCATCAAATCAATAGTTCCCAATTTCAGCCTATAAAAGGAGGCATTTGCCATACATTTAGGCATCTTGGTGTCCAGATCAAGATCATGTTCTTCCTTTCTCTCTTTGTATTTTTTGTAATGTTTATGCTTTGCTTTCATTAATATCAAGTTTATGTCTTTCATATCCTTTCCTTTACTTAGTTAACATTTATGTTCTTAATATCAAGTCTAGCTAAGTTAATTATGTCAAGGTGAAAATGTTACACTAATGGTGTGAGAATAAGTATAATGTAAACTTAATATGGACTTTAAAGAGTGAACAAGATAACAAATATAAAACATGTTAGTATCAAACATTAAAGTCCATATTAAGTTTACATTATACTTATTCTCACACCATTAGTGTAACCTTTTCACCTTGACATAATTAACTTAGCTAGACATAATGAAAGAAAGCAAAATAGATAAACAAAATAAGAACATAAAAGTTAACTAAGTAAAGGAAAGGAAATGAAAAGCATAAACTTAATATTAATGAAAGCAAAGCATAAACATTACAAAAAATACAAAGAGAGAAAGGGAGAGCATGATCTGGATCTGGAAACCAAGATGCCTAAATGCATGGCAAATGCCTCCTTTTATAGGCCAAAATTGGGAACTATTGATTTGATGACTAATTGATAAGTGGGTGGCCAACTGTTGACTTGGTGACAATCCTTATCTTCTCTTGTCTGCCCAAAACGTCATTGATAACGTCAAAAGTGGAGCCAGTTGTAACATGAAAGTTGTAGCCAATTGTCTCAGCTTTCTTGTGTAAAAACTTCAGCTTATTTGGACTTCTAGAACTCCAGATATGGCCAAAATACCGAACAGTGCTCGGGCTGGAAGACAGATTCGGGCTTCTTTGTTGTTGCTACAATTTGGACTTGATAATGGCCTTTTTAGATCTTGGGCTCCATATGAAAGTTGTAGGCCTATGTCTTACCTTTCCATCCATATAAATTGGACCTAAATCTAAGATCTGTAGCTCCAGATATGACCCAATTACTGAACAGTTTTCCGGTTTGGATTGCACCGACATCTCTTCTCTAAGTTTGACCATCTCTTTATCCTTGCAATTTAAGTTCTTCAAGTCATCAATCAATCCTTTCATTTATGTGATAGGCCTGCATTAAAAATAGACATTTACCACAAATTATAGGTATCTTATATTATTAGATACATTATTATAAAACATGCTTTGGTTAAGGAGTTATTGATACTTCAAGTGCAAAATGATGATATAAAACCATGATAAAAATGCACTTTTAAGTACTAATCAGTTAACATAAGTTATAATCATGAATGCTTGACGAGATTTACAAGTATTAGCATTAATCGAATAAGATAACTAATGTAATCATGTTAACAATCTATAATCTGATTGGAACCTCCTTTATGTGTGGTTTCCAATTGAATAATAAGAGTTTATATTATACTTGTTTGACATACCATTAGTGGAATCTCTAACCTTGACATTTTTTATTATCATTGTTTAATCGTTATATTAATATTCCTTCTCAAAGTTCTCATCTTCTTTGTAGACTTTGTAGGGTTTCCTCATCATTTTTGGAAAATATGGCCGAAGAAGATAATCAATCACTTCATAATGAGAATAATAAGAATAACCATGCTAGAACACTTAGAGACCACATGAATCACACAAGAACAAGTGCACCATCATGCATAGTTTTTCCTCCCGATGCATCTCATTTTAATTTTAAACCAGGTATTATTCAACTTTTACCTTCTTTTCATGGCTTAGAATTGGAAAATCCATACTTGCATTTAAGAGAATTTAAGGAGGTTTGCAACACATATAATAATTTAAATTGTAGCATGAACACCATCAGATTAAAGCTTTTTTCTTTTTCATTAAAAGATAAAGCTAAAACATGGCTGCAAAATTTGAAACCAGGATCCATTCATGCTTGGGATGAAATGTAACAACAGTTTTTGAAGAAGTTTTTCTCATCTCATAGAACAAACTTTTTTAAAAGACAAATCACCACTTTCACTTAAAACCAGGAGAAACATTTTACCAATGTTAGGATAGGTATCGAGACTTGCTTAGTACTTGCCCTCATCATGGTTTTGAAACATAGAATTGGTTTCACATTTCTATGAAGGGTTAACACCTCAAGATAGGCAAATGGTTGAATTGATGATGTGCAATGGAACTTTTGAAGATAAAGACCCAAATGAAACAATGAAGTACTTAGACTTGTTAGCTGAAAATGCTCAAAATTATGACACTGCGAGTACTTATGAGGCACCGAGTAAAACTCAACCTCATACATCTAGTAGAGGTATGTACAACCTTAGGGAAGATCAAGACTTTCAAGCCAAGTTTGCATCTTTAACTAGAAAAGTCGAGCCACTAGAATTGAAAAGGAGTGGTCAATTAAAATTTGTTGAAAACATTGTGTGTCAAATATGTGAAACAAATAAACACTCAACCAATCATTGTCCAACCTTGCCTTCTTTTAAGGAATGTATTCATGAATAAGCTTATGCTTTAAACAGTTTCTAAAGGGTCAACCACAACCCATACTTATAAATATACAACCCTGGTTGGAGAAATCACCTAAATTTTAGTTGGAAGAGTGAGAACAACAATGCACAAACTTCACAACCACCATTTCAAGCACACCATAATTTCCAAAATTCTTATGGATATGCACCTCCTTATGCTCCACCTTCTAGAAGAAATCTTGAGGAAACATTGCATGCATTCATTGAAAAGCAAGAGACAGTCAATACTCAACTTGCTCAAAACATGACAGATTTTAAAGATACTCTTGCAAAATTAACATCTGCTCTCAGTTTTCAAGAGAAAGGTAAGTTCCCATCTCAACCACAATAAAATCCCAAGGGGCAATACAATGCAAATGCAAGTAGTTCCGGAAGCCAACACATAGATCAAGTCAAATCAGTCACTACTCTGAGCAGTGGTAAGGTTATTGAAAAACCCTCTCTTGAGTCTTATGACAAAGATGATGAGTCAATCTCTAAGGGTTAGGAAGGGGTTGAATCTGAAAATTGTAAAGAAAAGACTGATTCTCCGCCAGCACTTCCATTTCTTCAAGCCATGACCAAACAAAGGAAAGTCAATCACAACTCTAAAATTTTTGAAATTATCAAAGAGGTAAGCATCAATATACCTTTACTGGATGCTATCAAACAGGTTCCTTCCTATGCTAAATTTTTGAAAGATCTATGCACTATGAAGAGGAAACTGAATGTGAAAAAGAAAGTCTTTTTAGTAGAACAAGTATGTGTTATTCTTCAGAATAATAATGCTTTAAAATATAAAGACCCTAGTTGTCCTACAATTTCTTGCTTTATTGGAGAACAAAAAATTGAAAGAGCATTACTTGATCTTGGTGCTAGTGTGAATTTACTTCCATATTTAGTTTTTCAGAGCCTCAATCATGATTATAACTTATGTTAACAACAAATCAATTTCCATTTATAGCTCAAGTGTCGGTTATACCATACAGTAAGGGCTATGAAAGTGCCAAGCATTTGTTGTACCAAGTGTTATACAATATAAATCAAGATTAGTCATTTAACAAGCAAAGTATTAAAGAGTAAATAAGATAACAAATACAAAACAACAACAAAGAGCTGTTAGCATGAACACCATCAGATTAAAGCTTTTTTCTTTTTCATTAAAAGATAAAGCTAAAACATGGCTGCAAAATTTGAGACCAGGATCCATTCGTGCTTGGGATGAAATGCAACAACAGTTTTTAAAGAAGTTTTTCCCATCTCATAGAACAAACTCTTTCAAGAGACAAATCACCACTTTCACTCAAAAACCAGGAGAAACATTTTACCAATGTTGGGATAAGTATCGAGACTTACTTAGTACTTGCCCTCATCATGGTTTTGAAACATGGAGATTGGTTTCACATTTCTATGAAGGGTTAACACCTAAAGATAGGCAAATGGTTGAATTGATGTGCAATGGAACTTTTGAAGATAAAGACCCTGATGAAGCAATGGAGTACTTAGACTTGTTAGCTGAAAATGCTCAAAATTGGGACACCGCGGGTACATATGAGGCACCAAGTA
Organism: Populus pruinosa; assembly: GCA_026413675.1. Lineage (NCBI taxonomy): Eukaryota > Viridiplantae > Streptophyta > Magnoliopsida > Malpighiales > Salicaceae > Populus > Populus pruinosa. Next base: position 8,384,709 of record CM048606.1, read on the forward strand.
AAACTCAACCTCATACATCTAGTGGAGGTATGTACAACCTTAGGGAAGATCATGACCTTCAAGCCAAGTTTGCATCTTTAGCTAGAAAAGTCGAGGCACTAGAATTGAAAAAGAGTGGTCAATTAAAATCTGTTGAAAACATTGTGTGTCAAATCTGTGAAACAAATGAACATTCAACCAGTAACTGTCCAACCTTGCCTTCTTTTAAGGAATGTCTCCATGAATAAGCTCATGCTTTAAACAGTTTCCAAAGGCCCAACCACAACCCATACTCCCAAACATATAACCCTGGTTGGAGAAATCACCCAAATTTCAATTGGAAGAGTGAGAACAACAATGCACAAACTTCACAACCGCCATTTCAAGCACACCACAATTTCCAAAATTCTCATGGATATGCACCTCCTTATGCTCTACCTCCTAGAAGAAATCTTGAGGAAACATTGCATGCATTCATTGAAAAGCAAGAGACAATCAATACTCAACTTGCTCAAAACATGACAGATTTGAAACATACTCTTGCTAAATTAACATCTGCTCTTAGTTTCCAAGAGAAAGGTAAGTTTCCATCTCAACCACAACAAAATCCCAAGGGGCAATACAATGCAAATGCAAGTAGTTCCAAAAGGCAACACATGGATCAAGTCAAATCAGTCACTACTCTGCGCAGTGGTAAGGTTATTGAAAAACCCTCTCTTGAACCTTATGAGAAAGATCATGAGTCAATCTCTAAGGGTAAGGAAGGGGTTGAATCTGAAAATTGCAAAGAAACGATTGATTCACCGCCAGCACTTCCATTTCCTCAAGTCATGACCAAACAAAGGAAAGTTAATCACAACTCTGAAATTTTTGAAATTTTCAAACAAGTAAGGATCAATATACCTTTGCTGGATGCTATTAAACAGGTTCCTTCCTATGCTAAATTTTTGAAAGATCTCTGCACTGTGAAGAGGAAACTGAATGTGAAAAAGAAAGCCTTTCTAGCCGAACAAGTAAGTGCTATTCTTCAAAACAATAATGCTTTGAAATATAAAGACCCTGGTTGTCCTACAATTTCCTGCTTTATTGGAGAGCATAAAATTGAAAGAGCCTTACTTGATCTTGGTGCTAATGAGAATTTACTTCCATATTCAGTTTTTCAGAGTCTCAATCTAGGTGAGTTAAAACCAACTTCTATATCTCTTTTACTTGCTGATAGATCTGTAAAAGTGCCTAGAGGAATAATTGAAGATGTGTTAGTACAAGTCGATAAATTCATTTATCCTGTGGATTTTATTGTCTTGGACACAGAACCTGTTGAAGCATGTAATTCATTTCCTGTTATTTTAGGACGTCCGTTTCTTGCAACCTCTAACGCATTGATTAATTGTAGGAATGGACTGATGAAGCTATCATTTGGAAACATGACATTGGAGATGAATATTTTCAACATTTGCAAGCAACCTGGAGATGATAATGATTTACAAGAAGTAGATCATATTGACGAATTAGTTTATGATCAACTTGAATCTGCTTATGATCTTATAGATAAAGGTTGATTATTTTGTTTTTCTCACATTTTCTTTTTTATGTTTCTTTTTGAGTGCTTTTTGCTAGTTTCTCTCACCCCGGTCAAATGGCGGATAACGGTACTCCGTGACTTAAGTCGGTTCTTTCAGTTTCCCACAATTACTGATATTTGTGTATATATCTGTGCAATTTTTTGAATCTCTCTTCCAATTCTCATTTGAAAATGGACACTAATCTTGAAAAATTAAAAAAGTATTTTCCCGCTCTCCCTCAGAATGCGATTACAAAAATTTACCGTCCTAGATGTGCAAGATTGAGATTGTTAATGAATCATGGAATTCCTAAAGATATTCGTTGGTTGATTGAAGCAAAGGTCCGATTATCAGGTGAGTCCTCTAACTTCTTCATTTCACACATGCCTGGAACAAGTAAAAGCACTTTTGCAAAGAAACATCGTGCAAAACGACTAGATGTCTGTCATCGATGTGCTAGATGGACTTGTAATACACAATGTCGTTCTTTAGGAATGGTATCTATAAACCGTGAAGATAAAATACAATTCATTAAGGATGGCTTGAGTAAGGAGTCTTTAGATAATCTTCTATTGACTCTTGAGACGCATCCTAGTGGAGATGTGCATCGTGTAATTCATGATTTATGGCCACTATTTCATAAAGAACATGATCGACTTAGTCTTGGGAATCTGACTAAAAAAGACCATGTTTGCCAGTTTTTAAGAAAACTGGATGGGAAGCCTATCCCCGACCCATAGAGGGCGTTTAAGCCGTTCTTGGACGTAAAATCAAGGGAAGACGTGAGCCACAATCACAACTACCTGTACATACACATGTTTTTTTCAAAAGTAAATAAATAAATAAATAAAAAGAGAGAGAGAGTGTGTGAGACTCCAGCTGGCCTACATATAGGTGTTATGATTGCCTTTCTAATTTCTCATCTATAAAACCCTCTTTTCCTTCCTTTCATTTCTACTCAACCCATACATTCAACAAATACAGAAGTGTGTAGAAATGGCAAGTTCCTCAAGTCATCAAATAAGAAATATTTGTGTTTTTGGTGGATCTAGTCCTGGGAAAGAAAAGGAGTTTTTAGAATCAGCAAATCATCTTGGTCAGGTGCTAGCTGAGAGAAAGATTCATTTAGTGTATGGGGGAGGCAGTCTTGGGTTAATGGGAGGTGTGTCAATAGCTGCATTTTTAGGAGGTAGTCAAGTTTTAAGAGTCGTCCCTGAAACTTTGGCACAAGGGGACATCATTGGAAAAACAATTGGAGAGGAACTTCAGGTCTCCACAATGTCAGCTCGAATGAATGCAATGTTTAACCATGCTGATGCCTTCATTGCTTTACCAGGTGGTCTAGGCACATTGGAAGAGATCTTTCATATTTCCTCTTGGGCTCAATTGCACATTCACCATAAACCTATAGGTTTGTTAAATATTAATGGTTATTATGATAACTTGTTGTCTTTTCTTGATCATGCTGTGGAACAGGAATTTCTAACATCTTCTGCACGACAAATCATAATCTCTGTGACACGACTAAAAGATTGTTGTCTTCTCCCAAGTGCAGGAGTGTCGAAGTAATAAATAACCCGGCAAGACCGGGGTCGAACCACAGGGAGGTTAATTGTACAAATTATAAATAACAATTATAAACAACAACAATAATAATAGTAATAACAATAATAACAACAATGACAATAACAATAATAATAATAATAATAATAATAATAATAATAATAATAATAATAGTAGTAGTAGTAGTAGTAGTAGTAGTACTAATAATAATAATAATAATAATAATAATAATAAAGAATGAGAAGAAGAAGATGATGATGATAACTTGGAGATGGAAAATTAATGTAAGGATTAAACAATAATAATAACAAATGTCAAGGTTAGAGGTTTCACTAATGGTATGTCAAACAAGTATAGTATAAACTCTTATTATTGAATTGGAAACCACACACAAAGGAGGTTCCAATCAGATTATATATTGTTAACATGATTACATTAGTCATCTTATTCAATTAATGCTAATACTTGTAAATCTCGTCAAGCATTCATGATTATAACTTATGTTAACAACAAATCAAGTTCCTTTCATAGCTCAGGTGTCGGTTATACCATACATTATGGGCTATGAAAGTGCCAAGCATTTGTTGTACCAAGTGTTATACAACATAAATCAAGATTAGTCATTTAACAAGCAAAGTATTAAAGAGTGAACAAGATAACAAATATAAAACATGTTAGTATCAAATATTAAAGTCCATATTAAGTTTACATTATACTTATTCTTACACCATTAGTGTAACCTTTTCACCTTGACATAATTAACTTAGCTAGACATAATGAAAGAAAGCAAAATAGATAAACAAAATAAGAACATAAAAGTTAACTAAGTAAAGGAAAGGAAATGAAAGGCATAAACTTAATATTAATGAAAGTAAAGCATAAACATTACAAAAAATACAAAGAGAGAAAGGAAGAGCATGATCTTGATCTGAACACCAAGATGCCTAAATGCATGGCAAATGCCTCCTTTTATAGGCCAAAATTGAGAACTATTGATTTGATGACTAATTGATAAGTGGGTGGCCAACTTTTGACTTGGTGACAATCCTTATCTTCTCTTGTCTGCCCAAAACGTCATTGATAACGTCAAAACTGGAGCCAGGTGCAAACATGAAAGTTGTAGCCAATTGTCTCAGCTTTCTTGTGTAAAAACTTCAGCTCATTTGGACTTCTAGAACTCCAGATATGGCCAAAATACCGAACAGTGCTCGGGCTGGAAGACAGATTCGGGCTTCTTTGTTGTTGCTACAATTTGGACTTGATAATGGACTTTTTAGATCTTGGGCTCCATATGAAAGTTGTAGGCCTATGTCTTACCTTTCCATCCATATAAATTGGACCTAAATCTGAGATCTGTAGCTCCAGATATGGCCCAATTACCGAACAGTGTTCCGGTTTGGATTGCACCGACATCTCTTCTCTAAGTTTGACCATCTCTTTATCCATGCAATTTAAGTTCTTCAAGTCATCAATCAATCCTTTCATTTATGTGATAGACCTGCATTAAAAATAGACATTTACCACAAATTATAGGTATCTTATATTATTAGATACATTATTATAAAACATATTTTAGTTAAGGAGTTATTGATACTTCAAGTGCAAAATGATGATATAAAACCATGATAAAAATGCACTTTTAAGTACTAATCACTCTGCTACTACTGCTGAACAATTGATTGACCAACTACAATCTTTCATTCCTGTGATTGATCCTTCCATGAGTCGCATAAATTGGTCATCTACGGGAAGCCGTAAAAAGCTTAGATTGGATTTGAGCCTTCATTTGTGAATTTTTGTGTCTTTTGGTTTTATTATTGTGTTTTGTTATTTCTTATTTTTGTTTCAGTGTGTTTCAGGTTTTATCAGTGTTCGTTATTTTAGGTGATATCTTCTATACTCTATCTTTCTACCTTAGAACATTGAGGACAATGTCTCGTTTTGGTTGGGGGGAGAGGGTTGTAGTTGATAAAAAAAAAATTGTTTTTCATTTCATAAAGCATGTGCATAATTGTTGTTACTAGGATGACAGAGTAAAGGAGTTCTTTTGTTAAAATGACTCTTGAGACGCATCTTAGTAACCATTCTTAACAAGGTCTATTATACTACTTCCTGAAATATTTAGATTTACAAACTCTCGCAATGTTATCACTTAATTCTGCTCGTATACTTATTTAACATGTATTCTTAAACCTTAATTTACACACACACACTTTAACATATGATTGTGGGTTGCATATTGGATTATTACATTATTTATGTTCTTTTGTTAAAGGTAACAACTAAGGGAAAGGGATTGTATATAATTAAGCAAAAAAAAAAAAACATGAAAAACAAGAAAAAAGAAAAAAGAAAAAAGAAAAAAAAGAAAAAAATGATGATAATAAAAAAGTAGATAAGTTTGGTTTCGTAGCCTCCCTAACCTAAGCAATTAAGCCCGAAGGGGTGTTTTAACACCTAATACCCTAAAGTCAACTGACTTGGGAGTTATTGGCCCAACGCTTGTTACATGGGTTGAGGAGAAAAGCTTAAGGGAATCAAACATTGCACTATCTACATATCAGTATCTGCGACCCGAGTTACTAAGCTCGTAGGGGTGTCTTAACACCTAATGCCCTAAGACCAACTAGTCTGGAGTCATTAGCTGAAAGCTCGTTACATGGGTTAAAGATGCATGATGTTTTTAAATTATATGTATATATATTTAGTGCTCGGGCTGGAGGACAAATTCGGGCTTCTTTATTGTTGCTACAATTTGAACTTGAAAATGGTCTTTTTAGATCTTGGGCTCTGATTAGTACTTAAAAGTGCATTTTTATCATGGTTTCATATCATCATTTTGCACTTGAAGTATCAATAACTCCTTAACCAAAACATGTTTTATAATAATATATCTAATAATGTAAGATACCTTTAATTTGTGGTAAATGTTCATTTTAAATGCAGGCCTATCACATAAATGAAAAGATTGATTGATGACTTTAAGAACTTAAATTGCAAGGATAAAGAGATGGTCAAACTTAGAAAAGAGATGTCAGTGCAATTCAAACCAGAACACTGTTCGGTAATTGGGTCATATCTGGAGCTACAGATCTCAGATTTAGGTCCAATTTATATGGATGAAAACGTAAGACATAGGCCTAAAACTTTCATATGGAGCCCAAGATCTAAAAAGGCCATTATCAAGTCCAAATTGTAGCAACAACAAAGAAGCCCGAATCTGTCTTCCAGCCCGAATCTGTCTTCCAGCCCGAGCACTGTTCGGTATTTTGGCCATATCTGGAGTTCTAGAAGTCCAAATGAGTTGAATTGTTTACACAACAAAGCTGAGACAATTGCCTACAACTTTCATGTTTACAACTGGCTCCAATTTTGACGTTATCAATGACGTTTTGGGCAGACAAGAGAAGATAAGGATTGTCACCAAGTCAAAAGTTGGCCACCCACTTATCAATTAGTCATCAAATCAATAGTTCCCAATTTTGGCCTATAAAAGGAGGCATTTGCCATGCATTTAGGCATCTTGGTTTCCAGATCAAGATCATGCTCTTCCTTTCTCTCTTTGTATTTTTTGTAATGCTTATGCTTTGCTTTTATTAATATCAAATTTATGCCTTTCATTTCCTTTTCTTTACTTAGTTAACTTTTATGTTCTTATTTTGTTTATCTATTTTGCTTTCTTTCATTATGTCTAGTAATTAATACTTAAAAGTGCATTTTTATCATGGTTTTATATCATCATTTTGCACTTGAAGTATCAATAACTCCTTAACTAAAATATATTTTATAATAATGTATCTAATAATATAAGATACCTATAATTTGTGGTAAATGTCTATTTTTAATGCAGGCCTATCACATAAATGAAAGGATTGATTGATGACTTGAAGAACTTAAATTGCATGGATAAAGAGATGGTCAAACTTAGAGAAGAGATGTCGGTGCAATCCAAACCGGAACACTGTTCGGTAATTGGGTCATATCTAGAGCTACAGATCTCAGATTTAGGTCCAATTTATATGGATGGAAAGGTAAGATATAGGCCTACAACTTTCATATGGAGCCCAAGATCTAAAAAGGCCATTATCAAGTCCAAATTGTAGCAACAACAAAGAAGCCTGAATCTGTCTTCCAGCCCGAGCACTGTTCGGTATTTTGGCCATATCTAGAGTTCTAGAAGTCCAAATGAGCTGAATGTTTTGCACAAGAAAGCTGAGACAATTGCGTACAACTTTCATGTTTACAACTGGCTCCAATTTTGACGTTATCAATGACTTTTTGGGCAGACAAGAGAAGATAAGGATTGTCACCATGTCAAAAGTTGACCACCCACTTATCAATTAGTCATCAAATCAATAGTTCCCAATTTTGGCCTATAAAAGGAGGCATTTGCCATGCATTTAGGCATCTTGGTTTCCAGATCAAGATCATGCTCTTCCTTTCTCTCTTTGTATTTTTTGTAATGTTTATGCTTTGCTTTCATTAATATTAAGTTTATGCCTTTCATTTCCTTTCTTTTACTTAGTTAACTTTTATGTTCTTATTTTGTTTATCTATTTTGCTTTCTTTCATTATGTCTAGCTAAGTTAGTTATGTCAAGGTGAAAAGGTTACACTAATGGTGTAAGAATAAGTATAATGTAAACTTAATATGGACTTTAATGTTTGATACTAACATGTTTTATATTTGTTATCTTGTTCACTCTTTAATACTTTGCTTGTTAAATGACTAATCTTGATTTATGTTGTATAACACTTGGTACAACAAATGCTTGGCACTTTCATAGCCCATAATGTATGGTATAACCGACACCTGAGCTATGAAAGGAACTTGATTTGTTGTTAACATAAGTTATAATCATGAATGCTTCACGAGATTTACAAGTATTAGCATTAATTGAATAAGATGACTAATGTAATCATGTTAACAATATATAATCTGATTGGAACCTCCTTTGTGTGTGGTTTCCAATTCAATAATAAGAGTTTATACTATACTTGTTTGATATACCATTAGTGGAACCTCTAACCTGGACATTTGTTATTATTATTGTTTAATCCTTACATTAATTTTGCATCTCCAAGTTCTCATCATCTTCTTCTTCTTCTCTTTCTTTATTATTATTATTATTATTATTATTATTATTATTATTAGTACTCCTACTACTACTACTCTACTACTACTATTATTATTATTATAGTTGTTGTTGTTGTTGTTATTGTTGTTGTTATTATTGCTATTATTGTTGCTTATAATTGTTGTCTATAATTTATACAATTAACCTCCCTGTGGTTCGACCCCGGTCTTGCCGGGTTATTTATTACTTCGACACTCCTGCACTTGGGAGAAGACATCAACCTTTTAATCGTGTCAAGTTTTTGGTGCCGTTGCCGGGGAGGTAAGTTTTGTATAAATTATAATAGTTATTTTATTTTCTCCTTTCACTTTTCTTGTATATAACTTTGTTTCTTTTCTCTTGTTTCTTCTTCTTTTATTTTCTTCTTCCTTTTATTCTATTCCTACACGTGCATGAGAGTGTGGTCACGTACATCAAGTAGTAGACTTTGTAGGGTATCCTCATCATTTTCAGAAAATATGGCCGATGAAGATAATCAATCACTTCATACTGAGAATAATGAGAATAACCGTGCTAGAACACTTAGAGACCACATGAATCCCACAAGAACAAGTGCACCATCATGCATAGTTTTTCCTCCCGATGCATCTCATTTTAATTTTAAACCAGGTATTATTCAACTTTTACCTTCTTTTCATGGTTTAGAATTGGAAAATCCATACTTGCATTTAAGGGAATTTGAGGAGGTGTGCAATACATATAATAACTTAAATTGTAGCATGAATACCATCAGATTAAAGCTTTTTTCTTTTTCATTAAAAGATAAAGCTAAAACATGGCTACAAAATTTAAGACCAGGATCCATTCGTGCTTGGGATGAAATGCAACAACAATTTTTAAAGAAGTTTTTCCCATCTCATAGAACAAACTCTTTCAAGAGACAAATCACCACTTTCACTCAAAAACCAGGAGAAACATTTTACAAATGTTGGGATAGGTATCGAGACTTGCTTAGTACTCGCCCTCATCATGGTTTTGAAACATGGAGATTGGTTTCACATTTCTATGAAGGGTTAACACCTAAAGATAGGCAAATGGTTGAATTGATGTGCAATGGAACTTTTGAAGATAAAGACCCTGATGAAGCAATGGAGTACTTAGACTTTTTAGCTGAAAATGCTCAAAATTGGGACACTGCGGGTACTTATGAGGCACCGAGTAAAACTCAACCTCATACATCTAGTGGAGGTATGTAAACCTTAGGGAAGATCATGACCTTCAAGCCAAGTTTGCATCTTTAGCTAGAAAAGTCGAGACACTAGAATTGAAAAAGAGTGGTCAATTAAAATCTGTTGAAAACATTGTGTGTCAAATCTGTGAAACAAATGAACACTCAACCAACGATTGTCCAACCTTGCCTTCTTTTAAGGAATGCCTCCATGAACAAGCCCATGCTTTAAACAATTTTCAAAGGGCCAACCACAACCCATACTCCCAAACATACAACCCTGGTTGGAGGAATCACCCAAATTTCAGTTAGAAGAGTGAGAACAACAATGCACAAACTTCACAACCACCATTTCAAGCACCCCACAATTTTCAAAATTCTCATGGATATGCACCTTCTTATGCTCCACCTCCTAGAAGAAATCTTGAGGAAACATTGCATGCATTCATTGAAAAGCAAGAGACAATCAATACTCAACTTGCTCAAAACATGATAGATTTTAAAGATACTCTTGCAAAATTAACATCTGCTCTTAGTTTCCATGAGAAAGGTAAGTTTCCATCTCAACCGCAACAAAATCCCAAGGGGCAATACAATGCAAATGCAAGTAGTTCCGGAAGCCAACACATGGATCAAGTCAAATCAGTCACTACTCTGCGCAGTGGTAAGGTTATTGAAAAACCCTCTCTTGAACCTTATGAGAAAGATGATGAGTCAATCTCTGAGGGTAAGGAAGGGGTTGAATCTGAAAATTGCAAAGAAACGATTGATTCACCGCCAGCACTTCCATTTCCTCAAGTCATGACCAAACAAAGGAAAGTTAATCACAACTCTGAAATTTTTGAAATTTTCAAACAGGTAAGGATCAATATAACTTTGCTGGATGCAATTAAACAGGTTCCTTCCTATGCTAAATTTTTGAAAGATCTCTGCACTGTGAAGAGGAAACTGAATGTGAAAAAGAAAGTCTTTCTAGCCGAACAAGTAAGTGCTATTCTTCAAAACAATAATGCTTTGAAATATAAAGACCCTGGTTGTCCTACAATTTCTTGCTTTATTGGAGAGCATAAAATTGAAAAAGCCTTACTTGATCTTGGTGCTAGTGTGAATTTACTTTCATATTCAGTTTTTCAGAGTCTCAATCTAGGTGAGTTAAAACCAACTTCTATATCTCTTTTACTTGCCGATAGATCTGTAAAAGTGCCTAGAGGAATAATTGAAGATGTGTTAGTACAAGTCGATAAATTCATTTATCCTGTGGATTTTATTGTCTTGGACACAGAACCTGTTGAAGTATGTAATTCATTTCCTGTTATTTTAGGACGTCCATTTCTTGCAACTTCTAACGCATTGATTAATTGTAGGAATGGACTGATGAAGCTATCATTTGGAAACATGACATTGGAGATGAATATTTTCAATATTTGCAAGCAACCTGGAGATGGTAATGATTTACAAGAAGTAGATCATATTGATGAATTAGTTTATGATCAACTTGAATCTACTTTAAGTAAAAATCAATTGGATGAAACTGAAGATTTGCAAATGGTTTATTCTGAGGAAGAAATCACGGATGAAACAAGCACCGAAAATGTTGATGCGAATCTTTTGTCAACAGTGACAACAGATTCGACATCTGACATCACACCAATGGATGATTACTTTCCTAACGAATCCTTACTTTCTCTTAGTCCAATGCCTTGGTATCATAAAAATATCAATTTTCTTGCTTTAGGATATTTGCCAGCTGATTGGAGCACCCAAGACAAAGAAAAGTTTTTCAACGAAGTGAAGAGCTTTTATTGTGATGACCCTAACTTATTCAAATATTGTCCTGACCAAATATTTCAAAGATTCATTCCCGAAAATGAGGTAAGTAGTGTCATTAAACTTTTTCATTTTGAAGCATGTGAAAGTTGTTTCTCATCAAAAAAGACAGCTGCAAAAATCTTTCAAAATGGATTTTATTGGCCCACTATGTTCAAGGACACGTATGCATTATGCAAAACTTGTGAAAATTGTCAAAAGATTGATACTGGTCAAAAAGTTTTGTTTTATAATTCTCAACTCTATGCATTCCCTAGAGAGCTAAGACCAAGATGGAGCAATCCTTATGGGGCCTGTGATATTGAGAATTCAATGAATGACAATAATTTTAAGGAAAATGGACATCGTTTGAAAGCTTACTTTGATAATTTTCTTAATGAAAACGAATCAATTGGTTTGAATGATTTTGTAGATAAAGGTTGATTATTTTTTCTCACATTGTTTTTGTGTTTCTTTTTGAGTGATTTTTTCTAGTTTCTCTCACCCCGGTCAAATGGCGGATAACGGTACTCCGTGACTTAAGTCGGTTCTTTCAGTTTCCCACAATTACTGATATCTGTGTATATATTTGTGCAATTCTTTGAATCTCTCTTCTAATTCTCATTTGAAAATGGACACTAATCTTGAAAAATTGAAAAAGTATTTTCCCGCTCTGCCTCAGAATGCGATTACAAAAATTTACCGTGCTAGATGTGCAAGATTGAGATTGTTAATGAATCATGGAATTCCTAAAGATATTCGCTGGTTGATTGAAGCAAAGGTCCGATTATCAGGTGAGTCCTCTAATTTCTTTATTTCACACATGCCTGGAACAGGTAAAAGCACTTTTGCAAAGAAACGTCGTGCAAAACGACTAGAAGTCTGTCATCGATGTGCTAGATGGACTTGTAATACACAATGTCGTTCTTTAGGAATGGTATCTATAAACCGTGAAGATAAAATACAATTCATTAAGGATGGCCTGAGTAAGGAGTCTTTAGATAATCTTCTATTGACTCTTGAGACGCATCCTAGTGGAGATGTGCATCGTGCAATTCATGATTTATGGCCACTATTTCATAAAGAACATGATCGACTTAGTCTTGGGAATCTGACTAAAAAAGACCCTTTTTTTTTTTTTTGGTAAGTTGACGTATATATTAAAGGAAAACGATACAAAGATTATAAGGGGCATACCCCAGATTTACAATGAGAACAGAAACGTAAAACAACAGATGGCTACATGCTAGCCACCGAACTGAAAACTCAAGACCTAACTTGATTCGTTAGGGAAACCAATACAACCAGCTAAATATCAAATGAAGAATCTATGTTATTAACCCTCCATGCTCGTTGGATTCTTTTATTTTCATCTGTTGGTAGAACGTTCCTCATCAAATCAAGCTTATCACGGATGATACATTCAATTTGATGAAAGACCAAATTCTGAGTTCGACTAAAAAAGACCCTATTTGCCAGTTTTTAAGAAAACTGGATGGGAAGCCTATCCCCGACCCATAGAGGGCGTTTAAGCCGTTCTTGGACGTAAAACCAAGGGAAAATGTGAGCCACAATCACAACTACCTGTACATACACATGCTTTTTTCAAAAGTAAATAAATAAATAAATAAAAAGAGAGAGAGAGATCTGGAGAGAGAGAGAGAGATCTGGAGAGAGAGAAAGATTAGAAATCAAACTGTCGGAGCTAGATCTACTCCGTCCACCGTTGGATCATCCTCATTTCTTACTATGTTGTTCATAACAGCCTTCTTGAAACATTGACCGAATGGATCTTCATTCCAATCAACGAGGTGGGAGATATTGATCTCGTAATATTTCTACTGTTCTGCATTTTTAGTTGCAGCAGAGTGAATTGGGTTTTGTTGAAGCTTGATCTTCTTTGTTCGTCGTTGGATCGTCACCATTTTTTAGTATGTTGTTCATCAGAATATACTCTATAGCTTGACCGCACGGATCATCATTCCAATCAATAAGCTCGAAGATACTGGCCTCGTAATTCTGTAATTCTCTTCTCCCTTCATGAACAAATCTGAATCTTGTTGTTTCTGAGATTACATTGTTGTTGTTTCTGAGCTTAGGTTACGTCTTAGACTCAGTTTCTCTTCTTTGAATTTGGTATCTCTAGTATTTGTATGCTGCCATAATGTCCTTATGTTCTGCTGTGGATTCTGTTCCAATGGTTACCTCTAACAATGAACAACACAATGAAGTCAAGTCTGGACATATATTAAGATTAGAGCTACAAGATATGTTGAACAGCCATGGGATGAGGATTTCTCAGTTTACTAATGTTAATCAAGCTGATTCTGAAGCTAGCATAGAGAAGAAACACTCTAATTCCCAAGCTTCTAATGTTGTTTCAGAAATGAATCATGTGTTGGGTTCTAAAGTTGATGAGTTGAAGGTAGGGTCTCAGCAACAAGACCAGCAAAATCATCGCCCCAAATTGAATTTTTTAAATGCTTTGAAGGGTTCTGATGTTGATAACAATGAGGGTACCAAGAACCTTGGTATTTCTCTAGTTCGTAATCTGCATTTTGCTCCCCCTGCTATGACTGATGGTCGTGTGACAGTAGCTCCTCCACTTGATGTGTTTGAGGATGGCTGCGAACTTTGGAAATCCACCCTAGTTGGTCATTTTGTGGGTCAGAAATTACCATATCCCATTGTTAATTCTATTGCCAAAAGAATCTGGGGCTCCTACGGTCTATCAGAAGTTTTATCTTCGGATAATGGTTTCTTCCTATTCACTTTTGATTCTGTTGATCATGCCACTAATGTGCTGGAAAGAGCCCCATGGCACATGGCAAGCAGACCTTTGGTGCTTAAACGTTGGCAACCGAACATGCAATTTTTGAAAGGTGATTTGGTCAAAGTTCCGGTATGGGTTAGGCTGTATAATGTTCCTCTTGAGTATTGGACTATTAAGGGGTTGAGTTGTGTAGCGAGTGCTATTGGGGTTCCTCTTCATGCTGATCAGACTACATTGTTGCATCAAAGGCTTAGCTACGCAAGAGTTTGTGTTGAGATTGATGCTACGAAGATGCTGGTTAAGGAATACGACCTTCGCTGTCCCAATGGATTATTCATAACAATTTCAGCTGATTACGAATGGATACCATCAAAGTGCAATAATTGTAATGTCTTTGGACACACGACAGCGATATGTGCTACTAATAACGGTGCAAATCTTACAATGGAGGCAGAGGGTAAGAGGAAACTAGGAGCTGCGAACTCTAAATCTGCGGATAAACAGCAGAATCAGTTTCAATGGCAGGTAGTTGCTAAACGAAATAAGGGTTCTGTGAGTGGTGAGAATGGCACTTTGGCATCTAAAGTGCGTAACTGTAATGAGAATGGTTGTTCGACATCTGGTACAAATATTTCTGATTGTAATATCAATGAGAAGGCTGCATCAGATGTGAGCAATGCTGATTGTTATGAAGATGAAAATCCTACATCTCCTCTTGTTTTGAAGAGTTCACAAGGAGACATGAAGCAGGAGCAGGGGGGTACAAGTACTGCTTCAGATCAAAGTTTAGCCATCTCCAATACATCTGATTGTGCGACGGTGAACCAGGTTCTTTTCGTTAATAGTCATGAGCTGAATGTAGATATTGACGCAATGGGAGGTGATACAGATGGGGAACGAACTGATAAGGAGTTGACGTCACCAATCCTGCCAAGCCCACAAACTCTGAATTTCACCGAAAGGGAAACTGTTAATCAGTTGGCTATTAAGGCTAGAGACTCTCTAGAGAAAAAGAAAAAGGGTTCGAAAAACTCTTCAAAGAAGAATAAGAAATCTGTCTCCTCGCCTCGGGGCACGTCGAGGTAATCTTTGTGTTGTTGTTTGTACTCCTCTCTATTTTCTTATGATTATTGGATGTTGGAATGTAAGAGGTTTGAATGATCCCATAAAGCATTCAGCATTGCGTCAGCTCATCCATCAAGAGAGGATGACTCTTTTCGGTTTGGTTGAAACTCGGGTTAGAGACGAGAATAAATATAATGTTTCTCAACTTCTTCTGCGTAATTGGTCCTTCTTGTATAATTATGATTTCTCTTGTCGTGGTCGTATTTGGGTTTGTTGGAATGCTGATGTGGTGAAGGTTGATGTCCTCGGAATGTCAGACCAGGCTATTCATGTTTCTGTCACTATATTAGCTACCAATATTTGTTTCAATGCTTCAATTATATACGGAGACAATAACGGTTCCTTACGTGAGGCATTATGGTCTGATATAGTGAGTCGTAGTGATGGATGGGAGTCCAGCCCATGGATTCTTATGGGCGACTTTAATGCTATCCGCTACCAATCAGACAGGTTAGGAGGGTCTACTTCGTGGGCTGGTCATATGGACAGATTGGAAACATGTATTCAAGAAGCGAAAGTGGATGATCTTCGATATTCAGGCCTGCATTATACTTGGTCGAACCAATGTCCTGAGAATCTGATTATGCGGAAACTAGATAGAGTGCTTGTCAATGAGAAATGGAATCTGAACTTCCCCTTTTCAGAAGCGAGATTTTTGCCATCGGGTATGTCAGACCATTCTCCTATGGTGGTAAAGGTTACTGGTGATTATCAGAATATAAAGAAACCATTCAGATTCTTTGATATGTGGATGGACCATGACGAGTTCATGCCCTTGGTGAGGAAAGTATGGGAACACAATTCAGGGGGTTGTCCAATGTATCAGCTGTGTTGCAAGCTAAGAAAACTAAAACGGGAATTGAAACTTTTCAATATGACTCACTTCTCCAACATTTCAGATAGAGTCCAAGATGCGAAAGATGAAATGGATAAGGCTCAACAGGCTCTCCATACAGCACATGGGAGTCCAACTTTGTGCATGCGAGAAAGGGATGCTGTACGTAACTACGCTTCTATCGTCAAGGCCGAAGAGAGTTTTTTCAAACAAAAGTCAAGGATACAGTGGCTTAGCTTGGGGGATCAGAATACTGGCTACTTTCACAAATCAGTAAATGGAAGACAGCATAGAAATAAACTTCTTTCACTTACAAAGGAGGATGGAGAGGTTGTCGAAGGATATGAGGCAGTTAAATCAGAAGTCATTGCGTACTTCCAGCGTGTGTTAAGAGTGGAACAGATGCCTAGGGTTCTGAATGAGGAAGAGATGGAATCGGCAATTAACTTGAAACTGTCTTCAACGCAACAACATGTAGTAGCACAAGATGTAACAAGGGAGGAGATTAAGCATGCTATGTTTAGTTTGAAGAACAACAAAGCCCCTGGTCCGGATGGATTTAACGCAGGTTTCTTCAAAAGAATGTGGCACATAGTTGGGGAGGATGTAATCAATGCTGTTAGCTCCTTCTTTCAGACTCGGAGAATGCTTAAAGAAATGAATGCTACATCAATTTCCCTTATTCCTAAAGTTGCCAATCCTACGAGGTTGACAGATTTTCGTCCTATATCTTGCTGCAATACCGTGTACAAATGCATCGCTAAGATTCTAGCTGGGAGAATCACAGCTGTTTTGCCATCCTTAGTAGGTCCGTATCAGACTGCTTTTATCTCTGGACGGAGAATCAGCGACAACATTCTTTTGTCTCAGGAACTAATGAAAGGCTATCATAAATCTACGGGACCTGCCCGTTGTGCTATGAAAGTAGATCTGATGAAGGCTTATGACTCGGTTCGGTGGGATTTCGTTGACGCTATGTTAAGAAAAATGGGATTCCCTAGAACAGTCATTGATTGGATTATGGTTTGTGTTACATCATGTCAATTCTCTATCAACGTCAATGGTGAGCTTGCAGGTTATTTTCAAGGGGGGAGAGGGCTTCGACAAGGGGATCCACTTTCTCCATATTTGTTTGTCCTATGTATGGAAATCCTTTCGGGGCTATTCTGCAAGATGAGTGCCAACCAAAACTTCAAGTTCCACTGGAGATGCAAGAAGGACAACATTTCTCATCTTTGTTTTGCTGACGACTTGATGATTTTTAGCAAAGGAGATGTAAACTCAATTCGTATGATCAAAACTGTGCTCACAAAGTTTCAAGATCTATCAGGTCTGTATCCAAATCCAAATAAAAGTGACATCTTCTTAAGCGGTGTGTTAAATGTTGAGAGGGAAGAGATTATTCATGTTCTTGGGTTTGCAGAGGGGGAGCTCCCTATGAAATATTTGGGAGTGCCTCTTATCTCGTCCAGACTAAAGGCTGTTTATTGTAAGGGTCTCGTGGATCGAATCACCTCTAAAGTTCGACATTGGACTTGTAGAACACTCTCGTATGCAGGACGAGTACAACTGATTAATTCAGTTTTATTTTCCATCCAGGTCTATTGGGCATCTCTCTTCCTCTTACCTGGGCAAGTCATAAAAAGTGTGGAGCAAATTATGAGATCCTTTCTTTGGTCAGGTTCAGATATGAGAACTACTGGGGCTAAAGTGGCTTGGGATCAGGTATGTCTTCCAAAAAAGGAGGGGGGGCTAGGAATAAAGAGGATAACAGAATGGAACAAGATTGCTTTGTTGAAACACATTTGGAACCTGTGCAATGACTCAGATGGCTCAATCTGGTCTACTTGGATCAGATGTAATCTGTTGCGAGGTAGGAATTTCTGGACAATCAAGACGCCACAGAATTGCTCTTGGGCATGGAGAAAGATTCTAAAGCTCAGATCCTTAGCATGGCCGAAGATGAAGTACATCATAGGGGATGGCAGGACAACTTCTCTATGGTTTGACAATTGGCATCCTCACAGCCCGCTCGCAGATTCTTACGGCGACAGATTCATCTATGATTCAGGTATGGAAAAGAACGCGAAGGTGAATATGCTGATTCATAACTCAGAATGGAAAATTCCTACCACTCACGCTATTGGATGGCACCCCATTGTAGAAGCTATTCCTTCCAATTCTAATCCTGTGATAGGGCAAAATGATGAGATTGTTTGGCTGGATTCACCAAATCACAGATTCTCGATCAAAAGAGCTTGGGAACAACTAAGATTTCATCATACGATGGTCGAATGGCATGACATTGTGTGGTTCAAGAATGCTGTTCCAAGACATTCGTTTCTTCTATGGGTGGCTGTCCAACAGAAACTCACAACTCAAGATAGACTTCATCGGTTTGGTATACATGGTCCCAATAGATGCTCACTCTGTCTCCGCAACTACGAAGATCACAACCACTTGTTCTTTGAATGCTCCTATACTAAAGCGATCTGGTGGGATGTTTGTGACAGATGCAACATTCCAAGAATGACAAAAGGATGGGATGAATGGATTCGATGGGCCACTATCACTTGGCATGGCAAAAGTTTTGTCAATTTTTCTCGTAAACTCAGTTTTGCAGCTACAGTGTATCATATCTGGCAAGAAAGGAATGCAAGGACCTTTGCTGGAATATCTAGAACTCAGAATTTGGTCTTTCATCAAATTGAATGTATCATCCGTGATAAGCTTGATTTGATGAGGAACGTTCTACCAACAGATGAAAATAAAAGAATCCAACGAGCATGGAGGGTTAATAACATAGATTCTTCATTTGATATTTAGCTGGTTGTATTGGTTTCCCTAACGAATCAAGTTAGGTCTTGAGTTTTCAGTTCGGTGGCTAGCATGTAGCCATCTGTTGTTTTACGTTTCTGTTCTCATTGTAAATCTGGGGTATGCCCCTTATAATCTTTGTATCGTTTTCCTTTAATATATACGTCAACTTACCAAAAAAAAAAACAACTAAGGGAAAGAGATTGTATATAATAAAAAAAAACAAAAAAAAAAAATGATGATAATAAAAATGTAGATAAGTTTGGTTTCGTAGCCTCCCTAACCTAAGCAATTAAGCCCGAAGGGGTGTTTTAACACCTAATACCCTAAAGTCAACTGACTTGGGAGCTATTAGCTCAACGCTTGTTACATGGGTTGAGGAGAAAAGCTTAAGGGAATCAAACATTGCACTATCTACATATCAGTATCTGCGACCCGAGTTACTAAGCTCGTAGGGGTGTCTTAACACCTAATGCCCTAAGACCAACTGCTCTGGGAGTCATTAGCTGAAAGCTCGTTACATGGGTTAAAGATGCATGATGTTTTTAAATTATATGTATATAGATTTAAAAAAAAAAAGAAGAAACGAAAAAAAAAAGACAAAAATAGTAATCCCAACCCAAGGAAGTTAACCTTAAACATTAGAATAAAAATTTTGTTTTCTTCCAAGAAAAGCCCCATAATTATGTGTTGATACATTGAGCACAAAAGAAAGGTTTATTAATATCTTGTTAAGAGGTATTGAGCAGATATATAAATTTAATGAGAGTTTGTTTATCTGGATAGATTAATGGAAGTTAAATGATGAATACCTTGCTTTGTGAAATTTGCAAATTGTTTTCACGTTTTGATTACTAGGGACTAGTAATAAGCTGGTTGAGGGGTGTGATTAGTACTTAAAAGTGCATTTTTATCATGGTTTTACATCATCATTTTGCACTTGAAGTATCAATAACTCCTTAACTAAAATATGTTTTATAATAATGTATCTAATAATATAAGATACCTATAATTTGTGGTAAATGTCTATTTTTAATGCAGGCCTATCAAATAAATGAAAGGATTGATTGATGACTTGAAGAACTTAAATTGCAAGGATAAAGAGATGGTCAAACTTAGAGAAGAGATGTCGGTGCAATCCAAACCAGAACACTGTTCGGTAATTGGGTCATATCTAGAGCTACAGATCTCAGATTTAGGTCCAATTTATATGGATGGAAAGGTAAGACATAGGCCTACAACTGTCATATGGAGCCCAAGATCTAAAAAGGCCATTATCAAGTCCAAATTGTAGCAACAACAAAGAAGCCTGAATCTGTCTTCCAGCCCGAGCACTGTTCGGTATTTTGGCCATATCTGGAGTTCAAGAAGTCCAAATAAGCTGAAGTTTTTACACAAGAAAGCTGAGACAATTTCCTACAACTTTCATGTTTACAACTGTCAAAAGTTGGCCACCCACTTATCAATTAGTCATCAAATCAATAGTTCCCAATTTTGGCCTATAAAAGGAGGCATTTGCCATGCATTTAGGCATCATGGTGTTCAGATCAAGATCATACTCTTCCTTTCTCTCTTTGTATTCTTTGTAATGTTTATGCTTTGCTTTCATTAATATTAAGTTTATGCTTTTCATTTCCTTTCCTTTACTTAGTTAGCTTTTATGTTCTTATTTTGTTTATCTATTTTTCTTTCTTTCATTATGTCTAGCTAAGTTAATTATGTCAAGGTGAAAAGGTTACACTAATGGTGTGAGAATATAAGTATAATGTAAACTTAATATGGACTTTAATGTTTGATACTAACATGTTTTATATTTGTTATCTTGTTCACTCTTTAATACTTTGCTTGTTAAATGACTAATCTTGATTTATGTTGTATAACACTTGGTACAACAAATGCTTGGCACTTTCATAGCCCATAATGTATGGTATAACCGACACCTGAGCTATGAAAGGAACTTGATTTGTTGTTAACATAAGTTGTAATCATGAATGCTTCACGAGATTTACAAGTATTAGCATTAATTGAATAAGATGACTAATGTAATCATGTTAACAATATATAATCTGATTGGAACCTCCTTTGTGTGTGGTTTCCAATTGAATAATAAGAGTTTATATTATACTTGTTTGATATACCATTAGTGGAACCTCTAACCTTGACATTTGTTATTATTATTGTTTAATCCTTACATTAATTTTCCATCTCCAAGTTCTCATCATCTTCTTCTTCTTCTCTTTCTTTATTATTATTATTATTATTATTATTATTATTATTATTATTATTATTATTATTATTATTAGTACTACTACTACTACTACTACTACTACTACTACTACTATTATTATTATTATAGTTGTTGTTGTTGTTGTTGTTGTTGTTGTTATTGCTATTATTGTTGCTTATAATTGTTGTCTATAATTTATACAATTAACCTCCTTGTGGTTCGACCCCGGTCTTGCCGGGTTATTTATTACTTCGACACTCCTGCACTTGGGAGAAGACATCAACCTTTTAGTCGTGTCAGTAAGTTTTGTGTAAATTATAATAGTTATTTTATTTTCTCCTTTCACTTTTTTTGTAAATAACTTTGTTTCTTTTCTCGTGTTTCTTCTTCTTTTATTTTCTTCTTCCTTTTATTTTATTCCTATACGTGCATGAGAGTGTGGTCACGTACATCAAGTGGTAGACTTTGTAGGATATCCTCATCATTTTCAGAAAATATGGCCGAAGAAGATAATCAATCACTTCATAATGAAAATAATGAGAATAACCGTGCTAGAACACTTAGAGACCACATGAATCCCACAAGAACAAGCGCACCATCATGCATAGTTTTTCCTCCTGATGCATCTCATTTTAATTTTAAGCCAGGCATTATTCAACTTTTACCTTCATTTCATGGCTTGGAATTGGAAAATCCATACTTGCATTTAAGGGAATTTGAGGAGGTGTGCAACACATATAATAATTTAAATTGTAGCATGAACACCATCAGATTAAAGCTTTTTCCTTTTTCATTAAAAGATAAAGCTAAAACATGGCTACAAAATTTGAGACTAGGATCCATTCGTGCTTGGAATGAAATGCAACAACAATTTTTAAAGAAGTTTTTCCCATCTCATAGAACAAACTCTTTCAAGAGACAAATCACCACTTTCACTCAAAAACCAGGAGAAACATTTTACAAATGTTGGGATAGGTATCGAGACTTGCTTAGTACTTGCCCTCATCATGGTTTTGAAACATGGAGATTGGTTTCACATTTCTATGAAGGGTTAACACCTAAAGATAGGCAAATGGTTGAATTGATGTGCAATGGAACTTTTGAAGATAAAGACCCTGATGAAGCAATGGAGTACTTAGACTTGTTAGTTGAAAATGCTCAAAATTGGGACACCGCAGGTACTTATGAGGCACCGAGTAAAACTCAACCTCATACATCTAGTGGAGGTATGTACAACCTTAGGGAAGATCATGACCTTCAAGCCAAGTTTGCATCTTTAGCTAGAAAAGTCGAGGCACTAGAATTGAAAAAGAGTGGTCAATTAAAATCTATTGAAAACATTGTGTGTCAAATCTGTGAAACAAATGAACACTCAACCAACGATTGTCCAACCTTGCCTTCTTTTAAAGAATGTCTCCATGAACAAGCTCATGTTTAAACAGTTTTCAAAGGGCCAACCACAACCCATACTCCCAAACATACAACCCTGGTTGGAGGAATCACCCAAATTTCAGTTGGAAGAGTGACAACAAACAATGCACAAACTTCACAACCACCATTTGAAGCACATCATAATTTCCAAAATTCTCATGGATATGCACCTTTTTATGCTCCACCTTCTACAAGAAATTTTGAGGAAACTTTGTATGCATTCATTGAAAAGCAAGAGATAATCAACACTCAACTAGCTCAAAGCATAACAGATTTTAAAGATACTCTTGCAAAATTCACATCTGCTCTCAATTTTCAAGAGCAAGGTAAGTTTTCATCTCAACCACAGCAAAATCTCAAGGAGCAATACAATGCAAATACAAGTAGTTATGGAAGTCAACACATGGATCAAGTCAAATCAGTCATCACTTTTTGTAGTGGTAAGGTTATTCAAAAACCAATTCTTGAACCTTGTGAGAAAGATGATGAGTCAATCTCTAAGGGTAAGGAAGGGGTTGAATCTAAAAATTACAAAGAAACGACTGATTCTTTTTTTTTTGGTAAGTTGACGTATATATTAAAGGAAAACGATACAAAGATTATAAGGGGCATACCCCAGATTTACAATGAGAACAGAAACGTAAAACAACAGATGGCTACATGCTAGCCACCGAACTGAAAACTCAAGACCTAACTTGATTCGTTAGGGAAACCAATACAACCAGCTAAATATCAAATGAAGAGTCTATGTTATTAACCCTCCATGCTCGTTGGATTCTTTTATTTTCATCTGTTGGTAGAACGTTCCTCATCAAATCAAGCTTATCACGGATGATACATTCAATTTGATGAAAGACCAAATTCTGAGTTCTAGATATTCCAGCAAAGGTCCTTGCATTCCTTTCTTGCCAGATATGATACACTGTAGCTGCAAAACTGAGTTTACGAGAAAAATTGACAAAACTTTTGCCATGCCAAGTGATAGTGGCCCATCGAATCCATTCATCCCATCCTTTTGTCATTCTTGGAATGTTGCATCTGTCACAAACATCCCACCAGATCGCTTTAGTATAGGAGCATTCAAAGAACAAGTGGTTGTGATCTTCGTAGTTGCGGAGACAAAGTGAGCATCTATTGGGACCATGTATACCAAATCGATGAAGTCTATCTTGAGTTGTGAGTTTCTGTTGGACAGCCACCCATAGAAGAAACGAATGTCTTGGAACAGCATTCTTGAACCACACAATGTCATGCCATTCGACCATCGTATGATGAAATCTTAGTTGTTCCCAAGCTACTTTGATCGAGAATCTGTGATTTGGTGAATCCAGCCAAACAATCTCATCATTTTGCCCTATCATAGGATTAGAATTGGAAGGAATAGCTTCTACAATGGGGTGCCATCCAATAGCGTGAGTGGTAGGAATTTTCCATTCTGAGTTATGAATCAGCATATTCACCTTCGCGTTCTTTTCCATACCTGAATCATAGATGAATCTGTCGCCGTAAGAATCTGCGAGCGGGCTGTGAGGATGCCAATTGTCAAACCATAGAGAAGTTGTCCTGCCATCCCCTATGATGTACTTCATCTTCGGCCATACTAAGGATCTGAGCTTTAGAATCTTTCTCCATGCCCAAGAGCAATTCTGTGGCGTCTTGATTGTCCAGAAATTCCTACCTCGCAACAGATTACATCTGATCCAAGTAGACCAGATTGAGCCATCTGAGTCATTGCACAGGTTCCAAATGTGTTTCAACAAAGCAATCTTGTTCCATTCTGTTATCCTCTTTATTCCTAGCCCCCCCTCCTTTTTTGGAAGACATACCTGATCCCAAGCCACTTTAGCCCCAGTAGTTCTCATATCTGAACCTGACCAAAGAAAGGATCTCATAATTTGCTCCACACTTTTTATGACTTGCCCAGGTAAGAGGAAGAGAGATGCCCAATAGACCTGGATGGAAAATAAAACTGAATTAATCAGTTGTACTCCATTTTCTCATGCCATGATCAATCAGGAAGAAATCGAGGATGAAAAAGGCACCAAAAAGGTTGATGCGGATCTTTTATTAAAAGTGACAATAGATTCGACACTCGACATCACACCAATCGATGATTACTTTCCTGATAAATCTCTACTTTCTTTTAGTTCAATGCCTTGGTTTGCTAAAAATATCAATTTTCTTGCTTCAAGATTTTTCCCAACTCACTGGAGTATTGAAGACAAAAGAAAATTTTTGAGCAACGAGCAAAATTTTTGTTGGGATGACCCTTACTTATTCAATTATTGTCCTGATCAAATATTTCAAAAATGCATTTTCGACAATGAGGTAAGTAATTTCATTAAAGTTTTTCACTCTAAGGCATGTGGGGATCATTTCTCGTCAAAAAAGAGGATTGTAGAAATCTTACAAAGCGGATTTTCCTGGCCCACCATATTCAAGGAGTCACATGCATTTTGCAAAAACTATGAAAATTATCAAAAGGTGGGATTTATTTCAAAACACAGAGAGTCTTTAGATAATCTTCTATTGACTCTTAAGTCTCATCATAGTCAAGATAAGCATCGTGCAATTCATAACTTAGGAACCCATTTTCATAAAGAACATGCTTGGCATAGTCTTGGGAATCTGACTAAAAAAGACCCTGTTTGCCAGTTTTTAAGAAAACTGGATGGGAAGCCTATCCCCGACCCACAGAGGGCGTTTAAGCCGTTCTTGGACGTAAAACCAAGGGAAGATGTGAGCCACAATCACAACTGCGATTTGAGTCTTAGCTTGTAAAAATTTGTGTCTTTTGATTTTATAAATAGCATAATATTAGTTTTTGTTGTTTCTTATTTTTGTCTTAGTGTGTTTCAGGTTTTGTCAGTGTTCGTTATTTCATGTGATATCTTCTATACTCTATCTTTCTACCTTAGAACATTGAGGACAATGTCTCGTTTTGGTTGGGGGGTGAGGGTAGTAGTTGATAAAAAAAAACATTATTTTTCATTTCATAAAACATGTGCATAATTGTTGTTACTAGGATGGTAGAGTAAAGGAGTTCTTTTGTTAAAGTGACTCTTGAGACGCATCTTAGTAACCATTCTTAACAAGGTCTATTATAATACTTCCTGAAATAATCAGGTTTACAAACTCTCGTATTGTTACCACTTAATTCTGCTCATATACTTATTTAACATGTATTCTTAAACCTTAATTTACACACACACACTTTAACATATGATTGTGGGTTGCATATTGGATTATTACATTATTTATGTTCTTTTGTTAAAGGTAACAACTAAGGGAAAGGGATTGTATATAATTAAAAAAAGAAAAACATGAAAAAAAAAATGATGATAATAAAAATGTAGATAAGTTTGGTTTCGTAGCCTCCCTAACTTAAGCAATTAAGCCCGAAGGGGTGTTTTAACACCTAATACCCTAAAGTCAACTGACTTGGGAGCTATTGGCCCAACGCTTGTTATATAGGTTGAGGAGAAAAGCTTAAGGGAATCAAACATTGCACTATCTATATATCAGTATCTGCGACCCGAGTTACTAAGCTTGTAGGGGTGTCTTAACACCTAATGCCCTAAGACCAACTGGTCTGGGAGTCATTAGCTGAAAGCTCATTACATGAGTTAAAGATGCATGATGTTTTTAAATTATATGTATATAGA
The DNA here is from genome assembly GCA_026413675.1 of Populus pruinosa. Taxonomy (NCBI): domain Eukaryota; kingdom Viridiplantae; phylum Streptophyta; class Magnoliopsida; order Malpighiales; family Salicaceae; genus Populus; species Populus pruinosa. The sequence goes on from CM048606.1 coordinate 8,410,797, forward strand.
TTTTTTATAAAAAAAAAAGAAAAAAAAGAAGAAAAAAAGACAAAAATAGTAATCTCAACCCAAGGAAGTTAACCTTAAACATCAGAACAAAAATTTTGTTTTCTTCCAAGAAAAGCCCCATAATTATGTGTTGATATATTGAGCACAAAAGAAAGGTTTATTAATATCTTGTTAAGAGGTATTGAGCAGATACATAAATTTAATGAGAGTTTGTGTATCTGGATAGATTAATGGAAGTTAAATGATGAATACCTTGCTTTGTGAAATTTGCAAATTGTTGTAACACTTTGATTACTAGGGACTAGTAATAAGCTGGTTGAGGGGTGTGATTAATACTTAAAAGTGCATTTTTATCATGGTTTTATATCATCATTTTGCACTTGAAGTATCAATAACTCCTTAACTAAAATATGTTTTATAATAATGTATCTAATAATATAAGATACCTATAATTTGTGGTAAATGTCTATTTTTAATGCAGGTCTATCACATAAATGAAAGGATTGATTGATGACTTGAAGAACTTAAATTGCATGGATAAAGAGATGGTCAAACTTAGAGAAGAGATGTCGGTGCAATCCAAACCAGAACACTGTTCGGTAATTGGGTCATATCTAGAGCTACAGATCTCAGATTTAGGTCCAATTTATATGGATGGAAAGGTAAGATATAGGGCTACAACTTTCATATGGAGCCCAAGATCTAAAAAGGCCATTATCAAGTCCAAATTGTAGCAACAACAAAGAAGCCCGAATCTGTCTTCCAGCCCGAGCACTGTTCGGTATTTTGGCCATATCTGGAGTTCTAGAAGTCCAAATGAGCTGAATTGTTTACACAAGAAAGCTGAGACAATTGCCTACAACTTTCATGTTTACAACTGGCTCCAATTTTGATGTTATCAATGACTTTTTGGGTAGACAAGAGAAGATAAGGATTGTCACCAAGTCAAAAGTTGGCCACCCACTTATCAATTAGTCATCAAATCAATAGTTCCCAATTTTGGCCTATAAAAGGAGGCATTTGCCATGCATTTAGGCATCTTGGTTTCCAAATCAAGATCATGCTCTTCCTTTCTCTCTTTGTATTTTTTGTAATGTTTATGCTTTGCTTTCATTAATATTAAGTTTATGCCTTTCATTTCCTTTCTTTTACTTAGTTAACTTTTATGTTCTTATTTTGTTTATCTATTTTGCTTTCTTTCATTATGTCTAGCTAAGTTAGTTATGTCAAGGTGAAAAGATTACACTAATGGTGTAAGAATAAGTATAATATAAACTTAATATGGACTTTAATGTTTGATACTAACATGTTTTATATTTGTTATCTTGTTCACTCTTTAATACTTTGCTTGTTAAATGACTAATCTTGATTTATGTTGTATAACACTTGGTACAACAAATGCTTGGCACTTTCATAGCCCATAATGTATGGTATAACCGACACCTGAGCTATGAAAGGAACTTGATTTGTTGTTAACATAAGTTGTAATCATGAATGCTTCACGAGATTTACAAGTATTAGCATTAATTGAATAAGATGACTAATGTAATCATGTTAACAATATATAATCTGATTGGAACCTCCTTTGTGTTTGGTTTCCAATTCAATAATAAGAGTTTATACTATACTTGTTTGATATACCATTAGTGGAACCTCTAACCTTGACATTTGTTATTATTATTGTTTAATCCTTACATTAATTTTCCATCTCCAAGTTCTCATCATCTTCTTCTTCTTCTCTTTCTTTATTATTATTATTATTATTATTATTATTATTATTAGTACTACTACTACTACTACTACTACTACTACTACTACTACTACTATTATTATTATTATTATTATTACTATTGTTGTTGTTGTTGTTATTGTTGTTTTATAATTGTTGTTTATAATTTGTACAATTAACCTCCCTGTGGTTCGACCCTGGTCTTGCCGGGTTATTTATTACTTCGACACTCCTGCACTTGGGAGAAGACATCAATCTTTTCGTCGTGTCATCTAGCTAAGTTAATTATGTCAAGGTGAAAAGGTTACACTAATGGTGTAAGAATAAGTATAATGTAAACTTAATATGGACTTTAATGTTTGATACTAACATGTTTTATATTTGTTATCTTGTTCACTCTTTAATACTTTGCTTGTTAAATGACTAATCTTGATTTATGTTGTATAACACTTGGTACAACAAATGCTTGGCACTTTCATAGCCCATAATGTATGGTATAACCGACACCTGAGCTATGAAAGGAACTTGATTTGTTGTTAACATAAGTTATAATCATGAATGCTTGACGAGATTTACAAGTATTAGCATTAATTGAATAAGATGACTAATGTAATCATGTTAACAATATATAATCTGATTGGAACCTCCTTTGTGTGTGGTTTCCAATTCAATAATAAGAGTTTATACTATACTTGTTTGATATACCATTAGTGGAACCTCTAACCTTGACATTTGTTATTATTATTGTTTAATCCTTACATTAATTTTCCATCTCCAAGTTCTCATCATCATCTTCTTCTTCTCTTTCTTTATTATTATTATTATTATTATTATTATTATTATTATTACTACTACTACTACTACTACTACTACTACTACTACTACTACTATTATTATTATTATTATTATTATTATTATTATTATTATAGTTATTATTGTTATTGTCATTGTTGTTATTATTGTCATTGTTGTTGTTGTTGTTGTTGTTGTTGTTATTGTTGTTGTACTATTGTCGTTTATAATTTGTACAATTAACCTCCCTGTGGTTCGACCCCGGTCTTGCCGGGTTATTTATTACTTCGACACTCCTGCACTTGGAAGAAGACATCAATCTTTTCGTCGTGTCAGGTTCCATATGAAAGTTGTAGGCCTATGTCTTACCTTTCCATCTATAAAAAGTAGACCTAAATCTGAGATCTATAGCTCTAGATATGACTCAATTACCGAACAGTATTCCAGTTTGGATTGCACCGACATCTTTTTTCTAATTTTGGTCATCTCTTTGCCCTTGCAATTTAAATTCTTAAAGTCATCAATCAATCCTTTCATTTATGTGATAGACTTGTATTTAAAATGAATATTTACCACAAATTAAAGGTATCTTATATTATTAGATATATTATTATAAAACATGTTTTAGTTAAGGAGTTATTGATATTTCAAGTGCAAAATGATGATATAAAATCATGATAAAAATACGCTTTTAAGTACTAATTAGTAATGTAATTGGAAACTATTTTGTGTGTGGTTTCCAATTAAATAATAAAATTTTATACTATACTTGTTTAACATACCATTAGTGGATCCTCTAACCTTGATATTTGTTATTATCATTGTTTAATCCTTACGTTAATCTTTCATCTCAAAGTTCTCTTCTTCTTCCTCTTTTTCTACTACTACTACCACTACTACTACCACCACTACTACTACTACTATTCTTGTTGTTGTTGTTGTCATATTGATATTATTTATAATTTATACAATTAACCTTCTTGTGGTTCAACTTCAATCTTGTCGGGTTATTTAATACTTCGACACTCCTCAACTTAAGAGAAGACATTAATCTTTTGGTCGTGTCACCTACGCATGGGTCTGCCTTTATAGACTCGTATGACTAGGCCTTTATTTTTTTATGCAATTGGGGCAAATCATTTTTTTTAAAAAAAAAACAAATGATATGTTGCTTGCCAAGACAAACGACATGTTGTCTGCTTTGTCTAGATTGTGACTACTATGGTGTTAGGAAAATTAAGGCTCAAGTTTTTTTGATACCAAAACCTATTTTCAACTCATTTTGACCTAAAATATCATAACAATCGTGAGTGACCTATCTATGGTCTAGAAAAACCCAAAAAATTACCTAAAAAACCTGAAAATAAAAAATCAACCTGAGCTCAAATATATATTTTTACAAAATTTAAAGGTTAAAAACACGTAAAATAAACTCCACTCATTAAACGAAACCATTAGGCACAAATATCATTAATTTTATAATTTAAATCAATATCAATAATATTTTTCTTTCACTACTACTTGAATTTGACGACTTCTTTTTCCTCTCTCAACCAAGGATTAAAAAATAATAAACATAAAATTTTATACTAAAATTAAATTAAAAAATATTATGATTTAAAATTATATAATTTATATGATCTTTAAAATTCAAGAATTAAAGTGCATTAACGAAAACTTATATCACGTCATATATATTTGAAATATTTTTTATTTCAATTTATTTTTTTACTTATAAAAAATTAAAATCAATTAGGTTTGAATTAAAATTAAATCACTAAAAAAAATTGAAAACAAAAAAAAAGCGTAACCCATCCTAAATAATATGTAGAATAAACAATGAATTTTTGTATAATTAAAAAACTTTCGCATTTTAAAATTACACGTAATATGGATAATCAAGTCTAGTGACATCCAGTCAAATAAACAAGGGTGCCACAAATCCTCAAGTGTCAATCTTCGATTTGCTATAAAAATAAGGGTAGAAAGGTAACTTTAAAATCACACGCGATATTTATTATTAATAAACATAAAATTGCCGAAAAAGTAAAAACAAAAGAAGCAGAGGGGAAAAAAACGTACGGCAATGGCGAACCTTCTTCCTTCTAGATTCCTTTCCTTCTCCAATCCAATCCAGGGGAAGCCCTCCTCACACACACTCTCACATGATATTCTTCAATTTCTTTCCTCTTCCTCTATATAAAACAAACACATATTTATCATTATGCATACACATTCATTGAATTTGAAGATTTTATTTTTGTTTGATCTTCAGATCTATGTAAAGAAGAGATTGCTTTTGAGTTTGGTTGAGAAGACACTGGAGGCAGCGGTTCATCGATCTTTTCCTGAAGACTTTTTTGTTTTACACGAAAAACACGAACCGATCGATAAACCTCTGCATCCAGTGCTTCCCTTACTCCACTTTTTTTTTTCTTTTAATTTTTTTCTCTTTCTAAACAAAACAAAACAGTTTGTTTTAGAAAATTGTATTGTTTGCTAGCATCGTAAAATCATAATTATATATATATATATATAATTTAGATTTGTGAGAGGCTGGTTAGTTACAGGGAAAGCAAATGCAACAAAGCCTTATCGTTTTCCAGTCGCGGCCTTGACCCGCAGACGGTATTTTTTATTTCTTCCATCGTTAATTTAATTATCTTGCTTACACTGCGACTTGATTTGATTTTGATGTCGACTTTGCTGTTGCGCTCTTTACCTCGGTGGAAAAAATAGTACAAAGAATGAATTTTATGATTTATGTATTTTTTTTATTATTATTTCTTCGAAGATTTTGTAGTTTTACAGTAACGATGCAAGTTCTCCAGGAAATGATGTTAAAGAGTTTGTTTGGCATGATTTTTTATTCGGAATTATAATTTAGGATTATTTTTATATATAATTTTTTTATATAAAAATGAGTTATAATATTTTAATTTAAAACATATTTGATAAAAATAAATCAAAGCAAACTTTTTGTGAAAAAGAATATATTATAATTATAAATTATAAGCTAAAATATTTGATTAAATAAAAAATTTGACTCAGTTGAATAATAAACTTTTAATTTAAATAAAAATTATTTTTAATTAAATATGTTTATAACTTTTCTTTGAAAAACAATTTAAGAAAAAAAACTGAACTTCCGTTATACTACACAATACCGTTATAAAAAAACTAGCTTCTAGTTGCTCTATGAATTTTATTTTGTTAAATTAGCAAAACTGATATGAGTTATCTAATATAGCTTGGAAGAAATTAATAATGATGGTGTATACACTCACTTGATTAACGTTAAATTGTACATAATTTAAATCCATCTCTGCTGGACTTTCTCAGTGAATTAGCTGGTTAAAGCTTATTTTGAAGTTAATGTTACCTCTCTCTAGATTGTGGGATCGATGCTCCTATTTCATGTTTGTTTCAATCTTTCGTTTTTTATTTTGCCTTCTCATGTTTATAGCAATTATCTTCACTGTTTTTATTGATGCTGGTTTTTTTTTTCTTTTTCGTTGTTATTACTTAGCTCTTAATACAGAGGCGAATGGTTACTCCGGCTTTCATTATTTTTGCCCTAATTCTGGAAATTGTTAGTTTTGGGGTTCAGTTCCTTTCTGTAAAGGTCTAGTGTCTTTCAAAATAGTTTGTGCTCGGGCAGTTCTATTTCCACGCGCAAGGGGCTAGGTGGGGTCATTTTATGTTATCCTATAGATGGTAGTAGAAAAAATAGAGGATTAAAATTTCTCTGTGGAGAGTGTAATCACCATTTTGACTTATTTTCTGTAAATCACTGGCTTTTATTTTTTGGTGACTTGTGGTCCCACGGGTATTTTTTATTATTTCGCAGGAAAGCAATTCTGTCATCAATAGCCTTTCTGGTGCTCTTTTGCCTGTAGTATGTTTGGCTAGTTGATATTAAGTCTCCGTTTGGCGTTTGTTGGTTGTTGTGTTTGTGTTAAAAAAATATAGATTAAAAAATATTTTTATATTTAATTAAAATTATTATAAAATAAATTTTTATATGTAAAATAAATAAAAATAAGTTTATATTAATAAAACATAAAAAAATAAAGTTTTGCAATACAATCAATCGTGGCATATATATCAAAAAGCAGAAATTATTTATATAATCAAGCGGTTTTTTTATATGGTTGAATAAAAAGTAGAAATTAAAGAAATTTAATTTATTTTTTAAATTTTTTTAAATTGTTTCTTTCTAGAAAAAAATAAATTAATATTTTTTATATATTTTCTAAAGATTTTAATATTTTAATTTTAAAAATACAAAAAATTCAAAAAATTGTTATTTTAATATTGAAATCACTAATTACAGGCTGAAAGGTAAAGCATCCTGATCTATGGTTATGCCAGCTGTTCATGTCTTTTGTATAGATGTGGAAAATGTTCATATCTCAACTCTTTTCTTAGGCACAATCACCCATCACCATTGATTGGAGAATTGAAAACTGGCTAGATTTAGTCCCGAAAATTGATAGTGTATTTTGCTTAGGTTTTCTGATTCTAGAAATGGCATTTGATGGAAGTAATGGGAGTTACTAGACCTAAGTATTGATTTAAATGATATGGTTTCAACCAAAAAAATAAGTAAACTATTTTTCATTCTGGTAATTTCGAATCATGCTGAACTTTCAACTAAATTGATTGTTTCAGTTTAGTTTTGTATTCATTAAAATTAATTATATCCTATTTGAATTAATAAATCTTTAATTGGACTCTTTTTAAAAGGTTTTGATTTAATAAGTTTTTTATTTATAATAATTTTTTTTATTTTGACCGGCTTAGCTTGGTTTGGTTGGGTTTTAAAATTTGAATTTTATAATTTAAAATTAAATCAAATCATTTTTTAATCTTCTAACAAAAGTTATTCATTAATTTTAAAAATTATTTGATTCGTTAATTTCAGGATAATTTTTATAGGTATTTCGAATAATTTGATTAATTTGTTCACCTCTAAAAATTATTTAAGTATTAATTATACATGGTTATAAAACTCAGATCAATTTATGACCCATCTTAAAACTTGTTTTGTAGAATAGTGAATTAATTTGTGAGAATTAACTCAGGTCTATTATTTTTTTTGTTGTTATTTTTATTTAAAATCATTGTTTTGGACAAATTGTTAAAAATAATTGAATTGATGATGTTTTGAACAATAATAATATTTTTATTATTATTAAGTTTTATTTGAGTTTAGCTAGATTAATTTTTTATGTTGTTTAATATTATATTTGTCATGAGCCAAGTTCTAAATTATTAAATTCAATATTAACTTGTCGAGCTAGTTTTGATACTAAAAAAGTGATTAAAAATGTGATTAGTAATGATTTTTTAAAAATATTTGATTTATTTTATTTAGAATTATTTATTATATTTTTTTAATTGTTTAGATTTGTTGATATAAAAAATAAATTTAAAAAATAAAAAATTATTATTTAGATGCATTTTCAATTTGAAAATATTTTAAAAATCAATTAAAACAAAAAATATTTTTTAAAAATAATTAATAAATAAATATTAAATTATATGTCACCTTTTTTTTTTCCCCTTAGCACGTAGTGGAAAAGTTGTTGCTTGTTCCTTTCCTTGGTAAAGGGAGAAAAAGGTATATTTGAAAGAAGTTTCCAAGTGGGGAGACGTCAGTGCTGTCAGAAAGCAAAGGAAAAATTCAGTCATGGAGTACCAAGTTGGTAGAGAATCTGCTAAAATGATGTGTACTTGTGGAATCTGGTATCAAATTCCTTGTACAAAACTAGTATGGAAATCAATTCTAGAATACTAATGATTCTATGATCTACAAGGTGGACCAACCAAAGAAAAAATCATGGTAACGGGAGCATAACCATCAACTCAAAAGAAAGGAAAGAATCCTGGGAGCTGGAAGCTTAAGCAAGCTAAGGATATTCTGACGTTTTGTTGCTTATTCTGATATATTGGTCTAAAAATCTGAAAGTGGATTTTTTTTAATACAATTAATTCCCTTACCTCTTACTGTCAATTCCATTTTTAGTTACTCGGTTTGACTGGTATAATAGAATTGTCATGCCCCTTTCATTTCATGGTCCAAGTGGCTTCCTGCTCCATAACAGATACGATGCATTACCCAATTCTGTCAACCCACTAACGAAAACTTTGTTCCTGGTGCTTTTGTAATAATGATTCCTTCCCACAGTTTTCTTGAATGCTCCTGAAATGCTTCACAAAGGGTTGGGAATTCGTCCCCATCTTAATGTGTCATGCTTCACAAAACTTTGATTTTGGTTTTTTTATATAAGAATAGTTATATTCTTTATGAGTTTTAATTTTTTTGGTGGAAAAATTCATTTTTAATAAATGAACGCATTTTTTAATTTTTTATTCCAAAAAGAAAAAGAAAAAGAAACATTGTTTCGGTTACTTAACACGCTCTTAATAATTCAAGCTTGAAGAAAAAAATATAATAAAAATATTTCTGGAGTTAATTTTCATATACTGATTTTTTTTTTTTTTTTACAATACGGTGATAAACAAGGCGCAGGGTACCCCATCCACATCTGGCGCGTTATGAAATTTTTTTAATCCTTTTGTCTTCTTTAAGATTTAATTAATTATTTTTTGTCTTGTTATCTAAATATTTAACCGGAGTGGACCCAATCCTTCTTCTCCTCGCTCCGACTTTTTCACGGCTCCTCACGCTCGGAGCAGGGCGTCGCTGAATACGATTTTTCCTTCTCCGATTTATGTTCATCTTGTTCAGTGATAACCCATTTGTTGCCTGTTCTATTTGATCTGTAACTTTTACTTTTTAAAAACACAATACAAGCCCATGTTGAAATATTTTTTATTTTTTTATATAAGTTACTTAAAAAAAAAATACTTGCTTCTAATAGTTAAGTTCGGTTGTCTGTCCTTGTACTTCGGAAGGAATTTAAAAGGCTCCTAAAAGGGTAGAATGAATATAATTAAAATTTCATGATTTCGTGAAGCTTACCACTGAAGCTAATCTGTTTCATTTTACATATCATAACGCTCATAAAAATCTAACTGAAATATACTTTGACCATAACAATTATTTTTACTTAAATATACTCATTCTTTTCTCAATTATATACCATAATCTCATATTACACAACTTGATTACATTTGAATATAAAAAGAAAGACGAGAAAAGTACATCTACAATCAATATAATAGACTGGTGCATGTGCATCTTCTCGATCTCACAACTCTACTTTTAGTAGAGAACTTGTAACCCTTTCTTATCAAAAACAGGAACGTATCTAAGTGTCCTCACTGTTCCATCATGCATTATGATTTAACTCGTCTCAATTCTAGAAATCTTGAGATAGAGTGACCACCTAGCGATTAAAAAAACCTCTACTAACAGGCTAATATGTGAAGAACCGACTTTTATTAAGTAATGTGAAAGGAACAATATTACAGTAAATATGTCTTATTGTCAATTATAGTTGGTTATATATGAAAGTAATTTTGTTCATGTAAAATATATTTATAATTAATAAAAAATTTTAATCTTTAATAATCATTTATTATTTATTAATAAAGCTAATGTTTTATTAATAAATTTAAGGTAAAAATAAAGTCATCAAAGTAAAAATATTTTATAAAAAAAATTATAAATTTTTTATAATTATCAGATTCTTATTATATTAAAATAATGCTCCTAAATGTTCTTGTTCAGTACACCATAAAAACTAAAAATTAACTTGGGTTATTGAGATTATTACATATTAGCATATCATATATTTTTTTTTCTTTAAAGAAGTATGTGTTCTCATAATCTGATATATTAGAAATACCTAGAACTAATGTCTTGTTAGATGACATGTATACTAAACTAATTTTCATGAAAATTCTATATGGAAAGATATATATATATATATATATATATATATATATATATATATATATATATGAAAAGGTTTACGTGAAAGTTGTATAAGTGATCTTGAAATTTAAGATAACTAAATTATCTTACATAGAAAATATTATTCTATAATCATGATTATTTATTTTCCTAATCAAAAGTAACAAATGAGCAGACATTGAGTATAACATGAGTTATATAAAGATATTTCAGTGATCAAAAGATGATTCATCATTCTCGTTGCAGTTGATATCATGGAAAAAAAATTTAGAAAAAAAGCTTGTTTTATGTTTAGAAAATGGGGTAAAAATAAAAAGATAAGTCACCACCTAGTATTATGATTACAAGAAAATCCTAATTGGCCAACAAAGAACATGGATTTACGGTAAGGGATTGATTATTCTAGAGCAAAGATACTATCATCATAAAGCATTATACCTAAGGTAAGCTATAACGACTCGGCTTTTTCAAGGCTAACATCGCTGGAATTTTTTTAAAATCTTTCAATTTCTGGATTTTTTCATCATACTATTCTTTAAATTTATCATTGCATTATGTTCATTAACAAGACATAATTTATATAGGATAATGTAAATCAACATTTCCATATAATAAATTCTCAATTCACGTGCCTATAATATTATATTTCCATACTTATAGTTTGCAAAGTATTAAAAGTGAACAAGATAACAAATACAAAACACTATGCTTATTCTTACATCATTCGTGTAACTTTTTCACCTTGACATACCAAACTTAACTAAACTTAAATAAAAGAGAGAAACATAAATAAATAAGATAAGAACATAAATAAGATAAAAGTTAACTAAGTAAAGAAAAGGAAATAAAAGGCATAAATAAGATATTACTGAAAGCAAAACTTAAGCATTACAATAAAGAAAAAGAAAAAGCAAGAGCATAATCTTGATTTGGAAACCAAGATGCCTAAATGCATGTCAAGTGCCTTCTTTTATAGGTCAAAATTTGAAACTATTGATTTGATAACTAATTATTGAGTGGGTGGCTACATCTTGACTTGGTGACAATCCTTATCTTCTGTCTAAATAAAACATCATTGATAACGTCAAAATTTGAACCAAACTTCCACGTGATTCTAGAAAATTTTCTTAGCTTTCTAGAAAAAACAATTGACGTCATTTGGACTTCTAGAACTCGAGATATGAGTTGAAAAGTGTTTAGGCTATAGGACAAATTCAGGCTTTTATGTTGTTTCTAAACTTTGAACTTCCAAGCAATAAAATTGAGTTTTGCTTCCACATGAAAGTTTTTCACCTATATCTTAGCTTTCTATCCATATAAAATAGACCTAAATATAAGATTTACAGCTTTAAATATGACCCAATTACCGAGCAATGTTCTAGTTTGGACTGCACTTACATCTCTTTTCTAAGTTTGACCCTCTCTTTATCCTTTCAATTTTAATACTTCAACTTATCTATCAATCCTTTTATTTATGAGATGTGATAAGCTTGCATTTAGAATGAACATTTATCATAAATTAAAGGTATCTTATGGTACTATACTTGTTATTATAAAACATGATTTAGTTAATGAGTTATTGATACTTTAAGTGTAAAATGATGACATAAAATCTTGATAAAAACACACTTTTAAGTATTAATTAGGTGCCATTAGTCGTAGTTACTCATCTGTTTATCTTGGTCATCCACTTTGGATGCTATTAGTTAAAGCTAGTCATTTATTAATCTTGATTATCCATTTAGAATGACATTAGTTGAAGCTAGTCATTTACTCATCCTGCTCATTGACACGATAAAAAGATTGATGTATTCTTCCAAATGTAGGAGTGTCGAAGTAATAAATAACCTAGCAAGATCGGAGTCGAATAGTAGAGAGGTTAATTGTATAAATTATAAACAACAATAATACAACAACAACAACACTAATAGCAGCAGTAGTAGTAATAATAATAGTAATAGTAATAGTAATAGTAATAGTAATAAAGAAAAAGAAGTTGATGAGAACTTTGAGATGGAAGATCAATGTAAGGATTAAATAATGATTAAAATAAATGTCAAGGTTAGAATATCCACTAATGGTATTGATTAGTACTTAAAAGTGCATTTTTATCATGGTTTTATATCATCATTTTGCACTTGAAGTATCAATAACTCCTTAACTAAAACATGTTTTATAATAATATATCTAATAATATAAGATACCTTTAATTTGTGGTAAATGTTCATTTTAAATGCAGGTCTATCACATAAATGAAAGGATTGATTAATGACTTTAAGAACTTAAATTGCAAGGGCAAAGAGATGGTCAAACATAGAAAAGAGATGTCGGTGCAATCCAAACCGGAACACTGTTTGATAATTGGGTCATATCTAGAGCTACAGATCTCATATTTAGGTCCAATTTATATGGATGGAAAGGTAAGACATAGGCCTACAACTTTCATATGGAGCCCAAGATCTAAAAAGGCCATTTTCAAGTCCAAATTGTAGCAACAACAAAGAAGCCTGAATCTATCTTCTAGCCCGAGCATTGTTTGGTATTTTGGCCATATTTGGAGTTCTAGAAGTCCAAATGAGCTGAAGGTTTTACACAAGAAAGATGAGACAATTGCCTACAACTTTTATGTTTTCAACTGGCTCCAATTGTGACGTTATCAATGATGTTTTGGGCAGACAAGAGAAGATAAGGATTGTCACCAAGTCAAGAGTTGGCCACCCACTTATCAATTAGTCATCAAGTTAATAGTTCCTAATTTTGGCCTATAAAAGGAGGCATTTGCCATGCATTTAGGCATCTTGGTTTCCAGATCAAAATCATGCTCTTCCTTTCTCTCTTTGTATTTTTTGTAATATTTATGCTTTGCTTTCATTAATATCAAGTTTATGCCTTTCATTTCCTTTCCTTTACTTAGTTAACTTTTATGTTCTTATTTTGTTTATCTATTTTGCTTTCTTTCATTATGTCTAGCTAAGTTAATTATGTCAAGTTGAAAAGGTTACACTAATGGTGTGAGAATAAGTATAATGTAAACTTAATATGGACTTTAATGTTTGATACTAACATGTTTTATATTTGTTATCTTGTTCACTCTTTAATACTTTGCTTGTTAAATGACTAATCTTGATTTATGTTGTATAACACTTGGTACAACAAATGCTTGGCACTTTCATAGCCCATAATGTATGGTATAACCGACACCTGAGCTATGAAAGGAACTTGATTTATTGTTAACATAAGTTATAATCATGAATGCTTGACGAGATTTACAAGTATTAGCATTAATTGAATAAGATGACTAATGTAATCATGTTAACAATATATAATCTGATTGGAACCTCCTTTGTGTGTGGTTTCCAATCAATAATAAGAGTTTATACTATACTTGTTTGATATACCATTAGTGGAACCTCTAACCTTGACATTTGTTATTATTATTGTTTAATCCTTACATTAATTTTCCATCTCCAAGTTCTCATCATCATCATCTTCTTCTTCTTCTCTTTCTTTATTATTATTATTATTATTATTATTATTATTATTATTATTATTATTATTAGTACTACTACTACTATTGTTGTTGTTGTTATTGTTGTTTTATAATTGTTGTTTATAATTTGTACAATTAACCTCCCTGTGGTTCGACCCCGGTCTTGCCGGGTTATTTATTACTTCGACACTCCTGCACTTGGGAGAAGACATCAATCTTTCAGTCGTGTCATCATGTTAACAATCTATAATCCAATTGGAACCTTCTTTATGTGTGATTTCCAATTGAATAATAAGAGTTTATATTATACTTGTTTGACATACCATTACTGGAATCTCTAACCTTGACAATTTTTATTATTATTGTTTAATCGTTACATTAATATTCCTTCTCCAAGTTCTCATCATCATCTTCTTCTTCTCTTTATTATTATTATTATTATTATTATTATTATTATTATTATTATTATTATTATTATTATTAGTACTATTATTATTATTATTATTATTATTATTACTACTACTACTAATACTAATACTAATACTACTACTACTACTAGTATTATTATTATTATTATTATTATTATTATTATTATTATTATTATTATTATTATTATTATTATTATAGTTATTGTTGTTATTGCTATTATTGTTGTTTATAATTGTTGTTTATAATTTGTACAATTAACCTCCCTGTGGTTCAACCCCGGTCTTGCCGGGTTATTTATTACTTCGACACTCCTGCACTTGGGAGAAGACATCAATCTTTTCGTCATGTCAAGTATTTCAAACAAGTATAGTATAAACTTTTTTTTATTACTCAATTGGAAACCACATATAAAAGAGGTTTCAATTGGATTATAAGTTATTAACATGATTACATTAGTTATCTTATTTGAATAATGCTAATACTTGTAAATATTGTTAGGTATTTATGATTATAACTTATGTTAACAATAAATTAAGTTCATTTCATAGCACAAGTGTCGGTTATACCATACGGTTGCGTTAGGAGAGTGTCAAGTATTTGTTGTACCAAGTGTTATACAACACAAATCTAGACCAAACATTTAACATGTAAGGTATTAAAAGTGAACAAGATAGCAAATACAAAACATGTTAATATCAAACCTTAAAGTCCATATTGAGTTTACACTATGCTTATTCTTACATCATTCATGTAACTTTTTCACCTTGACATAACAAACTTTAACTAAACTTAATAAAAAAGAGAAATATAAATAAAAAAAATAAGAACATAAATAAATAAAAGTTAACTAAGTAAAGGAAAGGAAATAAAAGGCATAAATAACATATTAATAAAAGTTAAACTTAAGCATTACAATAAAGAGAAAGCAAGAGCATGATCTTGATTTAAAAACTAAGATGCCGAAATGCATGGAAAATACCTCCTTTTATAGGCTAAAATTTAGAACTATTGATTTGATGACTAATTATTGAGTGGATGACCACATCTTGACTTGGTGACAATCCTTATCTTCTTGTATGAACAAAACATCATTGGTAATGTTAGAATTTGAATCAACCTTACTCATGAAAGTTTCAGGAAATCATCTAAGCTTTTCAGGAAAAAATATTGAGGTCATTTGAACTTCTAGAACTCGAGATATGGGTTGAACATTGAATAGTTTTTGGGCTGTAGAACATATTTGGACTTTTACATTTTTGTAAGATTTGGACTACCAAACAGCAGAATCAAGTCTTGCCTTCCTTTTAGTCCTATATCTTAGCTTTCTATCCATATAAAGCAGATTTAAATCCAAGTTCTATAGCTCCAGTTATGATCCATGACACGACTAAATGATTGATTTCTTCTCCCAAGTGCAAGAGTGTTGAAGTAATAAATAACCCGGCAAGACTGGGGTCAAATCACAGGGAGGTTAATTGTACAAATTATAAATAACAATAATACAACAACAACAACAACAATAATAGTAACAATAATAATAATAATAATAATAAAGAAAAAGAAGGAGAAGAAAAAGATGATGATGAGAACTTTGAGATGAAATATTAATGTAAGGATTAAACAATGATAATAACAAATGTCAAGGTTAGAGGTTCCACTAATAGTATGTCAAAAGAGTATAGGATAAACTCTTATTATTTAATTGGAAACCACACACAAAGAAGGTTCCAATTTGATTATAGATTGTTAACATGATTACATTAATCATCTTATTAGATTAATGTTAATACTTGTAAATCTCGTCAAGCATTCATGATTATAACTTATGTTAACAACAAATCAAGTTCCTTTTATAGCTCAGGTGTCGATTATACCATACAATATGGGCTATGAAGTGCCAAGCATTTGTTGTACCAAGTGTTATACAACATAAATCAAGATTAGTCATTTAACAAGCAAAGTATTAAAGAGTAAACAAGATAACAAATACAAAACATGTTAGTATCAAACATTAAAGTCTATATTAAGTTTACACTATACTTATTCTTACACCATTAGTGTAACCTTTTCACCTTGACATAATAAACTTAGCTAAACATAATGAAAGAAAGAAAAATAAATAAACAACTAGCGAATATCTTCAGGAATTCCATGATTTATTAACAACCTCAATCTTGCACATCTAGTATGATAAATTTTTGAAATCACATTCTGAGGTAGAGTAGGAAAATACTTTTTCAATTATTCAAGATTAATGTCCATTATCAAATGAGAATTGGAAGAGAGATTCAAAGAATTGCACAAATATATACACAAATATCAGTTATTATAGAAAACTAAAAGAACCGACTTAAGTCATGGAAAATAACTCCCACATGCTTCAGAATGACAATGTTTAATGACACTAATTACCTCATTGTCGGGAATGAATCTTTGAAATATTTGATAAGGACAATATTTGAATAAGTTAGGGTCATCCTAATAAAAGTTCTTCACTTCGTTCAAAAACTTTTCTTTGTCTTGGGTACTCCAATCAACTGGCAAATCTCCTAAAGCAAGAAAATTGATATTTTTATCATACCAAGGCATTAGACTAAGAGAAAGTAAGGATTCATTAGGAAAGTAATCATTGAATGTTGTGATGTCAGATGTTGAATTTGTTGTCACTTTTGACAAAAGATCCGCATCAACATTTTCGATGCGTTTTTCATCTCTGATTTCTTCCTCAGAATAAATCATTTACAAATCTTTAGATTCATCTAACTCATTTTTACTTAAAGTAGATTCAAGTTGATCATAAACTAATTCATCAATATGATCTACTTTTTGCAAATCATTATCATCTCTAGGTTGCTTGCAAATGTTGAAAATATTCATCTCCAATGTCATGTTTCCAAATGATAACTTCATCAGTCCTTCCTATAATTAATCAATGCATTAGAGGTTGTAAGAAACGGACGTCCTAAAATAACAGGAAATGAATTACATGCTTCAACATGTTCTGTGTCTACGACAATAAAATCCACAGGATAAATGAATTTATCAACTTGTACTAACACATCTTCAACTATTCCTTTAGGCACTTTTATAGATCTATCGGCAAGTAAAAGAGTTACAGAAGTTGGTTTTAACTCACCTAGATTGAGATTTTAAAAAAACTAATATGGAAGTAAATTCACACTAGCTCCAAGATCAAGTAAGACTCTTTTAATTTTATGTTCTCTAATAAAGAAGAAATTGTAGGACAACCAAGGTCTTTATATTTCAAAGCATTGTTATTCTGAAGAATGACACTTACTTGTTCGGCTAAAAAGGCTTTCTTTTTCACATTCAGTTTCCTCTTCATAATGCATAGATCTTTCAAAAATTTAGCAAATGAAGGAGCCTATTTCATAACATCTAGCAAAGGTATATTGATTCTTACCTGTTTAAAAGTTTCAAAGATTTCAGAGTTTTGGTTGACTTTTCTTTATTTGGTCATGACATGAGGAAATGGAAGTGTTGGTGAGGAATGAGTCGTTTCTTTGTAATTTTCAAATTCAACCCCTTCCTTACCCTTAAAGATTGACTCATCATCTTTCTAACAAGGTTCAAGAGTGAGTTTTTTAACAACCTTACCACTACGAAGAGTAATGACTGATTTGACTTGATCTATGTGTTGGCTTCCAGAACTACTTGCATTTGCATTGTATTTCCCCTTGGGATTATGTTGTGGTTGAGATGGAAACTTAGTTTTCTCTTGAAAACTAAGAGCAGATGTCAATTTTGTAAGAGTATCTTCGAAATCTGTGATGTTTTGAGCAAGTTGAGTATTGATTGTCTCTTGCTTTTCAATGAATGCATGCAATGTTTCCTCAAGATTTCTTCTAAGAGGTGGAGCATAAGGAGGTGCATATCCATAAGAATTTTGAAAATTATAGTGTGCTTGAAATGGTGGTTATGAAGTTTGTGCATTGTTGTTCTCACTCTTCCAATTGAAATCTAGGTGATTTCTCCAACTAGAGTTATATGTTTGTGAATATAGGTTGTGGTTGGCCCTTTGAAAATTGTTTAAAGCATGAGCTTGTTCATGGAGACATTCCTTAAAAGAAGACAAGGTTGGGCAATTATTAGTTGAGTGTTCATTTGTTTCACATATTTGACATAAAATGTTTTCAACATATTTTAATTAACCACTCTTCTTCAATTCTAGTGCCTCAACTTTTCTAGCTAAACATGCAAACTTGGCTTGAAATTTATGATCTTCCCTAAGGTTGTACATACCTCCGCTCGATGTATGATGTTGAGTTTTACTCGGTGCCTTATAAGTATCCAAGTATGAGCATTTTCAGCTAAGTCTAAGTACTTCATTGCTTCATTAGGGTCTTTATCTTTAAAAGTTTCATTGCACATCAATTCAATCATTTGCCTATCTTTAGGTGTTAACCCTTTATAAAAATATGAAACCAATCTCCATGTTTCAAAACCATGATGAGGGCAAATATTAAGCAAGTCTCGATACCTATCCCAACATTGGTAAAATGTTTCTCCTAGTTTTGAGTGAAAGTGGTGATTTGTCTTTTGAAAGAGTTTGTTCTGTGAGATGAGTAAAACTTATTTAAAAACTGTTGTTGCATTTCATCCCAAAAACGAATGGATCCTGGTCTCAAATTTTGTAGCCGTGTTTTAGCTTTATCTTTTAATGAAAAAGGAAAAAGCTTTAATCTAATGGTGTTCATGCTACAATTTGAATCATTATATGTGTTACAAACCTCCTCAAATTCCCATAAATGCAAGTATGGATTTTCCAATTCTAAGCCATGAAAAGAAAGTAAAAGTTGAATAATATCTGGCTTACAATTAAAATGAGATGCACGAGGAAGAAAAACTATGCATGATGGTACACTTGTTCTTGTGGGATTCATATGGTCTTAAGTATTCTAGCACGATTATTCTCATTGTTCTCATTATGAAGTGATTAATTATCTTCTTCAGCCATATTTTCTAAAAATGATGAAGATACCCTACAAAGTCTACCACTTGATGTACGTGACCACACTCTTATACATGTGTAGAAATAGAATAAAAAAAAAGAAAACAAAAGAAGAAGAAATAAGAGACAAGAAATAAGAGATAAGAAACAAAGTTATATATAAGAAAAGTGAAAAGTGAGAATAAAATAAATATTATAATTTATACAAAACTTACCTCCCCAGCAACGGCACCAAAAACTTGACAGAACTAAAAGATTGATGCCTTCTCCCAAGTGCAGGAGTGTCGATGTAATAAATAACCCAGCAAAACCGGGGTCGAACTATAGAGAGGTTAATTGTACAAATTATAGACAACAATTATAAACAACAACAATAATAATAGTAGCGATAATAATACTAATACTAATAGTAATAGTAATAGTAATAGTAATAGTAATACTAATAATAATAAACAAAAAGAAGGAGAAGAAGAAGAAAATGAGAACTTTGAGATGAAATATTAATGTAAAAATTAAACAATGATAATAAAAATAATAACAAATGTCAAGGTTCGAGGATCTATTAATAGTATGTGAAACAAGTATAGTATAAACTCTTATTATTCAATTGGAAACCACACACAAAGGAGGTTCCAATCTGATTATAGATTGTTAACATGATTATATTAATCATCTTATTCGATTAATGCTAATACTTGTAAATCTCGTCAAGCATTCATGATTATAACTTATGTTAACAACAAATCAAGTTCCTTTCATAGCTCAGGTGTCGGTTATACCATAAAATATGGGCTATGAAGTGCCAAGCATTTTTTGTACCAACTGTTATACAACATAAATCAAGATTAGTCATTTAACAAGCAAAGTATTAAATAGTGAACAAGATAATAAATACAAAACATGTTAGTATCAAACATTAAAGTCTATATTAAGTTTACACTATACTTATTCTTACACCATTAGTGTAATCTTTTTACCTTGATATAATAAACTTAGCTAGATATAATGAAACAAAGAAAAATAAATAAACAAAATAAGAACATAAATAAGATAAAAGTTAACTAAGTAAATGAAAGGAAATGAAAAGCATAAACTTGATATTAATGAAAGCAAAACATAAACATTACAAAAAAATAACAAAGAGAGAAAGCAAGAGCATGATCTTGATCTGAAAACTAAGATGCCTAAATGCATGACAAATGTCTCCTTTTATAAGCCAAAATTAGAAACTGTTGATTTGATAACTAATTGATGAGTGGGTGACCAGCTCTTGACTTGGTGACAATCCTTATCTTCTCTTGTCTGCCCAAAACATCATTGATAACGTCAAAATTAGAGCCACATATGAAGTTGTAGGAAATTGTCTCAGCTTTCTTGTGTAAAAAATTCAGGTCATTTTGACTTCTAGAACTTCAGATATGGACCAAACACTGAATAGTGCTTGGGCTGGAAGACAGATTCAGACTTCTTTGTTTTTACTACAATTTGGACTTAAAAATGACCTTTTTAAGTCTTGGGCCCCATATGAAAGTTATAGGCCTATGTCTTACCTTTCTATCCATATAAAGTAGACCTAAATTTGAGATCTACAACTCCAGATATGACCTAATGATCTGCTTGTTTTAACTCGCAAGTGCACGAGTATGCGAGTAGCAATTAACTCGGTAAGATCGAGGTCATATCCACAGAGATCTAGATCTGGAAATTAAGCTAGATAATAAAAAAAATCAAGAGAAATTAAATTAACAATAACTTGGTTGAAAATAATTGATGGATTTGTTTTCAAAGATGAAAATGTGTAACTAGATTTTAAATGACAAGAAAAAATAAGTCTTGGTCCAAATCAATTTTAATGGTGATGTATTGGTGATTCCTTCAACATATATAAAATAACTCAACCTAATATCAATGATGGTGATATTAGATCGAAAGATATTACAATAAAGTTTAAAAAAATGAAGATTGATTATTACTTAAGAATAAACAAGTACTTTCATATTAAGTAAGACATTGAATAAAGCAATTTCTATACCAAAACTAAGGTTTGTGCATAAAAATTCAAGATTATAACATTACCTAAATGATTTCTAAAATTTCTTTGCAATAATAAAACATTCATGAAGAAAATGAGAAGATAAACATTAAGATTCATTCGTATCTTAAAGAACTGACCTCAACCACCATCATCCTTGATTTAGATCCAAGAAAGAGATTAGCTAACCATAATTATATATAAGAACACTTTAATAAACATGAAATAACTTGAATCAAACTGAAATAATAAGTTTTACAAACTAAAGAACCAAAATCTATAAAGAAGAACACAACATAATTTCAGTAAAAATTCAGACACAAATCTTACTCTAACTTTGGATAGCAATTTGACACTCCTAGCAGCCTCTTTTGGAGATGTCTATTAGAGACATATTTATAGGCAATTTGTCACCTTTTCATATCATTAAAGAACAGCTCATTTGGACATCTAAATAAAAAATTATGGATATAACACAGAAAGGTGTTTTGGAAAATCAAATCTGGACAGCTTGGAGAACACTTTGGTGCATGTTTTTCTTCCTCCTTTATGAGCTGTTTCTTTTTTCTTTTTGACCTAAAATAATGTGACAATGTCCCCTCCAGCTTTCCATCCATATGCTTGCCCTTTTAGAACAATGAATTACCCAAAATAAATCAAATGTTATTTGTTGTGTGGACATGTACGATCATGGATTATACTTGGGCTGATTTGGAGGCTGATTTGGGGCTGATTTGGGGCTGAATTTAAACATCAAATAAGGATACAAATGTACTTATTATTTGGGCTAAGATTGACATTCAAACCTTGAGTGTTAATGGTTGAAGTTTGCACACAACATAAGGCAAGTTTGGGCTTAAAATAGATCATATGATATTTTTTTTCTAGAATTGGAATAGAATTGATTTTTTGGGCAAATTTGGAGCACTTATTTGAACCAAGATTTGCTTCAATCTTCAACTAAATGTCTTTTCAATTCTTTGTTCTGAATTTCGACATTGAATTTTCTGAATTAATTCATTTAAGCTTCAAAAATCTATCGAAACATTAAAAGAAACTTCATTACTAAAAAGCACATCAATTATTATAAAAAAACAAATAAAAAAAATAAATACATATGTAAAATAAGAGACTTAATAACACTTTTGATGCACAATCATATACTACTTGACAGCATTGTGATGACTTGATGAGGTTATGGAAAAGAATATGATTCTTGAACATATTTAGTGGTACTTTGTAAGCGTAATATTTATAGCACCTTATAACACACGATAATGAATAAGAATTTGATGTTGTCATATGAAGAATACAAAAATATGCTTGTTAAGGGAATGTCATCAGCTTCGGCCACCTTAAGAGAAAGTAAAGAAAGACCCTCATATAGTTATGAGTGATGGTTCCTCTTTAATAATGTTTGATGAATGTGTCATATGTTATAGAATAAAAACATCACACGTTTCCTTCACTTCATAAACTTTATGACATGATCAAAAAATTAATATCTTATTCCAAGTGTAGGAGTGTCGAAGTAATAATAACCTAGAAAGACCAAAGTCAAACCACAAGGAAGTGAACTATATAAAATTATAAACAATAAATGAAAAGGAGTCGAAGAGAACTCTTATGATGAGATATTGATCTAAGGATTAAACAAATATAAAGCAATTGTCAAGGTTACAGGATATATTAATAGTATTAGAAATAAGTATAGTATAAACTCTTTTTATTAATCAACTAGAAACTACACATAAAGAAGGTTTCAATTGAATGATTTATCCTTAATAGTTCATTATAAATTTTTAACATGATCATATTAATTATCTTATTTTAGTAACATTATACTTTTAAATATTTTTAGGAAATCATGTTGTGAAATTATATTAACAATAAATCAAATTTCTTTTATAGAATAGGTATTTGTTATACTATACAGTAGGGCTATGAAAGTGCCAAGTTTTTGTTGTACCAAGGGTTGTATGAAACAAATCTAAATTAATCATTTAATAAGGAAGGTATTAAGAATTAGTAAGATAAAAAGATAAGAAATGTTAATAACAAACTTTCTTGGATATAAAAATTGAAATGCATGATGAGTTTATATTATACATATTCTAACACCATTAGTGAAACCTTTTTACCTTAACATAATAAACCTAACTAAACATTGTGAAGAAAAGAAACATAAATAAACTAAATAAGAACATAGTTATAATGAAAAGCATAAACAAGAGATTACTGAAAGAAAACTTAAACATTACAAAAATATAAAGAAAAAAAAAGTAAGACTATGATCTTGATCTAAAACTAAGATGTCTGAATATATGACAAATGCCTCTTTTTATAGGATACAATTCAGAACTATTGATTTGATAACTAATTATGGATTGGGTAGCCACCTTTTGACATGATGACAACCATTATCTTCTTGTATAAACAAAACATCATTGCTTATATCATAATTTGAACAGATAGTCCCTTGAAAGTTCTTGGCATTTATCTCAGATTTTTAATAAAAAAAGAATGAGCTCATTTGGACTTCTAGAACTCGAGATATAGGTTGAATACTAAATAGTGTTTAGACTGCAAGACAGATTTCAACATCTCTGTTGTTATAATTTAAGCTTCAAAATGATCATTTTGACTTTTGGACTTTCATGAAAGTTTTAGGCCTATATTTTAGCTTTCCATGTATATAAATAAGACCTAAATCCAAGTTCTATAGCTCTAGTTATGGTTCAATAACCGAATGGTGTTCTAGTTTAAATTAAACCGGCATCTCTTCTTCAAGTTTAGCCATCTTTTTATCTTCTCAATTTTAATAGTTAAATAAATCAATTAATCCTTTAAATTGCAAAACATGCCAGTATTAGAAATGAGCATTTACCATAAATTAAAGATATTTTATATTATCAGACTTGTCATTATAAAATATACTTACATTAGGGAATTTAATGATACTTTAAGTGCAATATGATTATATAAAATCTAAAAATACACTTTTAAGTACTAATTACATCCCCTAACTAGCTTATTATGAATCCCTATTAATTAAAGCGTTAAAGTATAAAAACAATGAACAAAATCCAAAAAGCAAGGCATTCATAATTCAACTTCCATTAATCTATCCAATAAACAAACTCTCATTAGATTTATTGATCTGCTTCATACTTCTTAAACAAGATATAAATAAACCTTCCTTTTATACTCAATAAATCAACACAAAGTCATGGGACTTTGCTTGAATGAAAACATAATTTTTTTCTAATGTTTTTCCAATGTTAGCTTGGGTTGAAATTTATTATCTTTTTTTTTCTTTTATTTCTTTATTTCAGTTTTTTGTTATGTTTTTTTAATATATATAAACTTAAAACATAATGCATCTTTTATCCATGTAATGAACTAATGACTCCTAGACTAGTTGGTCTTAGGGCATTAGGTGTTGAGACACCCCTACAAGTTTAGTAACTTGGGTTACAGATACTAATATGTAGATAGTGTAATGTTTGATCCATTTAAGCTTTTCTCTTCAACCCATATAACAAGCACTAGGCCATTAGCTTTCAAGTTAGTTAATTTTAGGGTATTAGATATTAAAACACCCATTAATACTTAATTGCTTAGGATATGGATGTTACAAAACCAAACTTATCTATATTTTTATTATTATCAATATTATATTTAATTTGTTTAATAAATTATATCTTATCCCTTTCTCTTATCTATTTACCTTTAACAAAAGAACATAGATAATGTAATAATCCAATGTGCAACTCATAATCATATGTTAAAGTATGTGTGTGAAAATAAAGGTTTACGAATACTTGTTAAATGAGCATTTAAGTAAAATCAAGTGATAACAATGTGAGAATTTGTAAACCTAAATATTTCAAGATGTGTTATGATAGACTTTGATAATAATGTTTACTAAGAACAAATCACAAAAGTCAAAAAAATTCCTCCAAACTTTATTATCCTAATAAAAGTTTTGTCAAATGGTTTATTAGTAAAAAACAATTGGTAAGTTTTTTTTTTTAATGTCAACTACTACCCCCTAAACCAAAATGAGACATTATCCTCAATGTTTTAAGGTAGAAAGGTAGAGTATAAAAGATATCATTTAAAGCAACGACTACTAACATACCTGAAACACACTGAAACACACTGAAACAAATATAAGATATAACAAAACATAAAAATATTATGCTATTAATAAAACTAAAAGGCATAGGTTTATATAAACTAAGGCTTAATTCCAATTTTAACTTTTTACTGCTTTCCTTGTTTGGCTAGTCTATTTGACTCATGGAGCAATTAATTACAGGGATGAAAGATTGTTGACACAATCAAAAAGTTGATGTCTTATCCTAAGTACAAGAGTATCAAAGTAAAATAATTCGACAAGACTGGGGTCGAACTACATATAGGTGAATTATATAAATTATAGATATTAAAATGATTTTTGATGTTGAAGAGAACTTTGAGATATAATATTGATGTAAGAATTAAAGAATGATAAAATAGATATCAAGGTTATGGGATTCACTAATGGTATTTCAAATAAATATAATATAAACTCTTTTTATTACTCAACTGGAAACCACACTTAAAGGAGGTTCCAATTAGATGATTTATCGTTATTAGCTCATTATAAATTATTAACATGATCATATTAATCATCTTATCTAAGTAACACCATACTTAGAAATATCATCAGGCATTCATGTTGCTAACTTATGTTAACAACAAATCAAGTTCCTATCATAATAACGATATCGACTGAAGACTATGAAGGATCAAACATTTGATGTGCCAAGTGTTATACAACATAAATATAGATTAACCATTTAACAAGCAAGGTATTAAGAATTAGTAAGATAAAAAGATAAAACATATTAATAGCAAACTTAGCTAAACATTAAGAAGAAGAACAACATAAATAAACAATATAAAAACATAAACATGATATAAACTAACTAAGTATAGGAAAGGAAATAAAAGAGCATAAATAAGAGATTAATATAGCATGAAAGAAAACTTGAACATTACAAAGATAAAAAGAAAGAAAGCAAAAATATGATTTTGATATGAAAATTAATGACTAAATACATGGTAAATGCCTCTTTTTATAGGCTAAGATTCAGAACTATTGATTGGTTGAATAAGAAAATAGTTGATGGCCAACCATTGATTTGGTGCCTGGTTTTTGACGTTGTTGGCTACTGGTTATTGATATTGTTGACTAATTATTAATATTGTTTGCTAGCCAAGATGTCATTTCTAATATTAGAATTAGAGCCCCCTAATTATAGAATTCATGGGCAATTATCTTAACTTTCCAATAAAAAAAACCAGAGCTCATGTAGACATCTATAACTCAAGATATGAGCTAAAAACTGAACAGTGTTTGAGTTGTAAGACATATTTTGACTTTTCCATTGTTACTAAGATTTGAACTTAAAAACTATAGAATTGAGTCTTAAACTCCATAAAAGTTGTAGTTCTATGTCTTACCTTTCCAATCCATATAAAGTAGACCTAAATCCAAGATCAACATCTCTAGATATGACCCAATTACCGAACAGTGTTTGAGTTTGGATTGCACCAGCAACTCTTTTCTAAGTTTGGTCCTTTCTTTGTCCTTTCAGTTTCAATACTTAAACTCATTAATCAATCCTTTTATTTGTGTGATAGACATACATTTAGGATGGACACTGTTGCGATGTCGCGGTCGCACAAATTAATTACCCTAGCTTAAAACACACAAGATAGTATAGAGCAAGCAAGGGATCGATCCCACGAGGAAGATTTAGTTTAGATTTTTATGCTATACGTTATGCAATTGGGGGGTTTTGATTTGTGATAATCTAAAATATGGAAGAAATTAAACAAGTGAACACAATCAATTGAAACTGAAATTTATCAAGAAAACAAACCTTGGTCACAAGCACACATCCACCTACAGAAATCAGAACCGATCCTCGAAACGAAACTCCAGTTTATATTCTGAATTTTTATCTTTTCTTAACTTTGGTTAATTAACGGATCCGCCGTATAACTAGCCCTAACCAACAAATAATCACAGTGTTCGCACTAATGATTTTATCTAATGGCAGCCTTAAGATCTAGATAAATTCATTAATCTTAACAACCAAGTTGTCTGCTTGTGTTGCTTTGATCGAATGTTTTCCCTAAGTTTAATAATGTAGTTCCGCCACAATTATCAAGCTTAGTTGCTTCACAAGTTTATATACCCTAACTCCAGTTCTGATATCAAACTTAGCAATAGATTGTTCACAATAATAACTTAGAGTCCGCTCTAGCAATTATCAACAACAATCATAGAAAATATGCATAGAAAAACAATCATACTCATTCATAATACAAACTGAAAATAAATGGAAGAATAAATCTCACAGTTCTTGAAATCTGAAAGTTTCTGCATCCTTGCAACCAAGAAAAGAGCTTAGCCTTGCATATCTATTGAACAACTACTCCTAAAGATAAAAGAAAGCATTATTTCTAGTATGTAGAGAGGAGAGTTTGTGTTTCTTCACTTCTAGTTGCTACCACCTTTCTTTGATTCTATTGCACTCCCTCCTCCTCTTTCTTGGCTCTCTTGGTGTCTATATATAGGCTTCAATGGCAGCTCCTCTTGCTTCTTTATCAATAATGGTGGCTGCCAAACATGCCAAACTTTGACATTAGTAGTCACCACAAACAACCCATCATTGTAGCCTCCTTCTTTGACAATGGCAGCATTCCAACTTGCAGCTGGTTTGTGGTTGGTGATTTGAGGTTGGTGGATTGAGGTTGGTGGCTACTTTTCTTGACCTTCTAGATTGATTTACTAGAGGGGCTAAATTGCTGAAATTATAACTTGGATGATAGTTTAGAAGCTTCGAAACATAATTTGGACTCATTTCTTCACGAAACCTGATTGCTGGCAGAATTCAGTTGTCATCTTTGAAAAATCATATCGCCCTCATCTGACATCCTTTTTGGCTGAAAATTGGAGCGTTTCTAGACCTTTGAGTCATGAATCCAGCAAAATTGAGTTTGCATCAATTGGACTTCTATAGCTCCAGATATGGAATTTTGAATGGACAAAGGTCAACAGTGGCAGAATACGAGATTTGACTTTGAAGGATGTGATTTCCATGATCTTCCTCTTTGTATTTTTCTTGCATTACATTTCCAGAAAGGTATGGATGTTAGCTTTTTAGAGCCACTAGAATCACTTCATTTTGATCTCTAGAACTCACACTCTGCACAAAACATCGACTGAACGTCAAATCTGCCAGTTATCTCCAATTTACTCCTTTTTGCATTTTTCATCCAAAAGTGCCTTCAAAACATAAAACAAAGAATATCAAGGCATTTTACATATAAAACATGGACAAAACATTAGGTAAAAGTGGGTGAAACTATCGAATAATATGGTTACATCAAATACCCCCACACTTAGCTCTTGCTCGTCCTCGAGAAAGGATAAATAAAATTAAATTGAAAATAACTATGATCAATCTCTTAATCTCCCATCAATGTCCAAGAGTACAAGCATTATTAATAAGAATATAATAAAACAAGATAGAAAAACATAAATGTTCATGAATTTATTTACATGCAAACTTCAAAACTCAATCAATTGTCGGGATTTAAATGAAATCTATATCATGCCAAAGTGATAGGTCCTCTCATTGATATACACTCCAACACTCATGTGTTTAGGGTTTATGTGTTTAAATCTCTCAAATTCAATCAAAGAGTATGTTCTACCATAAGCTTGCTTTTCAATCTCATATCCATTACTAACATATTACAAACAGTGCATGAATCAAAAGGTCTTATTTTCTGGTTTTAATGGGGCTAAGGTTAAGATGAGGTAAAAGAGAGTAAAAGAAAAGGTTCAAATCAAAGATAGTAGAGCATTATAAAAAAAATGATATTTCAAACAAGATATTCCATCAAAGCACATAAATTTTTCATCTTTAATCACCAATGCTTAATTTCGTTTGATTTCAAGCTTTTGCAACATAAAATCTTAAGAACATAAATGAACTTTTTTTTGTCTTTTTTCTTCTTTCTTTTTTTTTTTTTGTAATTTTGCCCATCTTTTCATCAAGCATCACTTCTTCTTTTTTTTCATATAATTTCCAACCATAATTCCATGAAATATCACAAGTATATGCTCTACTAATCCTTGGCCAGGGGAAAAGGAAAACATATATAAAGTTAAGGCTTATACATGGATAAAGAAAAGATAAATAAGCTCAAAAGGGGCTCACTAAGGATAATATGCTTTAGGTTGGCTTTTTGGTTCAAGTGATTGAAATTCCTAATGCCTTTATCATCTTCATGTATATTTGTAATGGAATATAATCTCAATAAGATATGAAGCAAGTTCTAGAGATACATATCATTGAAAGAATGCACACTCAAAGAATATAATGTGGAAGGCTCAAAAGCTTGCATTGGTATAACACTATAAAGTCAATATGACATATTCTCAAAGTCAATCCTTAAATCAATTAAACCTTAAAATTTGCATGCATACTCCTTCATTTGATTTATATCTTCATCTAACTCAATTAATTCTCATACATAATACTCATATGCTCAAAAATCAATGGGAGTTAAAAAGATCAAACATAATTTTTTTTTAAAGAACAACAAAGAAAATTAAAATAAGAAAACCAAAATTCTTCCAATAAATACCCCCACACTTAAAACACAACATTGTCCTCAATGTTGAAATAAAAGCAAAGGAATATAAGAGAATGACATAAAATAAATTAAAATGCGAAAAGATAAAAGATAAGGAAAAAGAAAGCAAATCTGATTTTTTTTTTTGGTGCTGGGTTGCCTCCCAGTAAGTGATTAGTACTTAAAAGTGCATTTTTATCATGGTTTTATATCATCATTTTGCACTTGAAGTATCAATAACTCCTTAACTAAAATATGTTTTATAATAATGTATCTAATAATATAAGATACCTATAATTTGTGGTAAATGTCTATTTTTAATGCAGGCCTATCACATAAATGAAAGGATTGATTGATGACTTGAAGAACTTAAATTGCAAGGATAAAGAGATGGTCAAACTTAGAGAAGAGATGTCGGTGCAATCCAAACCGGAACACTGTTTGGTAATTGGGTCATATCTAGAGCTACAGATGTCAGATTTAGGTCCAATTTATATGGATGGAAAGGTAAGACATAGGCCTACAACTTTCATATGGAGCCCAAGATCTAAAAAGGCCATTATCAAGTCCAAATTGTAGCAACAACAAAGAAGCCCGAATCTGTCTTCCAGCCCGAGCACTGTTCGGTATTTTGGCCATATCTGGAGTTCTAGAAGTCCAAATGAGCTGAATTTTTTACACAAGAAAGCTGAGACAATTGCCTACAACTTTCATGTTTGCACCTGGCTCCAGTTTTGACGTTATCAATGACGTTTTGGGCAGACAAGAGAAGATAAGGATTGTCACCAAGTCAAAAGTTGGCCACCCACTTATCAATTAGTCATCAAATCAATAGTTCCTAATTTTGGCCTATAAAAGGAGGCATTTGCCATGCATTTAGGCATCTTGGTTTCCAGATCAAGATCATTCTCTTCCTTTCTCTCTTTGTATTTTTTGTAATGTTTATGCTTTGCTTTAATT
This sequence comes from Populus pruinosa, assembly GCA_026413675.1. Taxonomy (NCBI): domain Eukaryota; kingdom Viridiplantae; phylum Streptophyta; class Magnoliopsida; order Malpighiales; family Salicaceae; genus Populus; species Populus pruinosa. The sequence continues at coordinate 8,441,795 of CM048606.1, forward strand.
AATATTAAGTTTATGCCTTTCATTTCCTTTCCTTTACTTAGTTAGCTTTTATGTTCTTATTTTGTTTTTCTATTTTACTTTCTTTCATTATGTCTAGCTAAGTTAATTATGTCAAGGTGAAAAGGTTACACTAATGGTGGAAGAATAAGTATAGTGTAAACTTAATATGGACTTTAATGTTTGATACTAACATGTTTTATATTTGTTATCTTGTTCACTCTTTAATACTTTGCTTGTTAAATGACTAATCTTGATTTATGTTGTATAACACTTGGTACAACAAATGCTTGGCACTTTCATAGCCCATAATGTATGGTATAACCGACACCTGAGCTATGAAAGGAACTTGATTTGTTGTTAACATAAGTTATAATCATGAATGCTTGACGAGATTTACAAGTATTAGCATTAATTGAATAAGATGACTAATGTAATCATGTTAACAATATATAATCTGATTGGAACCTCCTTTGTGTGTGGTTTCCAATTCAATAATAAGAGTTTATACTATACTTGTTTGATATACCATTAGTGGAACCTCTAACCTTGACATTTGTTATTATTATTGTTTAATTAATATTTCATCTCAAAGTTCTCATCATCATCATCATCTTCTTCTTCTCTTTCATTATTATTATTATTATTATTATTATTATTATTATTATTATTATTAGTACTACTACTACTAATACTACTACTACTATTATTATTATTGTTATTATTATAGTTATAGTTGTTATTGCTATTATTGTTGTTTATAATTGTTGTCTATAATTTGTACAATTAACCTCCCTGTGGTTCGACCCCGGTCTTGCCGGGTTATTTATTACTTCGACACTCCTGCACTTGGGAGAAGACATCAATCTTTTAGTCGTGTCAAGTTTTTGGCGCCGTTGCCGGGGAGGTAAGTTCTTGTATAAATTATAGTATTTATTTTCTCTTTTCACTTTTCTTGTATATAACTTGTTTCTTTTCTTTTGTTTCTTTTTATTTTGTTTTCTTCCTTCTTCTTTTGTTTTCTTCTTCATTTTATTATATTCCAACACGTGCATGAGAGTGTGGTCACGTACATCAAGTGGTAGACTTTGTAGGATATCCTCATCATTTTCAGAAAATATGGCCGAAGAAGATAATCAATCACTTCATAATGAAAATAATGAGAATAACCGTGCTAGAACACTTAGAGACCACATGAATCCCACAAGAACAAGTGCACCATCATGCATAGTTTTTCCTCCCGATGCATCTCATTTTAATTTTAAACCAGGTATTATTCAACTTTTACCTTCTTTTCATGGTTTAGAATTGGAAAATCCATACTTACATTTAAGGGAATTTGAGGAGGTGTGCAACACATATAATAATTTAAATTGTAGCATGAACACCATCAGATTAAAGCTTTTTCCTTTTTCATTAAAAGATAAAGCTAAAACATGGCTACAAAATTTGAGACCAGGATCCATTCGTGCTTGGGATGAAATGCAACAACAGTTTTTAAAGAAGTTTTTCCCATCTCATAGAACAAACTCTTTCAAAAGACAAATCACCACTTTCACTCAAAAACCAGGAGAAACATTTTATAAATGTTGGGATAGGTATCGAGATTTGCTTAGTACTTGCCCCCATCATGGTTTTGAAACATGGAGATTGGTTTCACATTTCTATGAAGGGTTAACACCTAAAGATAGGCAAATGGTTGAATTGATGTGCAATGGAACTTTTAAAGATAAAGACCCTAATGAAGCAATGGAGTACTTAGACTTGTTAGCTGAAAATGCTCAAAATTGGGACACCGCGGGTACTTATGAGGCACCGAGTAAAACTCAACCTCATACATCTAGTGGAGGTATGTACAACCTTAGGGAAGATCATGACCTTCAAGCCAAGTTTGCATCTTTAGCTAGAAAAGTCGAGGCACTAGAATTGAAAAAGAGTGGTCAATTAAAATCTGTTGAAAACATTGTGTGTCAAATCTGTGAAACAAATGAACACTCAACCAACGATTGTCCAACCTTGCCTTCTTTTAAAGAATGTCTCCATGAACAAGCCCATGCTTTAAACAGTTTTCAAAGGGCCAACCACAACCTATACTCCCAAACATACAACCCTGGTTGGAGGAATCACCCAAATTTCAGTTGGAAGAGTGAGAACAACAATGCACAAACTTCACAACCACCGTTTCAAGCACACCATAATTTCCAAAATTCTCATGGATATGCACCTTCTTATGCTCCACCTTCTAGAAGAAATCTTGAGGAAACATTGCATGCATTCATTGAAAAGCAAGAGACAATCAATATTCAACTTGCTCAAAACATGACAGATTTTAAAGATACTCTTGCAAAATTAACATCTGCTCTCAGTTTCCAAGAGAAAGGTAAGTTTCCATCTCAACCGCAACAAAATCCCAAGGGGCAATACAATGCAAATGCAAGTAGTTCTGGAAGCCAACACATGGATCAAGTTAAATCAGTCACTACTCTGCGCAGTGGTAAAGTTATTGAAAAACCCTCTCTTGAACCTTATGAGAAAGATGATGAGTCAATCTCTGAGGGTAAGGAAGGGGTTGAATCTGAAAATTGCAAAGAAACGACTGATTCACCGCCAGCACTTCCATTTCCTCAAGCCATGACCAAACAAAGAAAAGTCAATCACAACTCTGAAATTTTTGAAATTTTCAAACAGGTAAGGATCAATATACCTTTGCTGGATGCTATTAAACAGGTTCCTTCCTATGCTAAATTTTTGAAAGATCTATGCACTGTGAAGAGGAAACTGAATGTGAAAAAGAAAGCCTTTCTAGCCGAACAAGTAAGTGCTATTCTTCAGAACAATAATGCTTTGAAATATAAAGACCCTGGTTGTCTTACAATTTCTTGCTTTATTGGAGAGCATAAAATTGAAAGAGCCTTACTTGATCTTGGTGCTAGTGTGAATTTACTTCCATATTCAGTTTTTCAAAGTCTCAATCTAGGTGAGTTAAAACCAACTTCTATAACTCTTTTACTTGCCGATAGATCTCTAAAAGTGCCTAGAGGAATAATTGAAGATGTGTTAGTACAAGTCGATAAATTCATTTATCCTGTGGATTTTATTGTCTTGGACACACAACCTGTTGAAGTATGTAATTCATTTCCTGTTATTTTAGGACGTCCATTTCTTGCAACTTCTAATGCATTGATTAATTGTAGGAATGGACTGATGAAGCTATCATTTGGAAACATGACATTGGAGATGAATATTTTCAACATTTGCAAGCAACCTGGAGATGATAATGATTTACAAGAAGTAGATCATATTGATGAATTAGTTTATGATCAACTTGAATCTACTTTAAGTAAAAATGAATTGGATGAAACTGAAGATTTGCAAATGATTTATTCTGAGGAAGAAATCACGGATGAAACAAGCACCGAAAATGTTGATGCAAATCTTTTGTCAACATTGACAACAGATTCGACATCTAACATCACACCAATCGATGATTGCTTTCCTAACAAATCCTTACTTTCTCTTAGTCCAATGCCTTGGTATAATAAAAATATCAATTTTCTTACCTTAGAAGATTTGCCAGCTGATTGGAGTACGCAAGACAAAGAAAAGTTTTTGAACGAAGTGAAGAGCTTTTACTGTGATGATCCTAACTTATTCAAATGTTGTCCTGATCAAATATTTCAAAGATTCATTCCCGACAATGAGGTAAGTTGTGTCATTAAACTTTGTCATTCTGAAGCATGTGGAAGTTATTTCTCGTCAAAAAAGACAATTGCAAAAATCTTTCAAAATGGATTTTATTGGCCCACCATGTTCAAGGACACGCATGCATTCTGCAAAACTTGTGAAAATTGTCAAAAAATTGACACTGGTCAAAAAGTTTTGTTTTATGATTCTCAACTCTATGCATTCCCTAAAGAGCTAAGATTAAGATGGACCAATCCTTATGGGGCCTGTGATATTGAGAATTCAATGAATGACAATGATTTTAAGGAAAATGGACATCGTTTGAAAGCTTACTTTGATAATTTTCCTAGTAAAAATGAATCAATTGGTTGGAATGATCTTGTAGATAAAGGTTGATTATTTTATTTTTCTCACATTTTTTTTGTGTTTCTTTTTTAGTGATTTTTTCTAGTTTCTCTCACCCCGGTCAAATGGCGGATAACGGTACTCCGTGACTTAAGTCGGTTCTTTCAGTTTCCCACAATAACTGATATTTGTGTATATATCTGTGCAATTCTTTGAAGCTCTCTTCCAATTCTCATTTGAAAATGGACATTAATCTTGAAAAATTGAAAAAGTATTTTCCCGCTCTACCTCAGAATGCGATTACAAAAATTTACCGTGCTAGATGTGCAAGATTGAGATTGTTAATGAATCATGGAATTCCTGAAGATATTCGCTGGTTGATTGAAGCAAAGGTCCGATTATCAGGTGAGTCCTCTAACTTCTTCATTTCACACATGCCTGGAACAGGTAAAAGCACTTTTGCAAAGAAGCGTCGTGCAAAACGACTGGATGTCTGTCATCGATGTGCTAGATGGACTTGTAATACACAATGTCGTTCTTTAGGAATGGTATCTATAAACCGTGAAGATAAAATACAATTCATTAAGGATGGCCTGAGTAAGGAGTCTTTAGATAATCTTCTATTGACTCTTGAGACGCATCCTAGTGGAGATGTGCATCGTGCAATTCATGATTTATGGCCACTATTTCATAAAGAACATGATCGACTTAGTCTTGGGAATCTAACTAAAAAAGACCCTGTTTGCCAGTTTTTAAGAAAACTGGATGGGAAGCCTATCCCCGACCCATAGAGGGCGTTTAAGCCGTTCTTGGATGTAAAACCAAGGGAAGATGTGAGCCACAATCACAACTACCTGTACATACACATGCTTTTTTTCAAAAGTAAATAAATAAATAAATAAAAAGAGAGAGAGAGAGTGTGAGACTCCAGCTGGCCTACATATAGATGTTATGATTGTCTTTCTAATTTCTCATCTATAAAACCCTCTTTTCCTTCCTTTCATTTCTACTCAACCCATACATTCAACAAATACAGAAGTTTGTAGAAATGGCAAGTTCCTCAAGTCATCAAATAAGAAATATTTGTGTTTTCGGTGGATCTAGTCCTGGGAAAGAAAAGGAGTTTTTAGAATCAGCAAATCATCTTGGTCAGGTGCTAGCTGAGAGAAAGATTCATTTAGTGTATGGGGGAGGCAGTCTTGGGTTAATGGGAGGTGTGTCAATAGCTGCATTTTTAGGAGGTAGTCAAGTTTTAGGAGTCGTCCCTGAAGCTTTGGCACAAGGGGACATCATTGGAAAAACAATTGGCGAGGAACTTCAGGTCTCCACAATGTCGGCTCGAATGAATGCAATGTTTAACCATGCTGATGCTTTCATTGCTTTACCAGGTGGTCTAGGCACATTGGAAGAGATCTTTCATATTTCCTCTTGGGCTCAATTGCACATTCACCATAAACCCATAGGTTTGTTAAATGTTAATGGTTATTATGATAAGTTGTTGTCTTTTCTTGATCATGCTGTGGAACAGGCATTTCTAACATTTTCTGCACGACAAATCATAATCTCTGCTACTACTGCTGAACAATTGATTGACCAACTACAATCTTTCATTCCTGTGATTGATCCTTCCATGAGTCGCATAAATTGGTCATCTACGGGAAGCCGTAAAAAGCTTAGATTGGATTTGAGCCTTCATTTGTGAATTTTTGTGTCTTTTGGTTTTATTATTGTGTTTTGTTATTTCTTATTTTTGTTTTAGTGTGTTTCAGGTTTTGTCAGTGTTCGTTATTTCAGGTGATATCTTCTATACTCTATCTTTCTACCTTAGAACATTGAGGACAATGTCTCGTTTTGGTTGGGGGGAGAGGGTAGTAGTTGATAAAAAAAAAAAAATTGTTTTTCATAAAGCATGTGCATAATTGTTGTTACTAGGATGGCAGAGTAAAGGAGTTCTTTTGTTAAAGTGACTCTTGAGACGCATCTTAGTAACCATTCTTAACAAGGTCTATTATAATACTTCCTGAAATATTCAGGTTTACAAACTCTCGTATTGTTACCGCTTAATTCTGCTCATATACTTATTTAACATGTATTCTTAAACCTTAATTTACACACACACACTTTAACATATGATTGTGGGTTGCATATTGGATTATTACATTATTTATGTTCTTTTGTTAAAGGTAACAACTAAAGGAAAGGGATTGTATATAATTAAAAAAGAAAAAAACAGAAAAAAAAACAGAAAAAAAAAAGAAAAAAAATGATGATAATAAAAATGTAGATAAGTTTGGTTTCGTAGCCTCCCTAACCTAAGCAATTAAGCCCGAAGGGGTGTTTTAACACCTAATACCCTAAAGTCAACTGACTTGGGAGCTATTGGCCTAACGCTTGTTACATGGGTTGAGGAGAAAAGCTTAAGGGAATCAAACATTGCACTATCTACATATCAGTATCTGCGACCCGAGTTACTAAGCTTGTAGGGGTGTCTTAACACCTAATGCCCTAAGACCAACTGGTCTGGGAGTCATTAGCTGAAAGCTCGTTACATGGGTTAAAGATGCATGATGTTTTTAAATTATATGTATATATTTAAAAAAAAAGACAAAAAAAAAGACAAAAATAATAATCCCAACCCAAGGAAGTTCACCTTAAACATTAGAACAAAAATTTTGTTTTCTTCCAAGAAAAGACCTATAATTATGTGTTGATACATTGAGCACAAAAAAAGGTTTATTAATATCTTGTTAAGAGGTATTGAGCAGATATATAAATTTAATGAGAGTTTGTTTATCTGGATGGACTAATGGAAGTTAAATGATGAATACCTTGCTTTGTGAAATTTGCAAATTTATTTTCTATTGTAACGCTTTGATTACTAGGGACTAGTAATAAGCTGGTTGGGGGGTGTGATTAGTACTTAAAAGTGCATTTTTATCATGGTTTTATATCATCATTTTGCACTTGAAGTATCAATAACTCCTTAACTAAAATATGTTTTATAATAATGTATCTAATAATATAAGATACCTATAATTTGTGGTAAATGTCTATTTTTAATGCAGGCCTATCACATAAATGAAAGGATTGATTGATGACTTGAAGAACTTAAATTGCAAGGATAAAGAGATGGTCAAACTTAGAGAAGAGATGTCGGTGCAATCCAAACCGGAACACTATTTGGTAATTGGGTCATATCTAGAGCTACAGATGTCAGATTTAGGTCCAATTTATATGGATGGAAAGGTAAGACATAGGCCTACAACTTTCATATGGAGCCCAAGATCTAAAAAGGCCATTATCAAGTCCAAATTGTAGCAACAACAAAGAAGCCCGAATCTGTCTTCCAGCCCGAGCACTGTTCGGTATTTTGGCCATATCTGGAGTTCTAGAAGTCCAAATGAGCTGAATTTTTTACACAAGAAAGCTGAGACAATTGCCTACAACTTTCATGTTTGCACCTGGCTCCAGTTTTGACGTTATCAATGACGTTTTGGGCAGACAAGAGAAGATAAGGATTGTCACCAAGTCAAAAGTTGGCCACCCACTTATCAATTAGTCATCAAATCAATAGTTCCTAATTTTGGCCTATAAAAGGAGGCATTTGCCATGCATTTAGGCATCTTGGTTTCCAGATCAAGATCATTCTCTTCCTTTCTCTCTTTGTATTTTTTGTAATGTTTATGCTTTGCTTTAATTAATATTAAGTTTATGCCTTTCATTTCCTTTCCTTTACTTAGTTAGCTTTTATGTTCTTATTTTGTTTTTCTATTTTACTTTCTTTCATTATGTCTAGCTAAGTTAATTATGTCAAGGTGAAAAGGTTACACTAATGGTGGAAGAATAAGTATAGTGTAAACTTAATATGGACTTTAATGTTTGATACTAACATGTTTTATATTTGTTATCTTGTTCACTCTTTAATACTTTGCTTGTTAAATGACTAATCTTGATTTATGTTGTATAACACTTGGTACAACAAATGCTTGGCACTTTCATAGCCCATAATGTATGGTATAACCGACACCTGAGCTATGAAAGGAACTTGATTTGTTGTTAACATAAGTTATAATCATGAATGCTTGACGAGATTTACAAGTATTAGCATTAATTGAATAAGATGACTAATGTAATCATGTTAACAATATATAATCTGATTGGAACCTCCTTTGTGTGTGGTTTCCAATTCAATAATAAGAGTTTATACTATACTTGTTTGATATACCATTAGTGGAACCTCTAACCTTGACATTTGTTATTATTATTGTTTAATTAATATTTCATCTCAAAGTTCTCATCATCATCATCATCTTCTTCTTCTCTTTCATTATTATTATTATTATTATTATTATTATTATTATTATTATTATTAGTACTACTACTACTAATACTACTACTACTATTATTATTATTGTTATTATTATAGTTATAGTTGTTATTGCTATTATTGTTGTTTATAATTGTTGTCTATAATTTGTACAATTAACCTCCCTGTGGTTCGACCCCGGTCTTGCCGGGTTATTTATTACTTCGACACTCCTGCACTTGGGAGAAGACATCAATCTTTTAGTCGTGTCAGTAAGCGCTTTTGTTTTATGTCATTGGCTTGACATGTGGCATGCTCATTCTTCATAGATTGGTTCAGCTAACTCTATAGAAGCGGTGAGTTCTGCCGTCCAACCTTCATAGAAAGGTTTCAAACGATGTCCATTGACCTTGAGTACTTTGTTGGTTTCTAAACTTGTAATTTCAACTGCACCATAAGGAAAAATATTAGAAACAACAAAAGGTCCAATCCAATGAGAGTGCAATTTTCCAGGAAAAAGTTTTAAACGCGAATGATAAAGAAGGATTTTGTCTCCAACATGAAATTCCTTTCTTGTAAGCATTCTGTCATAAAGATTCTTAGTCTTTTCTTTGTAAATCCTTGCATTCTCATAAGCATTATTTTGTTTTTCTCTCAACATGGTGGCAGTCCTTTTAGGTACCAAAAGGATAGACGCCACCCATTCACTGTCTGTGATGGGGGGGAATGACTCCTATATCATGAAGGATAATTTGCGAAGCTTGTAAAGCCAATGCTGATTCATGCACATTTTGGGGAACACATATATGCCTCTCCATCTCTTCTATCTTGGTAAAATCATAGCCATAGCTCAAAGCTATGCTTAATCCATCTTCGCTATCAAAATCAAAAACCTGCTGCATACACTTATCAACTTGGTCATAACATGTGATAGAATAAACATTGTTATAAGGATATTTCATTGCATCATGAAAATTAAATTCAATCTTTTCATCTCCTACCTCCATAGACAAGGTATCCTTACCACAATCAATCTTTGTATTGGCAGTTTTCAAGAATGGTCTCCCAAACAATATAGGAGTGCTGGTTAATAAATCACAAGAATCATGTTCCATATCAAGAATATAAAAATCACATGGAATAACCAAACTATCAATCTTGACTAGAACATCTTCTATCACACCAAGTGGGTAAACAAAACTACGATCTGCAAGTTGTATTACAATGCTAGTTTTATTCAAAGGTTCCAGATTAAGAGAATCATAAACATGTTTAGGCATAACACTAATGGATGCACCTAAATCACATAAAGCTCTTTTAAAACTAGCATTACCAATAACACATGGGATAGTAAACGCACCTGGGTCTTTTTGCTTTAAAGGCATATTCTTTTGAACAATAGCAGACACAACTTCACCCATACTTACCATTTCATGACCTTTCAGTTTGAAAGCTCTCTTGGTAGTACACAACTCCTTCAAAAATTTGGCATACTTGGGAATTTGCTTGATAGCATCAAGCAAAGGAATGTTGAGTTCTACTTTCTTGAAAACCTCTAAAATTTCTTTTTCTTTGTCCTCTTTCTTTGACCTAGAAGAACTCACAGAAAAGGGTGGAATTGCTTTAAAACTGGAATTCATTGAGTGAGGAGTTACCTTTGGAGTGTTGGTCGTTGTTTCAGTTTGGAAAGGAGAAGGATGTTTCTTCTTTGTATTTAATTCAGTTTCTATCTCTTCTTCTTCCTCCATCTCAATCTCTTTCGACCTTTTCTTTTCAAGTTCTTTCCCACTTCTCAGCATGATCGCACTAACATTCTCTTTTGGATTCAATGCCTGGGAAGGCAATTTTCCATTCATTTGTGCCTCCAATTTCCCTACACTTGAAGCTACTTGCCCCATTTGCCTCTCCAAGTTGTGAATACTTGACCTTGTTTCCTGTTGAAAAGACATGACATTTTGTTGCAAGGTAACAGTATTAGAAGCCAAAGTTTTCATCATCTCACGAAGATCATCATTGGATGACGACCCCGTAACATTGGAGTTTGTGAATGGAGGGGGTTGTCTTGCTTGATAATTCTGTTGGGGCTGAAATCCATGGGGATGGAATTGTCGGCCTTGATTGCCTTGTTGGGATGGGTTGCCATAGCGTAAGTTGGGATGATCTCTCCATCCGGGATTGTACGTGTTGGAAAAGGGATCATATTTACGCTGGGGCTGTCCGTTGAATGCTCCATCAATTGCATGAGCTTGTTCAATATAATTTTCTTGCATTGTTGGGCACATATCCGAAGCATGTCCTTGTAAGGAGCATATGCTACAAACTTTCACCTGCTGCACATTTCCACAAGCCAAAGAACGCACAAGAGAAGTAAGATCATTAACTTTATTCTCAATGTTAGAAATACTTACCTCATTTACTCGTTTGTTGGAGAAGTCTCCACGAGTGCCAAACTGTTTTGAGTTGGCTGCCATGTTTGAGATCAATTGGCGTGCAGCCTCGGGTGTCTTATCCACCAATGCGCCTCCACTTGCAGCATCAATGATACTACGGTCAGTAGGCATTAATCCTTCATAGAAATATTGAATGAGCAACTGATCAGGTATTTGATGATGAGGACATTGAATGCATAGTTGCTCAAATCTTTCCCAATACTCAGAGAGTGTCTCTCCATGAGATTGCCGAATCCCACATATTTCTTTCCTTATGTTGGCAACTCGAGATGCTGGGAAATACTTCTCAAGGAAAATCTTCTTCATGGCATTCCAAGTTCCAATAGATCCTGGGAGAATAGAGAAAAGCCATGCCTTTGCTGCCCCTTTTAAAGAGAAAGGGAAAGCTTTCATCTTAACCTGTTCTTCATCAACTCCATTCGGTTTCATGCCAACGCAAACCATATGGAACTCCTTGAGATGAGTATGTGGATCTTCTCCTGCAAGACCATTAAATGTTGGTAACAAATGTATAAAACCAGATTTGAGCTCAAAGTTTACATTATTGTCAATGTTTATGCATAGTGGCTGATTTTCCACATTAGGAGCAGCAAGCTCCTTGAGTGTTTGTTGTCGTGCAATAGCCATGGTGTTGAGGCGAGCTTCCTTTCTTAACCTGCGTAAAGTGCTTTCTATTTCAAAATCAACCTGCACTTGAATTTGATTAGTAGAACGGGTCACAGGCATCAATTGCTAAGAAAATTCAAAAGAAAGAAACCACACAAGAGACAAAAAATAATGCAAATTATATGAAAATCCAACGCTAGGAAACTAAAATTGCCTAAAAACCTTAGATAACAGTGGAATTTGGCCTCGAAATGGTAAGGTTAGTGGTTTACCACTAGTCTTGTTCAAAACGTCATTTCCCTTCAGCAAACAAAAGGTCGAACCTTAATTCCACAAACAAATCTGTTTTGAACAGTACCGTTGCGGCAAGTGAACAGTACCGCCACAAGCAAAAAACTTTTTTTGTTTTTTTTTTTCTGAATAATAATAAATAATAATCACAGCAAATAAAAATAACAGTACAAGCACAAGAATTAACTAAAATTACTTCCCCGGCAACGGCGCCAAAATTTGTTGCGATGTCGCGGTCGCACAAATTAATTACCCTAGCTTAAAACACACAAGATAGTATAGAGCAAGCAAGGGATCGATCCCACGAGGAAGATTTAGTTTAGATTTTTATGCTATACGTTATGCAATTGGGGGGTTTTGATTTGTGATAATCTAAAATATGGAAGAAATTAAACAAGTGAACACAATCAATTGAAACTGAAATTTATCAAGAAAACAAACCTTGGTCACAAGCACACATCCACCTACAGAAATCAGAACCGATCCTCGAAACGAAACTCCAGTTTATATTCTGAATTTTTATCTTTTCTTAACTTTGGTTAATTAACGGATCCGCCGTATAACTAGCCCTAACCAACAAATAATCACAGTGTTCGCACTAATGATTTTATCTAATGGCAGCCTTAAGATCTAGATAAATTCATTAATCTTAACAACCAAGTTGTCTGCTTGTGTTGCTTTGATCGAATGTTTTCCCTAAGTTTAATAATGTAGTTCCGCCACAATTATCAAGCTTAGTTGCTTCACAAGTTTATATACCCTAACTCCGGTTCTGATATCAAACTTAGCAATAGATTGTTCACAATAATAACTTAGAGTCCGCTCTAGCAATTATCAACAACAATCATAGAAAATATGCATAGAAAAACAATCATACTCATTCATAATACAAACTGAAAATAAATGGAAGAATAAATCTCACAGTTCTTGAAATCTGAAAGTTTCTGCATCCTTGCAACCAAGAAAAGAGCTTAGCCTTGCATATCTATTGAACAACTACTCTTAAAGATAAAAGAAAGCATTATTTCTAGTATGTAGAGAGGAGAGTTTGTGTTTCTTCACTTCTAGTTGCTACCACCTTTCTTTGATTCTATTGCACTCCCTCCTCCTCTTTCTTGGCTCTCTTGGTGTCTATATATAGGCTTCAATGGCAGCTCCTCTTGCTTCTTTATCAATAATGGTGGCTGCCAAACATGCCAAACTTTGACATTAGTAGTCACCACAAACAACCCACCATTGTAGCCTCCTTCTTTGACAATGGCAGCATTCCAACTTGCAGCTGGTTTGTGGTTGGTGATTTGAGGTTGGTGGATTGAGGTTGGTGGCTACTTTTCTTGACCTTCTAGATTGATTTACTAGAGGGGCTAAATTGCTGAAATTATAACTTGGATGATAGTTTAGAAGCTTCGAAACATAATTTGGACTCATTTCTTCACGAAACCTGATTGCTGGCAGAATTCAGTTGTCATCTTTGAAAAATCATATCGCCCTCATCTGACATCCTTTTTGGCTGAAAATTGGAGCGTTTCTAGACCTTTGAGTCATGAATCCAGCAAAATTGAGTTTGCATCAATTGGACTTCTATAGCTCCAGATATGGAATTTTGAATGGACAAAGGTCAACAGTGGCAGAATACGAGATTTGACTTTGAAGGATGTGATTTCCATGATCTTCCTCTTTGTATTTTTCTTGCATTACATTTCCAGAAAGGTATGGATGTTAGCTTTTTAGAGCCACTAGAATCACTTCATTTTGATCTCTAGAACTCACACTCTGCACAAAACATCGACTGAACGTCAAATCTGCCAATTATCTCCAATTTACTCCTTTTTGCATTTTTCATCCAAAAGTGCCTTCAAAACATAAAACAAAGAATATCAAGGCATTTTACATATAAAACATGGACAAAACATTAGGTAAAAGTGGGTGAAACTATCGAATAATATGGTTACATCAGACACTTACCATGAATTAAAGGTATATTCTATTACCAAACTTGTTAATATAAAACATGCTTTAGTTATGGAATTTAATGATACTTTAGGTGTAATATGATGACATAAAACCTTAATGAGAATGTACTTTTAAGTACTAATCAATTGTAATTGATTAATAAGTTGTTTAGTAGTAGCAACAAAGATTATGATTTGTCATGCCGAAAATATTAGAGAAATTCTGTTCCATAGCATGATGAAGAAAAGAAAAAAAATTATCATAAAAATCATTTACATTGAGCAAACCTATAGGTTTATGGTGAATGTTAAGTTAGACCGAAGAGGAAATATAAAGTATCTATTCTAATATGCCTGCTTGACCGCTTTTTATGATCGGCTTGTTTTAACTCGCAAGTGCACGAGTGTGCGATGTAGCAATTAATTCGGTAAGATCGAGGTCATATCCACAGACAGCTAGATCTGGAAATTAAGCTAAGTAACAAAAAAAAAACTGAAGAGAAATTAAATTAACAATAACTTGGTTGAAAATAATTGATGGATTTGTTTTCAAAGATAAAAAAAATGTAAATAGATTTTAAATGACAAGAAAAAGTAAGTCTTGGTCCAAATCAATTTTAATGGTGATGTATTGGTGATTTCTTCAACATATATAAGATAACTCAACCTAATATCAACGATGGTGATATTAGATCGGAAGATATTACAATGAAGATTAGAAAGATGAAGATTGATTATTGCTTAAGAATGAACAAGTACTTTCATATTAAGTAAGACATTGAATCAAGCAATCTCTATACCAAAACTAAAGTTTGTGCATAAAAATTCAAGATTATAACATTACCTAAATGATTTCTAAAATTTCTTTACAATAATAAATCATTCATGAAGAAAATAAGAAGATAAACATTAAGATTCATTCATATCCTAAAGAACTCACCTTAATCACCATTATCCTTGATTTGGATCCAAGAAAGAGTTTAGCCAACCATGATTATATATAAGAACACTTCAATAAACATGAAAGAACTTGAATCCAACTGAAATAATAAGTTTTACAAACTAAAGAACCGAAATCTATAAAGAAGAACACAATACAATTTCAGAAAAAAATTCGGACACAAATCTGACTCTAACTTTGGACAGCAATTCGACCCTCTTAGAAGCTTTTTTTCGAGAAGTCTATTAGAGACATATTTATAGGAAATTCTGTCTCCTTTCCAGATCATTAAAGAACAGCTCATTTGGACACCGGAGTCAAAAGTTATGGGCAAAACACCAAAAGGTGTTCTGAAAAATCAAATCAAGATAGCTTTACAACTACTTTGGTGCACGTTTTTCTTCCTCGTTTATGAGGTGTCTCCTTCTTCTTTTTGACCCAAAATAATGTTAAAATATCCCCTCCAGCTTTCCATCCATGTGCTTGCCTTTTTGGATCAATGGATTACCCAAAATAAATCAATTGTTATTTGTTGTGTGGACATGTAAGATCATGGATTGTGTTTGAGTTGATTTGAAGGTTGATTTGGGGTTGATTTAGGGCTGATTTGAGGCTGATTTTTGGGCTGAATTTGAGCATCAAATAAGTATACAAATGTACTTATTATTTGGGCTAAGATTGACATTGAAACCTTGAGTGTTTAATGGTTGAAGTTTGCACACAACATAAGACAAGTTTGGGCTTGAAATAAATCATATGATATTCTTTTTTAGAATTGGAATAGAATTGATTTTTGGGACAAATTTGGAGCACTTATTTGAACCAAGATTTTCTTCAATCTTCAACTAAATGTCTCTTCAATTCTTTGTTCTGAATTCCGACGTTGAATTTTCTGAATTAATTCATTTAAGCTCCAAAAACCTATCGAAACATTAAAACAAACTTCATTACTAAAAAAACACATCAATTATTATAAAAACAACCAAATAAAAACAATAAATACATATGTAAAATAAGAGACTTAATGACACTTTTGATGCACAATCACACCCCCCAACTTAGATTTTGCTAGTCCTCAAGCAAAACAAAACATAGAACCTTTAAAATAAAAATAATAATAATAACAACCATAATTAGACTCAATTCATCACACTTGAAGAGCCTATCATGCAAACATTGGTATCTTTAACTTAGTGTACACAATAGCAAATAAAGAAAAATAAGCATACTCACATTCTCTAAATCAAACATCCATACAAAATTTCCAAATTCAGTCATATTTATCGTGCAACCAACATAATTGATTCATATGAAAACTCAACTTGTAATCTTCCCTTCTCACCAACACAAACAAGGTAGCAAACTAGAGAAATATCTATATATATATTTTTTTTTCTTTTTTTCTTTTTTTCATTTTTTTTTGAAGATATGATTTATTCTTTGTCTTTAAGTTGTCACTTCCCTTTTGACGCGAATACAAACATTTGTGATGAATGCACCCGGTTACTCACAAAGTCACAAACTTAAAGTGCTTTGCATACTCATATTTCAAGCTGCCGTTTGACGTAAAGATAAACATTTGTGATGAATACCCCTAGTTACTGAGCAACTCAAAACATTGGAGTAGATAGAACTTTGTACACATTTATTTATTTATTTATGTAATGATTATTACTCTATTTACTTAAACCTTGTTTAGGACTAGATCAGAAGGGATAATCACAAGTAAAGCATCATACTCATCTTTCATGCATATTCACACAATTCACACAACTTTTACAAGGAAAAATGTACTTCAGTAATCTTAAAAAAAATATGCTATATCTTGCTTTATAAGATATTATCTATCCCAAATTAAAGCATGCAATGTTCAACACAATAATGAACCCAAAAAGGTAATGATGATCCTAAACAAGTCTCATTCACATACCAATGCAAGTATTATATATATATTTTTTAACAAGCATGGTTATCTCAAGCATTCAACATAATAAAATATCTAAAATTAAGTTTTACATTATCCTCAATGTAAAAGAGAAAGTGAAGAAAAGTATAAAGATTAGAAAATTGGTACTCCCCTTCTGTTTTCAAGAATGAATGTCTGATTGAATTGGGCATGAGCTGACTTCTTGCTTGATTTGTTTTTAACCTGCATATCACAACTAAAAGAAAACATAAAAGAAAACATTGATGTTTTTTTTTTTGAAAATAAAGAACCTCACACCCCCCAACTTAAAATAATGCATTGTCCCGAATGCATGAAGAAAATATAAGAGATGGAAGAAAGAAGAAAAAAATAAAAATAAAAATAAAAATAAAATAAAAATAAAAACTTATTACTTTTGATACTACAATGGTATTGGATCTTCAAGATCCAATGTCTCAACTTCAGCCACAACATTTTCAAGATAAAGTTTCAATCGATGACCATTTACTTTGAAAATATTTCCATTCTTGGGATTTTCTACCTTAAATGCACCATGCTCAGAGATGGATTTAATCACAAATGGACCAATCCATTTTGTCCTCAACTTCCCAGGAAAGAGATGTAATCGTGAATTATACAAGAGAACCTTTTGACCAACATGAAAGGATTTTCTAAGAATATGGTTATCATGCAAAGTTTTCATCTTATGTTTTGAAATTTTTGCATTTTCAAATGCATCATTTCTCAGCTCCTCTAATTCATCCAATTGAAGCTTTCTATTTTTGCCAACCTCGTTTTCATTGTCATTGAATTGCCGAATGGCCCAATATGCACGGTGCTCAATCTCAACAGGGAGATGACAAGGCTTTCCATAAACTAGCCTATAAGGAGACATTCCTAAAGAGGTCTTATAAGCAGTGCGATATGCCCACAAAGCATCAACTAGTCGTAGGGACCAATCTTTACGGTTTGGATTGACTGTTTTCTCTAAAATGTTCTTGATCTCCTTATTTGCCAACTCAGCTTGGCCACTAGTCTGTGGGTGATAGGGGGTACTGACCTTGTGAATTACACCATATTTTCTCATCAAAATCCTAACGGGCTTGTTACAAAAATATTTTCCCCCATCACTAATCATAGCCCGAGGCATGCCAAAACGAGAGAAAATATTTTCTTTCAAGAATTTGACCACAACTCGATGGTCATTAGTTCGAGATGCAATGGCCTACACCCATTTAGACACATAATCAACAGCTACAAGAATGAATTGGTAACCAAATGAACTTGGAAAAGGTCCTATGAAATCAATCCCCCAACAATCAAATATTTCCAAAACAAGGATGGGGTTAAGGGGCATCATGTTACGCCTAGTGAGGCTACCTAGTCGTTGGCATCGGTCACATGCAAACACAGAAGGCATGAACATCTTTAAACATGGTAGGCCAATAAAAACCACACTGCAAGATTTTGGCAATGGTTTTCTTAGAAGAGAAATGCCCACCACAGGCTAATGCATGACAAAAATTAATGACCCTTGGAATTTCATGATCAGGGATGCACCGCCTAATAATTTGGTCAGGACAATATTTAAATAGGTAGGGGTCATCCCAAAAAAAGGTGCGCACATTGCGCAAGAATTTTTGTTTGTCAAGTTTAGACCAATGAGAAGGAATCTGACTTGTGGCTAGGTAATTTGCTATGTCAGCATACCATGGAGAACCAATATACGAGACAGTACCTGCACAAAATAAATTTTCATCAGCAAAGAGTTCATTTATTGGAGATTCATCAATTATGGTCTTATAGCTTGAAAGACGAGACAAATGATCAGCCACTACATTCTCTACTCCCTTTTTATCTCGAATTTCAATGTTAAACTCTTGGAGTAGGAGGATCCATCGAATCAAACGTGGTTTGGCATCTTGTTTTGTGAGCAACTATTTCAATGCTGCATGATCAGTGAAAACAATAACAAGAGATCCAACCAAATAAGACCTAAACTTGTCTAATGCAAAGACCACAGCTAAGAGTTCTTTTTCAGTTGTAGTGTAATTCAATTGAGCATCATTCAAAGTCTTGCTAGCATAATATATGACATGAGGTTTCTTGTTTTTTCTTTGCCCTAAAACAGCCCCAACCGCAAGATCACTAGCATCACACATCAGTTCAAATGGTAAAGACCAATCAGGAGCTTGTATGATTGGTGCAGTTGTCAACAACCCTTTAAGCTTTTCAAAAGCTTCTTGACATTTTAATGTCCAATCAAATGGGACATCTTGTGACAACAAGTTACACAATGGTTTGGCAATGGTACTAAAAGAATGAATGAATCTTCGATAAAAACCAGCATGTCCTAAAAAGGATCTCACATCTTTCACAGTCTTAGGGGTAGTTAATTTTTGAATGACTTCCACTTTTGACTTATCTACCTCTATCCCTTTTGAAGAGATAATGTGACCTAAAACAATGCCATGTGTCACCATAAAATGACACTTCTCCCAATTGAGTACAAGATTGCTCTCTTCACACCTTTCAAGAACTTTTTCTAGATTCCTTAGACACAACTCATAAGAATCCCCATAAACTGAAAAATCATCCATGAAAACTTCCATAAAATTTTCCACCATGTCACTAAAGATACTCATCATACACCTTTGAAAAGTGGCTGGTGCATTACACAAACCAAATGGCATTCTTCTATAAGCATAAGTACCAAAAGGACAAGTGAAAGTGGTTTTTTCTTGGTCTTCTAAAGAAATCTCAATTTGGTTGTAACCTGAGTATCCATCCAGAAAACAATAGAAAGCTCTTCCAGCTACTCTTTCAAGCACTTGGTCTAAAAATGGAAGTGGAAAATGGTCCTTCCTAGTCACCATGTTCAATTTACGATAATCAATGCACATACGCCATCCAGTTTGGATTCTAGTTGGTATCAGCTCATTATTTTCATTCTTCACTACCGTGACTCCAGATTTTCCACCCAATTGCTTTCTTGTGTTTTCTCACCACTCTCAAAAGTTTGTGTTCTTGCTCTATGCTAAGTTTTGATGAGATCACAATAGGATATGATTCATCTTCCCCTAGAAATGCATACTTAAGATCACTTGGTAAAGGCTTCCTTTCTAGTTTATCAGGTTGGACAAGAGATTCCTCAACATTCACTTGGGGTGAAATCAAAGGCTCAAATGATGAGGTCCATTGACCTATTGACATAATAGGCATTGGATCTAGATAAGTCTCAAGTTCTCTTACCTCCTCATCAACACATTCCAAAGAACAAAATCTTTCATCATGAATTAAAGTTCTCTCCAATGGATCCTTGATCCACACTCTGTCAAAAGTTTCTTGACAAACTGTTTGGATGAAATCTACCTCTCTAATGTCCTCATGTTCCCCGATTTGTTTGGAGACATTGAATATGTTCATCTCAACAGTCATATTCCCAAAAGACAATTTCATCACCCCATTCCTACAGTTAATTAAGGCATTAGATGTAGCTAGGAAAGGTCTCCCTAAGATGACTAGGATGGGGGCATTAGAACCTTGAATTGGTGCAGTGTCTAACACTACAAAATCAACAGGAAAGTAGAATTTATCTACTTGGACCAACACATCCTCAACGATACCCCTAGGAATCTTGATTGACCTATCAGCTAATTGAAGGGTGATTCGAGTAGGCTTGATTTCTCCTAAACCTAATTGTTTGTAAACAGTGTAGGGTATTAAATTCACACTTGCTCCTAAATCCAACAAAGCTTGATCTATCTTATGACTTCCAATAATGCATGAAATGGTAGGACAACCAAGATCTTTGTATTTGGGCCCTGTCTTAAACTGGATGATGGCACTAGCATGTTCAGTCAGAAAAGCTCTTTCTTTCACATTCAATCTCCTTTTGACTGTGCATAAATCCTTAAGAAACTTTGCATAAGATGGAACTTGTTTAATTTCATCAAGGAGTGGAATATTGACTTTCACTTGTTTGAACAATTCATAGATTTCTGAGTTCATAAGATCTTGTTTAGGTTTCCCTAACCTTTGTGGAAATGGTGCTCTAGGAACAAATTCTAAATCACTCATTTTGACTCCAATTTTTCTTGAATCATCTCATTTCTCACTCATCTCTTTCTCATTTATTTCACCTTCTTTGTCACTCAAACTCTCATTTATCACTTGTGTTTTGATTCCCTCTTCACTTTCCCTAGATTTCTCCTCTACAATACCTTTAGGAATCCTAAAACCTACACCTTTGTCAACAATCTTTCCACTTCTAAGGGTAGTGATGGCTTGGACTTGTTCATGGTTTGAAGGTTCACTAGGTGAGGATTCACTCATGTGTACCTGACCTCTAGGATTGGGCATTGGTTGAGCTGGGATTTTTCCATTCTCTTGAATGCTTAGTGATTGAGTCAACTTAGTTGACTTCGAATGTCATGTATTAGCAATAATAACAATAACTATAATAATAATAATAATACTAGTAGTAGTAGTAGTAGTAGTAGTAGTAGTAGTAGTAGTAGTAGTACTAATAATAATAATAATAATAATAATAATCAAGAAAGAGAAGAAAAAGATGATGATGATGATGATAACTTTGAGATGAAATATTAATGTAACCATTAAATAATGATAATAACAAATGTCAAGGTTAGAGGTTCCACTAATGGTATATCAAACAAATATAGTATAAACTCTTATTATTGAATTGGAAACCACACACAAAGAAGGTTCCAATCAGATTATATATTGTTAACATGATTACATTAGTCATCTTATTCAAGTAATGCTAGCAACAACAAAGAAGCCCGAATCTGTCTTCTAGCCCGAGCACTGTTCAGTATTTTGGCCATATCTGAAGTTCTAGAAGTCCACATGAGCTGCATTTTTTACACAAGAAAGCTGAGACAATTGCCTACAACTTTCATGTTTACAACTGGCTCCAATTTTGATGTTATCAATGACGTTTTGGATAGACAAGAGAAGATAAGGATTGTCACCAAGTCAAAAGTTGGCCACCCACTTATCAATTAGTCATCAAATCAATAGTTCCCAATTTTGGCCTATAAAAGGAGGCATTTGCCATGCATTTAGGCATCTTGGTTTCCAGATCAAGATCATGCTCTTCCTTTCTCTCTTTGTATTTTTTGTAATGTTTATGCTTTACTTTCATTAATATCAAGTTTATGCCTTTCATTTCCTTTCCTTTACTTAGTTAACTTTTATGTTCTTATTTTGTTTATTTGTTTTCCTTTCTTTCATTATGTCTAGCTAAGTTAATTATGTCAAGGTGAAAAGGTTACACTAATGGTGTAAGAATAAGTATAGTGTAAACTTAATATGGACTTTAATGTTTGATACTAACATGTTTTATATTTGTTATCTTGTTCACTCCTTAATACTTTGCTTGTTAAATGACTAATCTTGATTTATGTTGTATAACAGTTGGTACAACAAATGCTTGGCACTTTCATAGCCCATAATGTATGGTATAACCGACACCTGAGCTATGAAAGGAACTTGATTTGTTGTTAACATAAGTTATAATCATGAATGCTACTTTGAAATATAAAGACCCTGGTTGTCCTACAATTTCCTGCTTTATTGGAGAGCATAAAATTGAAAGAGCCTTACTTGATCTTGGTGCTAGTGTGAATTTACTTCCATATTCAGTTTTTCAGAGTCTCAATCTAGGTGAGTTAAAACCAACTTCTATATCTCTTTTACTTGCTGATAGATCTGTAAAAGTGCCTAGAGGAATAATTGAAGATGTGTTAGTACAAGTCGATAAATTCATTTATCCTGTGGATTTTATTGTCTTGGACACAGAACCTGTTGAAGCATGTAATTCATTTCCTGTTATTTTAGGACGTCCGTTTCTTGCAACCTCTAACGCATTGATTAATTGTAGGAATGGATTGATGAAGCTATCATTTGGAAACATGACATTGGAGATGAATATTTTCAACATTTGCAAGCAACCTGGAGATGATAATGATTTACAAGAAGTAGATCATATTGATGAATTAGTTTATGATCAACTTGAATCTACTTTAAGTAAAAATGAATTGGATGAAACTGAAGATTTGTAAATGATTTATTCTGAGGAAGAAATCATGGATGAAACACGCATAGAAAATATTGATGCGAATCTTTTGTCAATAGTGACAACAGATTCGACATCTGGCATCACACCAATCGATGATTACTTTCCTAATGAATCCTTACTTTCTCTTAGTCCAATGCCTTGGTATGATAAAAATATCAATTTTCTTGCTTTAGGAGATTTGCCAACTGATTGGAGTATTCAAGACAAAGAAAAGTTTTTGAACGAAGTGAAGAGCTTTTATTGTGATGACCCTAACTTATTCAAATATTGTCCTGATCAAATATTTCAAAGATTCATTACGGACAATGAGGTAAGTAGTGTCATTAAACTTTGTCATTTTGAAGCATGTGGAAGTTATTTCTCGTCAAAAAAGACTGCTGCAAAAATCTTTCAAAATAGATTTTATTGGCCCACCATGTTGAAGGACACACATGCATTCTGCAAAACTTGTGCAAATTGTCAAAAAGTTGACATTGGTCAAAAAGTTTTGTTTTATGATTCTCAACTCTATGCATTCCCTAAAGAGCTAAGATTAAGATGGACCAATCCTTATGGGGCCTGTGATATTGAGAATTCAATGAATGACAATGATTTTAAGGAAAATGGACATCGTTTGAAAGCTTACTTTGATAATTTTCTTAATGAAAATGAATCAACTGGTTGGAATGATCTTGTAGATAAAGGTTGATTTTTTTTTTCTCTCACATTGTTTTTGTGTTTCTTTTTGAGTGATTTTTGCAAGTTTCTCTCACCCCGGTCAAATGGCGGATAACGGTACTCCGTGACTTAAGTCGGTTCTTTCAGTTTCCCACAATTACTGATATCTGTGTATATATCTGTGCAATTCTTTGAATCTCTCTTCCAATTCTCATTTGAAAATGGACACTAATCTTGAAAAATTGAAAAAGTATTTTCCCGCTCTGCCTCAGAATGCGATTACAAAAATTTACCGTGCTAGATGTGCAAGATTGAGATTGTTAATGAATCATGGAATTCCTGAAGATATTCGCTGATTGATTGAAGCAAAGGTCCGATTATCAGGTGAGTCCTCTAACTTCATTTCACACATGCGTGGAATAGGTAAAAGTACTTTTGCAAAGAAGCGTCGTGCAAAACGACTGGATGTCTGTCATCGATGTGCTAGATGGACTTGTAATACACAATGTCGTTCTTTAGGAATGGTATCTATAAACCGTGAAGATAAAATACAATTCATTAAGGATGGCCTGAGTAAGGAGTCTTTAGATAATCTTCTATTGACTCTTGAGACGCATCCTAGTGGAGATGTGCATCGTGTAATTCATGATTTATGGCCACTATTTTATAAAGAACATGATCGACTTAGTCTTGGGAATCTGACTAAAAAAGACCCTATTTGCCAGTTTTTAAGAAAACTGGATGGGAAGCCTATTGATTAGTACTTAAAAGTGCATTTTTATCATGGTTTTATATCATCATCTTGCACTTGAAGTATCAATAACTCCTTAACTAAAGCATGTTTTATAATAATATATCTAATAATATAAGATACCTTTAATTTATGGTAAATGTTCATTTTAAATGCAGGCCTATCACATAAATGAAAGGATTGATTGATGACTTGAAGAACTTAAATTACAAGGATAAAGAGATGGTCAAACTTAGAGAAGAGATGTCGGTGCAATCAAAACCGGAACACTGTTCGGTAATTGGGTCATATCTGGAGCTACAGATCTCAGATTTAGGTCTAATTTATATGGATGGAAAGGTAAGACATAGGCCTACAACTTTCATATGGAGCCCAAGATCTAAAAAGGCCATTATCAAGTCCAAATTGTAGCAACAACAAAGAAGCCCGAATCTGTCTTCCAGCCCGAGCACTGTTCGGTATTTTGGCCATATCTGGAGTTCTAGAAGTCCAAATGAGCTGAATGTTTTACACAAGAAAGCTGAGACAATTGCCTACAACTTTCATGTTTATAACTGGCTCCAATTTTGACGTTATCAATGACGTTTTGGGCAGACAAGAGAAGATAAGGATTGTCACCAAGTCAAAAGTTGGCCACCCACTTATCAATTAGTCATCAAATCAATAGTTCCCAATTTTGGCCTATAAAAGGAGGCATTTGCCATGCATTTAGGCATCTTGGTTTCCAGATCAAGATCATGCTCTTCCTTTCTCTCTTTGTATTTTTTGTAATGTTTATGCTTTACTTTCATTAATATCAAGTTTATGCCTTTCATTTCCTTTCCTTTACTTAGTTAACTTTTATGTTTTTATTTTGTTTTATTTGTTTTCCTTTCTTTCATTATGTCTAGCTAAGTTAATTATGTCAAGGTGAAAAGGTTACACTAATGGTGGAAGAATAAGTATAGTGTACACTTAATATGGACCTTAATGTTTGATACTAACATGTTTTATATTTGTTATCTTGTTCACTCTTTAATACTTTGGTTGATAAATGACTAATCTTGATTTATGTTGTATAACACTTGGTACAACAAATGCTTGGCACTTTCATAGCCCATAATGTATGGTATAACCGACACCTGAGCTATGAAAGGAACTTGATTTGTTGTTAACATAAGTTATAATCATGAATGCTTGACGAGATTTACAAGTATTAGCATTAATTGAATAAGATGACTAATGTAATCATGTTAACAATATATAATCTGATTGGAACCTCATTTGTGTGTGGTTTCCAATTCAATAATAAGAGTTTATACTATACTTGTTTGATATACTATTAGTGGAACCTCTAACCTTGACATTTGTTATTATCATTGTTTAATCTTTACATTAATATTCTATTTCGAAGTTCTCATCATCTTCTTCTTCTCCTTCTCCTTCTTTATTATTCTTATTACTACTACTACTACTACTACTATTATTACTACTACTACTACTAGTATTATTATTATTATTATTATTATTATTATTATTATTATTATTATTATTATTATTATTATTATTCTTGTTATTATTATTATTATTGTTATTATTGTTGTTGTTGTTGTTGTTGCTGCTATTGTTGTTATTTATAGTTGTTGTTTATAATTTGTACAATTAACCTCCCTGTGGTTCGACCCCGGTCTTGCCGGGTTATTTATTACTTCGACACTCCTGCACTTGGGAGAAGACATCAATCTTTTCATCGTGTCACCTATCCCCGACCCATAGAGGGCATTTAAGCCGTTCTTGGACGTAAAACCAAGGGAAGATGTGAGCCACAATCACAACTACCTGTACATACACATGCTTTTTTCAAAAGTAAATAAATAAATAAATAAAAAGAGAGAGAGTGTGTGAGACTCCAGCTGGCCTACATATAGATGTTATGATTGCCTTTCTAATTTCTCATCTATAAAACCCTCTTTTCCTTCCTTTCATTTCTACTCAACCCTTACATTCAACAAATACAGAAGTGTGTAGAAATGGCAAGTTCCTCAAGTCATCAAGTAAGAAATATTTGTGTTTTCGGTGGATCTAGTCCTAGGAAAGAAAAGGAGTTTTTAGAATCAGCAAATCATCTTGGTCAGGTGCTAGCTGAGAGAAAGATTCATTTAGTGTATGGGGGAGGCAGTCTTGGGTTAATGGGAGGTGTGTCAATAGGTGCATTTTTAGGAGGTAGTCAAGTTTTAGGAGTCGTCCCTGAAGCTTTGGCACAAGGGGACATCATTGGAAAAACAATTGGAGAGGAACTTCAGGTCTCCATAATGTCGGCTCGAATGAATGCAATGTTTAATCATGCTGATGCCTTCATTGCTTTACCAGGTGGTGTAGGCACATTGGAAGAGATCTTTCATATTTCCTCTTGGGCTCAATTGCACATTCACCATAAACTCATAGGTTTGTTAAATGTTAATGGTTATTATGATAAGTTGTTGTCTTTTCTTGACCAACTACAATCTTTCATTCCTGTGATTGATCCTTCCATGAGTCGTATAAATTGGTCATCTACGGGAAGCCGTAAAAAGCTTAGATTGGATTTGAGCCTTCATTTGTGAATTTTTGTGTCTTTTGGTTTTATTATTGTGTTTTGTTATTTCTTATTTTTGTTTCAGTGTGTTTCGGGTTTTGTGAGTGTTTGTTATTTCAGGTGATATCTTCTATACTCTATCTTTCTACCTTAGAACATTGAGGACAATGTCTCGTTTTGGTTGGGGGGAGATGGTAGTAGTTGATAAAAA
Organism: Populus pruinosa; assembly: GCA_026413675.1. Taxonomy (NCBI): domain Eukaryota; kingdom Viridiplantae; phylum Streptophyta; class Magnoliopsida; order Malpighiales; family Salicaceae; genus Populus; species Populus pruinosa. The sequence continues at coordinate 8,468,572 of CM048606.1, forward strand.
AAAAATTGTTTTTCATTTCATAAAGCATGTGCATAATTGTTGTTACTAGGATGACAGAGTAAAGGAGTTCTTTTGTTAAAGTGACTCTTGAGACGCATCTTAGTAATCATTCCTAACAAGGCCTATTATAATACTTCCTGAAATATTCAGGTTTACAAACTCTCGTATTGTTACCACTTAATTCTGCTCATATACTTATTTAACATGTATTCTTAAACCTTAATTTACACACACACACACTTTAACATATGATTGTGGGTTGCATATTGGATTATTACATTATTTATGTTCTTTTGTTAAAGGTAACAACTAAGGGAAAGGGATTGTATATAATTAAAAGAAAAAAAGAAAAAAAAAGAAAAAAAAATGATGATAATAAAAATGTAGATAAGTTTGGTTTCGTAGCCTCCCTAACCTAAGCAATTAAGCCCGAAGGGGTGTTTTAACACCTAATACCCTAAAGTCAACTGACTTGGGAGCTATTGGCCCAACGCTTGTTACATGGGTTGAGGAGAAAAGCTTAAGGGAATCAAACATTGCACTATCTACATATAAGTATCTGCGACCCGAGTTACTAAGCTCGTAGGGGTGTCTTAACACCTAATGCCCTAAGACCAACTGGTCTGGGAGACATTAGCTGAAAGCTCGTTATATGGGTTAAAGATGCATGATGTTTTTAAATTATATGTATATACATTTTAAAAAAAAGAAAAAAAAAAGACAAAAATAGTAATCCTATCTCAAGGAAGTTAACCTTAAACATTAGAACAAAAATTTTGTTTTGTTCCAAGAAAAGCCCCATAATTATGTGTTGATACATTGAGCACAAAAGAAAGGTTTATTAATATCTTGTTAAGAGGTATTGAGCAAATATATAAATTTAATGAGAGTTTGTTTATCTGGATAGATTAATGGAAGTTAAATGATGAATACCTTGCTTTGTGAAATTTGCAAATTATTGTAACGCTTTGATTACTAGGGACTAGTAATAAGCTGGTTGAGGGGTGTGATTAGTACTTAAAAGTGCATTTTTATCATGGTTTTATATCATCATTTTGCACTTGAAGTATCAATAACTCTTTAACTAAAATATGTTTTATAATAATGTATCTAATAATATAAGATACCTATAATTTATGGTAAATGTCTATTTTTAATGTAGGCCTATCACATAAATGAAAGGATTGATTGATGACTTGAAGAACTTAAATTGCAAGGATAAAGAGATGGTCAAACTTAGAAAAGAGATGTCGGTGCAATCCAAACCGGAACACTGTTCGGTAATTGGGTCATATCTGGAGCTACAGATCTCAGATTTAGGTCCAATTTATATGTATGGAAAGGTAAGACATAGGCCTACAACTTTCATATGGAGCCCAAGATCTAAAACGGCCATTATCAAGTCCAAATTGTAGCAACAACAAAGAAGCCCGAATCTATCTTCCAGCCCGAGCACTGTTCGGTATTTTGGCCATATCTGGAGTTCTAGAAGTCCAAATGAGCTGAAGTTTTTACACAAGAAAGCTGAGACAATTGGCTACAACTTTCATGTTTACAACTGGCTCCAATTTTGACGTTATCAATGACGTTTTGGGCAGACAAGAGAAGATAAGGATTGTCACCAAGTCAAAAGTTGGCCACCCACTTATCAATTAGTCATCAAATCAATAGTTCCCAATTTTGGCCTATAAAAGGAGGCATTTGCCATGCATTTAGGCATCTTGGTGTTCAGATCAAGATCATGCTCTTCCTTTCTCTCTTTGTATTTTTTGTAATGTTTATGCTTTACTTTCATTAATATCAAGTTTATGCCTTTCATTTCCTTTCCTTCACTTAGTTAACTTTTATGTTCTTATTTTGTTTATTTGTTTTCCTTTCTTTTATTATGTCTAGCTAAGTTAATTATGTCAAGGTGAAAAGGTTACACTAATGGTGTGAGAATAAGTATAATGTAAACTTAATATGGACTTTAATGTTTGATACTAACATGTTTTATATTTGTTATCTTGTTCACTCTTTAATACTTTGCTTGTTAAATGACTAATCTTGATTTATGTTGTATAACACTTGGTACAACAAATGCTTGGCACTTTCATAGCCCATAATGTATGGTATAACTGACACCTGAGCTATGAAAGGAACTTGATTTGTTGTTAACATAAGTTATAATCATGAATGCTTGATGAGATTTACAAGTATTAGCATTAATTGAATAAGATGACTAATGTAATTATGTTAACAATATATAATCTGATTGGAACCTCCTTTGTGTGTGGTTTTCCAATTCAATAATAAGAGTTTATACTATACTTGTTTGATATACCATTAGTGGAACCTCTAACCTTGACATTTGTTATTATCATTATTTAATTGTTACATTAATATTTCATCTCAAAGTTATCATCATCATCATCATCATCTTCTTCTCTTTCTTTATTATTATTATTATTATTATTATTATTATTATTATTATTAGTACTACTACTACTACTACTACTACTACTAGTATTATTATTATTATTATTATAGTTATTGTTATTATTGTTATTATTGTTGTTTAGTATTGTTGTCTATAATTTGTACAATTAACCTCTCTGTGGTTCGACCCCGGTCTTGCCGGGTTATTTATTACTTCGACACTCCTGCACTTGGGAGAAGACATCAACTTTTTAGTCGTCAGTGCATGTTCTATCAATAAAAGTATTACATACCTCTTCAAAGTCTTTAATGTGTATGTATGGATTTTCAGAATCCATACCATGAAATGTGGGAAGAAGTTGAATCATGCCCGGTTTCAAATTGAAAGCTTGTTGGTTAAGCGGTAAGATAATACACGAAGGTGTACTTTGTCTAGCCGGGTGAAGATACTCTCTAAGAGTTCGAAAATTAGGTTGATCATTGAATTGTGGAGGTCCATTACCTTGAACACTCCCTTCACCCTCTATATCTTCAACATTAGCCATGATAAAATAATAATAATAATAATATAACAATTATATGAATATGAAAAGAAAGGAAAGGAAAGAAAAGAAAAAAAATTGCAAATAAAAGTAATAGCTCAAAAATAAACATACAACAAATTAAGAAATTCACTCTCCAACTAATAAGCACTATTAACAACAATAAACATTAAAAGATAATTATAACAAGCATGAATAAAAAAAAACAAAGGCGGTAATACCGGCCAAGCACTTCAAACAATAAATATAAGAAAAATAATCATAACAAAACTTCAAACAATAAATATAAGAAAAATAACAACAATAAACATTAAAAGATAATTATAACAAGCATGAATAAAAAAAACAAAGGCGGTAATACCGACCAAACACTTTAGACAATAAATAAAAACAATATCAACAAAATAAAATGAAATAAACAAGAAAAATATTAGAAACTAATAAGAGTAGACAATAAAAGAAAAATGGTTGAACCAACCAAAATCCAATAATTAATAGTCCAGTCCACAGTCCAATATCCGAAACGTTAAGGTAAATTTTTTTTTGAGGCGGTAAAACCAGCCAATTTCATTTTTTTTATATGATTTTTTTTTTAGTTTTCCAATAATCAAATCTAAACTTGTTACCTTTGCTTGCTAGCTCCCCGACAACGGCGCCAAAATTGCTTGACCGCTTTTTATGATCGGCTTGTTTTAACTCGCAAGTGCACGAGTGTGCGATGTAGCAATTAACTCGGTAAGATCGAGGTCATATCCACAGAGAGCTAGATCTGGAAATTAAGCTAAGTAACAAAAAAAAAACTCAAGAGAAATTAAATTAACAATAACTTGGTTGAAAATAATTGATGGATTTGTTTTCAAAGATAAAAAAAATGTAAATAGATTTTAAATGACAAGAAAAAGTAAGTCTTGGTCCAAATCAATTTTAATGGTGATGTATTGGTGATTTCTTCAACATATATAAGATAACTCAACCTAATATCAACGATGGTGATATTAGATCGGAAGATATTACAATGAAGATTAGAAAGATGAAGATTGATTATTGCTTAAGAATGAACAAGTACTTTCATATTAAGTAAGACATTGAATCAAGCAATCTCTATACCAAAACTAAAGTTTGTGCATAAAAATTCAAGATTATAACATTACCTAAATGATTTCTAAAATTTCTTTACAATAATAAATCATTCATGAAGAAAATAAGAAGATAAACATTAAGATTCATTCATATCCTAAAGAACTCACCTCAATCACCATTATCCTTGATTTGGATCCAAGAAAGAGTTTAGCCAACCATGATTATATATAAGAACACTTCAATAAACATGAAAGAACTTGAATCCAACTGAAATAATAAGTTTTACAAATTAAAGAACCGAAATCTATAAAGAAGAACACAATACAATTTCAGAAAAAATTCGGACACAAATCTGACTCTAACTTTGGACAGCAATTCTACCCTCTTAGAAGCTTTTGTTCGAGAAGTCTATTAGAGACATATTTATAGGAAATTCTGTCACCTTTCCAGATCATTAAAGAACAGCTCATTTGGACACTTGAGTCAAAAGTTATGGGCAAAACACCGAAAGGTGTTCTGAAAAATCAAATCAAGACAGCTTTACAACTACTTTGGTGCACGTTTTTCTTCCTCATTTATGAGGTGTCTCCTTCTTCTTTTTGACCCAAAATAATGTTAAAATATCCCCTCCAGCTTTCTATCCATGTGCTTACCTTCTTGGATCAATGGATTACCCAAAATAAATCAATTGTTATTTGTTGTGTGGACATGTAAGATCATGGATTGTGTTTGAGTTGATGTGAAGGTTGATTTGGGGTTGATTTAGGGCTGATTTGGAGCTGATTTTTGGGCTGAATTTGAGTATCAAATAAGTATACAAATGTACTTATTATTTGGGCTAAGATTGTGACACGACTAAAAGGTTGATGTCTTCTCCCAAGTGTAGGAGTGTCGAAGTAATAAATAACCCGGTAAGACCGGGGTCGAACCACAGGGAGGTTAATTGTACAAATTATAAACAACAATTATAAAATAACAACAACAACAACAACAACAACAACAATAATAATAATAATAATAATAATAATAATAATAATAATAATAATAATAGTAGTAGTAGTAGTAGTAGTAGTAGTAGTAGTAGTACTAATAATAATAATAATAATAATAATAATAATAATAATAATAATAAAGAAAGAGAAGAAGAAGAAGATGATGATGATGAAAACTTAGAGATGAAATATTAATGTAAGGATTAAACAATAATAATAACAAATGTCAAGGTTAGAGGTTCCACTAATGGTATATCAAACAAGTATAGTATAAACTCTTATTATTGAATTGGAAACCACACATAAAGGAGGTTCCAATCAGATTATATATTGTTAACATGATTACATTAGTCATCTTATTCAATTAATGCTAATACTTGTAAATCTCGTCAAGCATTCATGATTATAACTTATGTTAACAACAAATCAAGTTCCTTTCATAGCTCAGGTGTCGGTTATACCATACATTATGGGCTATGAAAGTGCCAAGCATTTGTTGTACCAAGTGTTATACAACATAAATCAAGATTAGTCATTTAACAAGCAAAGTATTAAAGAGTGAACAAGATAACAAATATAAAACATGTTAGTATCAAACATTAAAGTCCATATTAAGTTTACATTATACTTATTCTGACACCATTAGTGTAACCTTTTCACCTTGACATAATTAACTTAGCTAGACATAATGAAAGAAAGCAAAAATAGATAAACAAAATAAGAACATAAAAGGTAACTAAGTAAAGGAAAGGAAATGAAAGGCATAAACTTAATAATAATGAAAGCAAAGCATAAGCATTACAAAAAATACAAAGAGAGAAAGGAAGAGCATGATCTTGATCTGGAAACCAAGATGCCTAAATGCATGGCAAATGTCTCCTTTTATAGGCCAAAATTGGGAACTATTGATTTGATGACTAATTGATAAGTGGGTGGCCAACTTTTGACTTGGTGACAATCCTTATCTTCTCTTGTCTGCCCAAAACGTCATTGATAACGTCAAAATTGGAGCCAGGTCCAAACATGAAAGTTGTAGGCAATTGTCTCAGCTTTCTTGTGTAAAAACTTCAGCTCATTTGGACTTCTAGAACTCCAGATATGGCCAAAATACCGAACAGTGCTCGGGCTGGAAGACAGATTCGGGCTTCTTTGTTGTTGCTACAATTTGGACTTGATAATGGCCTTTTTAGATCTTGGGCTCCATATGAAAGTTGTAGGCCTATGTCTTACCTTTCCATCCATATAAATTGGACCTAAATCTGAGATCTGTAACTCCAGATATGACCCAATTACCGAACAGTGTTCCGGTTTGGATTGCACCGACATCTCTTTTCTAAGTTTGACCATCTCTTTATCCTTGCAATTTAAGTTCTTCAAGTCATCAATCAATCCTTTCATTTATGTGATAGGCCTGCATTAAAAATAGACATTTACCACAAATTAAAGGTATCTTATATTATTAGATACATTATTATAAAACATATTTTAGTTAAGGAGTTATTGATACTTCAAGTGCAAAATGATGATATAAAACCATGATAAAAATGCACTTTTAAGTACTAATCACACCCCCCAACCAGCTTATTACTAGTCCCTAGTAATCAAAGCGTTAAAACAATTTGCAAATTTCACAAAGCAAGGTATTCATCATTTAACTTCCATTAATCTATCCAGATAAACAAACTCTCATTAAATTTATATATCTGCTTAATACCTCTTAACAAGATATTAATAAACCTTTCTTTTGTGCTCAATGTATCAACACATAATTATGGGGCTTTTCTTGGAAGAAAACAAAATTTTTGTTCTAATGTTTAAGGTTAACTTCCTTGGGTTGGGATTACTATTTTTGTCTTTTTTTTTTAACTCTATATACATATACTTTAAAAACATCATGCATCTTTAACCCATGTAACGAGCTTTCAGCTAATGACTCCCAGACCAGTTGGTCTTAGGGCATTAGGTGTTAAGACACCCCTACGAGCTTAGTAACTCGGGTCGCAGATACTGATATGTAGATAGTGCAATGTTTGATTCCCTTAAGCTTTTCTCCTCAACCCATGTAACAAGCGTTGGGCCAATAGCTCCCAAGTCAGTTGACTTTAGGGTATTAGGTGTTAAAACACCCCTTCGGGCTTAATTGCTTAGGTTGGGGAGGCTACGAAATCAAACTTATCTACATTTTTATTATCATCATTTTTTTTTTCTTTTTTTCTTTTTTTTTTCATGTTTTCTTTTTTTTTAATTATATACAATCCCTTTCCCTTAGTTGTTACCTTTAACAAAAGAACATAAATAATGTAATAATCCAATATGCAACCCACAATCATATGTTAAAGTGTGTGTGTGTAAATTAAGGTTTAAAAAATACATGTTAAATAAGTATATGAGCAGAATTAAGTGGTAACAATACGAGAGTTTGTAAACCTGAATATTTCTGGAAGTATTATAATAGACCTTGTTAAGAATGGTTACTAAGATGCGTCTCAAGAGTCACTTTAACAAAAAGAACTCCTTTACTCTGCCATCCTAGTAACAACAATTATGCACATGCTTTATGAAATGAAAAACAATTTTTTTTTTTTTTCAACTACTACCCTCTCCCCCCAACCAAAACGAGACATTGTCCTCAATGTTCTAAGGTAGAAAGATAGAGTATAGAAGATATCACCTGAAATAACGAACAGTGACAAAACCTGAAACACACTGAAACAAAAATAAGAAATAACAAAACACAATAATAAAACCAAAAGACATAAACATTCACAAATGAAGGCTCAAATCCAATCTAAGCTTTTTACGGCTTCCCGTAGATGACCAATTTATGCGACTCATGGAAGGATCAATCACAGGAATGAAAGATTGTAGTTGGTCAATCAATTGTTCAGCAGTAGTAGCAGAGATTATGATTTGTCGTGCAGAAGATGTCAGAAATTCCTGTTCCACAGCATGATCAAGAAAAGACAACAACTTATCATAATAACCATTAACATTTAACAAACCTATGGGTTTATGGTGAATGTGCAATTGAGCCCAAGAGGAAATATGAAAGATCTCTTCCAATGTGCCTAGACCACCTGGTAAAGCAATGAAGGCATCAGTATGGTTAAACATTGCATTCATTCGAGCTGACATTGTGGAGACCTGAAGTTCCTCTCCAATTGTTTTTCCAATGATGTCCCCTTGTGCCAAAGCTTCAGGGACGAACCCCAAAACCTGACTACCTCCTAAAAATGCAGCTATTGACACACCTCCCATTAACCCAAGACTGCCTCCCCCATACACTAAATGAATCTTTCTCTCAGCTAGGACCTGACCAAGATGATTTGCTGATTCTAAAAACTCCTTTTCTTTCCCAGGACTAGATCCACCGAAAACACAAATATTTCTTATTTGATGACCTGAGGAACTTGCCATTTCTACACACTTCTGTATTTGTTGAATGTATGGGTTGAGTAGAAATGAAAAGAAGGAAGAGAGGGTTTTATAGATGAGAAATGAGAAAGGCAATCATAACACCTATATGTAGGCCAGCTGGAGTCTCACACACACTCTCTCTCTCTTTATTTATTTATTTATTTTTGAAAAAGCATGTGTATGTACAGGTAGTTGTGATTGTGGCTCACATCTTCCCTTGGTTTTACGTTCAAGAACGGCTTAAACGCCCTCTATGGGTCGGGGATAGGCTTCCCATCCAGTTTTCTTAAAAACTGGCAAACAGGGTCTTTTTTAGTCAGATTCCCAAGACTATGTCGATCATGTTCTTTATCAAATAGTGGCCATAAATCATGAATTACACGATGCACATCTCCACTAGGATGCGTCTCAAGAGTCAATAGAAGATTATCTAAAGACTCCTTACTCAGGCCATCCTTAATGAATTGTATTTTATCTTCACGGTTTATAGATACCATTCCTAAAGAACGACATTATGTATTACAAGTCCATCTAGCACATCGATGACAGACATCCAGTCGTTTTGCACGATGCTTCTTTGCAAAAGTGCTTTTACCTGTTCCAGGCATGTGTGAAATGAAGAAGTTAGAGGACTCACCTGATAATCGGACCTTTGCTTCAATCAACCAGCGAATATCTTCAGGAATTCCATGATTCATTAATAATCTCAATCTTGCACATCTAGCACGGTAAATTTTTGTAATCGCATTCTGAGGCAGAGCGGGAAAATACTTTTTCAATTTTTCAAGATTAATGTCCATTTTCAAATGAGAATTGGAAGAGAGATTCAAAGAATTGCACAGATATATACACAAATATCAGTAATTATGGCAAACTGAAAGAACCGACTTAAGTCACGGAGTACCGTTATCCGCCATTTGACCGGGGTGAGAGAAACTAGCAAAAATCACTCAAAAAGAAACACAAAAACAATGTGAGAAAAAAAAATAATAATAATCAACCTTTATCTACAAAATCATTCAAACCAGCTGATTCATTTTCACTAGGAAAATTATCAAAGTAAGCTTTCAAACGATGTCCATTTTCCTTAAAATCATTGTCATTCATTGAATTCTCAATATCACAGGCCCCATAAGGATTGGTCCATCTTAATCTTAGCTCTTTAGGGAGTGCATAGAGTTGAGAATCATAAAACAAAACTTTTTGACCAGTGTCAATTTTTCGACAATTTTCACAAGTTTTACAGAATGCATGTGTGTCCTTGAACATGGTGGGCCAATAAAATCCATTTTGAAAGATTTTTGCAGCTGTCTTTTTTGACGAGAAATAACTTCCACATGCTTTAGAATGACAAAGTTTAATGACACTACTTACCTCATTGTCGGGAATGAATCTTTGAAATATTTGATCAGGACAATATTTGAATAAGTTAGGGTCATCACAATAAAAATTCTTCACTTCGTTCAAAAACTTTTCTTTGTCTGGGGTACTCCAATCAGCTGGCAAATCTCCTAAAGCAAGAAAATTGATATTTTTATTATACCAAGGCATTGGACTAAGAGAAAGTAAGGATTCGTTAGGAAAGTAATCATCCATTGGTGTGATGTCAGGTGTCGAATCTATTGTCACTGTTGATAAAAGATTCGCATCAACATTTTCGGTGCTTGTTTCATCCGTGATTTCTTCCTCAGAATAAACCATTTGCAAATCTTCAGTTTCATCCAATTCATTTTTACTTAAAGTAGATTCAAGTTGATCATAAACTAATTCATCAATATGATCTACTTCTTGTAAATCATTATCATCTCCAGGTTGCTTGCAAATGTTGAAAATATTCATCTCCAATGTCATGTTTCCAAATGATAGCTTCATCAGTCCATTCCTACAATTAATCAATGCGTTAGACGTTGCAAGAAACGGACGTCCTAAAATAACAGGAAATGAATTACATGCTTCAACAGGTTCTGTGTCCAAGACAATAAAATCCACAGGATAAATGAATTTATCAACTTGTACTAACACATCTTCAATTATTCCTCTAGGCACTTTTACAGATCTATCGGCAAGTAAAAGAGATATAGAAGTTGGTTTTAACTCACCTAGATTGAGACTTTGAAAAACTGAATATGGAAGTAAATTCACACTAGCACCAAGATCAAGTAAGGCTCTTTCAATTTTATGCTCTCCAATAAAGCAAGAAATTGTAGGACAACCAGGGTCTTTATATTTCAAAGCATTATTGTTCTGAAGAATAGCACTTACTTGTTCAGCTAAAAAGGCTTTCTTTTTCACATTCAGTTTCCTCTTCACAGTGCATAGATCTTTCAAAAATTTAGCATAGGAAGGAACCTGTTTAATAGCATCCAACAAAGGTATATTGATCCTTACCTGTTTGAAAATTTCAAAAATTTCAGAATTGTGATTGACTTTCCTTTGTTTGGTCATGGCTTGAGGAAATGGAAGTGCTGGCGGTGAATCAGTCGTTTCTTTGCAATTTTCAGATTCATCCCCTTCCTTACCCTCAGAGATTGATTCATCATCTTTCTCATAAGGTTCAAGAGAGGGTTTTTCAATAACCTTACCACTGCGCAGAGTAGTGACTGATTTGACTTGATCCATGTGTTGGCTTCCGGAACTACTTGCATTTGCATTGTATTGCCCTTTGGGATTTTGTTGTGTTTGAGATGGAAACTTACCTTTCTCTTGGAAACTGAGAGCAGATGTTAATTTAGCAAGAGTATCTTTAAAATCTGTCATGTTTTGAGCAAGTTGAGTATTGATTGTCTCTTGCTTTTCAATGAATGCATGCAATGTTTCCTCAAGATTTCTTCTAGGAGGTGGAGCATAAGGAGGTGCATATCCATGAGAATTTTGGAAATTATGGTGTGCTTGAAACGGTGGTTGTGAAGTTTGTGCATTGTTGTTCTCACTCTTCCAATTGAAATTTGGGTGATTTCTCCAACCAGGGTTGTATGTTTGGGAGTATGGGTTGTAGTTGGCCCTTTGGAAACTATTTAAAGCATGGGCTTGTTCATGGAGACATTCCTTAAAAGAAGGCAAGGTTGGACAATCGTTGGTTAAGTGTTCATTTGTTTCACAAATTTGACACACAATGTTTTCAACAGATTTTAATTGACCACTCTTTTTCAATTCTAGTGCCTCGACTTTTCTAGCTAAAGATGCAAACTTGGCTTGAAGGTCATGATCTTCCCTAAGGTTGTACATACCTCCACTAGATGTATGAGGTTGAGTTTTACTCGGTGCCTCATATGTACCCGCGGTGTCCCAATTTTGAGCATTTTCAGCTAACAAGTCTAAGTACTCCATTGCTTCATCAGGGTCCTTATCTTCAAAAGTTCCATTGCACATCAATTCAACCATTTGCCTATCTTTAGGTGTTAACCCTTCATAGAAATGTGAAACCAATCTCCATGTTTCAAAACCATGATGGGGGCAAGTACTAAGCAAGTCTCGATACCTATCCCAACATTTGTAAAATGTTTCTCCTGGTTTTTGAGTGAAAGTGGTGATTTGTCTCTTGAAAGAGTTTGTTCTATGAGATGGGAAAAACTTCTTTAAAAACTGTTGTTGCATTTCATCCCAAGCACGAATGGATCCTGGTCTCAAATTTTGTAGCCATGTTTTAGCTTTATCTTTTAATGAAAAAGGAAAAAGCTTTAGTCTGATGGTGTTCATGCTACAATTTAAATTATTATATGTGTTGCAGACCTCCTCAAATTCCCTTAAATGCAAGTATGGATTTTCCAATTCTAAACCATGAAAAGAAGGTAAAAGTTGAATAATACCTGGTTTAAAATTAAAATGAGATGCATCAGGAGGAAAAACTATGCATGATGGTGCACTTGTTCTTGTGGGATTCATGTGGTCTCTAAGTGTTCTAGCACGGTTATTCTCATTATTCTCATTTTGAAGTGATTGATTATCTTCTTCGGCCATATTTTCTGAAAATGATGAGGATACCCTACAAAGTCTACCACTTGATGTACGTGACCACACTCTCATGCACGTGCAGGAATAAAATAAAAGGAAGAAGAAAATAAAAGAAGAAGAAACAAGAGAAAGGAAACAAAGTTATATACAAGAAAAGTGAAAAGTGAAAAGAGAAAATAAAATAAATACTATAATTTATACAAGAACTTACCTCCCTGGCAACGGCGCCAAAAACTTGACACGACTAAAAGGTTGATGTCTTCTCCCAAGTGTAGGAGTGTCGAAGTAATAAATAACCCGGCAAGACCGGGGTCGAACCACAGGGAGGTTAATTGTACAAATTATAAACAACAATTATAAAATAACAACAACAACAACAACAACAACAACAACAACAACAACAATAATAATAATAATAATAATAATAATAATAATAATAATAATAATAGTAGTAGTAGTAGTAGTAGTAGTAGTAGTAGTACTAATAATAATAATAATAATAATAATAATAATAATAAAGAAAGAGAAGAAGAAGAAGATGATGATGATGAAAACTTAGAGATAAAATATTAATGTAAGGATTAAACAATAATAATAACAAATGTCAAGGTTAGAGGTTCCACTAATGGTATATCAAACAAGTATAGTATAAACTCTTATTATTGAATTGGAAACCACACATAAAGGAGGTTCCAATCAGATTATATATTGTTAACATGATTACATTAGTCATCTTATTCAATTAATGCTAATACTTGTAAATCTCGTCAAGCATTCATGATTATAACTTATGTTAACAACAAATCAAATTCCTTTCATAGCTCAGGTGTCGGTTATACCATACATTATGGGCTATGAAAGTGCCAAGCATTTGTTGTACCAAGTGTTATACAACATAAATCAAGATTAGTCATTTAACAAGCAAAGTATTAAAGAGTGAACAAGATAACAAATATAAAACATGTTAGTATCAAACATTAAAGTCCATATTAAGTTTACATTATACTTATTCTGACACCATTAGTGTAACCTTTTCACCTTGACATAATTAACTTAGCTAGACATAATGAAAGAAAGCAAAAATAGATAAACAAAATAAGAACATAAAAGGTAACTAAGTAAAGGAAAGGAAATGAAAGGCATAAACTTAATAATAATGAAAGCAAAGCATAAGCATTACAAAAAATACAAAGAGAGAAAGGAAGAGCATGATCTTGATCTGGAAACCAAGATGCCTAAATGCATGGCAAATGTCTCCTTTTATAGGCCAAAATTGGGAACTATTGATTTGATGACTAATTGATAAGTGGGTGGCCAACTTTTGACTTGGTGACAATCCTTATCTTCTCTTGTCTGCCCAAAACGTCATTGATAACGTCAAAATTGGAGCCAGGTCCAAACATGAAAGTTGTAGGCAATTGTCTCAGCTTTCTTGTGTAAAAACTTCAGCTCATTTGGACTTCTAGAACTCCAGATATGGCCAAAATACCGAACAGTGCTCGGGCTGGAAGACAGATTCGGGCTTCTTTGTTGTTGCTACAATTTGGACTTGATAATGGCCTTTTTAGATCTTGGGCTCCATATGAAAGTTGTAGGCCTATGTCTTACCTTTCCATCCATATAAATTGGACCTAAATCTGAGATCTGTAACTCCAGATATGACCCAATTACCGAACAGTGTTCCGGTTTGGATTGCACCGACATCTCTTTTCTAAGTTTGACCATCTCTTTATCCTTGCAATTTAAGTTCTTCAAGTCATCAATCAATCCTTTCATTTATGTGATAGGCCTGCATTAAAAATAGACATTTACCACAAATTAAAGGTATCTTATATTATTAGATACATTATTATAAAACATATTTTAGTTAAGGAGTTATTGATACTTCAAGTGCAAAATGATGATATAAAACCATGATAAAAATGCACTTTTAAGTACTAATCAGATTGACATTGAAACCTTGAGTGTTTAATGGTTGAAGTTTGCACACAACATAAGACAAGTTTGGGCTTGAAATAAATCATATGATATTCTTTTTTAGAATTGGAATAGAATTGATTTTTGGGACAAATTTGGAGCACTTATTTGAACCAAGATTTGCTTCAATCTTCAACTAAATGTCTCTTCAATTCTTTGTTGTGAATTCCGACGTTGAATTTTCTGAATTAATTCATTTAAGCTCCAAAAACCTATCGAAACTTTAAAACAAACTTCATTACTAAAAAACACATCAATTATTATAAAAACAACCAAATAAAAACAATAAATACATATGTAAAATAAGAGACTTAATGACACTTTTGATGCACAATCAATGCCCATATCACCTAGTATGGAAATGAAGGCATTAATATGATTAAACATTGCATTCATCTGCTTAGACATTGTGGAAACCTATAATTCTTCTCTAATTGTTTTTTCAATGATGTTCTTTTTTGCTAAAGCTTTGGAGATGATCCACAAAACTTGACTGCCTCCAAAAAATGTAGCTATTGATACACACCCTATTAACCCAAGGTTGCCTCCTCCATACACTAAATGAATTTTTCTCTCAACTAGTACCTGACTAATATGATTTGCTGATTCTAAAAACTCTTTTTCTTTCCCAGGACTGGATTCACAGAAACACAAATATTTCTTATTTGATGACTTGAGGAACTTGCCATTTCTACATACTTCTATATCTATTGAATGTATGGGTTGAGTTGAAATGAAGGGAAGGAAGAGAAGATTTTATAGATGAGAAATTAAAAATGCAATCATACCACTTATATATAGGTCAGCTGGAGTCTCTCTCTCTCTTTCTATCATTCTTTTTGAAAACATGCGTATATACAAGTAGTTGTGATTGTGATTCACATATTCTCTTGGTTTTATGTCCAGGAATAACTTAAACACCCTCTATGGGTCAATAATATTTTTTTTTTATTAAAATAGGGCCATAAATCTTGAATTTCACTATGTACATCTCCATTAGGATGCATCTCAAGAGTTAATAGAAGATTATCTACAGACCTCTTACTTAGATAATCCTTAATGAATTGTATTTTATCTTCATAGTTTATAGATATCATTCCTAAATAATGATATTATGCATTGCAAGTACATCTGGCACATTATTGATAGACTTTCAGTCGTTTTGTGACAAGATCAAAATATTGATGTTTTCTCCCAAGTGCAGGAGTGTCGAAGTAATAAATAACTCAGCAAGACCGGGGTCTAATTATAGGAAGGTTAATTGTATAAATTATAAACAATAATATATCAACAACAATAATAGTAGTTATAATACTAATAGTACTATTAATAATAGTAGTAGTAGTAGAAGAAAAAGAAAAAGAAAAAGAAGAAATTGATAAGAACTTTGAGATGACAGATTAATGTAAGGATTAAATAATGGTAACAACAAATGTTAAGGTTAGAGGATCCATTAATGATATGTCAAACACGTATAGTATAAACTCTTATTTTTCAATTAGAAACCACATACAAATGAGGTTTCAATCAGATTATGAATTGTTAACATGATTACATTAGTTATCTTATTTGATTAGTGCTAATACTTATAAATGTTGTTAGGCATTCATGATTATAACTTATGTCAACAACAAATCAAGTTCCTTTTATAGCCCAGGTATCGGTTATACCATATAGCATGGGCTATGAAAGTGCCAAGTATTTGTTGTGCCAAGTGTTATACAACATAAATCTAGATTAGTCATTTAACAAGAAAAATATTAAAGAGTGAACAAGATAAAAAAATACAAAACATGTTAGTATCAAATATTAAAATCCATGTTAAGTTTACACTATACTTATTCTTAGACCATTAGTGTAACCTTTTCACTTTGACATAATAAACTTAGCTAAACATAATTAAAAAGAGAAAAATAAATAAGCAAGATAAGAACATAAATAAGATAAAAGTAACTAAGTAAAGGAAAGGAAATGAAAGACATAAAAAAATATTAATGAAAATAAAACTTAAGCATTACAAAAATACAAAGAGAGAAAGCAAGAACATAATCTTGATCTGGAAATCAAGATGCCTAAATGCATGGAAAATACCTCCTTTTATAGGCTAAAATTAGAAACTATTGATTTAATGACTAATTGATGAGTGGGTGGCCAATTCTTGACTTGGTGACAGTCCTTATCTTCTCTTGTCTCCCAAAACATCATTGATAATGTCAAAATTGGAACCACTTGAAAACATGGAAGTTTTAGGAAATTATCTCAGCTTTCCAGGAAAAACATTTAAGGTCATTTAGGCTTCTAGAACTCTAGATATGGGCCAAACACTGAATAGTGTTAAGCTGCAAGACAGATTCAGACTTTTTCGTTGTTACTACAATTTGGACTTGAAATGACCTTTTTAAATCTTGAGCTCTATATGAAAGTTGTATGCCTATGTCTTACTTTTCCATCCATACAAAGAGAGAAAGCAAGAACATAATCTTGATCTACACCTTCCGGCCCTACTGCCATTGTTAGATTTCCATTCAACCCCAACCTTTCTCACGTCTTGGGTACATGTTCTAGCCACGTTTCCATGTTTTCCCACCTTCTCAAGTCTGTCATACACGTTCCCCATCATGGAATTCATGCTTTTCATCATTTTCATCATGGCTTGCATTTGGAATTTAAGTTCTCCCTCGGGATGGGGTGGTGTGTTGTTTTGATCTGACATGATAGTAGTACCTGCAAAACTTGGTTAATGGTAAAAAAAAAAATTATCCTCACGCCGCTCGTGTTTCGCTCAAACACTCTTAATATCCTCACAAACTCACAACTCTGGTCTCACCTTCTTGCAAAACTGAAACCAACACCAAATTGAACCAACTTGGCAGCGCAATCCAAATAGATATATGACTCAAGAAGCAATGAAAAAACTAGAAAACAAGCAAAATGAGACTGCGATGATAGTCTCGTGAGTAGCAAGCGAGTCTATCCGAAATATGAACGAAACTGAAGACTCGAATAAAAACAGAAACAAAAGATATACAAAATCATTAAACAACACCTAAATATGTTGGATATGATGAAAATAAACTGCAAGAAACGAAATCAACAAAAAGCAAGCGAATTTCAAACGGTGACGCAAGACAGACTCGTTTACGACAAGTTAAGTCCGAATCTGGAACCTAAAGTAAATAATCTCCAATTGAGTTACAATTTCAGATATAGTGCGATATCAACCCAAATAGACAGAATATCAAAGGGAGAGAGATAAAGAGATTAGTGTTCCAAAAAAAGAATCAAAGACTCTATCCCGTATTCTAGGGGAGATGAAGCAAGAACTTGATGTGTTATCGGCAACAATCAATGCCCAGGAAGCTTCGAAAAAAGAGGAGAAAAAGGAGTGCAATGATGATGTACAAAATAGAATGGCTGCAACTTTCATCCAAAGTTGTTGGCGACGATTGTTTGCAAAAAAAGAACTCCAAAGGCTTCAAAAGAAGGATAAGGAATTGTCCATCCAACTTATTGGTGATTCGAGGACGAATCATCTTGAAGAGAGAGGGAATGATACGATCCAAGCAAGGTCAAATTTGAATTTTGATGTAAAATGTGCAACTAGCCAATTTTACGGCAATAGTCATAATTCTCAATCCGACCGTTGGATCGAGCTGAAAGTTTACGTGGAGTGTCCTGACATATTGTATTACCTTGGGTTAAAATTTCAGGTCAATCAGAGTTCGGGAAGGTATCTCAATACGGGTCACCAGAGGCTGTACGGATTTTGTTATTTACTTCCTTTTGACTTGTGGACTTCCTATTTGGCTAGGATTCTTTTCCTAAAGGGATGTGGCAGCTTATTTTGGAAATATACTACTTCTACAAGGATGTTTAATGGGCTGCAACATAGTTTTCAAGTGGCAAGGATTCATAATTATTTCAGAATCCTTTTCTTACAAGGATTCCTTATTCATCCGAGCTACAAAAGGAAAGAAGACTTTAGAATACATTCTACCTTCAGATCAGATTTCCTAGTCTATTTGGGACTTCTTAATGGTGACAAATCTGATTCTAGCATATTTAGGATAGTAATTTTCGGATTTTTATATTTTATTTATTTTCTTCATAGTCTTTGGGTTATTATTACTTATTTGGGTCAATTGTAAGTGGGCTACATATAAGTCCACCTAAGGGGGGTTCATTAGGGTTTCTTTTAAGTCTAGAATCACTATAAATAGAGGCATAACCAAACATGTAGGGGAAGACTATTCAGAAAAATAAAACTTCTTGTTTGCCGCACTTTGTGTGTATGTGTGTTGGTGAGATAATCTCCCTTCCATGGTTCTCTAAATGAACTAAAAAATGACTTATCGAAGAACAACTGTCTTCGTGGCGTCATCCTTATACTTCTCTTTTTTTTGGTAAGTTGACGTATATATTAAAGGAAAACGATACAAAGATTATAAGGGGCATACCCCAGATTTACAATGAGAACAGAAACGTAAAACAACAGATGGCTACATGCTAGCCACCGAACTGAAAACTCAAGACCTAACTTGATTCGTTAGGGAAACCAATACAACCAGCTAAATATCAAATGAAGAATCTATGTTATTAACCCTCCATGCTCGTTGGATTCTTTTATTTTCATCTGTTGGTAGAACGTTCCTCATCAAATCAAGCTTATCACGGATGATACATTCAATTCGTCATCCTTATACTTCTCGTTCGCGAATCAATATTCGTTGGGTGGGGGTTTCCGTTTCCAATAGTGCTGGTGCCTAGGTACAAGTTATCTTTGTGTCACACTCCTATCAAACCTGATTTACTTGGCTTTCTGGGAATTGGCATCTTTGCGTGTGGGTTGCGTGACCATGTGATCACGAGGTTCGCATCATGCATATTCATGAGAATTTTGGAAATTATGGTGTGCTTGAAACTATGGTTGTGAAGTTTGTGCATTGTCACTCTTCCAATTAAAATCTGGGTGATTTCTCCAACCAAGGTTGTATGTTTGGGAGTATGGGTTGTGGTTGGCCCTTTGTAAACAATTTAAAGCATGGGCTTTGATTAGTACTTAAAAGTGCATTTTTATCATGGTTTTATATTCATCACACTTGAAGGACCTATTATGCAAACATTGGTATCTTTAACTTAGTGTACACAATAGAAAATAAAGAAAAATAAGCATACTCACATTCTCTAAATCAAACATCCATACAAAATTTCCAAATTCAGTCATATTTATTATGCAACCAACATAATTGATTCATACGGAAACTCAACTTGTAATCTTCCCTTCTCACCAACACAAACAAGGTAGCAAACTAGAGAAATATATATAATTGATTCATACGGTTACTCACAAACATTTGTGATGAATGCACCCGGTTACTCACAAAGTCACAAACTTAAAGTGCTTTGCATACTCATATTTTAAGCTGCCGTTTGACGTAAAGATAAATATTTGTGATGAATACCCCTAGTTACTGAGCAACTCAAAACATTGGAGTAGATAGAACTTTGTACACATTTATTTATTTATGTAATAATTATTACTCTATTTACTTAAACCTTGTTTAGGACTAGATCAAAAGGGATAATCGCAAGTAAAGCATCATACTCATCTTTAATGCATATTTACACAACTCACACAACTTTTACAAGGAAAGATGTACTTCGGTAATCTTAAAAAAAAGTATGCTATATCTTGCTTTATAAGATATTATCTATCCCAAATTAAAGTATACAATGTTCAACACAATAATGAATCAAAAAATGTAATGATGATCCTACACAAGTCTTATTCACTTACGAATGCAAGTTTTTTTTTTTAACAAGCATGGTCATCTCAAGCATTCAATATAACAAAATATCTAAAATTAAGTTTTACATTATCCTCAATGTAAAAGAGAAAGAGAAGAAAAGTATAAAGATTAGAAAATTATTACTCCCTTTCTATTTTCAAGGATGAATGTCTAATTGAATTGGGCAAGAGCTGACTTCTTGCTTGCTTGATTTTTTTTTAACCTGCATATCACAACTAAAAGAAAACATTGATGTTTTTTGTTTTTTGAAAATAAAGAACCTCACGCCCCCCAACTTAAAATAATGCATTGTCCCGAATGCATGAACAAGAAAATATAAGAGATGGAAGAAAGAAGAAAAAAATAAAAATAAAAATAAAAACAAAAAATCATTACTTCTGATACTACAATGGTATTAGATGTTCAAGATCCAATGTCTCAACTTCAGCCACAACGTTTTCAAGATAAGGTTTCAATTGATGACCATTTACTTTGAAAATATTTCCATTCTTAGGATTTTCTACCTCAAATGCACCATGCTCAGAGATGGATTTAATCACAAATGGACCAATCCATTTTGTCCTCAACTTCCCAGGAAAGAGATGTAATCGTGAATTATACAAGAGAACCTTTTGACCAACATGAAAGGATTTTCTAAGAATATGTTTATCATGCAAAGTTTTCATCTTATGTTTTGAAATTTTTGCATTTTCAAATGCATCATTTCTCAGCTCCTCTAATTCATTCAATTGAAGCTTTCTATTTTCGCCAACCTCGTTTTCATTGTCATTGAATTGTCGAATGACCTAATATGCATTGTGCTCAATCTCAACAGGAAGATGACAAGGCTTTCCATAAACTAGCCTATAAGGAGACATTCCTAAAGAGGTCTTATAAGCAGTGCGATATGCCTACAAAGCATCAACTAGTCGTAGGGACCAATCTTTACGGTTTGGATTGACTGTTTTCTCTAAAATGTTCTTGATCTCCCTATTTGCCAACTCAGCTTGGCCACTAGTCTGTGGGTGATAGGGGGTACTGACCTTGTGAATTACACCATATTTTCTCATCAAAATCCCAATGGGCTTGTTACAAAAATGTTTTCCCCCATCACTAATCATAGCTCGGGGCATGCCAAGACGAGAAAAAATATTTTCTTTCAAGAATTTGACCACAACTCGATGGTCATTGGTTCGAGATGCAATGGCCTCCACCCATTTAGACACATAATCAACAACAACAAGGATGAATTGGTAACCAAATGAACTTGGAAAAGGTCCCATGGAATCGATCCCCCAACAATCAAATATTTCCAAAACAAGGATGAGGTTAAGGGGCATCATGTTACGCCTAGTGAGGCTACCTAGTCGTTGGCATCGGTCACATGCAACATAGAAGGCATGGACATCTTTAAACATGGTGCGCCAATAAAAACCACACTGCAAGATTTTGGCAATGGTTTTCTTGAAAGAGAAATGCCCACCACATGCTAATGCATGACAAAAATTAATGACACTTGGAATTTCATGATCAGGGATGCACCGCCTAATAATTTGGTCAGGACAATATTTAAATAGGTAGGGGTCATCCCAAAAAAAGGTGCGCACATTGTGCAAGAATTTTTGTTTGTCAAGTTTAGACCAATGAGAAGGAATCTGACTTGTGGCTAGGTAATTTGCTATGTCAGCATACCATGGAGAACCAATGTAGGAGACAGTACCTACACAAAATAAATTTTCATCAGCAAAGAGTTCATTTATTGGAGATTCATCAATTATGGTCTCATAGCTTGAAAGACGAGACAAATGATCAGCCACTACATTCTCTACTCCCTTTTTATCTCGAATTTCAAGGTTAAACTCTCAAATTATCTACTACATTCTCAAATTATCATCGAATCAAACATGGTTTGGCATCTTGTTTTGTGAGCAAGTATTTCAATGCTGCATGATCAGTGAAAACAATAACAAAAGATCCAACCAAATAAGACCTAAACTTGTCTAATGCAAAGACCATAGCTAAGAGTTCTTTTTTAGTTGTAGTGTAATTCAATTGAGCATCATTCAAAGTCTTGCTAGCATAATATATGACATGAGGTTTCTTGTCTTTTCTTTGCCCTAAAACAGCCCCTACCGCAAAATCACTAGCATCACACATCAGTTTAAATGGTAAAGACCAATTAGGAGCTTGCATGATTAGTGTAGTTGTCAACAACCCTTTAAGCTTTTCAAAAGCTTCTTGACATTTTGATGTCCAATCAAATTGGACAACTTGTGACAACAAGTTACACAATGGTACTAAAAGAATGAATGAATCTTCGATAAAAACCAGCATGCCCTAAAAAGGATCTCACATCTTTCATAGTCCTAGGGGTAGGTAATTTTTGAATGATTTCCACTTTTGACTTATCTACCTCTATTCCTTTTGAAGAGACAATGTGACTTAGGACAATGCCATGTGTCACCATAAAATGACACTTCTCCCAATTGAGTACAAGATTGCTCTCTTCACATCTTTCAAGGACTTTTTCTAAATGCATTAGACATAACTCATAAGAATCCCTATAAACTGAAAAACCATCCATGAAAACTTCCAAAAAATTTTCCACCATGTCACTAAAGATACTCATCACACACCTTTGAAAAGTGGCTGGTGCATTACACAAACCAAAAGGCATTCTTCTATAAGCATAGGTACCAAAAGGACAAATGAAAGTGGTTTTTTCTTGGTCTTCTAAAGAAATCTCAATTTGGTTGTAACCTGAATATCCATCAAGAAAACAATAAAAAGCTCTTCCAGCTACTCTTTCAAGCACTTGGTCTAAAAATGGAAGCGGAAAATGGTCCTTCCTAGTCACCATGTTCAATTTACGATAATCAATGCACATATGCCATTCAATTTGGATTCTAGTTGGTACTAGTTCATTATTTTCATTCTTCACTACCGTGACTCCAACTTTTTTAGGGACAACTTGGGTTGGACTAACCCATTTTGAGTTTGCAATAAGGTAAATGATACCTGCATCAAGTAGCTTAAGCACTTCACCTCTCACTACTTCCTTTATGTTTGGGTTCAATCGTCTTTGCATTTACCTCACAGATTTAGCCTCTTCTTTAAGATAGATTCTATGTGTATATAAAAGAGGGCTAATTCCTTTCAAGTCAGTAATTTTCCACCCAATTGCTTTCTTGTGTTTTCTCACCACTCTCAAAAGTTTTTGTTGTTGCTCTATGCTAAGTTTTGATGAGATCACAATAGGATATGATTCATCTTCCCTTAGAAATGCATACTTTAAGATCACTCGGTAAAGGCTTTCTTTCTAGTTTATAAGGCTGGACAAGAGATGCCTCAACTTTCACATGGGGTGAAATCAAAGGCTCAAGTGATGAGGTCCATTGACCTATTGACATAATAGGCAATGGATCTAGATAAGTCTCGAGTTCTCTTACTTCCTCATCAACATATTCCGAAGAACAAAATCTTTCATCATGAATTAAAGTTCTCTCCAATGGATCCTTGATCCACACTCTCTCAAAGTGTTCTTGACAAACTGTTTGGATCAAATCTACCTCTCTAATGTCCTCATGTTCCCCAATTTGTTTGGAGACATTAAATATGTTCATCTTCATAGTCATATTTCCAAAAGAAAATTTCATCACCCCATTCCTATAGTTAATTAAGGTATTAGATGTAGCTAGGAAAGGTCTCCCTAAGATGACTAGGATGGGAGCATTAAAACCTTGAATTGGTGCAGTGTCTAACACTACAAAATTAACAGGAAAGTAGAGTTCATCTACTTGGACCAACACAACCTCAACAATACCCGTGGGAATCTTGATTGACCTATCAGCTAATTGAAGGGTGATTCGAGTAGGCTTGATTTCTCCTAAACCTAATTGTTCGTAAACAGTGTAGGGTATTAAATTCACACTTGCTCCTAAATCCAACAAAGCTTCATCTATCTTATGACTTCCAATAATGCATGAAATGGTAGGACAACCAGGATCTTCGTATTTGGGAGTGGTCTTAAACTGGATGATGGCACTAGCATGTTCAGTCAGAAAAGCTCTTTCTTTCACATTCAATCTCCTTTTGACTGTGCATAAATCCTTAAGAAACTTTGCATAAGATGAAACTTGTTTGATTGCATCAAGGAGTGGAATATTGACTTTCACTTGTTTGAACAATTCATAGATTTCTGAGTTCATAAGATCTTGTTTAGGTTTCCCTAACCTTTGTGGAAATGGTGCTCTAGGAACAAATTCTAAATAACTCACTTTGACTTCAATTTTTCTTGAATCATCTCCTTTCTCACTCATCTCTTTCTCATTTAGCTCACCTTCTTTATCACTCAAACTCTCATTTGTCACTTGTGTTTTGATTCCCTCTTCACTTTCCCTAGATTTCTCCTCCACAATACCTTTAGGAATCCTAAAACCTATACCTTTGTCAACAATCTTTCCACTTCAAACTTGTTCATGGTTTGAAGGTTCACTAGGTGAGGATTCACACATGTGTACCTGACCTCTAGGATTGGGCATTGACACGACTAAAAGGTTGATGTCTTCTCCCAAGTGCAGGAGTGTCGAAGTAATAAATAACCCGGCAAGACCGGGGTCGAACCACAGGGAGGTTAATTGTACAAATTATAAACAACAATTATAAAACAACAATAATAGTACTAACAATAACAATAATAATAATAATAATAACAATAATAATAATAATAATACTAGTAGTAGTAGTAGTAGTAGTAGTAGTAGTAGTAGTAATAATAATAATAATAATAAAGAAAGAGAAGAAGAAGAAGATGATGATGATGAGAACTTAGAGATGAAATATTAAAGTAAGGATTAAACAATAATAATAACAAATGTCAAGGTTAGGGGTTCCACTAATGGTATATCAAACAAATATAGTATAAACTCTTATTATTGAATTGGAAACCACACACAAAGGAGGTTCCAATGAGATTATATATTGTTAACATGATTACATTAGTCATCTTATTCAATTAATGCTAATACTTGTAAATCTCGTCAAGCATTCATGATTATAACTTATGTTAACAACAAATCAAGTTCCTTTCATAGCTCAGGTGTCGGTTATACCATACATTATGGGCTATGAAAGTGCCAAGCATTTGTTGTACCAAGTGTTATACAACATAAATCAAGATTAATCATTTAACAAGCAAAGTATTAAAGAGTGAACAAGATAACAAATATAAAACATGTTAGTATCAAACATTAAAGTCCATATTAAGTTTACATTATACTTATTCTCACACCATTAGTGTAGCCTTTTCACCTTGACATAATTAACTTAGCTAGACATAATAAAAGAAAGAAAAATAGATAAACAAAATAAGAACATAAAAGTTAACTAAGTAAAGGAAAGGAAATGAAAAGCATAAACTTAATATTAATGAAAGCAAAGCATAAACATTACAAAAAATACAAAGAGAGAAAGGAAGAGCATGATCTTGATCTGAACACCAAGATGCCTAAATGCATGGCAAATGCCTCCTTTTATAGGCCAAAATTGGGAACTATTGATTTGATGACTAATTGATAAGTGGGTGGCCAACTTTTGACTTGGTGACAATCCTTATCTTCTCTTGTCTGCCCAAAACGTCATTGATAACGTCAAAACTGGAGCCAGGTGCAAACATGAAAGTTGTAGGCAATTGTCTCAGCTTTCTTGTGTAAAAACTTCAGCTCATTTGGACTTCTAGAACTCCAGATATGGCCAAAATACCGAACAGTGCTCGGGCTGGAAGACAGATTCGGGCTTCTTTGTTGTTGCTACAATTTGGACTTGATAATGGCCTTTTTAGATCTTGGGCTCTATATGAAAGTTGTAGGCCTATGTCTTACCTTTCTATCCATATAAATTGGACCTAAATCTGAGATCTGTAGCTCCAGATATGACCCAATTTCCGAATAGTGTTCCGGTTTGGATTGCACCGACATCTCTTCTCTAAGTTTGACCATCTCTTTATCCTTGCAATTTAAGTTCTTCAAGTCATCAATCAATCCTTTCATTTATGTGATAGGCCTGCATTAAAAATAGACATTTACCACAAATTATAGGTATCTTATATTATTAGATACATTATTATAAAACATATTTTAGTTAAGGAGTTATTGATACTTCAAGCGCAAAATGATGATATAAAACCATGATAAAAATGCACTTTTAAGTACTAATCAGGCATTGGTTAAGTTGGGATTTTTCCCTTCTCTTGAATGCTTAGTGACTGAGTCAACGTAGTTAGTTAACTTCGAATGTCATCTAAGGTCCTATTGGTCTGGTCTTGGAATTTGTAAGTTTGGTTGTTGATTCCTCTTTGTGTTTGCATGAATTGTTGAAGAGTATCCTCTAAGGATCTCTTATGAGGTGGTTGGTATGTGTTATGTATGGGAGCATGAAATGGTTGGGGTGGAGGTTGAAATGTTTGAGGTACTGAAGAGCCCTCATTTCTCCATCCAAAATTTGGGTGGTTCCTCCATCCAGGATTATAGGTCTTAGAGTAGGGATTGCCTACTTGATTTGGAAATGGCTTTCTAACATTACTTGAATAAGAAGTTTGGCCATATAGCACTTCCTTGAAGGCTGGAATGGTAGGTTACTCAGTTGTCCTATGCCCTTTGCTCTCACAAACACACAACTTTCCTCTTGTTATTCACTTATGACATGCACTTTTTTAATCTCAAGAGACTCTACTTTCCTAGCCAATGAGGCTAATCTAGCATTGAGGTCATCAGTCTCTTTCAATTGAAACTTCCCACTTGAATGAGAAATGGTGTTTCTAGACTCAATATGAACTGGGAGAGAAGTCTCCCATTGCTTTATGTTTTCAGCCAATTGATCAAAAAAATCAAAGGCCTCACTTGGTTCTGTCATAAAACTCACCATTACATATGGTTGACACTAGTTTTTTAAAATCTGCGGTAAGAGAGTCATAAAGGAAACTCACTAACCTCCACATCTCAAAACCATGGTGAGGGCATGCATTAAACAAGTCTTTGAACCTTTCCCAAGCTTGGTGAAATGTCTCATTTGGACTACAAGAAAAATTCATCATTTGACGTTGTAAGGCTACTGTCCTATTAGTGGGGAAGTATTTTTTCAAAAGTTCAGCTTGCATTTCTCTCCATGTACCTATAAACCTAGGACACATGGAGTTTAGCCAAAGCTTGGCTTTATCCTTTAGAGAGAATGAGAACAATTTAAGCTGAATGGTTTCCTCGGTGCATGTTCTATCAATAAAAGTATTACATACCTCTTCAAAGTCTTTAATGTGTATGTTTGGATTTTCAAAATCCATACCATGAAATGTGGGAAGAAGTTGAATCATGTCCGGTTTCAAATTGAAAGCTTGTTAGTTAAGTGGTAAGATAATACACGAAGGTGTACTTTGTCTAGCCGGGTGAAGATACTCTCTAAGAGTTCGAAAATTAGGTTGATCATTGAATTGTGCAGGTCCATTACCTTGAACACTCCCTTCACCCTCTACATCTTCAATATTAGCCATGATATAATAATAATAATAATATAACAATTATATGAATATGAAAGGAAAGGAAAGAAAAAAATTTGCAAATAAAAGTAATAGCTCAAAAATAAAAATACAACAAATTAAGAAATTCACTCTCCAACTAATAAGCACTATTAACAACAATAAACATTAAAAAATAATTATAACAAGCTTGAATAAAAAGGCGGTAATACCGGCCAAGCACTTCAAACAATAAATATAAGAAAAATAATCATAACAAAACAACAAAATAAAATGAAATAAATAAGAGGCGGTAATACCGGCCAAACACTTCAAACAATAACTATAAGAAACATAATCATAACAAAACAACAAAATAAACTGAAATAAACAAGAGACGGTTATACCGGCCAAGCACTTTAGATAATAAATATAAGAAAAATAACAACAATAAACATTAAAAGATAATTATAACAAGCATGAATAAAAAGGCGGTAATACCGGCCAAGCACTTTAGACAATAAATAAAAACAATATCAACAAAATAAAATGAAATAAACAAGAAAAATATTAGAAACTAATAAGAATAGACAATAAAAGAAAAATGGTTGAACCAACCAAAATCCAACAATTAATAGTCCAGTCCACAGTATAATATCCGAAACGTTAAGGTCAAATTTGTTTTTTTAAGCGATAAAACCAGCCATTTGATTTTTTTATTTTTTTTCAATTCTTTTTTTGATGCGGTAAAACTAGCCAATTGATTTTTTTTATATATGATTTTTTTTTAGTTTTCCAATAATCAAATCTAAATTTGTTACCTTTGCTTGCTAGCTCCCCAGCAACGGTGCCAAAATTGCTTGACCACTTTTTATGATTAACTTGTTTTAACTCGCAAGTGCACGAGTGTGCGATGTAGCAATTAACTCGGTAAGATCGAGGTCATATCCACAGAGAGCTAGATCTGGAAATTAAGCTAGGTAACAAAAAAAAAATCAAGAGAAATTAAATTAGCAATAACTTGGTTGAAAATAATTGATGGATTTGTTTTCAAATATGAAAAACTGTAAATAGATTTTAAATGACAAGAAAAAGTAAGCCTTGGTCCAAATCAATTTTAATGGTGATGTATTGGTGATTTCTTCAACATATATAAGATAACTCAACCTAATATCAACGATCGTAATATTAGATCGGAAGATATTATAATGAAGTTTAGAAAGATGAAGATTGATTATTGCTTAAGAATGAACAAGTACTTTCATATTAAGTAAGACATTGAATCAAGCAATCTCTATACCAAAACTAAAGTTTGTGCATAAAAATTTAAGATTATAACATTACCTAAATGATTTCTAAAATTTCTTTGCAATAATAAATCATTCATGAAGAAAATGAGAAGATAAACATTAAGATTCATTCATATCCTAAAGAACTCACCTCAATCACCATTATCCTTGATTTGGATCCAAGAAAGAGTTTAGCTAACCATGATTATATAAAAGAACACTTCAATAAACATGAAATAACTTGAATCAAACTAAAATAATAAGTTTTACAAAATAAAGAATTGAAATCTATAAAGAAGAACACAATACAATTTCAGAAAAAATTCGGACACAAATCTAACTCTAACTTTGGACAACAAGTTGACCCTCTTAAAAGCTTTTTCAAGATGTCTATTAGAGAAATATTTATAGCAAATTCTGTCACCTTTCCAGATTTAAGCCTACTTTATATGGATGGAAAGGTAAGACATTGGCCTACAACTTTCATATGGGGCCTAAGATCTCAAAAGGCTATTTTCAAGTCCAAATTGCAGCAACAACAAAGAAGCCCGAATTTGTCCTCCAGCTCGAGCACTATTCAGTATTTTAGCCATATCTAGAGTTTTAGAAGTCCAAATAAGCTGAATGTTTTACACAAGAAATCTGAGACAATTGCCTACAACTTTCATGTTTCGAGTGGCTCCAATTTTGACATTATAAATGACGTTTTGGGCAGACAAGAGAAGATAAGAATTGCCACCAAGTCAAGAGTTAGCCACCCACTCATCAATTAGTCATCAAATCAATAGTCCCAATTTTAGCTTATAAAAGGAGGCATTTGCCATGCATTTAGGCATTTTGGTGTCCAAATCAAGATCATGCTCTTCCTTTTGTCTTTTTGTATTTTTTGTAACGTTTATGTTTTGCTTTCATTAATATCAAGTTTATGCCTTCCAATTCCTTTCCTTTCCTTTGTTAACTCTTATCTTATTTATGTTCTTATTTTGTTTATTTATTTTCATCAAGCATCAAGCATTCATGATTATAACTTATGTTAACAACAAATCAAGTTCCTTTCATAGCTCAGGTGTCGGTTATACCATACAATATGAACTATGAAAGTGCCAAGCATTTGTTGTACCAAGTGTTATACAACATAAATTAAGATTAGTTATTTAACAAGCAAAGTATTAAAGAGTGAACAAGATAACAAATATAAAACATGTTAGTATCAAACATTAAAGTCCATATTAAGTTTACATTATACTTATTCTTACACCATTAGTGTAACCTTTTCACCTTGACATAATAAACTTAGCTAGACATAATAAAAGAAAGGAAAATAAATAAACAAAATAAGAACATAAATAAGATAAGAGTTAACTAAGTAAAGGAAAGGAAATGAAAGGCATAAACTTGATATTAATGAAAGCAAAGCATAAACATTACAAAAAATACAAAGAGAGAAAACAAGAGCATGATCTTGATCTGGAAACGAAGATGCCTAAATGCAGGGAATTTTTAATTCGCTACAGAAGTTGAGTTGTCTATCGTGAATTAGCATTTGTTATCGAAATGTGTGTTCTACAGCGAATTTGTGATTCACTGCCAAAGTTGAGTTGGATGTTGTGAAATTGTGATTCGCTGCTGAAACTAAGTTTTTTGCTACGAATTAGCATTCACTGCCAAAGTTGAGTTGTCTGTAGCGAAATTGTGATTCGCTGTCAAAACTAAGTTGTTTGTAGCCAATTAGCATTCCCTACTGAAATGTGTGCTTTGCAACGAATTTGGGAGTCGCTGCCAAAGTTGAGTTATCTACAGCGAATTGTGATTTGCTGCTAAAACTGAGTTGTCTGCAGCGAATTAGCATTCATTGCTGAAATGTGTGTTTTGTAGCGAATTTGGGAGTGGCTGTTGACTTTGAGGTGGCTTTATGAATTTGCAATTCGTTGTCAAAAACTGAGTTTCTTGCAGTAAATTAGGATTCGCTGCTGAAGTTGAGTTGTCTACAACAAAATAGCATTTGCTGCTGCAAAACTTGTTGGCTGTAGCGAACCAGTTTTCACTGCCGAATTGGCAGCCGTAGTGAGCTGGTTTTTGTTGTCGAATTGGGAAACTTGTAGTGAACCAATTTTGCTGCCAATTTCTACTATAAGCCTTCTAGGCATAAATGACTTAAATGTTAGTAACAATTTCTTGGTATGATGGTGTGAAATATGGAACACTTGAATGTGAAGATATGAACTTTTAAAATAAGTGTGGTGATGAATGTGAATTGAAGATACAAATGAATTGATTGTGGCCATTAGCGTCTTAGGTGTGGTGACTAGGATGTCACCAAGACAAGGACAGACCACAAGTGGAGGAGGTAGGTGGTTTCCACCTTTTTCCCATTTTGATGTTTATGTTTTGAAATGATTTACTTATGATGATATTTAATTTAAATCCTTATTGATAAAGGAAATGATGAAGAAGAGTTGGATTAAATTCTTGATGATTATTGAAACGACTGTGAAATGTCAAACAAGTTCTTGATGAATGTTGAAACAATAGTGAAAATGTTGAAGTTCTAAAATGACCAATTTGAGGAGAATATCTTATTGAGTTGTGATGAATATTAAACCGAATATGAGATGTTGTTTAGGGCTATTATGGATTTGGGCTGCTAATGAATGGTAGTATAAGCAGTATGAAGGATCTACTGTTGTATTTTTATTAAATGTAATGATGATGAATGATTGTATGAGTTGTATAAAGGATCTATCATTTTATTATATTGAATGTAATTATGATGAATGTATTACCAAGGATCTATTATTGTATTTTGATTGAATGATTGTATGAGTGTTATAAAAGATCTACCATTGTATTGTATTGATGGTTAATTACCACGAATGGTGGTATGAGTATTACATGGGATTTATTTTTGTGTTGCATTGAACATTAACTATCATGAATAGTTAGATTAGAGATATGAAGGGTATTGTTGTGTTATATTGAATGCTAAACTATTATGGAATGTTTGGTTCTACATTACAAAGGATCTATCATTGTGTTACTAAATGATAGACTATTAGGAAATGGTGGTATGACACGACGAAAAGATTGATGTCTTCTCCTAAGTGTAGGAGTGTCGAAGTAATAAATAACCCAGCAAGACCGGGGTCGACCCACAGGGAGGTTAATTGTACAAATTATAAACAACAATAATAGCAATAACAACAATAACTATAATAATAATAATACTAGTAGTAGTAGTAGTACTAATAATAATAATAGTAATAGTAATAATAATAATAATAATAATAAAGAAAAAGAAGGAGAAGAAGAAGATGAGAACTTTGAGATGGAATATTAATGTAACGATTAAACAATGATAATAACAAATGTCAAGGTTAGAGATTTCACAAATGGTATGTCAAACAAGTATAATATAAACTCTTATTATTCAATTGGAAACCACACATAAAGGAGGTTCTAATCATATTATAGATTGTTAACATGATTACATTAGTCATCTTATTCTATTAATGTTAATACTTGTAAATCTCCTCAAGTATTCATGATTATAACTTATGTTAACAACAAATCAAGTTCCTTTCATAGCTCAGGTGTCGGTTATACCATACAATATGAACTATGAAAGTGCCAAGCATTTGTTGTACCAAGTGTTATATAACATAAATCACGATTAGTTATTTAACAAGCAAAGTATTAAAGAGTGAACAAGATAACAAATATAAAACATGTTAGTATCAAACATTAAAGTCCATATTAAGTTTACATTATACTTATTCTTACACCATTAGTGTAACCTTTTCACCTTGACATAATAAACTTAGCTAGATATAATAAAAGAAAGAAAAATAAATAAACAAAATAAGAACATAAATAAGATAAGAGTTAACTTAGTAAAGTGAAGGAAATGAAAGGCATAACCTTGATATTAATGAAAGTAAAGCATAAAGATTACAAAAAATACAAAGAGAGAAAGGAAGAGCATGATCTTGATCTGGACACCAAGATGCCTAAATGCATGGCAAATGCCTTCTTTTATAGGCCAAAATTGGGAACTATTGATTTGATGACTAATTGATGAGTGGGTGGCTAACTCTTGACTTGGTGACAATCATTATCTTCTCTTGTCTGCCCAAAACTTCATTGATAACGTCACAATTGGAGCAACTCAAAAACATGAAAGTTGTACGCAATTGTCTCAGCTACCTTGTGTAAAACATTTAGCTCATTTGGACTTTTAGAACTCCAGATATGGCCAAAATACTGAACAGTGCTCGGGCTGGAGGACAAAGTCAGGCTTCTTTGTTGTTGCTATAATTTGGACTTGAAATTGACCTTTTTAGATCTTGGGCTCCATATAAAAGTTGTAGGCCTATGTCTTACCTTTCCATCCATATAAAGTAGACCTAAATCGGAGATCTGTAGCTCCAGATATGACCCAATTATAGAACAGTATTCCAATTTAGATTGCACCGACATCTCTTTTCTAATTTTGGTCATTTCTCTGCCCTTGCAATTTAAGTTCTTAAAGTCATCAATCAATCCTTTCATTTATGTGATAGGCCTGCATTTAAAATGAACATTTACCACAAATTAAAGGTATCTTATATTATTAGATATATCATTATAAAACATGCTTTAGTTAAGGAGTTATTGATACTTCAAGTGAAAAATTATGATATGAAACCTTGATAAAAATGCACTTTTAAGCACTAATCATGGTACGAGTATCATGAAGGGTTTGCTATTATATTGCGGGGAATGTCAAATGTATATACATATAATTTAAAAACATCATGCATCTTTAACCCATGTAACGAGCTTTTAGCTAATGACTCCCAGACCAGTTGGTCTTAGGGCATTAGGTGTTAAGACACCCTTACGAGCTTAGTAACCCGAGTCACAAATAATGATATGTAGATAGTGTAATGTTTGATTCCCTTAAGCTTTTTTCCTCAACCCATGAAACAAACGGTGGGCCAATAGCTCCCAAGTCAGTTGACTTTAGGGTATAAGGTGTTAAAACACCTTTTCGGGCTTAATTGCTTAGGTTAGGGAGGCTACGAAACCAAACTTATCTACATTTTTATTATCATTATTTTTTTGTCTTGTTTTTTTTCTTAATTATATACAATCCTTTTCCTTTAGTTGTTACCTTTAACAAAAGAACATAAATAATGTAATAATCTAGTATGCAACCCATAATCATTTGTTAAAGTGTGTGTGTGTAAATTAAGGTTTAAGAATGCATGTTAAATAAATATATGAGCAGAATTAAGTGATAACAATGCAAAAGTTTGTAAACCTGAATATTTCAAGAAGTATTATAATAGACCTTGTTAAGAATGGTTACTAAGATGCGTCTCAAGAGTCACTTTAACAAAAGATCTCCTTTAGTCTGCCATCCTAGTAACAACAATTATGCACATGCTTTATGAAATGAAAAAATTTTTTTTTTTATCAACTACTACCCTCTCCGCCCAACCAAAACGAGACATTGTCCTCAATGTTCTAAGGTAGAGAGATAGATTATAGAAGATATCACCTGAAATAACGAACACTGACAAACCTGAAACATACTGAAACAAAAATAAGAAATAACAAAACACAATAATAAAACCAAAAGACACAAAAATTCACAAATGAAGGCTCAAATCTAATCTAAGCTTTTTACGACTTTCCTTAGATGACCAATTTATGCGACTCATGGAAGGATCAATCATAGGAATGAAAGATTGTAGTTGGTCAATCAATTGTTCAGCAGTAGCAGCAGAGATTATGATTTGACGTATAAAAGATGTTTGAAATTCCTGTTCCACAGCATGATCAAGAAAAGACAACAACTTATCATAATAATCATTAACATTTAACAAACCTATGGGTTTATGGTGAATGTGCAGTTGAGCCCAAGAGGAAATATGAAAGATCTCTTCCAATGTGCCTAGACCACGTGGTAAAGCAATGAAGGCATCGACATGGTTAAACATTGCATTCATTCGAGCCGACATTATGGAGACCTGAAGTTCCTCTCCAATTGTTTTTTCAATGATGTCCCCTTGAGCTAAAGCTTCGGGGACGACCCCCAAAACTTGACTACCTCCTAAAAATGCAGCTATTGAAACACCTCCCATTAACCCAAGACTGCCTCCCCCATACACTAAATGAATCTTTCTCTCAGCTAGCACTTGACCAAGATGATTTGTTGATTCTAAAAACTCCTTTTCTTTTCCAGGACTAGATCCACCAAAAACACAAATATTTCTTATTTGATGACTTGAGGAACTTGCCATTTTTACACACTTCTGTATTTGTTGAATGTATGAGTCTCACACTCTCTCTCTCTCTCTTTTTATTTATTTATTTATTTACTTTTGAAAAAGCATGTGTATGTATAGGTAGTTGTGATTGTGGCTCATATCTTCCCTTGGTTTTATGTCCAAGAACGGCTTAAACACCCTCTATGGGTTGGGGATAGGCTTCTCATCCAGTTTTCTTAAAAACTGGCAAACAGGGTCTTTTTTAGTCAGATTTCCAAGACTAAGTCGATCATGTTCTTTATGAAATAGTGGTCATAAATCATGAATTATACGATGCACATCTCTACTAGGATGCGTCTCAAGAGTCAATAGAAGATTATCTAAAGACTCCTTACTCAGGCCATCCTTAATGAATTGTATTTTATCTTGACGATTTATAGATATCATTCCTAAAGAATGACATTGTGTATTACAAGTCCATCTAGCACATCGATGACAGACTTTCAGTCGTTTTGCACGACGCTTCTTTGCAAAAGTGCTTTTACTTGTTCTAGGCATGTGTGAAATGAAGGCGTTAGAGGACTCACTTGATAATCGGACCTTTGCTTCAATCAACCAGCAAATATCTTCAGGAATTCCATGATTCATTAACAATCTCAATCTTGTACATCTAGCACAGTAAACTTTTGTAATCGCATTCTAAAGTAGAGTAGGAAAATAATTTTTTAATTTTTCCAAATTAGTGTCCATTTTCAAATGAGAATTGGAAGAGAGATTCAAAGAATTGCATAAATACATACACAGATATCAGTTATTGTGGGAAACTGAAAGAACCGACTTAAGTCATGGAGTACCGTTGTCTGCCATTTGACCGGGGTGAGAGAAACTAGCAAAAATAACTAAAAAATAAAATTCAATCTTTATATATAGGATCACCCAATTCAATAGAGTCATATTCAACTGAAAAATTATCAAAGTAAACTTTCAGATGATGTCCATTTACCTTGAAAACATTTCCATTTGTTGGATTCTCGATGTCATAGGCCCCATATGGATACACATGTTTCACAATAAAAGGACCGCTCCATCTTGATCTTAATTTTCCAGGAAATAAATGCAGTCGAGAATTATAAAGCAAGACTTTTTGGCCAACATTGAATGTTTTTCTCAGTATTTTCTTGTCATGAAACTCTTTAATTCTTGCTTTATGAATTCTTGAATTTTCATATGCATCATTTTTTATTTCCTCAAGCTCATTTATTTGTAATTTTCACAGTTGACTAGCTTCATCCAGATTTGAATTGAAAGCTTTAATAGCCCAATAAGCTTTATGTTCAAGTTCCACAAGCAAGTGACAAGGTTTTCCATAGACTAGTCTATAAGGTGACATGCCTAATGATGTTTTATAAGCAGTTCGATAAGCCCAAAGTGCATTATTAAGTCTTAAAGACTAGTCTTTCCTATTAGGGTTCAATATTTTCTCTAAAATATGTTTGATCTCCCTATTAGCAAGCTCTACTTGTCCACTTGTTTGAGGGTGATAAGGGGTGGCAACTTTTTCAGTGGTGGTATAATTCATTTGAGCATTATTTAAAGTTTTACTTGCACAGTAAATTACATAAGGTTTCTTATCTTTTCTTTGTCCCAAAACAGCACCTACAACATAATCACTAGCATCACACACTATTTCAAAAGGTAATGACCAATCGGGAGGTTGAATGATAGGAGCACACATAAGCAAGTTTTTAAGTTTAACAAAGGCTTCTTCACAATGTTCAGTCCATTCAAAAATAGTATCCTTTGTTAGAAGGTTACTTAAATGCTTAGTTATTACACTAAAATCTTTGACGAACCTTCTATAAAAACCAACATGTCCCAGGAATGATCTAACATCTTTAAGAGATTTTGGTGTTGGCAAGTTTGCAATTAACTCGATTTTAGATTTGTCAACCTTAATTCCTTTTGATGAAACAATATGACCAAGTACAATGTCGTTTGATTAGTACTTAAAAATGCATTCTCATTAAGGATTTGTGTCATCATATTGCACCTAAAGTATCATTAAATTCCCTAACAAAAGCATGTTTTATATTAGCAAGTCTAAAAATATAATATACCTTTAATTCATGGTAAATGTTCATCCTAAATGCAGGTCTATCACATAAATAAAAGGATTGATTGATGAGTTTAAGGATTGAAATTGAAAGGATAAAAAGAAGGCCAAACTTAGCAAAGTGTTGCTGGTGCATTCCAAACTCGAACACCGTTCAGTAATTTGATCATATCTGGAGCTGTAGATATCAGATTTAGGTCCATTTTATATCAATGGAAAGGTAAGACATAGACTTACAACTTTCATACAAGTCAAAGACTCAGTTTTGCTGTTTTCAAGCCCAAATCTTAGCAACAACGAAGATGTCGGAAGTTGTCCTGCAGCTCAAACACTATTCAGTTTTTGGCTCATATCTTGAGTTATAGAAGTCCAAATGAGCTCTGGTTTTTTTTTTTATGGAAAGCTGAGACAATAGCTTCCACAATTCAGTTGGCTATAATTCTGATGTGAGAAATGATGTTTTGGCTAGCCAACAATATCAAAAATCAGCCCACAATATCAAAAAACCAGCAGCCATTAATGTCAAAAACCAGCCACCAAATTAATGGATGCCCACCAATTCTTCAATCAATCAATAGTTCTGAAACTTAGCCTATAAAAGGAGGCATTGTCCATGTATTTAGTCATATTAATTTTCAGATCAAAGTTATCTTCTTACTTTCTCTCTACATCTTTGTAATGTTCAAGTTTTTTTTCATGCTATAGTAATCTCTTGTTTATGCTCTTTCATTTCCTTTCCTATACTTAGTTAGCTTATATTATGTTTATGTTCTTATATTGCTTATTTATGTTTTTCTCCTTCTTAATGTTTAGCTAAGTTAATTATGTCAAGGTGAAAAGGTTTCTCTAATGGTGTTAGAATAGGTATAATATAAACTCAACATGAGCTTTAAATGTTTATATCTAAGAAAGATTGTTATTAACATGTTTTATCTTTTTATTTTACTAATTCTTAATACCTTGCTTATTAAATGGTTAATTTAGATTTGTGTTGTATAATATTTGGTACATCAAATGCTTGATCCTTCATAGTTTTCAGCCGACATCGTTATTATGATAGAAACTTGATTTGTTGTTAACATAAACTAACAACATGAATGCTTTATGATATTTATAAGTATGGTATTACTTAGATAAGATAATTAATATGATCATGTTAGTAATTTATAATGAGCTAATAACGAGAAATCATCCGATTAGAACCTCCTTTGTGTGTGGTTTCTAGTTGAGTAATAAAAAGAGTTTATATTATATTTATTTGAAATACCATTAGTGAATCCTATAACCTTGACATATGTTTTGTTATTGTTTAATCCTTACATCAATATCACATCCCAAAACTTTCTTCAACCCTTTTTTTGTTATTATTCTCTTCAAATCTTTTTCTTTATTTGTAATTTATATAATTCACCTCCCTGTGGTTCGATCCTAGTCTTGCCGGGTTATTTTACTTTGATACTCCTGCACTTGGGATAAGACATCAACTCTTTGATCGTGTCATCGTTTATTACCATAAAATGACATTTTTCCCAATTCAGCACAAGATTATTCTCTTCACACCTGGTCAAAACCTTTCCTAAGTTAGTCAAACAATCATCAAATGAATCGCCAAAAATAGAAAAATCATCCATGAAAATCTCAAGAAAATATTCAACCATATCACTAAATATACTAAGCATGCATCTTTGAAATGTGGCTGGTGCATTACATAATCCAAAAGGCATCCTTCGATATGTAAAAGTACCAAATGGACATGTGAAAGTAATCTTCTCTTGATCTTCCAATGCAATTTCAATTTGGTTGTAACCCGAATAGCCATCTAGGAAACAATAAACTTCATGACCTGCAACTCTTTCTAGTATTTGATCCATGAAAGGTAAAGGAAAATGATCTTTTATAGTCATTGAATTAAGTTTCCTATAGTCAATGCACATGCGCCAACCAATAATATGGAAGTAAATTCACAATAGCACCAAGATCAAGTATTCAATTTTTTGTTCTCCAATAAAGCAAGAAATTGTACAACAACCAGGTGACACGACTAAAAGATTGATGTCTTCTCCCAAGTGCAGGAGTGTCGAAGTAATAAATAACCCGGCAAGACCAGGGTCGAACCACAGGGAGGTTAATTGTACAAATTATAAACAACAATTATAAAACAATAACAATAATAATAACAACAACAACAACAAGAATAATAATAATAATAATAATAATAATAATAATAATAATAATAATAATAATAATAATACTAATAATAATAGTAGTAGTAGTAGTAGTAATAGTAGTACTAGTAGTAGTAGTCGTAATAGTAGTAGTAGTACTAATAATAATAATAAAGAAAGAGAAGAAGATGAAGATGATGAGAACTTGGAGATGGAGAATTAATGTAAGGATTAAACAATAATAATAACAAATGTCAAGATTAGAGGTTCCACTAATGGTATATCAAACAAGTATAGTAGAAACTCTTATTATTCAATTGGAAACCACACACAAAGAAGGTTCCAATCAGATTATATATTGTTAACATGATTACATTAGTCATCTTATTCAATTAATGCTAATACTTGTAAATCTCGTCAAGCATTCATGATTATAACTTATGTTAACAACAAATCAAGTTCCTTTCATAGCTCAGGTGTCGGTTATACCATACATTATGGGCTATGAAAGTGCCAAGCATTTGTTGTACCAAGTGTTATACAACATAAATCAAGATTAGTCATTTAACAAGCAAAGTATTAAAGAGTGAACAAGATAACAAATATAAAACATGTTAGTATCAAACATTAAAGTCCATATTAAGTTTACATTATACTTATTCTCACACCATTAGTGTAACCTTTTCACCTTGACATAATTAACTTAGCTAGACATAATGAAAGAAAGCAAAATAGATAAACAAAATAAGAACATAAACTTGATATTAATGAAAGCAAAGTATAAACATTACAAAAAATACAAAGAGAGAAAGGAAGAGAATGATCTTGATCTGAACACCAAGATGCCTAAATGCATGGCAAATGCCTCCTTTTATAGGCCAAAATTGGGAACTATTGATTTGATGACTAATTGATAAGTGGGTGGCCAACTTTTGACTTGGTGACAATCCTTATCTTCTCTTGTCTGCCCAAAACGTCATTGATAACGTCAAAATTGGAGCCAGTTGTAAACATGAAAGTTGTAGGCAATTGTCTCACTTTCTTGTGTAAAAAATTCAGCTCATTTGGACTTCTAGAACTCCAGATATGGCCAAAATACCGAACAGTGCTCGGGCTGGAAGACAGATTCGGGCTTCTTTGTTGTTGCTACAATTTGGACTTGATAATGGCCTTTTTAGATCTTGGGCTCCATATGAAAGTTGTAGGCCTATGTCTTACCTTTCCATCCATATAAATTGGACCTAAATCTGAGATCTATAGCTCCAGATATGACCCAATTACCGAATAGTATTCCGGTTTGGATTGCACCGACATCTCTTCTCTAGGTTTGACCATCTCTTTATCCTTGCAATTTAAGTTCTTCAAGTCATCAATCAATCCTTTCATTTATGTGATAGGCCTGCATTAAAAATAGATATTTACCACAAATTATAGGTATCTTATATTATTAGATACATTATTATAAAACATATTTTAGTTAAGGAGTTATTGATACTTCAAGTGCAAAATGATGATATAAAACCATGATAAAAATGCACTTTTAAGTACTAATCACCAGGGTCTTTATATTTCAAAGCATTATTGTTCTGAAGAATGACACTTACTTGTTCGGCTAGAAAGGCTTTCTTTTTCACATTCAGTTTTCTCTTCACAGTGCAGAGATCTTTCAAAAATTTAGCAAAGGAAGGAACCTGTTTAATAGCATCCAGCAAAGTTATATTGATTCTTACCTGTTTGAAAGTTTCAAAAATTTCAGAGTTGTAATTGACTTTTCTTTGTTTGGTCATAGCTTGAGGAAATGGAAGTGCTAGCAGAGAATCAGTCTTTTCTTTGCAATTTTCAGATTCAACCCCTTCCTTACCCTTAGAGATTGACTCATCATCTTTCTTATAAGGTTCAAGAGAGGGTTTTTCAATAACCTTACCACTGCGTAGATTGGTGACTGATTTGACTTGATCCATGTGTTGGCTTCCGGAACTACTTGCATTTGCATTGTATTGCCCCTTGGGATTTTGTTGTGGTTGAGATGAAAACTTACCTTTCTCTTGGAAACTAAGAGCAGATGTTAATTTTGCAAGAGTATCTTTAAAATTTTTCATGTTTTGAGCAAGTTGAGTATTGATTGTCTATTGCTTCTCAATGAATGCATACAATGTTTCCTCAAGATTTCTTCTAGAGGGTGGAGCATAAGAAGGTGCATATCCATAAGAATTTTAGAAATTGTGGTGTGCTTGAAACGGTGGTTGTGAAGTTTGTCCATTATTGTTCTCACTCTTCCAACTCAAATTTGGGTGATTTCTCCAACCAGGGTTCTATGTTTGTGAGTATGAGTTGTGATTGGCCCTTTGGAAATTGTTTAAAGCATGAGCTTGTTCATGGAGACATTCCTTAAAAGAGGGCAAGGTTGGACAATCTTTGGTTGAGTGTTCATTTGTTTCACAGATTTGACATACAATGTTTTCAACAAATTTTAATTGACCACTTTTTTTCAATTCTAGTGTCTCGACTCTTCTAGCTAAAGATGCAAACTTGGCTTGGAGGTCATGATCTTCCCTAAGTTTGCGTGACCTTAGGGAAGATCATTGATTGTGCATCAAAAGTGCCATTAAGTCTCTTATTTTATATATGTATTTATTGTTTTTATTTGGTTGTTTTTATAATAATTGATGTGTTTTTTAGTAATGAAGTTTGTTTTAATGTTTTGATAGGTTTTTGGAGCTTAAATGAATTAATTCAGAAAATTCAGAATAAAGAATTGAAGAGACATTTAGTTGAAGATTGAAGCAAATCTTGGTTCAAATAAGTGCTCCAAATTTGTCTCAAAAATCAATTCTATTCCAAATCTAGAAAAGAATATCATATCATCTATTTCAAGCCTAAACTTGCCTTATGTTGTGTGCAAACTTCAACCATTAAACACTCAAGGTTTCAATGTCAATCTTAGCCCAAATAATAAGTACATTTGTATACTTATTTGATGCTCAAATTCAACCCAAAATCAGCCCCAAATCAGCCCTAAATCAACCCCAAATCAACCTTCAAATCAGCCTAAACACAATTCATGATCATACATGTCCACACAACAAATAACAATTGATTTATTTTGGGTAATTCATTAATCCAAGAAGGCAAGCACATGGATGGAAAGCTGGAGGGGATATTTTTACATTATTTTGGGTAAAAAATAAGGAGACAACTCATGAATGAGGAAGAAAAACGTGCACCAAAATGGTTGCAAAGCTGTCCTGATTTGATTTTTCAAAACACCTTTCGGTGTTTTACCCATAACTTTTGACTCAGGTGTCCAAATGAGCTGTTTTTTAATGATTTGGAAAGGTGACAGAATTTGTTATAAATATGTAGCTAATTGATTAGTACTTAAAAGTGCATTTTTATCATGGTTTTATATCATCATTTTGCACTTGAAGTATCAATAACTCCTTAACTAAAGCATGTTTTATAATAATATATCTAATAATATAAGATACCTATAATTTATGGTAAATGTCTATTTTTAATGCAGGCCTATCACATAAATGAAAGGATTGATTGATGACTTTAAGAACTTAAATTGCAAAGGCAAAGAGATGGCCAAACTTAGAAAAGAGATGTCGGTGCGATCCAAACCAGAATACTGTTCGGTAATTGGGTCATATCTGGAGCTACAGATCTCAGATTTAGGTCCAATTTATATGGATGGAAAGGTAAGACATATGCCTACAACTTTCATATGGAGCCCAAGATCTAAAAAGGTCATTATCAAGTCCAAATTGTAGCAACAACAAAGAAGCCCGAATCTGTCTTCCAGCCCGAGCACGGTTCGGTATTTTGGCCATATCTGAAGTTCTAGAAGTCCAAATGAGCTGAATGTTTTACACAAGAAAGCTGAGA
The DNA here is from genome assembly GCA_026413675.1 of Populus pruinosa. Lineage (NCBI taxonomy): Eukaryota > Viridiplantae > Streptophyta > Magnoliopsida > Malpighiales > Salicaceae > Populus > Populus pruinosa. The sequence continues at coordinate 8,511,954 of CM048606.1, forward strand.
CAATTACCTACAACTTTCATGTTTACAACTGGCTCCAATTTTGACGTTATCAATGATGTTTTGGGCAGAAAAGAGAAGATAAGGATTGTCACCAAGTCAAAAGTTCGCCACCCACTTATCAATTAGTCATCAAATCAATAGTTCCCAATTTTGGCCTATAAAAGGAGGCATTTGCCATGCATTTAGGCATCTTGGTGTTCAGATCAAGATCATGCTCTTCCTTTCTCTCTTTGTATTTTTTGTAATGTTTATGCTTTGCTTTCATTAATATTAAGGTTATGCCTTTCATTTCCTTTCCTTTATTTAGTTAACTTTTATGTTCTTATTTTGTTTATTTATTTTCCTTTCTTTCATTATGTCTAGCTAAGTTAATTATGTCAAGGTGAAAAGGTTACACTAATGGTGGAAGAATAAGTATAGTGTAAACTTAATATGGACTTTAATGTTTGATACTAACATGTTTTATATTTGTTATCTTGTTCACTCTTTAATACTTTGCTTGTTAAATGATTAATCTTGATTTATGTTGTATAACACTTGGTACAACAAATGCTTGGCACTTTCATAGCCCATATTGTATGGTATAACCGACACCTGAGCTATGAAAGGAACTTGATTTGTTGTTAACATAAGTTATAATCATGAATGCTTGACGAAATTTACAAGTATTAGCATTAATCGAATTAGATGACTAATGTAATCATGTTAACAATTTATAATCTGATTGGAACCTCCTTTGTGTGTGGTTTCCAATTCAATAATAAGAGTTTATACTATACTTGTTTGATATACCATTAGTGGAACCTTTAACCTTGACATTTGTTATTATTATTGTTTAATCCTTACTTTAATATTTCATCTCTAAGTTCTCATCATCATCATCATCTTCTTCTTCTCTTTCTTTATTATTATTATTATTATTATTATTATTATTACTATTGTTGTTGTTATTATTGTTGTTTTATAATTGTTGTTTATAATTTGTACAATTAACCTCCCTGTGGTTCGACCCTGGTCTTGCCGGGTTATTTATTACTTCGACACTCCTGCACTTGGGAGAAGACATCAACCTTTTAGTCGTATCAAGTTTTTGGCGCCGTTGCCGGGGAGGTAAGTTCTTGTATAAATTATAGTTTTTATTTTATTTTCTCTTTTCACTTTTCTTGTATATAACTTTGTTTCTTTTTATTTTGTTTTTTTTCCTCCTTCTTTTGCTTTCTTCTTCTTTTTTTATTTTTACACGTGCATGAGAGTGTGGTCACGTACATCAAGTGCTACACTTTGTAGGATATCCTCATCATTTTCAGAAAATATGGCCGAAGAAGATAATCAATCACTTCATAATGAAAATAATGAGAATAACCGTGCTAGAACACTTAGAGACCACATGAATCCCACAAGAACAAGTGCACCATCATACATAGTTTTTCCTCCTGATGCATCTCATTTTAATTTTAAACCAGGCATTATTCAGCTTTTACCTTCTTTTCATGGTTTGGAATTGGAAAATCCATACTTGCATTTAAGGGAATTTGAAGAGGTCTGCAACACATATAATAATTTAAATTGTAGCATGAACACCATCAGATTAAAGCTTTTTCCTTTTTCATTAAAAGATAAAGCTAAAACATGGCTACAAAATTTAAGACCAGGATCCATTCGTGCTTGGGATGAAATGCAACAACAGTTTTTAAAGAAGTTTTTCCCATCTCATAGAACAAACTCTTTCAAGAGACAAATCACCACTTTCAGTCAAAAACAAGGAGAAACATTTTACCAATGTTGGGATAGGCATCGAGACTTGCTTAGTACTTGCCCTCATCATGGTTTTGAAATATGGAGATTGGTTTTACATTTCTATGAAGGGTTAACACCTAAAGATAGGCAAATGGTTGAATTGATGTGCAATGGAACTTTTGAAGATAAAGACCCTGATGAAGCAATGGAGTACTTAGACTTGTTAGCTGAAAATGCTCAAAATTGGGACACCGCGGGTACATTTGAGGCACCAAGTAAAACTCAACCTCATACATCTAGTAGAGGTATGTACAACCTTAGGGAAGATCATGACCTTCAAGCCAAATTTGCATCTTTAGCTAGAAAAGTCGAGGCACTAGAATTGAAAAAGAGTGGTCAATTAAAATCTGTTGAAAACATTATGTGTCAAATCTGTGAAACAAATGAACACTCAACCAGTAACTGTCCAACCTTGCCTTTTTTTAAGCAATGTCTCCATGAACAAGCTCATGCTTTAAATAGTTTCCAAAGGCCCAACCATAACCCATACTCCCAAACATACAATCCTAGTTGGAGAAATCACCTGAATTTCAGTTGGAAGAGTGACAATGCACAAACTTCACCACCACAGTTCCAAGCACACCATAATTTCCAAAATTATCATGGATATGCACCTCCTTATGCTCCATCTCCTACAAGAAAGTTTGAGGAAACTTTGTATGCATTCATTGAAAAGCAAGAGATAATCAATACTCAACTTGCTCAAAACATGACAGATTTTAAAGATACTCTTGCTAAATTAACATCTGCTCTCAGTTTCCAAGAGAAAGGTAAGTTTCCATCTCAACCACAGCAAAATCCCAAGGGGCAATACAATGCAAATGCAAGTAGTTCCGGAAGCCAACACATGGATCAACTCAAATCAGTCACTACTCTACGCAGTGGTAAGGTTATTGAAAAACCCTCTCTTGAACCTTATGAGAAAGATGATGAGTCAATCTCTGAGGGTAAGGAAGGGGTTGAATTTGAAAATTGCAAAGAAATGACTGATTCACCGCCAGCACTTCCATTTCCTCATGCCATGACCAAACAAAGGAAAGTCAACCATAACTCTAAAATTTTTAAAATTTTCAAACAGGTAAGGATCAATATACCTTTGCTGGATGCTATTAAATAGGTTCCTTCCTATGCTAAATTTTTGAAAGATCTATGCACTGTGAAGAGGAAACTGAATGTGAAAAAGAAAGCCTTTCTAGCCGAACAAGTAAGTGCTATTCTTCAGAACAATAATGCTTTGAAATATAAAGACCCTGGTTGTCCTACAATTTCTTGCTTTATTGGAGAACATAAAATTGAAAAAGCCTTACTTGATCTTGGTGCTAGTGTGAATCTACTTCCATATTCAGTTTTTCAGAGTCTCAATCTAGGTGAGTTAAAACCAACTTCTATATCTCTTTTACTTGCCGATAGATCTGTAAAAGTGCCTAGAGGAATAATTGAAGATGTGTTAGTACAAGTCGATAAATTCATTTATCCTGTGGATTTTATGATGTGTTAGTACAAGTCGATAAATTCATTTATCCTGTGGATTTTATTGTCTTGGACACAGAACCTGTTGAAGCATGTAATTCATTTCCTGTTATTTTAGGACGTCCGTTTCTTGCAACCTCTAACGCATTGATTAATTGTAGGAATGGACTGATGAAGCTATCATTTGGAAACATGACATTGGAGATGAATATTTTCAACATTTGCAAGCAACCTAGAGATGATAATGATTTACAAGAAGTAGATCATATTGATGAATTAGTTTATGATCAACTTGAATCTACTTTAAGTAAAAATGAATTGGATGAAACTGAAGATTTGCAAATGATTTATTCTGAGGAAGAAATCACGGATGAAACAAGCACCGAAAATGTTGATGCAAATCTTTTGTCAACGTTGACAACAGATTCGACATCTAACATCACACCAATCGATGATTACTTTCCTAACGAATCCTTACTTTCTCTTAGTCCAATGCCTTGGTATGATAAAAATATCAATTTTTTTACTTTAGGTGATTTACCAGCTGATTGGAGCACCCAAGACAAAGAAACGTTTTTGAACGAAGTGAAGAGCTTTTACTGTGATGACCCTAACTTATTCAAATATTGTCCTGATCAAATATTTCAAAGATTAATTCCTGACAATGAGGTAAGTAGTGTCATTAAACTTTGTCATTCTTAAGCATGTTGAAGTTATTTCTCGTCAAAAAAGACAATTGCAAAAATCTTTCAAAATGGATTTTATTAGCCTACCATGTTCAAGGACACGCATGCATTCTGCAAAACTTGTGAAAATTGTCAAAAGATTGATACTGGTCAAAAAGTTTTGTTTTATGATTCTCAACTCTATGCAGTCCCTAGAGAGCTAAGACCAAGATGGAGCAATCCTTATGGGGCCTATGATATTGAGAATTCAATGAATGACAATTATTTTAAGGAAAATGGACATCGTTTTAAAGCTCACTTTGATAATTTTCTTAATGAAAACGAATCAACTGGTTTGAATGATTTTGTAGATAAAGGTTGATTATTTTTTTTCTCACATTATTTTTGTTTCTTTTTGAGTGATTTTTGCTAGTTTCTCTCACCCCGGTCAAATGGCGGATAACGGTACTCCGTGACTTAAATCGGTTCTTTCAGTTTCCCACAATTACTGATATCTGTGTATATATCTGTGCAATTCTTTGAATCTCTCTTCCAATTCTCATTTGAAAATGGACACTAATCTTGAAAAATTGAAAAAGTATTTTCCCGCTCTGCCTTAGAATGCGATTACAAAAATTTACCGTGCTAGATGTGCAAGATTGAGATTATTAATGAATCATGGAATTCCTGAAGATATTCGCTGGTTGATTGAAGCAAAGGTCCGATTATTAGGTGAGTCCTCTAATTTCTTTATTTCACACATGCCTGGAACAGGTAAAGCACTTTTGCAAAGAAGCGTCGTGCAAAACGACTAGAAGTCTGTCATCGATGTGCTAGATGGACTTGTAATACACAATGTCGTTCTTTAGGAATGGTATCTATAAACCGTGAAGATAAAATACAATTCATTAAGGATGGCCTGAGTAAGGAGTCTTTAGATAATCTTCTATTGACTTTTGAGACGCATCCTAGTGGAGATGTGCATCGTGCAATTCATGATTTATGACCACTATTTCATAAAGAACATGATCGACTTAGTCTTGGGAATCTGATTAAAAAAGACCCTGTTTGCTAGTTTTTAAGAAAATTGGATGGGAAGCCTATCCACGACCCATAGAGAGCGTTTAAGCCGTTCTTGGACGTAAAACCAAGGGAAGATGTGAGCCACAATCACAACTACCTGTACATACACATGTTTTTTTCAAAAGTAAATAAATAAATAAATAAAAAGAGAGAGAGAGTGTGTGAGACTCTAGCTGGCCTACATATAGATGTTATGATTGCTTTTCTACTTTCTCATCTATAAAACCCTCTTTTCCTTCCTTTCATTTCTACTCAACCCATACATTCAACAAATACAGAAGTGTGTAGAAATGGCAAGTTCTTCACGTCATCAAATAAAAAATATTTGTGTTTTTGGTGGATCTAGTCGTGGGAAAGAAAAGGAGTTTTTAGAATCAACAAATCATCTTGGTCAGGTGCTAGCTGAGAGAAAGATTCATTTAGTGTATGGGGGAGGCAGTCTTGGGTTAATGGGAGGTGTGTCAATAGCTGCATTTTTAGGAGGTAGTCAAGTTTTAGGAATCGTCCCTGAAGCTTTGGCACAAGGGGACATCATTGGAAAAACAATTGGAGAGGAACATCAGGTCTCCACAATGTCGACTCGAATGAATGCAATGTTTAACCATGTTGATGCCTTCATTGCTTTACCAGGTGGTCGAGGCACATTGGAAGAGATCTTTTATATTTCCTCTTGGGCTCAATTGCACATTCACCATAAACCCATAGATTTGTTAAATGTTAATGGTTATTATGATAAGTTGTTGTCTTTTCTTGATCATGCTGTGGAACAGGAATTTCTAACATCTTCTGCACGACAAATCATAATCTCTGCTACTACTGTTGAACAATTGATTGACCAACTACAATCTTTCATTCATGTGATTGATCCTTCCATGAGTCGCATAAATTGGTCATCTACGGGAAGCCGTAAAAAGCTTAGATTGGATTTGAGCCTTCATTTGTGAATTTTTGTGTCTTTTGGTTTTATTATTGTGTTTTGTTATTTCTTATTTTGTTTCAGTGTGTTTCAGGTTTTGTCAGTGTTCGTTATTTCAGGTGATATCTTTTATACTCTATCTCTCTACCTTAGAACATTGAGGACAATGTCTCGTTTTGGTTGGGGGGAGAGGGTAGTAGTTAAAAAAAAAAATGTTTTTCATTTCATAAAGCATGTGCATAATTGTTGTTACTAGGATGGCAGAGTAAAGGAGTTCTTTTGTTAAAGTGACTCTTGAGACGCATCTTAGTAACCATTCTTAACAAGGTCTATTATAATACTTCCTGAAATATTCAGATTTACAAACTCTCGCATTGTTATCACTTAATTCTGCTCACATACTTATTTAACATGTATTCTTAAACCTTAATTTACACACACACACTTTAACATATGATTGTGGGTTGCATATTGGATTATTGCATTATTTATGTTCTTTTGTTAAAGGTAACAACTAAGGGAAAGGGATTGTATATAATTAAAAAAAAAACATAAAAAAAAAGAAAAAGAAAAGAAAAAGAAAAGAAAACGAAAAAAATGATGATAATAAAAATGTAGATAAGTTTGGTTTCGTAGCCTCCCTAACCTAAGCAATTAAGCCCGAAGGGGTGTTTTAACACCTAATACCCTAAAGTCAACTGACTTGGAAGCTATTGGCCCAACGCTTGTTACATGGGTTGAGGAGAAAAGCTTAAGGAAATCAAACATTGCACTATCTACATATCAGTATCTGCGACCCGAGTTACTAAGCTCGTAGGGGTGTCTTAACACCTAATGCCCTAAGACCAACTGGTCTGGGAGTCATTAGCTGAAAGCTCGTTACATGGGTTAAAGATGCATGATGTTTTTAAATTATATGTATATAGATTTTTTTTAAAATAATAACAAAAAAAAAAACGGAAAAAAAGATAAAAAAAAAAGACAAATAATAATCCCAACCCAAGGAAGTTAACCTTAAACATTAGAACAAAAATTTTGTTCTCTTCCAAGAAAAGCCCCATAATTATGTGTTGAGACATTGAGCACAAAAGAAAGGTTTATTAATATCTTGTTAAGAGGTATTGAGCAGATATATAAATTTAATGCGAGTTTGTTTATCTGGATAGATTAATGGAAGTTAAATGATGAATACCTTGCTTTGTGAAATTTGCAAATTATTTTAACGCTTTGATTACTAGGGACTAGTAATAAGCTGGTTGAGGGGTGTGATTAGTACTTAAAAGTGCATTTTTATCATGGTTTTATATCATCATTTTGCACTTGAAGTATCAATAACTCCTTAACTAAAATATGTTTTATAATAATGTATCTAATAATATAAGATACCTATAATTTGTGGTAAATGTCTATTTTTAATGCAGGCCTATCACATAAATGAAAGGATTGATTGATGACTTGAAGAACTTAAATTGCAAGGATAAAGAGATTGTCAAACTTAGAGAAGAGATGTCGGTGCAATCCAAACCAGAACACTGTTCGGTAATTGGGTCATATTTGGAGCTACAGATCTCAGATTTAGGTCCAATTTATATGGATGGAAAGGTAAGATATAGGCCTACAACTTTCATATGGAGCCCAAGATCTAAAAAGGTCATTATCAAGTCCAAATTGTAGCAACAACAAAGAAGCCCGAATCTGTCTTCTAGCCCGAGCACTGTTCGGTATTTTGGCCATATCTGGAGTTCTAGAAGTCCAAATGAGCTGAATTTTTTACACAAGAAAGTGAGACAATTACCTACAACTTTCATGTTTACAACTGGCTCCAATTTTGACGTTATCAATGACGTTTTGGGCAGACAAGAGAAGATAAGGATTGTCACCAAGTCAAAAGTTCGCCACCCACTTATCAATTAGTCATCAAATCAATAGTTCCCAATTTTGGCCTATAAAAGGAGGTATTTGCCATGCATTTAGGCATCTTGGTGTTCAGATCAAGATCATGCTCTTCCTTTCTCTCTTTGTATTTTTTGTAATGTTTATGCTTTGCTTTCATTAATATTAAGGTTATGCCTTTCATTTCCTTTCCTTTATTTAGTTAACTTTTTATGTTCTTATTTTGTTTATTTATTTTCCTTTCTTTCATTATGTCTAGCTAAGTTAATTATGTCAAGGTGAAAAGGTTACACTAATGGTGGAAGAATAAGTATAGTGTAAACTTAATATGGACTTTAATGTTTGATACTAACATGTTTTATATTTGTTATCTTGTTCACTCTTTAATACTTTGCTTGTTAAATGATTAATTTTGATTTATGTTGTATAACACTTGGTACAACAAATGCTTGGCACTTTCATAGCCCATATTGTATGGTATAACCGACACCTGAGCTATGAAAGGAACTTGATTTGTTGTTAACATAAGTTATAATCATGAATGCTTGACGAAATTTATAAGTATTAGCATTAATCGAATTAGATGACTAATGTAATCATGTTAACAATTTATAATCTGATTGGAACCTCCTTTGTGTGTGGTTTCCAATTCAATAATAAGAGTTTATACTATACTTGTTTGATATACCATTAGTGGAACTTCTAACCTTGACATTTGTTATTATTATTGTTTAATCCTTACTTTAATATTTCATCTCTAAGTTCTCATCATCATCATCATCTTCTTCTTCTCTTTCTTTATTATTATTATTATTATTATTATTATTATTATTATTATTATTATTATTACTATTGTTGTTGTTATTATTGTTGTTTTATAATTGTTGTTTATAATTTGTACAATTAACCTCCTTGTGGTTCGACCCCGGTCTTGCCGGGTTATTTATTACTTCGACACTCCTACACTTGGGAGAAGACATCAACCTTTTAGTTGTGTCACTAATAGACATCTCAAAAAAAGCTTCTAAGAGGGTCTAATTGATGTCCAAAGTTAGCGTCAGATTTGTGTCCGAATTTTTTCTGAAATTGTGTTGTGTTCTTCTTTATAGATTTCAGTTCTTTAGTTTGTAGAACTTATTATTTCAGTTTGATTCAAGTTATTTCATGTTTATTGAAGTGTTCTTATATATAATCATGGTTGGCTAAACTCTTTCTTGGATCCAAATCAAGGATAATGGTGATTGAGGTGAGTTCTTTAGTATATGAATGAATCTTAATGTTTATCCTCTCATTTTCATCATGAATGATTTATTATTGCAAAGAAATTTTAGAAATCATTTAGGTAATGTTATAATCTTGAATTTTTATGCACAAACTTTAGTTTTGGTATAGAGATTGCTTGATTCAATGTCCTACTTAATATGAAAGAACTTATTCATTCTTAAACAATAATCAATCTTCATCTTTCTAAACTTCATTGTAATATCTTCCGATCTAATATCACCATCGTTGATATTAGATTGAGTTGTCTTATATATGTTGAAAAAATCACCAATACATCACCATTAAAATTGATTTGGACCAAGACTTACGTTTTGTTGTCATTTAAAATCTATTTACACTTTTTCATCTTTGAAAACAAATCCATCAATTATTTTCAACCAAGTTATTGTTAATTTAATTTCTCTTGAGTTTTTTTTTTGTTACCTAGCTTAATTTCCAGATCTAGCTCTCTATGGATATGACCTCGATCTTACCGAGTTAATTGCTACATCGCACACTCGTGCACTTGCGAGTTAAAACAAGGCGATCATAAAAAGCAGTCAAGCAATTTTGGACTATACTTTTGGTAAAACACTGAAAGGTGTTCTAAAAAATCAAATCAGGACAACTTTGCAACCACTTTGGTGCACGTTTTTCTTCCTCATTTATGAGTTGTCTCCTTCTTATTTTTGACCCAAAATAATGTAAAAATATCCCCTCCAGCTTTCCATCCATGTGCTTGCCTTCTTGGATCAATGGATTACCCAAAATAAATCAATTGTTATTTGTTGTGTGGACATGCAAGATCATGGATTATGTTTGGGCTGATTTGAAGGTTGATTTGGGGTTGATTTAGGGTTGATTTGGGGCTAAATTTGGGCTGAATTTGAGCATCAAATAAGTATACAAATGTACTTATTATTTGGGCTAAGATTGACATTGAAACCTTGAGTGTTTAATGGTTGAAGTTTGCACACAACATAAGGCAAGTTTGAGCTTGAAATAGATCATATGATATTCTTTTCTAGAATTGGAATAGAATTGATTTTTGGGACAAATTTGGAGCACTTATTTGAACCAAGATTTGCTTCAATCTTCAACTAATGTCTCTTCAATTCTTTATTCTAAATTCCGACATTGAATTTTCTGAATTAATTCATTTAAGCTCCAAAAACCTATCGAAACATTAAAACAAACTTCATTACTAAAAAACATATCAATTGTTATAAAAACAACCAAATAAAAACAATAAATACATATATAAAATAAGAGACTTAATGACACTTTTGATGCACAATCACACCCCCCAACTTAAATTTTGCTAGTCCTCAAGCAAAACAAAACATAAAACTTTTGAAATTAAAAAATATAATAATAACAACCATAATTAGGCTCGATTCATCATACTTGAAGGACCTATCATGCAAACATTGATATCTTTAACTCAACTTGTAATCTTCCCTTCTCACCATCACAAACAAGGTAGCAAACTAGAGAAATATCTATATCTATATCTATATATATATATATATATATATATATATATATATATATATATATATATATATATATATATATATATTGAAGATACGATTTATTCTTTGTCTTTAAGTAGTCACTTCCCTTTTGACGCGAATATAAACATTTGTTATGAATGCACCCGGTTACTCACAAAGTCACAAACTTAAAGTGTTTTGAACAATTCATAGATTTCTGAGTTCATAAGATCTTGTTTAGGTTTCCCTAACCTTTGTGGAAATGGTGCTCTAGGAACAAATTCTAAATCACTCACTTTGACTTCAATTTTTCTTGAATCATCTCCTTTCTCACTCATCTCTTTCTCATTTAGCTCGCCTTCTTTGTCACTTAAACTCTCATTTGTCACTTGTGTTTTGATTCCCTTTTCACTTTCCCTAGATTTCTCCTCCACAATTGCTTTAGGAATCCTAAAACCTATACTTTTTTCAATCATGACCTTCAAGCCAAGTTTGCATCTTTAGCTAGAAAAGTCGAGGCACTAGAATTAAAAGTGGTCAATTAAAATCTATTGAAAACATTGTGTGTCAAATTTGTGAAACAAATGAATACTCAACCAATGATTGTCCAACCTTGCCTTCTTTTAAGTAATGTCTCCATGAACAAGCTCATGCTTGAAACAATTTCCAAAAGGCATATTGACGAATTAGTTTATGATCAACTTGAATCTACTTTAAGTAAAAATGAATTGGATGAATCTGAAGATTTGCAAATGATTTATTCTGAGGAAGAAATCACGGATGAAACAAGCACCGAAAATGTTGATGCGAATCTTTTATCAAAAGTGACAATAGATTCGACATCTAACATCACACCAATCGATGATTACTTTTCTAATGAATCCTTACTTTCTCTTAGTCCAATGCCTTGGTATGATAAAAATATCAATTTTCTTGCTTTAGGAGATTCGCCAGCTGATTGGAGTACTGACACGACTAAAAGGTTGATGTCTTCTCCCAAGTGCAAGAGTGTCGAAGTAATAAATAACCCGGCAAGACCGGGGTCGAACCACAGGGAGGTTAATTGTATAAATTATAAACAACAATTATAAAACAACAATAATAACAACAACAATAGTAATAATAATAATAATAATAATAATAATAATAATAATAATAATAATAATAATAATAATAATAATAAAGAAAGAGAAGAAGAAGAAGATGATGATGATGAGAACTTAGAGATGAAATATTAAAGTAAGGATTAAACAATAATAATAACAAATGTCAAGGTTAGAGGTTCCACTAATGGTATATCAAACAAGTATAGTATAAACCCTTATTATTGAATTGGAAACCACACACAAAGGAGGTTCCAATCAGATTATATATTCTTAACATGATTACATTAGTCATCTTATTCAATTAATGCTAATACTTGTAAATCTCGTCAAGCATTCATGATTATAACTTATGTTAACAACAAATCAAGTTCCTTTCATAGCTCAGGTGTCGGTTATACCATACATTATGGGCTATGAAAGTGCCAAGCATTTGTTGTACCAAGTGTTATACAACATAAATCAAGATTAGTCATTTAACAAGCAAAGTATTAAAGAGTGAACAAGATAACAAATATAAAACATGTTAGTATCAAACATTAAAGTCCATATTAAGTTTACATTATACTTATTCTCACACCATTAGTGTAACCTTTTCACCTTGACATAATTAACTTAGCTAGACATAATGAAAGAAAGCAAAATAGATAAACAAAATAAGAACATAAAAGTTAACTAAGTAAAGAAAAGGAAATGAAAGGCATAAACTTAATATTAATGAAAGCAAAGCATAAACATTACAAAAAATACAAAGAGAGAAAGGAAGAGCATGATCTTGATCTGAAAACCAAGATACCTAAATGCATGGCAAATGCCTCCTTAATATTAATTAACTATTGATTTGATGACTAATTGATAAGTGGGTGGCCAACTTTTGACTTGGTGACAATCCTTATCTTCTCTTGTCTGCCCAAAACGTCATTGATAACGTCAAAATTGGAGCCAGTTGTAAACATGAAAGTTGTAGGAAATTGTCTCAGCTTTCTTGTGTAAAACATTCAGCTCATTTGGACTTCTAGAACTCCAGATATGGCCAAAATACCGAACAGTGCTCGGGCTAGAAGACAGATTCGGGCTTCTTTGTTGTTGCTACAATTTGGACTTGATAATGGCCTTTTTAGATCTTGGGCTCCATATTAAAGTTGTAGGCCTATGTCTTACCTTTCCATCCATATAAATTGGACCTAAATCTGAGATCTGTAGCTCCAAATATGACCCAATTACCGAACAGTATTCCGGTTTGGATTGCACCGACATCTCTTCTCTAAGTTTGACCATCTCTTTATCCTTGCAATTTAAGTTCTTCAAGTCATCAATCAATCCTTTCATTTATGTGATAGGCCTGCATTAAAAATAGACATTTACCACAAATTATAGGTATCTTATATTATTAGATACATTATTATAAAACATATTTTAGTTAAGGAGTTATTGATACTTCAAGTGCAAAATGATGATATAAAACCATGATAAAAATGCACTTTTTTAAGTACTAATCACACCCCTCAACCAGCTTATTACTAGTCCCTAGTAATCAAAGCGTTAAAACAATTTGCAAATTTCACAAAGCAAGGTATTCATCATTTAACTTCCATTAATCTATCCAGATAAACAAACTCTCATTAAATTTATATATCTGCTCAATACCTCTTAACAAGATATTAATAAACCTTTCTTTTGTGCTCAATGTATCAACACATAATTATGGGGCTTTTCTTGGAAGAAAACAAAATTTTTGTTCTAATGTTTAAGGTTAACTTCCTTGGGTTGGGATTACTATTTTTGTCCTTTTTTTCGTTTTTTTTTTTAAATCTATATACATATAATTTAAAAACATCATGCATCTTTAACCCATGTAACGAGCTTTCAGCTAATGACTCCCAGACCAGTTGGTCTTAGGGCATTAGGTGTTAAGACACCCCTACGAGCTTAGTAACTCGGGTCGCAGATACTGATATGTAGATAGTGCAATGTTTGATTCCCTTAAGCTTTTCTCCTCAACCCATGTAACAAGCGTTGGGCCAATAGCTCCCAAGTCAGTTGACTTTAGGGTATTAGGTGTTAAAACACCCCTTCGGGCTTAATTGCTTAGGTTAGGGAGGCTACGAAACCAAACTTATCTACATTTTTATTATCATCATTTTTTTTCTTTTTTTTTTTCATGTTTTTCTTTTTTTTTTTTAATTATATACAATCTCTTTCCCTTAGTTGTTACCTTAAACAAAAGAACATAAATAATGTAATAATCCAATATTCAACCCACAATCATATGTTAAAGTGTGTGTGTGTAAATTAAGGTTTAAGAATACATGTTAAATAAGTATATGAGCAGAATTAAGCGGTAACAATACGAGAGTTTGTAAACCTGAATATTTCAGGAAGTATTATAATAGACCTTGTTAATAATGGTTACTAAGATGCGTCTCAAGAGTCACTTTAACAAAAGAACTCCTTTACTCTGCCATCCTAGTAACAACAATTATACACATCCTTTATGAATTGAAAAACAATTTTTTTTTTTATCAACTACTACCCTCTCCCCCCAACCAAAACGAGACATTGTCCTCAATGTTCTAAGGTAGAAAGATAGAGTATAGAAGATATCACCTGAAATACTAAACCCTGACAAACCTGAAACACACTGAAATAAAAATAAGAAATAACAAAACACAATAATAAAACCAAAAGACACAAATTCACAAATGAAGGCTCAAATCCAATCGAAGCTTTTTACGGCTTCCCGTAGATGACCAATTTATGCGACTCATGGAAGGATCAATCACAGGAATGAAAGATTGTAGTTGGTCAATCAATTGTTCAGCAGTAGTAGCAGAGATTATGATTTGTCGTGCAGAAGATGTTAGAAATTCCTGTTCCACAGCATGATCAAGAAAAGACAACAACTTATCATAATAACCATTAACATTTAACAAACTAATGGGTTTATGGTGAATGTGCAATTGAGCCCAAGAGGAAATATGAAAGATCTCTTCCAATGTGCCTAGACCACCTAGTAAAGCAATGAAAGCATCAGCATGGTTAAACATTGCATTCATTCGAGCCGACATTGTGGAGACCTGAAGTTCCTCTCCAATTTTTTTTCCAATGATGTCCCCTTGTGCCAAAGCTTCAGGGACGACTCCTAAAACTTGACTACCTCCTAAAAATGCAGTTATTGACACACCTCCCATTAACCCAAGACTGCCTCCCCCATACACTAAATGAATCTTTCTCTCAGCTAGCACCTGACCAAGATGATTTGCTGATTCTAAAAACTCTTTTTCTTTCCCAGGACTAGATCCACCGAAAACACAAATATTTCTTATTTGATGACCTGAGGAACTTGCCATTTCTACACACTTCTGTATTTGTTGAATATTGAGTAGAAATGAAAGGAAGGAAAAGAGGGTTTTATAGATGAGAAATTAGAAAGGCAATCATAACATCTATATGTAGGCCAGCTGGAGTCTCACACTCTCTCTCTCTCTTTTTATTTATTTATTTATTTACTTTTGAAAAAAAGCATGTGTATGTACAGGTAGTTGTGATTGTGGCTCACATCTTCCCTTGGTTTTACGTCCAAGAACGGCTTAAACGCCCTCTATGGGTCGGGGATAGGCTTCCCATCCAGTTTTCTTAAAAACTGGCAAACAGGGTCTTTTTTAGTCAGATTCCCAAGACTAAGTCGATCATGTTCTTTATGAAATAGTGGCCATAAATCATGAATTGCACGATGCACATCTCCACTAGGATGCGTCTCAAGAGTCAATAGAAGATTATCTAAAGACTCCTTACTCAGGCCATCCTTAATGAATTGTATTTTATCTTCACGGTTTATAGATACCATTCCTAAAGAACGACATTGTGTATTACAAGTCCATCTAGCACATCGATGACAGACATCCAGTCGTTTTGCACGACACTTCTTTGCAAAAGTGCTTTTACCTGTTCCAGGCATGTGTGAAATGAAGTTAGAGAACTCACCTGATAATCGGACCTTTGCTTCAATCAACCAGCGAATATCTTCAGGAATTCCATGATTCATTAACAATCTCAATCTTGCACATCTAGCACAGTAAATTTTTGTAATCGCATTCTGAGGCAGAGCGGGAAAATACTTTTACAATTTTTCAAGATTAGTGTCCATTTTCAAATGAGAATTGGAAGAGAGATTCAAAGAATTGCATAGATATATACACAGATATCAGTAATTGTGGGAAACTGAAAGAACCGACTTAAGTCACGGAGTACCGTTATCCGCCATTTGACCGTGGTGAAAGAAACTTGCAAAAATCACTCAAAAAGAAACAAAAATAAAATAAAATAAAATAAAATAAAATCAATCTTTATATAAGAAACAAAAATAAAATAAAATCAATCTTTATATACAGGATCACCCAATTCAATAGAGTTATGTTCAACTGAAAAATTGTCAAAGTAAACTTTCAGACGATGTCCATTTACCTTGAAAACATTGTCATTCTTTGGATTCTCGATGTTATAGGCCCCATATGGATACACATGTTTCACAATAAAAGGACCGCTCCATCTTGATCTTAATTTTCCAGGAAATAAATGCAGTCGAGAATTATAAAGCAAGACTTTTTGACCAACATTGAAGGTTTTTCTCAGTATTTTCTTGTCATGAAACTCTTTAATTCTTGCTTATGAATTCTTGAATTTTCATATGCATCATTTCTTATTTCCTCAAGCTCATTTATTTGTAATTTTTGCAGTTGACTAGCATCATCCAGATTTGAATTGAAAGCTTTAATAGCCCAATAAGCTTTATGTTCAAGTTCCACAGGTAAGTGACAAGGTTTTCCATAGACTAGTCTATAAGGTGACATACCTAATGATGTTTTATAAGCAGTTCGATAAGCCCAAAGTGCATCATTAAGTCTTAAAGACCAGTCTTTCCTATTAGGGTTCACTGTTTTCTCCAAAATATGTTTGATCTCCCTATTAGCAAGCTCTACTTGTCCATTTGTTTGAGGGTGATAAGGGGTGGCAACTTTGTGTGTGATTCCATATTTCTTCATTAAAGACTCAAATGGCTTGTTGCAGAAATGTGTTCCACCATCACTTATTATGGCTCGAGGGACTCCAAATCGACTCAAAATATTTTCTTTCAAAAACTTTATCACTGTTTTGTGATCATTGTTTCGACTTGGAATTGCCTCTATCCATTTTGAAACATAATCTACTGCGACTAATATGTATAAGAAACCAAATGATGGAGGGAATGGGCCCATGAAATCTATACCCCAACAGTCAAAGATCTCAATGACAATAATAGGGTTTAAAGGCATCATGTGACGTTTTGAAATAGATCCCAACTTTTGACAATTTTCACAAGACTTGCAGAATGCATGTGAGTCTTTGAACATGGTGGGCCAGTAAAATCCACTTTGTAAGATTTTTGCAGTTGTCTTTCTTGATGAGAAATGGCCCCCACATGCCTAAGAATGACAAAATTTAATGACACTACTTACCTCATTGTCAGGAATGCATCTTTGAAATATTTGATCAGGACAATATTTGAATAAATAAGGATCATCCCAATAAAATTTCTTCACTTCGTTCAAGAACTTTCTTTTATCTTGGGTACTCCAATGAGCTGGCAATTGTCCTGAAACAAGAAAATTGACAATATTAGCAAACCAAGGCATTGTAGAGACAGAAAGTAAAGATTCATCGGGAAAGTAGTCATCGATTGGTGTGATGTCAGTTTTCGAATCTGTTGTCAATCTTGACAAGTGATCTGCGACAATATTTTCGCTGCCTGTCTTATCTTTGATTGTGATATCAAATTCTTGAAGTAATAAAATCCACCGCACCAATCTAGCCTTGGAATCTTTCTTAGAAAGAAGATATTTCAATGCTGCATGATCACTAAAAACAACAACAGGTGAGCCAACAAGATAAGATCTGAATTTTTCACATGCAAATACTACTGCAAGTAATTCTTTTTCAGTGGTGGTATAATTCATTTGAGCACTATTTAAAGTTTTACTTGTATAGTAAATTACATAAGGTTTCTTATCTTTTCTTTGTCCCAAAACAGCACCTACAGCATAATCACTAGCATCACACATTATTTCAAAAGGTAATGACCAATCGGGAGGTTGAATGATAGGAGCACAAGTAAGCAACTTTTTAAGTTTAACAAAGGCTTCTTCACAATGTTCAGTCCATTCAAAAATAGTATCCTTTGTTAGAAGGTTACTTAAAGGCTTAGATATTACACTAAAATCTTTGATGAACCTTCTATAAAAACCAGCATGTCCCAAGAATGATCTAACATCTTTAAGAGATTTTGGTGTTGGCAAGTTTGCAATTAACTCGATTTTAGATTTGTCAACCTCAATTCCTTTTGATGAAACAATGTGACCAACTACAATGCCGTTTGTTACCATAAAATGACATTTTTCCCAATTCAGCACAAGATTCTTCTCTTCACACCTGGTTAAAACCTTTCCTAAATTAGTCAAACAATCATCAAATGAATTGCCAAAAACAGAAAAATCATCCATCAAAATCTCAAGAAAATGTTCAACCATATCGCTAAATATACTAAGCATGCATCTTTGAAATGTGGTTGGTGCATTACATAATCCAAAAGGCATCCTTCGATATGCAAAAGTACCAAATGGACATGTGAAAGTAGTCTTTTCTTGATCTTCCAATGCAATTTCAATTTGGTTGTAACCCGAATAGCCATCTAGGAAACAATAAAATTCATGACCTGCAACTCTTTCTAGGATTTGATCCATGAAAGGTAAAGGAAAATGATCTTTTCTAGTCATTGAATTAAGTTTCCTATAGTCAATGCACATGCGCCAACCAGTAACAGTTCTAGTGGGAATTAACTCATTGTTCTCATTTGTTATCACAGTG
Source organism: Populus pruinosa (assembly GCA_026413675.1). Lineage (NCBI taxonomy): Eukaryota > Viridiplantae > Streptophyta > Magnoliopsida > Malpighiales > Salicaceae > Populus > Populus pruinosa. The sequence goes on from CM048606.1 coordinate 8,530,540, forward strand.
ACTCCAGACTTCTTAGGTACAACTTGGGTAGGACTTACCCATTTGCTGTCAGAAATAGGATAAATGATTTCATTATCTAGAAGCTTAATGACTTCATTTTTCACTACTTCTTTCATATTAGGATTTAGCCTTCGTTGCATTTCTCTAGAGGGTTTAGCATTTTCCTCTAAATAAATTCTGTGTGTACAAATCAAAGGACTAATTCCTTTTATATCAGTTATGGTCCATCCTAATGCATTTTTGTGCATTTTCAGAGTTTGTAATAACTTACCTTCTTGATGTGCATTAAGTTTGGAAGAGATTATTACCAGAAAAGTTTCATTTTCTCCCAAAAATGAGTATTTGAGATTGGATGGCAACGGCTTCAAATCAGGTTTTGGTGGTTGAACACTTGAAGGTATGGACTTAATTGGTCGTGGTGGAAATTCCTCAATTTGTGGCCTCCATTTACTTGTCTTTGATTCTTCCTGAAAATAAATCATTTCCAAATCATCAGATTCATCAATCTCAATTTCATTGGAAGTAGTTGGAAATTGATCATGAATTAATTTTTCAGTAAAGTCCACATCCTGTAAATCATTATCATCTCTAGGTTGCTTGCAAATGTTGAAAATATTCATCTCCAATGTCATGTTTCCAAATGATAGCTTCATCAGTCCATTCCTACAATTAATCAATGCGTTAGAAGTTGCAAGAAATGGACGTCCTAAAATAACAGGAAATGAATTACATGCTTCAACAGGTTCTGTGTCCAAGACAATAAAGTCCACAGGATAAATGAATTTATCGACTTGTACTAACACATCTTCAATTATTCCTCTAGGCATTTTTACAGATCTATCGGCAAGTAAAAGAGATATAGAAGTTGGTTTTAACTCACCTAGATTGAAACTCTAAAAAACTGAATATGGAAGTAAATTCACACTAGCACCAAGATCAAGTAAGGCTCTTTCAATTTTATGCTTTCCAATAAAGCAAGAAATTGTAGGACAACCAGTATCTTTATATTTCAAAGCATTATTGTTTTGAAGAATAGCACTTACTTGTTCGGCTAGAAAGGCTTTCTTTTTCACATTCAGTTTCCTCTTCACAGTGCAGAGATCTTTCAAAAATTTAGCATAGGAAGGAACCTGTTTAATAGCATCCAACAAAGGTATATTGATCCTTACCTGTTTGAAAGTTTCAAAGATTTCGGAGTTGTGATTAACTTTTCTTTATTTGGTCATGGCTTGAGGAAATGGAAGTGTTGGCGGTGAATCAGTCGTTTCTTTGCAATTTTCAGATTCATCCCCTTCCTTACCCTTAGAGATTGACTCATCATCTTTCTCATAAGGTTCAAGAGAGGGTTTTTCAATAACCTTACCACTGCGCAGAGTAGTGACTGATTTGACTTGATCCATGTGTTGGCTTCCGGAACTACTTGCATTTGCATTGTATTGCCCTTTGGGATTTTGTTGTGTTTGAGATGGAAACTTACCTTTCTCTTGAAAACTAAGAGCAGATGTTAATTTAGCAAGAGTATCTTTAAAATCTGTCATGTTTTGAACAAGTTGAGTATTAATTGTCTCTTGCTTTTCAATGAATGCATGCAATGTTTCCTCAAGATTTCTTCTAGAAGGTGGAGCATAAGAAGGTGCATATCTATGAGAATTTTGGAAATTATGGTGTGCTTGAAACGGTGGTTGTGAAGTTTGTGCATTGTTGTTCTCACTCTTCCAACTGAAATTTGGGTGATTCCTCCAACTAGGGTTGTATGTTTGGGAGTATGGGTTGTGGTTGGCCCTTTGGAAACTGTTTAAAGCATGGGCTTGTTCATGGAGACATTCCTCAAAAGAAGGCAAGGTTGGACAATCGTTGGTTGAGTGTTCATTTGTTTCACAGATTTGACACACAATGTTTTCAACAGATTTTAATTGACCACTCTTTTTTAATTCTAGTGCCTCGACTTTTCTAGCTAAAGATGCAAACTTGGCTTGAAGGTCATGATCTTCCCTAAGGTTGTACATACCTCCACTAGATGTATGCAGTTGAGTTTTACTCGGTGCCTCATAAGTACCCGCGGTGTCCCAATTTTGAGCATTTTCAGCTAACAAGTCTAAGTACTCCATTGCTTCATCAGGGTCTTTATCTTCAAAAGTTCCATTGCACATCAATTCAACCATTTGCCTATCTTTAGGTGTTAACCCTTCATAGAAATGTGAAACCAATCTCCATGTTTCAAAACCATGATGAGGGCAAGTACTAAGCAAGTCTCGATACCTATCCCAACATTTGTAAAATGTTTCTCCTGGTTTTTGAGTGAAAGTGGTGATTTGTCTCTTGAAAGAGTTTGTTCTATGAGATGGGAAAAACTTCTTTAAAAACTGTTGTTGCATTTCATCCCAAACACGAATGGATCCTGGTCTTAAATTTTGTAGCCATGTTTTAGCTTTATCTTTTAATGAAAAAGGAAAAAGCTTTAATCTGATGGTGTTCATGCTACAATTTAAGTTATTATATGTGTTGCACACCTCCTCAAATTCCCTTAAATGCAAGTATGGATTTTCTAATTCTAAGCCATGAAAAGAAGGTAAAAGTTGAATAATACCTGGTTTAAAATTAAAATGAGATGCATCAGGAGGAAAAAATATGCATGATGGTGCGCTTGTTCTTGTGGGATTCATGTGGTCTCTAAGTGTTCTAGCACGGTTATTCTCATTATTCTCATTTTGAAGTGATTGATTATCTTCTTCGGCCATATTTTCTGAAAATGATAAGGATATCCTACAAAGTCTACCACTTGATGTACGTGACCACACTCTCATGCACGTGTTGGAATAAAATAAAAAAAAGAAGAAGAAAGCAAAAGAAGGAGGAAGAAAACAAAATAAAACGAAACAAAAGAAAAGAAACAAAGTTCTATACAAGAAAAGTGAAAAGAGAAAATAAAATAAATACTATAATTTATACAAGAACTTACCTCCCCAGCAACGGCGCCAAAAACTTGACACGACTAAAAGGTTGATGTCTTCTCCCAAGTGCAGGAGTGTCGAAGTAATAAATAACCCAGCAAGACCGGGGTCGAACCACAGGGAGGTTAATTGTATAAATTATAAACAACAATTATAAAACAACAATAATAACAACAACAATAGTAATAATAATAATAATAATAATAATAATAATAATAATAATAATAATAATAAAGAAAGAGAAGAAGAAGAAGATGATGATGATGAGAACTTAGAGATGAAATATTAAAGTAAGGATTAAACAATAATAATAACAAATGTCAAGGTTAGAGGTTCCACTAATGGTATATCAAACAAGTATAGTATAAACCCTTATTATTGAATTGGAAACCACACACAAAGGAGGTTCCAATCAGATTATATATTCTTAACATGATTACATTAGTCATGTTATTCAATTAATGCTAATACTTGTAAATCTCGTCAAGCATTCATGATTATAACTTATGTTAACAACAAATCAAGTTCCTTTCATAGCTCAGGTGTCGGTTATACCATACATTATGGGCTATGAAAGTGCCAAGCATTTGTTGTACCAAGTGTTATACAACATAAATCAAGATTAGTCATTTAACAAGCAAAGTATTAAAGAGTGAACAAGATAACAAATATAAAACATGTTAGTATCAAACATTAAAGTCCATATTAAGTTTACATTATACTTATTCTCACACCATTAGTGTAACCTTTTCACCTTGACATAATTAACTTAGCTAGACATAATGAAAGAAAGCAAAATAGATAAACAAAATAAGAACATAAAAGTTAACTAAGTAAAGAAAAGGAAATGAAAGGCATAAACTTAATATTAATGAAAGCAAAGCATAAACATTACAAAAAATACAAAGAGAGAAAGGAAGAGCATGATCTTGATCTGAAAACCAAGATACCTAAATGCATGGCAAATGCCTCCTTAATATTAATTAACTATTGATTTGATGACTAATTGATAAGTGGGTGGCCAACTTTTGACTTGGTGACAATCCTTATCTTCTCTTGTCTGCCCAAAACGTCATTGATAACGTCAAAATTGGAGCCAGTTGTAACATGAAAGTTGTAGGAAATTGTCTCAGCTTTCTTGTGTAAAAAATTCAGCTCATTTGGACTTCTAGAACTCCAGATATGGCCAAAATACCGAACAGTGCTCGGGCTGGAAGACAGATTCGGGCTTCTTTGTTGTTGCTACAATTTGGACTTGATAATGGCCTTTTTAGATCTTGGGCTCCATATGAAAGTTGTAGGCCTATGTCTTACCTTTCCATCCATATAAATTGGACCTAAATCTGAGATCTGTAGCTCCAGATATGACCCAATTACCGAACAGTGTTCCGGTTTGGATTGCACCGACATCTCTTCTCTAGGTTTGACCATCTCTTTATCCTTGCAATTTAAGTTCTTCAAGTCATCAATCAATCCTTTCATTTATGTGATAGGCCTGCATTAAAAATAGACATTTACCACAAATTATAGGTATCTTATATTATTAGATACATTATTATAAAACATATTTTAGTTAAGGAGTTATTGATACTTCAAGTGCAAAATGATGATATAAAACCATGATAAAAATGCACTTTTAAGTACTAATCAAGTACCCAAGACAAAGAAAAGGTATTAGGTGTTAAAACACCCCTTTGGGCTTAATTGCTTAGGTTAGGGAGGCTACGAAACCAAACTTATCTACATTTTTATTATTATCATTTTTTTCTTTTTTTTAATTATATACAATCCATTTTCCTTAGTTGTTCCCTTTAACAAAAGAACATAAATAATTTAATAATCCAATATGCAACCTACAATCATATGTTAAAGTGTGTGTGTGTGTGTAAATTAAGGTTTAAGAATACATGTTAAATAAGTATATGAGCAGAATTAAGTGATAACAATGTGAGAGTTTGTAAATCTGAATATTTCAAGAAGTATTATGATAGACCTTATTAAGAAAGGTTACTAAGATGCGTCTCAAGAGTCACTTTAATGAAAGAGCTCCTTTACTCCGCCATCCTAGTAACAACAATGTTGCATATGCTTTATGAAATGGAAAACAATTTTTTTTGTATCAATTACTACCCTCTCCCCCAACCAAAATGAGACATTGTCCTCAATGTTCTAAGATAGAAAGATAGAGTATAGAAGATATCACCTAAAATAACGAACACTGACAAACCTGAAACACATTGAAACAAATATAAGAAACAACAAAACACAAATATTATGCTATTAATAAAACCAAAAGACACAAGTTTTTACAAACGAAAATTCAAATCGTAGTTGTGATTGTGGCTCACATCTCCCCTTGGTTTTACGTCCAAGAACGGCTTAAACGCCCTCTATGGGTCGGGGATAGGCTTCCCCTCTAGTTTTCTTAAAAACTGGCAAACAGGGTCTTTTTTAGTCAGATTCCCAAGACTAAGTCGATCATGTTCTTTATGAAATAGTGGCCATAAATCATGAATTACACGATGCACATCTCCACTAGGATGCGTCTCAAGAGTCAATAGAAGATTATCTAAAGACTCTCTGTTTTTTGAAATAAATCCCACCTTTTGACAATTTTGACAGGTTTTGCGGAATGCATGTGATTCCTTGAATATGGTGGGCCAATAAAATCCGCTTTGTAAGATTTCTACAATCCTATTTTTTTACGAGAAATAACTTCCACATGCTTTAGAATGACAAAGTTTAATGACACTACTTACCTCATTGTTAGGAATGAATCTTTGAAATATTTGATTAGGACAATATTTGAATAAGTTAGGGTGATCATAATAAAAGCTCTTCAATTCGTTCAAAAACATTTCCTTGTCTCGAGTACTCCTATCAGCTAGCAAATCTCCTAAAGTAAGAAAATTAATGTTTATCATACAAAGGCATTGGACTAAGAGAAAGTAAGGATTCGTTAGGAAAGTAATCATTAATTGGTGTGATGTTAGATGTCAAATCTATCGTCACTATTGACAAAAGATTCACATCAACATTTTCGGTGCTTGTTTCATCCATGATTTCTTCCTCAGAATAAATCATTTGCAGATATTCAGATTCATCCAATTCATTTTTACTTAAAATAGATTCAAGTTGATCATAAACTAATTCGTCAATATGATCTACTTCTTGTAAATCATTATCATCTCTAGGTTGCTTGCAAATGTTGAAAATATTCATCTCCAATGTCATGTTTCTAAATGATAACTTCATCAGTTTATTCCTACAATTAATCAATGCGTAAGAGGTTGCAAGAAACGAACGTCCTAAAATAACAGGAAATCAATTACAAGTATGATATAAACTCTTATTATTCAATAGGAAACCACACACAAAGGAGGTTCCAATCAGATTATAGATTGTTAACATGATTACATTAGTCATCTTATTCAATTAATGCTAGTACTTATAAATCTCGTCAAGCATTTACGATTATAACTTATGTTAACAACAAATCAAGTTCCTTTCATAGCTCAAGTGTCTGTTATACCATATAGTATGAACTATGAAAGTGTCAAGCATTTGTTGTACCAAGTGTTATACAACATAAATCAAGAGTAGTTATTTAACAAGCAAAGTATTAAAGAGTGAACAAGATAACAAATACAAAACATGTTAGTATCAAACATTAAAGTCCATATTAAGTTTACATTATACTTATTCTTACACCATTAGTGTAACCTTTTCACCTTGACATAATAAACTTAGCTAGACATAATGAAAGAAAGAAAAATAAATAAACAAAATAAAAACATAAATAAGATAAGAGTTAACTAAGTAAAGGAAAGGAAATGAAAGGCATAAACTTGATATTAATGAAAGGAAAGCATAAACATTACAAAAAATACAAAGAGAGAAAGGAAGAGCATGATCTTGATCTGGACACTAAGATGCCTAAATGCATGGCAAATGCCTCCTTTTATAGGCCAAAATTCGGAACTATTGATTTGATGACTAATTGATGAGTGGGAAGCCAACTATTTATTTGGTGGCAACCCTTATCTTCTCTTGTCTGCCCAAAACGTCATTTATAACGTCATAATTGGAGCCACTTGAAAACATCAAAGTTGTAGGCAATTGTCTCAGCTTTCTTGTGTAAAAATGGCAGCTCATTTGGACTTCTAGAACTCTAGATATGGCCAAAATACTAAACAGTGCTCGGGCTGGAGGACAACTTTGGGCTTCTTTATTGTTACTACAATTTGAACTTGCAAATGGTCATTTTAGATCTTGCACTCCATATGAAACTTGTAGGCCTATGTATTACCTTTCCATACATTTAAAGTAGACCTAAATCTAAGATCTATAGCTCTAGATATGACCCAATTACCGAACAGTGTTCCAGTTTGGATTGCACCGACATTTCTTTTCTAATTTTGGTCATCTCTTTGCCCTTGCAATTTAAGTTCTTAAAGTCATTAAGCAATCCTTTCATTTATGTGATAGGCTTGTATTTAAAATGAACATTTACCATAAATTAAAGGTATCTTATATTATTAGATATATTATTATAAAGCATGTTTTAGTTAAGGAGTTATTGATACTTCAAGTGCAAAATGATGATATAAAACCATGATAAAAATGTACTTTTAAGTACTAATCACTTTGGCACGCTAGATTAGGACATTTAAAATATAGATATTTGAAATATATGTGCAAGCATAGTTATATTTCATATCAAGATAATAATAAAAATAAATGTGAAGTATGTTTTCAAGCAAAGATGACAAAAAAGCCTTTTTCTAAAGTAGAAAGGAATTCTCAATTACTTCAGTTAGTCCATTCTGATATATGTGAAATAAATGATATGTTAACAAGGGGTGGGAAAAAATATTTCATAACTTTTATTGATTATTATTCTCGTTTTACCTATGTTTACTTGATAAGAACTAAAGATTCACCTTTGGAAAATTCAAGGAATTCAAGAAAATGGTTGAAAATCAAAAGGAAAGGCAAATTAAAGTTCTTAGAAGTGATAGAGGTGGAGAATACTTTTCGAAAGAGTTTTCTACTTTTTGTGAGGAAAATAGAATAATCCATCAAATGACAGCACCCTATACACCATAACATAATGGACTTACTTAAAGGAAAAATAGGACCTTAGTAGATATGGTCAATGCCATGCTTTTCAATGCTAAACTATCGAATAATTTATGGGTTGAAGCCTTACTTACTGCATGTCATATTCATAATAGAGTATTATCTAAAAACCAAATTTGAATTATTTTAAAGTGTGGGGGTGTGTAGCTTTTTATAAAAGTTCTGATTCTCAAAGGATAAAATTAGGACCCAGAGGTCTTAAGAGTGTTTTCTATTTCATAAAGCATGTGCAAAATTGTTATTACTAGGATGGTAGAGTAAAGGAGCTCTTTTGTTAAAGTGACTCTTGAGACGCATCTTAGTAACCATTCTTAATAAGGTCTATTATAATACTTCTTGAAATATTTAGGTTTACAAACTCTCGCATTGTTATCACTTAATTCTGCTCATATACTTATTTAACATGTATTCTTAAACCTTAATTTACACACACACACTTCAACATATGATTGTGGGTTGCATATTGGATTATTACATTATTTATGTTCTTTTGTTAAATGTAACAACTAAGGAAAAATGATAGTATATAATTAAAAAAAAAAGAAAAAAAGAAGAAAAAAATGATGATAATAAAAATGTAGATAAGTTTGGTTTCGTAACCTCCCTAACCTAAGCAATTAAGCCCGAAAAGGTGTCTTAACACCTAATACCCTAAAGTCAACTGACTTGGAAGCTATTGCCCCAATGCTTGTTACATGGGTTGGGGAGAAAAGCTTAAAAAAATCAAACATTGCACTATCTACATATCAATATCTGCGACCCGAGTTATTAAGCTTGTAGGGGTGACACGACCAAAAGATTGATGTCCTCTCCCAAGAGTAGGAGTGTCGAAGTAATAAACAACCCGGCAAGATCGGGGTCGAACCACAGGGAGGTTAATTGTACAAATTATAAACAAAAATTATAAACAACAATAATAGCAATAACAACAATAACAACAACAACAACAACAACAACAACAACAACAACAACAACAACAATAATAATAATAATAATAATAATAATAATAATAATAATAATAATAATAATAATAATAATAGTAGTAGTAATAGGAATAGTAATAGTAATAATAAAGAAAACGAAGGAGAAGAAGAAGATGAGAACTTTGAGATGGAATATTAATGTAACAATTAAACAATGATAACAACAAATGTCAAGGTTAGAGATTCCACTAATGGTATGTCAAACAAGTATAATATAAACTCTTATTATTCAATTGGAAACCACACATAAAGAAGGTTCCAATCAAATTATAGATTGTTAACATGATTACATTAGTCATCTTATTTGATTAATGCTAATACTTGTAAATTTCGTCAAGCATTCATGATTATAACTTATGTTAACAACAAATCAAGTTCCTTTCATAACTCAGGTGTCGGTTATACCATACAGTATGAATTATGAAAGTGCCAAGCATTTGTTGTACCAAGTGCTATACAACATAAATCAAGATTAGTTATTTAACAAGCAAAGTATTAAAGAGTGAACAAGATAACAAATATAAAACATGTTAGTATCAAACATTAAAGTCTATATTAAGTTTAAATTATACTTATTCTTATACCATTAGTGTAACCTTTTCACCTTGACATAATTAACTTAGTTAGACATAATGAAAGAAAGAAAAATAGATAAATAAAATAAGAACATAAGAACATAAAAGTTAACTAAGTAAAGGAAAGGAAATGAAAGGCATAAACTTGATATTAATGAAAGCAAAGCATAAAAATTACAAAAAATACAAAGAGAGAAAGCAAGAGCATGATCTTGATCTGGACACCAAGATGCCTAAATGCATGGCAAATGCCTCCTTTTATAGGCCAAAATTGGGAACTATTGATTTGATGACTAATTGATAAGTGGGTGGCCAACTCTTGACTTGGTGACAATCCTTATCTTCTCTTGTCTGCCCAAAACGTCATTGATGACGTCAAAATTAGAGCTAGTTGAAAATATGAAAGTTGTAGGAAATTATCTCAGCTTTCTTGTGTAAACAATTCAGCTCATTTGGAATCCTAGAACTCCAGATATGGTCAAAATACCAAACAGTGCTTGGGCTGGAAGACAGATTCGGGCTTCTTTGTTGTTGCTACAATTTGGACTTGAAAATGGCCTTTTTAAATCTTAAGCTCCATATGAAAGTTGTAGCCCTATGTCTTACCTTTCCATCCATATAAATTGGACCTAAATCTGAGATCTGTAGATCCAGATATGACTCAATTACTGAACAGTGTTCCAGTTTGGATTGCACCGACATCTCTTTTCTAAGTTTGACCATCTCTTTGCCCTTGCAATTTAAGTTCTTAAAGCCATCAATCAATCCTTTTATTTATGTGATAAGCCTGCATTTAAAATGAACATTTACCACAAATTAAAGGTATCTTATATTATTAGATATATTATTATAAAACATGCTTTAGTTAAGGAGTTATTGATACTTCAAGTGCAAAATGATGATATAAAACTATGATAAAAATGCACTTTTAAGTACTAATCAAGGGGTGTCTCAACACCTAATGCTCTAAGACCAACTGGTCTAGGAGTCATTAGCCGAAAGCTCGTTACATGGGTTAAAGATGCATGATGTTTTAAGTTATATGTATATATATAAAAAAGAAAACAAAAAGACCAAAAAAAAAGATAAAAATAATAATCCCAATTTAAGTTAACCTTAAACATTAGAAAAAAAAATTGTTTTCGTCCAAGAAAAGCCCCATAATTATCTGTTGATAAATTAAGCACAAAAAAAAGGTTTGTTAGTATCTTGTTAAAAGGTATTAAACAGATATATAAATTTAATGAGAGTTTGTTTATGTTGATAGATTAATAGAAGTTAAATGATGAATATCTTTCTTTGTGGAATTTGCAAATTGTTTTTCTAATTTAACGCTTTGATTACTAGGGACTAGTAATAAGCTAGTTCGAGGGTGTGATTAGTACTTAAAAGTGCATTTTTATCATGGTTTTATATCATCATTTTGCACTTGAAGTATCAATAACTCCTTAACTAAAGCATGTTTTATAATAATATATCTAATAATATAAGATAGCTTTAATTTGTGGTAAATATTCATTTTAAATGCAGGCCTATCACATAAATGAAAGGATTGATTGATGACTTTAAGAACTTAAATTGCAAGGGCGAAGAGATAACCAAAATTAGAAAAGAGATGTCGGTGCAATCTAAATTGGAATACTGTTCGGTAATTGGGTCATATCTGGAACTATAGATTTCATATTTAGGTCCAATTTGTATGGATAGAAAGGTAAGACATAGGGCTACAACTTTCATATGGAGCCCAAGATCTAAAAAGACCATTTTCAAGTCCAAATTATAGCAACAACCGACACCTAAGCTATGAAAGGAACTTGATTTGTTGTTAACATAAGTTATAATCATGAATGGTTGACAAGATTTACAAGTATTAGCATTAATTGAATAAGATGACTAATGTAATCATATTAACAATCTATAATCTGATTGGAACCTCCTTTATGTGTGGTTTCCAATTGAATAATAAAAGTTTATACTATACTTGTTTGACATAACATTAGTGGATCCTCTAACCTTGACATTGTTTGTTATCATTATTTAATCCTTACATTAATTTTTCATCTCAAAGTTCTCATCAACTTTTCTTCTTCTTTTTCTTTATTATTGTTATTATTACTATTACTACTACTACTACTACTACTAATACTACTACTACTACTACTAGTATTATTAGTATTATTATTGCTACTATTATTATTGTTGTTGTTATTGTTACTATTGTTGTTTTTTATAATTATTGTTTATAATTAGTACAATTAACCTCCATGTGGTTCGACCCCGGTCTTGCCAGGTTATTTATTACTTCGACACTCCTACACTTGGGAGAAGACATCATTGTTTTAGTCGTGTCAGCTATGCACTTAATCAATCACATTATATTGAGAAAATGCTCGATAAGTTTAAACATCTCAATATAAAGGGGGTTAATACCCCATTTGACTCTAGCATGAAGTTAAATGATTATTGTTATAAAGCAGTAGCACAACTAGAATATGTTAGTGCCATTGGAAGTCTTATGTATGTTATGCATTATACAAGATCAGATATAGTTTTTGCTATGTGCAAGTTATCAAGATATACAAGTAAGCCGAATGTAGATCATTGGAAGGCTATTGTAAGAGTCTTTGGTTACCTAAAAAGAACGATCGATTTAGGCTTGTTTTATTCAGATTTTCCAGCTGTGATTGAAGGATATAATGATGCAAGTTGGATAACTAGTTCAAGTGATAATAAGTCCACATTAGGATGGATTTTCTCACTTGGAGGAGCTTGCTATCTTGGGCATCTAAGAAACAAGCATGCATCTCTCATTCTATCATGGAATCAGAATTTATTGTTAAAGCTATTGCACGTAAAGAAGTAGAATGGCTAAGAAATATGTTGTTTGATATTAAGTTGTGGCCACAACCTATGTCAGCTATTTCTTTATACTACGAGAATGAAGCAACTATGTCTCGAGCTTATAGTAACATTTACAATGGTAAGTCAAGACATATAAGCATTCGACATGGATATATTCCAGAGTTGATTACAAATGGTGTAATCACCATTGTCTATGTGAAGTCTGTGAATAATTTAGTGGATCCGCTCACAAAAGGACTATCTAGAGACATGGTACGAAAAACAACTAATGGAATGTGGTTGAAACCCGTTATTAAAGATACTAGTAACATGAACCCAACTTCGGATTAGCAAAAAGCTTATCTCTTAGTTTAATGAGTAATAACAAGTTATTGTTTTGTATCTGTTGGACACTAATAATTAATTTGAGTCCCTATTCTGATAGTATTCAGTGTGTTCTATTATAAAAAGTAGGATGAGCGTGGGCTCTTAATGGAATTTAAAGTTTGTATCTAATGTAATAGAGACATGTATAATTCCACCTATATGAATATAAAAATGGTGTTGTTTTTTACAAGAGTTAGGGTTTTCTCTTGCAAAATATTCAAGAAAAAAAATTATGATTTTAGCACATGGCCATAATAGTGTTAAACAGTTGTAAACCTCTTTAAGAGTTTGGATAGTATTATGTGTGTAATATCTTTTATTCTACAACAAAAGTTTTGGTTTAATTTGCGGACACCATTAACTTTAGTAGGATTCAAGTTCTAACACTAATTGAAGGTTTAAATTGCAAAATACCTTCTTGTAAGTATAATTCTATCAAGTGAAAAGACCTTCATTACAAACTACTAGAAGATTGTTGGTGTAGTTTGTAAATGAATAAAAGAAAAGATGTTTATCCCACATTAGAAAGAAACATTCCCTCCTAATGTTTCTAAGTGTGGGTTTCTATTGTGTAGTAAATTAAACCATGGTGGACAAACTCTCCTATTTGGCTTCCTAATATTATTATATAGATATTTAAAATATCAAAGGATAGCATTTGGAGCTTGGAACTTGGAACTTAATATGAACAGTTATATTGTTTCATGAAAAGTCATACTATTTGATGAACAATCATATTATTTCATCAACAATCATATTGTTTGATGAAGAACCATAATGTTTCATCAATAGTCATATTGTTTGATGAACAATCATAGTGGTTCATCAATAGTCATATTATTTGATGAACAGTTATATTATTTCATTGTTATGTTTCAAGTTTATAAAAGCATGTTACTATAAAGAAAAGAAATATAACAACAAAAATACATATATTCTTTTCTTGGTCTTATTTTCTCATTATTTTAAAAGTTTAAAGGGTTTAGTTGTATCCTAAAGGTGTTATCTTTGTATAGGATAAATAAACACTATAAAGATAGTGTTTTCACGCCTCTAAACCAACTCCATATTTATTTCCATCCTAAACTTTCCTCACAGAAAAGAATTATCAAAATCATGCCAAACTATGAGCAGCATGGGGGGTTAAGGTCATACGGAGTGGATGCTGAGCTTGCGAACAGGAAGCAACTTGGCAGCAGAAAGTCTCATGGATGAATGACAGGGAATATGAGACCCGTCCACGTATCAAGATTTTGGCTGGAGCTGTAAGCATTATTGTGAGAGATCCTTCCAAACCGCCTCAAAAGTTGATGCTAGTCGCAGGGAAACCTTGAGATTGATCAAGAAGTTGGGATTGATCCGAGCAAGAGTTTGTGATAGCCACCAAGGATTCACCAGAGCTGGATGCATCATCTCTGATAGCTGGAAGAGTATTGAAAGGGATGGAGGTTGTAGACAAGATTGGAGAAGTGAAGACCTCGCTGGATGCATCATCTCCTTACTTCAGGTGAGTTCGACAACTCGGTAAGAGAAGGCAAAGATTGTGTACTTTAATCTGAACTGGTAATAACTTGGCATTATGTTGATCATAAATAGACACCATCTTTGTTTTGTTTGGTGAGCAGTGCTGCCAAGCTGATTGGAGGCGAAGGAGCTGTCGTTGCAGAAAGAGGCTGACCGACCGTATTCTGAGGTGGTAGTTGCAAATGGTGGCTTGAAGCAACAACAAAGGTTCGTTGCAACCCTTTTCTATTGATTTATTTTTCAAATGAAGGGACACCAATTTATTTAGTTATTTATTATTATTATTATCATTATTATTATTATTATTATTATTATTATTATTATTATTATTATTTTGAGAATAAATTCCATTGCTATTCCTCACTGAAATTTCATGATAGCGTTTTAAGGCAAGTCACAGCTTAACTCAATTAAAAGTGTGTTCCTATTTCGCCAAAATCTATCACTCAGAACTCTTTCCATGATTGGCATACACATTAGGAAACATCACATGACAACCTACCATTTACAGAGGAACAGAAGCCTCTTTGAAAACACATCCATGCCCTACAAAACTAATTAGCTGCATCAGCTGTTTCAGCTTGATCCACTAGTAGGCTTCATTCTTTTCGCAGGGGACGTGAAAAGCTTTCTAACTAGAGCAATGGGATCATCCACCTATAAAACAAAAAATTGTCAGCAATAATCCATTACCGATATAATTACAGAATATGTCAGTTCAACCAAAATAAACCCCAACTATCAACGGCATTGATTCTGGCAGCATCTACAACATGGAGGATCAGGACACAATCAATCTTCTCTTCCCTCCATATCTTGTCTGTGTTACCATCATCAACAGTCTTGAGCTATTAACCATCTCACTGACCACCCTAGTTAATTTCTGATGTGTCAAACCCAAAATAGAATTTATGATGACGTCCATTTTAATTAAAAAGATATCATTCATTTGGGGAGGAATTTTGACACAAGATTGAAAAAGACTCGGAGTGCCTCAGCTGGCAACAAGCCATATCAAATTCCACCATGCTTTCTATCCACCATCCCTTTCCACGACACGTAGTTAGCACAATAGCGATTCATCAAAGGGGTTGTAAAATTTTTCATTACCTTATTCAGGGAGGAAGATGGAGAATTTGTAGAAGGAAGAGAAAACTCTTTCTGACGCCCTAAAGCAGATAGTGTTTGTTGCCAACCAGGTGCCCCACTGCTTGATGATATAATCCAGGGGCAAAAATGTCTGTGCTGTCTGATTGGATCAAATCCCAAAGCTTTGTCTAACGCCAGTTTCTTAGGATCCTTTCCTGGTACATGAAGGCATCAAGGTTAATAAACTTCCTTCATGATTAAACGACAATGTCTCATGTAAATCAGAAAAGATAAGCACTAGAATGATGACTGCAACTTCTGGAGATGCAACGTGGGAAAAACACATTCTTCAAAAGAAAAGCTACTAATCAAAAACTTCAATAAAACTTCTAGAAAGAACTTAATATCCCAATATTTCATTTGCAAAATGCTTCTATAGATCCAGTGTGATCAATGTTCAGTCAACTCATAATCTGAATCAAAGGGTGAGAAGCCTAGCCAAAATAGTTACACACCTGTACCAGAGGCCACAACTTCATTGTTCACAGGAACCTGCACTCCTGTGGTGCCTTCTTGGCTTTGTTCTTGAGCAGCTAAAGTGTTTTTGATATCAGAACAAGTTTCACCTCCTCTCATACTAATCTGACAGGCAACATTGCTGCCTGAAATATCTGCTGCTGGAATTTGTTCATCATGATTGATAGATGAAGTCATCATCTCGAAGGAGTTACTTTCACTACCTTTTCCACTTCCGATGGGGAAAATGGCAGCAGAGCCAGAAATCGAAGATGCACTAACTTGAGAAACTCTAGAAACCCCCACTACTGAATCATGCCGTTCAATATTGTTTGAATTTTCAGGCAGCTGATCAGTTGCATCATAACCATGCACTGTATTTGGTGCATTCTGAGTCAGACATTCCACAGCAGATTCATACCCAGCAGTTTCAGGAAATGTTGGTTCTCTAGTGATATTTATCCCTTCCAAAGACATCTTGGAGTTATTCTCTTTTCTAAGTGCACCACCTTCACAAATTCCAAAGTTCAAACAAGAAGATTGGTCACCACTAGAATAACTACACTGCCCCCGGTCATGTGTTTTGCTCTTTAACAGACCCATAGCTTCAAGCAGAGAAACTTGTTCACCAAAAGTGAGCTTTGCAGATTCCAGTTCCTCTGAAGATAGATTCTTGTTTTCAGATCCAGATTGAGTAACTTCATGGTTATCACATGTACGATCCCTAAAATCAGAATCATAAGAAAACCTGGCCCTTAAATTCCGGCCAATAACAGGCAATGAAATTGTTGCTTTGAAGTTCTGTTTTGTTGGGGGCGGACCCCCAGCAATTGTGAAACTTAAATATGATGGTCTATGCATAGAAGACAAAGCACCATTTGACACAGAGTTTCCAATGACTCCACTATTGTCAACATGATTTTCATTAGCTGAATCTTGTCCAGAATTCTTGTTACTATTGACTTCTGCATAACCAACCAATTTAAACAACTCTAAAGGACGTGGAACCATAGAAAAAGTCCATAGTCCCACACTTGCCCCACAGAACCTGCAATCTAAAACAACAGCATTAGAATCAGCATGTGGCCCACTACAAGAACCAGATTCTTCATTTGTGTCAACGCTTTGCTCAGTAGCAACAGATTGGACTCGAATACTTGTATTCTGCCCATTGATGACCATATGGAATGAATCTGTGAAGCCAGTATCCTTAACAGGCTGTGTTGGTTTGTCCTTGCAGTCAACAACGTAAGGCAGCACACGCGGTTCCCAGCCACATAAACTTATGAGCTTTTGTGCCTGCAAATACTTAAAATTCTAAGTACTCTCATCAACATTCCAGAAAAAGGAAAATCACCACCAAAACATTGATCATGAATACATGGCACCATAAATTGCCACTTTACTGATCAATGTTTCACACACATTGCATATTCTAGTGAAAATAGAACCTATAAACACTGTACTAATAAAACACTGAAAACTTAAAGGTGGGCTGACATGAAAACGTGATGCAGAAAAGTTAATACAAGAAAATAAACATTAACAAGGGAGCGTATGTGCCTGGAAATGCTTAATGTTATTACAATTCACCAGGAAATCCATCGCAAGGAAAACAACCATTGCCATAGTGTTAATGTATAGCAACTATCACATGCACCTAGTCATTGTTTGGCCCAAATATTATATTCTAAGGAAAATAGCACATTCAACACTGCAATTAAAATACTGAAAACTAAAAAAAGTGGTCTGACATGAAAAGGTATCAAATACAAAATGTCAAAAAGGACTGAACCTCATAGTACAAGTTGGCAAAACCAGCATCACAATCATTTCCAAGGAATTGTATTTGAGATAGGTTGGCAGACATGTTGCCAAATTCCAGGGTTGGAGATTGTCCAAGAAATTCTTCCAACTGAGGGCATCTTATGTATTCAATAGCTGAAGATGAAATCAGTGGAAGAGCTAAAAGTCGTAAGAGTGCAAAAGAACGTTCTCTGAACTTATCAACTAAAACTTGAGGTGGAGTGGGAGGAAATTCTGCCAATCTTTCATCACAGGCATTGTCAATCCATGGACACAATAGTTTGTGTCCATTATCCAGCTTCAAACTAAATACCAATGCTGCCTTCTCAACTGAAAAATTTGGAAAATAGTTAAATTAAGATGCAAACATAATAAGTTGTTGGGTGTGAGCATAGTGCACATGCCAAAGCATAAGGAAGCAAAAAAGAAGAAGAAGCATGACATGCCTTGTTGCTGTGACCAAGATGATGGAGTAGAAAATAGGAGACGAGCTCCACATGCTTCACATGCTATGATATCCATATCCAAATTGATCCATCCCCTTCTCGCACAATTCACAGCACTTACCACCTAAGAACGATGGGAAAAGAGTTAATTCAATACTTTGAAAAGGTTTACTGGCTCAAGAAAAAAACAAACAAAAGAAAGGGGAAAAAGAAAAATAGTTCATTGATATAAAACAGCCATGGAAAATTTATGGTCCTCAATGAGGGGTGCAGGATATTTTCATCAACTTATGTGCAGTTCACTGATAAATAATTAAATAATTCATGCAAATAAGGAAACTTTACACACACACACTGAGGCAGTACACCGTCCACTAACAAAAACAAGGGAAACCACTGCTCAGCAATATACAAATAAGATTATTCTATAGGAAAAAAAAGTCCCTCATTATTAGCAAAAATCTGTTCAGCATCCACAGGCGTACAATTTTAACTCAAAAGTCCTTCAGAGAACTTAACTGTACATCCTTCCCCCTCAAATGGCTTTTAATTTCTCTCTTTCAGAAAACTCAAAGTATTGCTAAAGCTATATAACTCCATATAATTCTTGCCATTTCAAATTTTATCAAAAGGTAGAATATAACAAAACTAACCCCATCCGACCCCAAATAAAGTAAAGGGATAGTAAAAATATTTCCAAAAGGAAAGAAGAAAAGCCACAATATGGGTTTGCGTTAATAGGAAACAGACAGTTTTAACACAGAAGAGGTACAAAAAAAAAAACCAAAGTGATCTTGCAGAATGCTAGCAACTTGATTTAAATAACAAGATCAGAGCAAATGCTTTGAAGGAAAAGTATTGTTATGATGATTTATCAACAACTGACTTCTGATAGGTTGTTAGCTAGAATATTTTCAAAAGTCTAACATTTTAATAAATGTGCCGCATATAGAACTGAGAATAGTAGATAAAATATTGCGAAAGGAAGCCTATGGCTAGGTACAAGCCCGTCATTAAAAAAAAAATATTGCCTTTGGAGATTGGATTCCACACAGTACATTTAATTAGATTGATTGCAATGAAGACATTAATTCCTCAAAAACCCCATGTGCCAAAAGGGTAATGGTGAAATGGATGATGAGAATAAAATGAACCTTGGGCTTAGCGAACCAGGTCATAGACTTAAAAGTAGCAAGCCTCCTCATAAGATCTCCCCTGTCCCAGGGCCTACACAAAGGAGCGTCAGCCGAAGAAACGTGTTCCACTAGTGCTAATGCAGACTCAGGATTGTCTCGTTTTTTGCCTCTTGATGGTGATGATATTTGTATAGCTCCACATGATATTGGGGAACTGTCAATCAAAATTCAAATCAATCAATAAACAAACAAACTAATATAAAATGGGAAATTGCAAAGACAGCAAAAGAAAACCTGGGATTGGAGAGGGATTTCGAAGAAGGAGCGTTAAGGAGCTTGTCCATAATAGAGTGGAATCTCTTCTCTGGATCCTCTTCCATAGGACTACTATTTTTAAAGCTCGCTCTCCCTCTCTATCGGCTATTGCGACTCCTCCGCTCTTCAGTCCGGAGAGGGTTTTTGTTTTCTAGACGTTTTGTTTTAGGTTTGGAAAGAGCAGAGCAACAATGCTTATAATTAACTGAAAACATGTTCGCAACCTTATGTTTTAGTGAACTTTTATGTTAGAGTAACTTTTTAAAATTAAATTTTAAATATAATTTAATATTTAAAAATATTATAAAAGTAAATAAGATTAATTTCTCTCATTTAGAATTTTAAATTAAAAAATTAATATTAAAACTAATTTTCTTAAAATACTTATTTAATGGCTTTTTTTTACCTTTAAAAAATAAAATGAATATAATAAAAATAATATAAAAAATAAAATGATTTGAATTTTATTTTTTTTTCAAATATATATTCAATTTATTTATTAATTAAATTTAAATCAAACACTATAATTAAATTAATTACAGTATATAATTGATTCCAAACAACTTATTAAAGATATGTTTAGAAATGAGAAAAAAAAATTAGTTTTAGTTTTCTTTGTATTGCAATATGATCATCAAATATTTATAACAAATAAAATTACAATTTATTTTACAAAATTAATCACCAAATATTTTTTTCATGCCATGAAAAAATATCAATCCCTAATATGTGAGGATAAAATTAAAAAATAAATTAGTTATAAAAATAATTTAAAAATAAAGTTCAAAAAAACAATTATCGAAAAAACTCAAAACAAAAAATCAAAATCAAAATATTATTACAACAAATAATGTTTTTTGAGATGGTGATAGTAAAAACAATCTTCAATAACAAAATGTCTAGAGGATGGAATTCTAAAAAAAATAAACAAATAATGTTGAAAGCAATTTTAAGAACAAAATTGAAAGAAAAAAATTTGTAATTGGAAAACAAAAACCCAAAGCACAAGAAAAAAACCAAAATACTAATACAATGAATAATATTTTATGAGGTAGTATATAATAAAAACACCACCTCTTTTATTTTCTTTGTAAAAATAAAATTTAAAATAGAACTTAATAACTAATTTAATAATTAAAGTCTAATTAATTTAATAACAAAAATAAAAATTTTAATTTGATTTAATTCTAATTTAACAATAATTTAATGTTTATCCTATTTTTTGGATATAATTTAATATGTTAGATAAACAAAACTAGTTAATAGATTTATGCTTGTTGCAAATCAAATCAAAACATATTTTAAGCATAAAAAATAATGTGATAACATTGGCAAGATATTTTCTAGAATCAAGAAAATGCAAAGCCAGGTGAAGTCTACTACAATGAAAACTATATATTAACATTTTAAGCTAAAATTACCAATTTGGTGTGAAAACAAAGACAAACACACAAAATCACATAGGAATCTCTTAGGTCACCTAATTTCAAAACCTTTCACCACTTGCTAGCTTTTGCACGAAGGTCTTCATAGACATTTTTTTTCATAATATGGATAATTAATTATGGTAACAACTCTTCTCTTTCTATATCTCTTGCTTTTTCATTGCAGCTCTCGTACTGTCATCTTGTTCCAATGTGTATCCATAATAGTCAAGCCTTGGGTAAGGATATCCGTCATATCTTTAAAGTGAATTACATAAGTAGGTTTGGGGAATGATATCTAGATTAGGGGGATGATGATCTCTTCCTTTTCTGATTTTCTTCCTCCTAGCATGATCAACCTTTTTTCTCATTTGATACCAGCATCTTTTTTATATATTTTTTATAGGCTTAATGATGAGCCTAAATATTTGATTTGAATCTTCAACCTTATTAGACTTATCCTCTCACGATTCCCATAGATTGGATAATAGTGGAAATAAATTATATGCTTTAAGAAATATTTGGTTGCTATCCTTGCATCTTCATAAATTATTGATTTTCTCAATATCGTGTTTTTTGGCACTTATTATGCATTAACAATTTTAAAAGCACGAAGATTTCCATATTTTCTCCTTTCAACATCCATGTAGGAAACTGCCACATTCTGCACTAACACGACTAAAAGATTGATATCTTCTCCCAAATGCAGGAGTGCTGAAGTAATAAATAACCCAGCAAGACTAAGGTCGAATCACAGGGAGATTAATTATACAAATTATAAACAACAATTATAAACAATAACAATAATAATAATAATAATAATAATAATAATAATAATATTAGTAGTAGTATTAGAAACCAAGGTTAATGATGAGAACTTTGAGATAAAAGATTAATGTAAGGATTAAATAATGATAATAACAAATGACAAGGTTAGAGGTTCCATTAATGGTATGTCAAACAAGTATAGTATAAACTCTTATTATTCAATTAGAAACTACACACAAAATAGGTTCTAATTAGATTATAGATTGTTAACATGATTACATTAGTCATCTTATTCGATTAATATTAATACTTGTAAATCTTGTCAAGTATTCATGATTATAACTTATGTTAACAACAAATCAAGTTCCTTTCATAACTCAGGTGTCGGTTATACCATACAATATGAGTTATGAAAGTGCCAAGTATTTGTTGTCCCAAGTGTTATATAACATAAATCAAGATTATTCATTTAACAAGCAAAGTATTAAAGAGTAAACAAGATACAAATACAAAACATGTTAGTATTAAATATTAAAGTTCATATTAAGTTTATACTATACTTATTCTTACACCATTAGTGTAACCTTTTCATCTTGACATAATAAATTTAGTTAGACATAATGAAAGAAAGAAAAATAAATAAACAAAATAAGAACATAAATAAGATAAAAGTTAACTAAGTAAATGAAAGGAAATGAAATGCATAAACTTGATATTAATTAAAGCAAAGCATAAACATTACAAAAAAATACAAAGAGAGGAAGCGAGAGCATGATCTTGATATGGAAACCAAGATACCTAAATGCATGGCAGATGCCTCCATTTATAGGCCAAAATTTGGAACTATTGATTTGATGACTAATTGATGAGTGGGTGACCAACTCTTGACTTGGTGACAATCCTTATCTTCTCTTGTCTGCTTAAAACATCATTGATAACGTCAAAATTGGAGCCACTTGAAAACATGAAAGTTGTAGGAAATTGTCTCAGCTTTATTATGTAAAACATTCAGGTTATTTGGACTTTTAGAACTCTAGATATGGGTCAAACACTGAACAGTGCTCGGACTAGAGGACAGATCAAGACTTCTTTGTTGTTGCTACAATTTGGACTTAAAAATTACCTTTTTAAGTCTTGGGCTCTATATCAAAGTTATAGGTCTATGTCTTACCTTTCCATCCATATAAAGTAGACCTAAATCTGAGATCTACAGCTCCAGATATGACTCAATTACCAAATAGTGTTCCTGTTTGGATTGCACTGACATCTCTTTTCTATGTTTGGTCATCTCTTTGTCCTTTCAATTTCATATCTTAAATTCATCAATCAATACTTTCATTTATGTGATAAGCCTACATTTAAAATGAACATTTACCCCAAATTAAAAGTATCTTATATTATTAGATATATTATTATAAAGCATGTTTTAGTTAAGGAGTTATTGATACTTCAAATGCTAAATGATGATATTAAACCTTGATAAAAAAAAATACACTTTTTAAGTACTAATCATATACCATTGTCAAGGTCTCTTTGGCCTTAACTATAACCACTATTTTATTTATAATATACTTCAAGCACTAATGGAAGGATGATGCCACGATACTAGTGACATGTATCAAAGACCTTCCTAATAACATGGTGTATGATGGGTGGATGTCCATCACTTACAAGGTTTCTAAAAACATTTGTGGACCAATAAATATCTCTATTTTACTAGTCCCCACCACTTGCCTTGGGAACCATCATAAGCTCTAGCTATTATGGTGCTTTGGTAGTACATTTAAAGTTAAATCGGTGTCCATTAATTCTTTGCCAATGATATAATCCTTACATTTTATAGTAATGTATAAAGGTTTATTATGACTTGTTCCTTCAACATCGAGCTCTTCTTTAGTGAAGTTTAGGTAATTTATTTCATAGATTCTTTCAACTAAATGCTCTATAGTCCTTTAGGTCATGTCCTAGGGCACATATGCCTCACTCAACACTATTTATAGCTCAATATGATGGGGCTCCAAACTTAGGATAAGAGACATCAGGGATATCCTGACAAGGTTTTTTCTCGGTTGCTCAACAACACTCTACTCACTGTATTTCATTAGCTTTAGAAATTCACAGCTTCTTCCTTACTCATAGGTTTGTTTATTTCCATATATTTAATGGCATCTTCAACATCTTTGCCTTTGGCTTTTCGCTGCCTTTTTATTTTTTAAAGTATTAAACACCTGCCACTTCGAGTCAATCCATCAATCTTGATCTGAAACAAATAAGCAAAATTGTCAATATTGGGAGAATTTCTATACACATTATAGGTGTAGGCCTTATCATGATGAGCTTTAGTGGACTGCTCTCGATATGTTGAAGCCTACACATCTCTATTTTTTTCTTAGGAATTATCATACCTCCAACATCATCCTTTTCCTCATTCTCTATTTGTAACATACCATAAGTCAACATTTGTATCACCTTTTGGTGAAATCTTCACACGATGTTATGTTCCATTGCTTCATGGAACCTATAAAAACTATCACTTTTTCTTGATCTTGATTCATTTTTTGTCGACAAACACCTAACTTACACTAATATGTCATAAAACTTATCTATGGTTACCCTTAAAATCTTCTTTTTCTTTCTTTCAAACTCCACAACATTTACTCTCCCACTACTGGAAGCATGATTAGGTAGGGTATTAGAATTGATTAGGGGTATCTTCAAAGGTTATCCGTCTTACTTTGAATAATGGTAAGAGCTTCCTCTTGAATGTTGAGCAAGAATCAATATTATGGTCAATATTTTTAGCATGGTGCTCACAAGTTATATCTTATTTGTACCAATTTGGGAAGGGAGACTTTAGTGGTGGAAATGGAAGAGGGACTATTGATTAGTACTTAAAAGTGCATTTTTATCAAGGTTTTATATCATCATTTTGCATTTGTATAATAACATATCTAATAATATGAGATACCTTTAATTTGTGGTAAATATTCATCTTAAATGCAAGCCTATCACATAAATGAAAAGATTGATTGATGAGTTGAATTATTTAAATTGAAAGGATAAAGAGATGGCCAGACTTAGAAAAAAGATGCTGGTGTAGTCCAAACTAGAACATTATTTGGTATTTGGGTCATCTTTGGAGTTGTAGATCTCGGATTTAGGTCTACTTTATATCGATGGAAAGGTAAGACATAGGTCTACAACTTTCATATGGAGCCTAAGATTTAAAAAAGTCATTTTCAAGTTCAAATTATATCTGGAGTTTTAAAAGTCCAAATGACCTCATTTTTTTTCCCTTGAAAGTTCAGACAATTTCCTAGAATTTTCATGTTTCAAGTGTTTAAATTCTAATGTTATTAATGATGTTTTAGGCAGAAAATAGAAGATAAGGATTATCACTAAGTCAAGAGTTGGTCACCCACTCATCAATTAGTCGTCAAAACAATAGTTCTCAATTTTGACCTATAAAAGGAGGCATTTGTCATGCATTTAGGCATCTTGGTTTTTAGATCAGGATCATGCTCGTGCTTTCTCTCTTTGTATTTTTGTAATGTCTAAGTTTTGTTTTTATTAATATCTTGTTTATGCCTTTTAATTCTTGATCAAGATCATGATCTTGATCTTGATCAACTGTTGGCCACCCACTCATCAATTAGTTATCAATTCAATAGTTTTTAATTTTGGCCTATAAAA
Organism: Populus pruinosa; assembly: GCA_026413675.1. Taxonomy (NCBI): domain Eukaryota; kingdom Viridiplantae; phylum Streptophyta; class Magnoliopsida; order Malpighiales; family Salicaceae; genus Populus; species Populus pruinosa. Next base: position 8,556,136 of record CM048606.1, read on the forward strand.
AGAGCCATTTGCCATGCATTTCGACATCTTGGTTTTTAGATCAAGATTATGCTCTTTCTTTCTCTTTTTGTATTTTTGTAATGTCTAAGTCTTATTTGTGATTAGTACTTAAAAATGCATTTTTATCAAGGTTTTATATCATCATTTTGCACTTGAAGTATCAATAACTCCTTAACTAAAAGCATGTTTTATAATAACATATCTAATAATATAAGATACCTTTAATTTATGGTAAATGTTCATTTTAAATGCCAGCTGATACGACTAAAAGATTAATGTCTTCTCCCAAGTGTAGAAGTGTCGAAGTAATAAATAGCCCAGCAAGACTAGGGTCGAACCATAGGAAGGTTAATTGTACAAATTCTAAATAACAATAATACAACAACAAAAACAACAACAACAATAATTGTAATAACAATAATAATAATAATAATAATAATAATAATAATAATAATAATAATAATAATAATAAAGAAGATGAGAACTTTGAGATGAAATATTAACGTAAAGATTTAACAACAATAACAATAAATATCAAGGTTAAAGGATCCATTAATGATATTTCAAACAAGTATAGTATAAACATTTATTTGTCAATTGGAAACCACACACAAAGGAGGTTCCAATTAGATTATAGATTGTTAACATGATTACATTAGTCATCTTATTCAATTAATGCTAATACTAATAAATCTCGTCAAGCATTCATGATTATAACTTATGTTAATAACAAATTGATTAGTACTTAAAAGTGCATTTTTATCATGGTTTTATATCATCATTTTGCACTTGAAGTATCAATAACTTCTTAACTAAAATATGTTTTATAATAATGTATCTAATAATATAAGATACCTATAATTTGTGGTAAATGTCTATTTTTAATGCAGGCCTATTAAATAAATGAAAGGATTGATTGATGACTTGAAGAACTTAAATTGCAAGGATAAAGAGATGGTCAAACTTAGAGAAGAGATGTCGGTGCAATCCAAACCGGAACACTGTTCGGTAATTGGGTCATATCTGGAGCTACAGATCTCAGATTTAGGTCCAATTTATATGGATGGAAAGGTAAGACATAGGCCTACAACTTTCATATGGAGCCCAAGATCTAAAAAGGCCATTTGCAAGTCCAAATTGTAGCAACAACAAAGAAGCCCGAATCTGTCTTCCAGCACGAGCACTGTTTGGTATTTTGGCCATATCTGGAGTTCTAGAAGTCCAAATGAGCTGAAGTTTTTACACAAGAAAGCTGAGACAATTGCCTACAACTTTTATGTTTATAACTAGCTCCAATTTTGACGTTATCAATGACGTTTTGGGCAGACAAGAGAAGATAAGGATTGTCACCAAGTCAAAAGTTGACCACCCACTTATCAATTAGTCCTCAAATCAATAGTTCCCAATTTTGGCCTATAAAAGGAGGCATTTGCCATACATTTAGGCATCTTGGTGTTCAGATCAAGATCATGCTCTTCCTTTCTCTCTTTGTATTTTTTGTAATGTTTATGCTTTGCTTTCATTAATATTAAGTTTATGCTTTTCATTTCCTTTCCTTTACTTAGTTAGCTTTTATGTTCTTATTTTGTTTATCTATTTTGCTTTCTTTCATTATGTCTAGCTAAGTTAGTTATGTCAAGGTGAAAAGGTTACACTAATGGTGTGAGAATAAGTATAATGTAAACTTAATATGGACTTTAATGTTTGATACTAACATTTTTATATTTGTTATCTTATTCACTCTTTAATACTTTGCTTGTTAAATGACTAATCTTGATTTATGTTGTATAACACTTGGTACAACAAATGCTTGGCACTTTCATAGCCCATAATGTATGGTATAACCGACACCTGAGCTATGAAAGGAACTTGATTTGTTGTTAACATAAGTTATAATCATGAATGCTTGACGAGATTTACAAGTATTAGCATTAATTGAATAAGATGACTAATGTAATCATGTTAACAATATATAATCTGATTGGAACCTCCTTTGTGTGTGGTTTCCAATTCAATAATACGAGTTTATACTATACTTGTTTGATATACCATTAGTGGAACCTCTAACCTTGACATTTGTTATTATTATTGTTTAATCCTTACATTAATTTTCCATCTCCAAGTTCTCAACATCTTCTTCTTCTTCTCTTTTTTTATTATTATTATTATTATTACTACTACTACTACTATTACTATTACTATTATTATTATTATTACTACTACTACTACTACTATTATTATTATTATTATTATTATTATTATTATTATTATAGTTGTTATTGTTATTGTTATTGTTGTTGTTGTTATTGCTATTACTGTTGCTTATAATTGTTGTCTATAATTTGTACAATTAACCTCCCTGTGGTTCGACCCCGGTCTTGCCGGGTTATTTATTACTTCGACACTCCTGCACTTGGGAGAAGACAACCTTTTAGTCGTGTCAAATTTTTGGCATCGTTGCTGGGGAGGTAAGTTTTGTATAAATTATAATATTTATTTTCTTTTTATTTTTCACTTTTCTTGTATATAACTTTGTTTCTTTTCTCTTGTTTCTTCTTCTTTTATTTTCTTCTTCCTTTTATTCTATTCCTTCACGTGCATGAGAGTGTGGTCACGTACATCAAGTGGTAGACTTTATAGGATATCCTCATCAGTTTTAGAAAATATGGCCGAACAAGATAATCAATCACTTCATAATGAGAATAATGAGAATAACCGTACTAGAACACTTAGGGACCACATGAATCCCACAAGAACAAGTGCACTATCATGCATAGTTTTTCCTCTGGATGCATCTCATTTTAATTTTAAGCCAGACATTATTCAACTTTTATCATCTTTTCATGGCTTGGAATTGGAAAATCCATACTTGCATTTAAGGGAATTTGAGGAGGTTTCCAACACATATAATAATTTAAATTGTAGCATGAACACCATCAGATTAAAGCTTTTTCCTTTTTCATTAAAAGATAAAGCTAAAACATGGCTATAAAATTTAAGACCAGGATCCATTCGGGCTTGGGATGAAATGCAATAACAGTTTTTGAAGAAGTTTTTCCCATCTCACATAACAAACTCTTTCAAAAGACAAATCACCACTTTAACTCAAAAACCAGGAGAAACATTTTATCAATGTTGGAATAGGTATCGAGACTTGCTTAGTACTTGCCCTCATCATGGTTTTGAAACATGGATATTGGTTTCATATTTTTATGAATGGTTAACCACAACCCATACTCCCAAACATACAAGTGAGAACAACAATGCACAAACTTCACAACCACCATTTCAAGCACACCATAATTTCCAAAATTCTCATGGATATGCACCTTCTTATGCTCCACCTTCTAGAAGAAATCTTGAGGAAACATTGCATGCATTCATTGAAAAGTAAGAGACAATTAATACTCAACTTGTTCAAAACATGACAGATTTTAAAGATACTCTTGCTAAATTAACATCTACTCTTAGTTTCCAAGAGAAAGGTAAGTTTCCATCTCAAACACAACAAAATCCCAAAGGGCAATACAATGCAAATGCAAGTAGTTCCGGAAGCCAACACATGGATCAAATCAAATCAGTCACTACTCTGCGCAGCGGTAAGGTTATTGAAAAACCCTCTCTTGAACCTTATGAGAAAGATGATGAGTCAATCTCTGAGGGTAAGGAAGGGGTTGAATCTGAAAATTGCAAAGAAACGACTGATTCACCGCCAGCACTTCCATTTCCTCAAGCCATGACCAAACAAAGGAAAGTTAATCACAACTCTGAAATCTTTGAAACTTTCAAACAGGTAACGATCAATATACCTTTGTTGGATGCTATTAAACAGGTTCCTTCCTATGCTAAATTTTTAAAAGATCTATGCACTGTGAAGAGGAAACTGAATGTGAAAAAGAAAGCTTTTCTAGCCGAACAAGTAAGTGCTATTCTTCAAAACAATAATGCTTTGAAATATAAAGATCCTGGTTGTTCTACAATTTCTTGCTTTATTGGAGAGCATAAAATTGAAAGAGCCTTACTTGATCTTGGTGCTAGTGTGAATTTACTTCCATATTCAGTTTTTCAGAGTCTCAATCTAGGTGAGTTAAAACCAACTTCTATATCTCTTTTACTTGCCGATAGATCTGTAAAAGTGCCTAGAGGAATAATTGAAGATGTGTTAGTACAAGTCGATAAATTCATTTATCCTGTGGATTTTATTGTCTTGGACATAGAACCTGTTGAAGCATGTAATTCATTTCCTGTTATTTTAGGACGTCCATTTCTTGCAACTTCTAACGCATTGATTAATTGTAGGAATGGACTGATGAAGCTATCATTTGGAAACATGACATTGGAGATGAATATTTTCAACATTTGCAAGCAACCTGGAGATGATAATGATTTACAAGAAGTAGATCATATTGAGGAATTAGTTTATGATCAACTTGAATCTACTTTAAGTAAAAATGAATTGGATGAAACTGAAGATTTGCAAATGATTTATTCTGAGGAAGAAATCACGGATAACAAACGCACATAAAATGTTGATGCGAATCTTTTGTCAACAGTGACAACAGATTTGACATCTGACATCACACCAAAGGATGATTACTTTCCTAACGAATCCTTACTTTCTCTTAGTCCAATGCCTTGGTATGATAAAAATATCAATTTTCTTGCTTTAGGAGATTTGCCAGCTGATTGGAGTACCCAAGAAAAAGAAAAGTTTTTGAACGAAGTGAAGAGCTTTTATTGTGATGACCCTAACTTATTCAAATATTGTCGTGATCAAATATTTCAAAGATTCATTCCGGACAATGAGGTAAGTAGTGTCATTAAACTTTGTCATTTTGAAGCATGTGGAAGTTGTTTCTCGTCAAAAAAGACAATTGCAAAAATCTTTCAAAATGGATTTTATTGGCCCACCATGTTCAAGGACACGCATGTATTCTGCAAAACTTGTGAAAATTGTCAAAAAATTGACACTGGTCAAAAAGTTTTGTTTTATGATTCTCAACTTTATGCATTCCCTAAAGAGCTAAGATTAAGATGGACCAATCCTTATGGGGCCTGTGATATTGAGAATTTAATGAATGACAATGATTTTAAGGAAAATGGACATCGTTTGAAAGCTTACTTTGATAATTTTCCTAGTGAAAATGAATCAGCTGGTTTGAATGATCTTGTAGATAAAGGTTGATTATTTTGTTTTTCTCACATTTTCTTTTTTATGTTTCTTTTTGAGTGATTTTTGCTAGTTTCTCTCACCCCGGTCAAATGGCGGATAACGGTACTCCGTGACTTAAGTCGGTTCTTTCAGTTTCCCACAATTACTGATATTTGTGTATATATTTGTGCAATTCTTTGAATCTCTCTTCCAATTCTCATTTGAAAATGGACACTAATCTTGAAAAATTGAAAAAGTATTTTCCCGCTCTGCCTCAGAATGTGATTACAAAAATTTACCGTGCTAGATGTGCAAGATTGAGATTGTTAATGAATCATGGAATTCCTGAAGATATTTGCTGATTGATTGAAGCAAAGGTCCGATTATCAGGTGAGTCCTCTAACTTCTTCATTTCACACATACCTGGAACAGGTAAAAGCACTTTTGCAAAGAAGCGTCGTGCAAAACGACTAGAAGTCTGTCATCGATGTGCTAGATGGACTTGTAATACACAATGTCATTCTTTAGGAATGGTATCTATAAATCGTGAAGATAAAATACAATTCATTAAGGATGGCCTGAGTAAGGAGTCTTTAGATAATCTTCTATTGACTCTTGAAACGCATCCTAGTGGAGATATGCATCGTGCAATTCATGATTTATGGCCACTATTTCATAAAGAACATGATCGACTTAGTCTTGGGAATCTGACTAAAAAAGACCCTGTTTGCCAGTTTTTAAGAAAATTGGATGGGAAGCCTATCCCCGACCCATAGATTGCGTTTAAGCCGTTCTTGGACGTAAAACCAAGGGAAGATGTAAGCCACAATCACAACTACCTGTACATACACATGTTTTTTTCAAAAGTAAATAAATAAATAAATAAAAAGAGAGAGAGAGAGTGTGAGACTCTAGCTGGCCTACATATAGATGTTATGATTGCCTTTCTAATTTCTCATCTATAAAACCCTCTTTTCCTTCCTTTCATTTCTACTCAACCCATACATTCAACAAATACAGAAGTGTGTAGAAATGGCAAGTTCCTCAAGTCATCAAATAAGAAATATTTGTGTTTTCGGTGGATCTAGTCCTGGGAAAGAAAAGGAGTTTTTAGAATCAGCAAATCATCTTGGTCAGGTGCTAGCTGAGAGAAAGATTCATTTAGTATATGGGGGAGGCAGTCTTGGGTTAATGGGAGGTGTGTCAATAGCTGCATTTTTAGGAGGTAGTCAAGTTTTGGGGGTCGTCCCTGAAGCTTTGGCACAAGGGGGACATCATTGGAAAAACAATTGGAGAGGAACTTCAGGTCTCCACAATGTCGGCTCGAATGAATGCAATGTTTAATCATGCTGATGCCTTCATTGCTTTACCAGGTGGTCTAGGCACATTGGAAGAGATCTTTCATATTTCCTCTTGGGCTCAATTGCACATTCACCATAAACCCATAGGTTTGTTAAATGTTAATGGTTATTATGATAAGTTGTGGTCTTTTCTTGATCATGCTGTGGAACAGGAATTTCTAACATCTTCTGCACGACAAATCATAACTCTGCTACTACTGCTGAACAATTGATTGACCAAGTACAATCTTTCATTCCTGTGATTGATCCTTCCATGAGTCGCATAAATTGGTCATCTACGGGAAGCCGTAAAAAGCTTAGATTGGATTTGAGCCTTCATTTGTGAATTTTTGTGTCTTTTGGTTTTATTATTGTGTTTTGTTATTTCTTATTTTTGTTTTAGTGTGTTTCAGGTTTTGTCAGTGTTCGTTATTTCAGGTGATATCTTATATACTCTATCTTTCTACCTTAGAACATTGAGGACAATGTCTCGTTTTGGTTGGGGGGGGAGGGTAGTAGTTGATAAAAAAAAAATTGTTTTTCATTTCATAAAGCATGTGCATAATTGTTGTTATTAGGATGGCAGAGTAAAGGAGTTCTTTTGTTAAAGTGACTCTTGAGACGCATCTTAGTAATCATTCTTAACAAGGTCTATTATAATACTTCCTGAAATATTCAGGTTTACAAACTCTCGTATTGTTACCACTTAATTCTGCTTATATACTTATTTAACATGTATTCTTAAACCTTAATTTACACACACACACTTTAACATATGATTGTGGGTTGCATATTGGATTATTACATTATTTATGTTCTTTTGTTAAAGGTAACAATTAAGGGAAAGGGATTGTATATAATAAAAAAAAAAGAAAAAAAAGAAAAAGAAAAAAAAATGATGATAATAAAAATGTAGATAAGTTTGGTTTCGTAGCCTCCCTAACCTAAGCAATTAAGCCCGAAGGGGTGTTTTAACACCTAATACCCTAAAGTCAACTGACTTGGGAGCTATTGGCCCAACGCTTGTTACATGGGTTGAGGAGAAAAGCTTAAGGGAATCAAACATTGCACTATCTACATATCAGTATCTGCGACCCGAGTTACTAAGCTCGTAGGGGTGTCTTAACACTTAATGCCCTAAGACCAACTGGTCTGGGAGTCATTAGCTGAAAGCTCATTACATGGGTTAAAGATGCATGATGTTTTTAAATTATATGTATATAGAGTTAAAAAAAAAAGGACAAAAATAATAATCCCAACCCAAGGAAGTTAACCTTAAACATTAGAACAAAAATTTTGTTTTCTTCCAAGAAAAGCCCCATAATTATGTGTTGATACATTGAGCACAAAAGAAAGGTTTATTAATATCTTGTTAAGAGGTATTGAGCAGATATATAAATTTAATGAGAGTTTGTTTATCTGGATAGATTAATGGAAGTTAAATGATGAATACTTTGCTTTGTGAAATTTGCAAATTGTTTTAACGCTTTGATTACTAGGGACTAGTAATAAGCTGGTTGAGGGGTGTGATTAGTACTTAAAAGTGCATTTTTATCATGGTTTTATATCATCATTTTGCACTTGAAGTATCAATAACTCCTTAACTAAAATATATTTTATAATAATGTATCTAATAATATAAGATACCTATAATTTGTGGTAAATGTCTATTTTTAATGCAGGCCTATCAAATAAATGAAAGGAATGATTGATGACTTGAAGAACTTAAATTGCAAGGATAAAGAGATGGTCAAACTTAGAGAAGAGATGTCGGTGCAATCCAAACCGGAACACTATTCGGTAATTGGGTCATATCTGGAGCTACAGATCTCAGATTTAGGTCCAATTTATATGGATGGAAAGGTAAGACATAGGCCTACAACTTTCATATGGAGCCCAAGATCTAAAAAGGCCATTTGCAAGTCCAAATTGTAGCAACAACAAAGAAGCCCGAATCTGTCTTCCAGCCCGAGCACTGTTTGGTATTTTGGCCATATCTAAGCTGAAGTTTTTACACAAGAAAGCTGCGACAATTGCCTACAACTTTCATGTTTATAACTGGCTCCAATTTTGACGTTATCAAGGTGAAAAGGTTACACTAATGGTGTGAGAATAAGTATAATGTAAACTTAATATGGACTTTAATGTTTGATATTAACATTTTTATATTTGTTATCTTGTTCACTCTTTAATACTTTGCTTGTTAAATGACTAATCTTGATTTATGTTGTATAACACTTGGTACAACAAATGCTTGGCACTTTCATAGCCCATAATGTATGGTATAACCGACACCTGAGCTATGAAAGGAACTTGATTTGTTGTTAACATAAGTTATAATCATGAATGCTTGACGAGATTTACAAGTATTAGCATTAATTGAATAAGATGACTAATGTAATCATGTTAACAATATATAATCTGATTGGAACCTCCTTTGTGTATGGTTTCCAATTCAATAATAAGAGTTTATACTATACTTGTTTGATATACCATTAGTGGAACCTCTAACCTTGACATTTGTTATTATTATTGTTTGATCCTTACATTAATTTTCCATCTCCAAGTTCTCAACATCTTCTTCTTCTTCTCTTTCTTTATTATTATTATTATTACTACTACTACTACTACTACTATTACTATTATTATTATTATTACTACTACTACTACTACTAGTATTATTATTATTATTATTATTATTATTATTATTATTATTATTATTATTATTATTATTATAGTTGTTATTGTTATTGTTATTGTTGTTGTTGTTATTGCTATTACTGTTGCTTATAATTGTTGTCTATAATTTGTACAATTAACCTCCCTGTGGTTCGACCCCGGTCTTGCCGGGTTATTTATTACTTCGACACTCCTGCACTTGGGAGAAGACATCAACCTTTTAGTCGTGTCACAAATCAAGTTCCTTTCATAGCTCAGGTGTCGATTATATCATACAGTATGGGCTATGAAAGTGCCAAGCATTTGTTGTACCATAGTGTTATACAATATAAATCAAGATTAGTCGTTTAACAAGTAAAGTATTAAAGAGTGAACAAGATAACAAATACAAAAGATGTTAGTATCGAACATTAAAGTCCATATTAAGTTTACACTATACTTATTCTTACACCATTAGTGTAACCTTTTCACCTTGACATAATAAACTTAGCTAGACATAATGAAAGAAATAAAATAAACAAACAAAATAAGAACATAAATAAGATAAGAGTTAACAAAGCAAAGGAAAGGAATTGAAAGGCATAAACTTGATATTAATGAAAGCAAAGCATAAACATTACAAAAAATACAAAGAGAGAAAGCAAGAGCATGATCTTGATCTGGACACCAAGATATCTAAATGCATGGTAAAAGTCTCTTTTTATAGGACAAAATTAGGAACTATTGATTTGAGGACTAATTGATAAGTGGGTGGCCAACTCTTGACTTGATGACAATCCTTATCTTCTCTTGTTTGCCCAAAACGTCATTGATAATGTCAAAATTAGAGCCACTCGAAAACATACAAGTTGTAGGTAGTTGTCTCGGCTATCTTATGTAAAACATTCAGCTTATTTGGACTTCTAAAACTCTAGATATGACCAAAATACTGAACAATGCTCGGGCTGGAGGACAGATTCGAGCTTCTTTGTTGTTGCTACAATTTGGACTTAAAAATGGCCTTTTTAGATCTTGGGCTCCATATGAAAGTTATAGGTCTATGTTTTACCTTTCCATCCATATAAAGTAGACCTAAATCTGAGATTTATATTACCAAACAGTGTTCCGGTTTGGATTGCACCGACATCTCTTTTCTAATTTTGGTCATCTCTTTGCCCTTGCAATTTAAGTTCTTAAAGTCATCAATCAATCTTTTCATTTATGTGATAAGCCTGCATTTAAAATTAACATTTATCATAAATTAAAGGTATCTTATATTATTAGATATATTATTATAAAACATGCTTTAGTTAAGGAGTTATTGATACTTCAAGTGCAAAATGATGATATAAAACCATGATAAAAATGCACTTTTAAGTACTAATCACACCCCCCAATGAGCTTATTACTAGTCCCTCGTAATCAAAGCGTTAAAATAGAAAAATAATTTGTAAATTCCATAAAGCAAGGTATTCATCATTTAACTTCCATTAATCTATCCAGATAAATAAACTCCCATTAAATTTATATATTTGCTCAATACCTCTTTAACAAGATCTTAATAAACCTTTCTTTTGTGCTCAATGTTACAATACATAATTATGGGGCTTTTCTTGGAAGAAAACAAAATTTTTGTTCTAATGTTTAAGGTTAACTTCCTTGAGTTGGGATTATTATTTTTGTCTTTTTGTTTTTTCATTTTTTAAATATATATACATATAATTTAAAAACATCATGCATCTTTAACCCATGTAACGAGCTTTCAGCTAATGACTCCTAGACCAGTTGGTCTTAGGGCATTAGGTGCCATGTTTGATTCCCTTAAGCTTTTCTCCTCAACCCATGTAACAAGTATTGGGCCAATAGCTCCCAAGTCAGTTGACTTTAGGGTATTAGGTGTTAAAACACCCTTTCAGGCTTAATTGCTAAGGTTAAGGAAGCTACAAAATCAAACTTATCTATATTTTTATTATCAGCATTTTTTTTTCTTTTTTTCTTTTTCTTTTTTAATTATATACTATCCATTTTTCTTAGTTGTTACCTTAACAAAAGAACATAAATAATGTAAGAATCCAATATGCAACCCACAATCATATGTTAAAGTGTGTGTGTGTAAATTAAGGTTTAATAATACATGTTAAATAAGATGCGTCTCAAGAGTCACTTTAACAAAAGATCTCCTTTACTCTACCATCCTAGTAACAACAATTATGCACATGCTCTATGAAATGAAATTTTTTTTTTATCAACTACTGCTCTCTCCCCCCAACCAAAACGAGACATTGTCTTCAATGTTCTATAGTAGAAAGATAGAGTATAGAAGATATCACCTGAAATAACGAACACTGACAAACCTGAAACACACTAAAACAAAATTAAGAAATAACAAAACACAATAATAAAATCAAAAGACATAAAAATTCACAAATGAAGGCTCAAATCCAATCTAAGCTTTTTACGGCTTTCCTTAGATGACCAATTTATGCGATTGATGGAGGGATCAATCACAGGAATGAAGGATTGTAGTTGGTCAATTAATTGTTCACCAGTAGCAGCAGAGATTATAATTTGTTGTGCAGAAGATGTTAGAAATTTCTCTTCCACAGCATGATCAAGAAAAAACAACAACTTCTCATAATAACCATTGACATTTAACAAACCTATGAGTTTATGGTGAATATGCAGTTGAGGCCAAGAGGAAATATGAAAGATCTCTTCCAATGTGCCTAGACCACCTGGTAAAGCAATGAAGGCATCAACATGGTTAAACATTGCATTCATTCGAGCCGACATTGTGGAGGCCTGAAGTTCCTCTCCAATTGTTTCTCCAATGATGTCCCCTTGTGCTAAAGCTTCGGGGATGACTGACACGACTAAAAGGTTGATGTCTTCTCCCAAGTGTAGGAGTGTCGAAGTAATAAATAACCCGGCAAGACCGGGGTCGAACCACAGAGAGGTTAATTGTACAAATTATAAATAACAATAATACAACAGCAATAACAATTACAATAATAGTAGTAATAATAATAATAATAATAATAATAATAATAATAATAATAATAATAATAATAGTACCAATAATAATAATAATAATAAAGAAAGAGAAGAAGAAGAAGATGATGATGATGAGAACCTTAGAGATGAAATATTAATGTAAGGATTAAACAATAATAATAACAAATGTCAAGGTTAGAGGTTCCACTAATGGTATATCAAACAAGTATAGTATAAACTCTTATTATTGAATTGGAAACCACACACAAAGGAGGTTCCAATCAGATTATATATTGTTAACATGATTACATTAGTCATCTTATTCAATTAATGCTAATACTTGTAAATCTCGTCAAGCATTCATGATTATAACTTATGTTAACAACAAATCAAGTTCCTTTCATAGCTCAGGTGTCGGTTATACCATACATTATGGGCTATGAAAATGCCAAGCATTTGTTGTACCAAGTGTTATACAACATAAATCAAGACTAGTCATTTAACAAGCAAAGTATTAAAGAGTGAACAAGATAACAAATATAAAACATGTTAGTATCAAACATTAAGGTCCATATTAAGTTTACACTATACTTATTCTTCCACCATTAGTGTAACCTTTTCACCTTGACATAATTAACTTAGCTAGACATAATGAAAGAAAGGAAAACAAATAAACAAAATAAGAACATAAAAGTTAACTAAGTAAAGGAAAGGAAATGAAAAGCATAAACTTAATATTAATGAAAGCAAAGCATAAACATTACAAAAAATACAAAGAGAGAAAGGAAGAGCATGATCTTGATCTGGAAACCAAGATGCCTAAATGCATGGCAAATGCCTCCTTTTATAGGCCAAAATTGGGAACTATTGATTTGATGACTAATTGATAAGTGGGTGGCCAACTTTTGACTTGGTGACAATCCTTATCTTCTCTTGTCTGCCCAAAACGTCATTGATAACGTCAAAATTGGAGCTAGTTATAAACATAAAAGTTGTAGGCAATTGTCTCAGCTTTCTTGTGTAAAAACTTCAGCTCATTTGGACTTCTAGAACTCCAGATATGGCCAAAATACCAAACAGTGCTCGTGCTGGAAGACAGATTCGGGCTTCTTTGTTGTTGCTACAATTTGGACTTGATAATGGCCTTTTTAGATCTTGGGCTCCATATAAAAGTTGTAGGCCTATGTCTTACCTTTCCATCCATATAAATTGGACCTAAATCTGAGATCTGTAGCTCCAGATATGACCCAATTACCGAACAGTGTTCCGGTTTGGATTGCACCGACATCTCTTTTCTAAGTTTGACCATCTCTTTATCCTTGCAATTTAAGTTCTTCAAGTCATCAATCAATCCTTTCATTTATGTGATAGGCCTGCATTAAAAATAGACATTTACCACAAATTATAGGTATCTTATATTATTAGATACATTATTATAAAACATATTTTAGTTAAGGAGTTATTGATACTTCAAGTGCAAAATGATGATATAAAACCATGATAAAAATGCACTTTTAAGTACTAATCAATGACCCCCAAAACTTGACTACCTCCTAAAAATACAGCTATTGACACACCTCCCATTAACCCAAGACTGCCTCCCTCATACACTAAATGAATCTTTCTCTCAGCTAGCACGTGACCAAGATGATTTGCTGATTCTAAAAACTCCTTTTCTTTTCCAAGACTAGATCCACTAAAAACACAAATATTTCTTATATGATGACTTAAGGAACTTGCCATTTCTACACACTTCTGTATTTGTTGAATGTATGCGTTGAGTAGAAATGAAAGGAAGGAAGAGAGGGTTTTATAGATGAGAAATTAGAAAGGCAATCATAACACCTATATGTAGGCCAGTTGGAGTCTCACACTCTCTTTCTCTCTTTTTATTTATTTATTTATTTACTTTTGAAAAAGCATGTGTATGTATAGGTAGTTGTGATTGAGGCTCACATCTTCCCTTGGTTTTACGTCCAAGAACGGCTTAAACGCCCTCTATGGGTCGAGGTTAGGCTTCCCATCCAGTTTTCATAAAAACTGGCAAACAGAGTCTTTTTTAGTCAGATTCCCAAGACTAAGTCGATCATGCTCTTTATGAAATAGTTGTCATAAATCATGAATTACACGATGCACATCTCCACTAGGATGCATTAACTACCTGATAATCGAACCTTTGCTTTAATCAACCAACGAATATCTTCAGGAATACCATGGTTCATTAACAATCTCAATCTTGCACATCTAGCATGGTAAATTTTTGTAATCGCATTCTGAGGCAAAGCAGGAAAATACTTTTTCAATTTTTCATGATCAGTGTCCATTTTCAAATGAGAATTAGAAGAGAGATTCAAAGAATTGCACAAATATATACACAAATATCAGTTATTGTGGGAAACTGAAAGAACCAACTTAAGTCACGGAGTACTGTTGTCCGCCATTTGACTGGGGTGAGAGAAACTAGCAAAAATCACTAAAAAAACACAAAAACAATGTGAGAAAAACAAAATATTCAACCTTTATCTACAAGATCATTCCAACCAGTTGATTCATTTTCACTAGGAAAATTATCAAAGTAAGCTTTCAATCGATGTCCATTTTCCTTAAAATCATTGTCATTTATTGAATTCTCAATATCACAGGCCCCATAAGGATTGCTCCCATCTTGATCTTAGCTCTTTAGGGAATGCATAGAGTTGAGAATTATAAAATAAAACGTTTTGACCGGTATCAACTTTTTGACAATTTTCTTAAGTTTTGCAGAATGCATGTGAGTCTTTGAACATGGTGGGCCAACAAAATCCATTTTAAAAGATTTTTGCAGCTGTTTTTTTTTATGAGAAATAACTTCCACATGTTTCAAAATGACAAAGTTTAATGACACTATTTACCTCATTGTCAGGAATGAATCTTTGAAATATTTGATATTTTCTCACATAAATCTCCTAAAGCAAGAAAATTGATATTTTTATCATACCAAGGCATTGGACTAAGAGAAAGTAAGGGTTTGTTAGGAAAGTAATCATCGATTGGTGTGATATCAATGTGGAATCTGTTGTCACTATTGACAAAAGATTCATATCAACATTTTTGGTGCGTTTTTCATCCGTGATTTCTTCCTCAGAATAAATCATTTGCAAATCTTCAGTTGATCAAGTTGATTGCTTCTTATAAATCATTATCATCTCCAGGTTGCTTGCATATGTTGAAAATATTCATCTCCAATGTCATATTTCCAAATGATAGCTTCATCAGTCCATTCCTACAATTAATCAATGCGTTAGAAGTTACAAGAAACGGACATCCTAAAATAAACAGGAAATGAATTACATACTTCAACAGGTTGTGTGTCCAAGACAATAAAATCCATAAGATAAATAAATTTATCAACTTTTACTAACACATCTTCAATTATTCCTCTAGGCACTTTTACAGATCTATCGGCAAGTAAAAGAGATATAGAAGTTGGTTTTAACTCACCTAGATTGCGACTCTGAAAAACTGAATATGGAAGTAAATTCACATTAGCACCAAGATCAAGTAAGGCTCTTTCAATTTTATGCTCTCCAATAAAGCAAGAAATTGTAGGACAACCAGGGTCCTTATATTTCAAATCATTATTGTTTTGAAGAATGACACTTACTTGCTCGGCTAGAAAGGCTTTTTTTTTCACATTTAGTTTCCTCTTCACAGTGCATAGATCTTTCAAAATTTTAGCATAGGAAGGAAACTGTTTAATAGCATCCAACAAAAGTATATTGATCCTTAACTGTTTGAAAATTTTAAAAATTTCAGAGTTGTAATTGATTTTCCTTTGTTTGGTCATGGCATGAGGAAATGGAAGTGCTGGTGGAGAATCAATCGTTTCTTTGCAATTTTCAGATTCAACCCCTTCCTTACCCTTAGAGATTGAGTTATCATCTTTCTCATAAGGTTCAAGAGTGGGTTTTTCAATAACCTTACCATTGCGCAAAGTAGTGACTGATTTGACTTGATCCATATATTGGCTTCCAAAACTACTTGCATTTGTATTATATTGCCCCTTGAGATTTTATTGTGGTTGAGATGAAAACTTACCTTTCTCTTGGAAATTGAGAGCAGATGTTAATTTTGCAAGACTATCTTTAAAAACTGTCATATTTTGAGCAAGTTGAGTATTGATTGTCTCTTGCTTTTCAATGAATGCATGCAATGTTTCCTCAAGATTTCTTCGAGGAGGTGGAGCATAAGGAGCTGCATATCTTTGAGAATTTTGGAAATTGTGGTATGCTTGAAATGGTGGTTGTGAAGTTTGTGCATTGTTGTTCTCACTCTTCCAACTAAAATTTGGGTGATTTCTCCAACCAGGGTTGTATGTTTGGGAGTATGGGTTGTGGTTGGCTCTTTGAAAACTGTTTAAAGCATGAGCTTGTTCATGGAGACATTCCTCAAAAGAAGGCAAGGTTGGACAATCGTTGGTTGAGTGTTCATTTGTTTCACATATTTGACACATAATGTTTTTAACAGATTTTAATTGACCACTCTTTTTCAATTCTAATGCCTCGACTTTTCTAGCTAAAGATGCAAACTTGGCTTGAAGGTCATGATCTTCCCTAAGGTTGTACATACCTCCACTAGATGTATGAGGTTTAGTTTTACTTGGTGCCTCATAAGTACCCGCGGTGTCCTAATTTAAAGCATTTTTAGCTAACAAGTCTAAGTACTCTATTGCTTCATTAGGGTCTTTATCTTCAAAAGTTTCATTGCACATCAATTCAACCATTTGCCTATCTTTAGGTGTTAACCATTCATAAAAATATGAAACCAATATCCATGTTTCAAAACCATGATGAGGGCAAGTACTAAGCAAGTCTCGATACCTATTCCAATATTGATAAAATGTTTCTCCTGGTTTTTGAGTTAAAGTGGTGATTTGTCTTTTGAAAGAGTTTGTTATGTGAGATGGGAAAAACTTCTTCAAAAACTGTTATTGCATTTCATCCCAAGCCCGAATGGATCCTGGTCTTAAATTTTATAGCCATGTTTTAGCTTTATCTTTTAATGAAAAAGGAAAAAGCTTTAATCTGATGATGTTCATGCTACAATTTAAATTATTATATGTGTTGGAAACCTCCTCAAATTCCCTTAAATGCAAGTATGGATTTTCCAATTCAAGCCATGAAAAGATGATAAAAGTTGAATAATGTCTGGCTTAAAATTAAAATGAGATGCATCCAGAGGAAAAACTATGCATGATAGTGCACTTGTTCTTGTGGGATTCATGTGGTCCCTAAGTGTTCTAGTACGGTTATTCTCATTATTCTCATTATGAAGTGATTGATTATCTTGTTCGGCCATATTTTCTAAAAATGATGAGGATATCCTATAAAGTCTACCACTTGATGTACGTGACCACACTCTCATGCACGTGAAGGAATAGAATAAAAGGAAGAAGAAAATAAAAGAAGAAGAAACAAGAGAAAAGAAACAAAGTTATATACAAGAAAAGTGAAAAATAAAAAGAAAATAAATATTATAATTTATACAAAACTTACCTCCCCAGCAACGATGCCAAAAATTTGACACGACTAAAAGGTTGTCTTCTCCCAAGTGCAGGAGTGTCGAAGTAATAAATAACCCGGCAAGACCGGGGTCGAACCACAGGGAGGTTAATTGTACAAATTATAAATAACAATAATACAACAACAACAACAACAACAATAATAATAATAATAATAATAATAATAGTAGTAGTAGTAGTAGTAGTAGTAGTAGTAGTAGTACTAATACTAATACTAATAGTAATAATAGCAATAATAATAATAAAGAAAAAGAAGGAGAAGAAGAAGAAGAAGAAGAAGAAGAAGAAAATAAGAACTTTGAGAAGGAATATTAATGCAACAATTAAACAATGATAATAACAAATGTCAAGGTTAGAGATTCCACTAATGGTATGTCAAACAAGTATAATATAAACTCTTATTATTCAATTGGAAACCACACATAAAGAAGGTTCCAATCAAATTATAGATTGTTAACATGATTACATTAGTCATCTTATTCGATTAATGCTAATACTTGTAAATCTCGTCAAGCATTCATGATTATAACTTATGTTAACAACAAATCAAGTTCCTTTCATAGCTCAAGTGTCGGTTATACCATACATTATGTGTTATGAAAGTGCCAAGCATTTGTTGTAACAAGTGTTATACAACATAAATTAAGATTAGTCATTTGACAAGCAAAGTATTAAAGAGTGAACAAGATAACAAATATAAAACATGTTAGTATCAAACATTAAAGTCCATGTTTTACCCATAACGTTTGACTCGGGTGTCCAAATGAGCTGTTCTTTAATGATCTGGAAAGGTGATAGAATTTCCTATAAATATGTCTCTAATAGACATCTCGAAAAAAAGCGTTTAAGAGGGTCAAATGGCTGTCCAAAGTTAGAGTCAGATTTGTGTCCGAATTTTTTCTGAAATTGTGTTGTGTTCTTCTTTATACATTTCGGTTCTTTAGTTTGTAAAACTTATTATTTGAGTTTGATTCAAGTTATTTCATGTTTATTGAAGTGTTCTTATATATAATCATGGTTGGCTAATCTCTTTCTTGGATCCAAATCAAGGATGATAGTGATTGAGGTGAGTTCTTTAGGATATGAATGAATCTTAATGTTTATCTTCTCATTTTCTTCATGAATGTTTTATTATTGCAAAGAAATTTAGAAATCATTTAGGTAATGTTATAATCTTGAATTTTTATGCACAAACTTTAGTTTTGGTATAGAGATTGTTTGATTCAATGTCTTAATATGAAAGTACTTGTTCATTCTTAAGCAATAATCAATCTTCATCTTTCTAAACTTCATTGTAATATCTTCCGATCTAATATCACCATCGTTGATATTAGGTTGAGTTATCTTATATATGTTGAAGAAATCACCAATACATCACCATTAAAATTGATTTGGACCAAGACTTATTTTTTCTTGTCATTTAAAATCTATTTACACCTTTTTCATTTTTGAAAACAAATCCATCAATTATTTTCAACCAAGTTATTGTTAATTTAATTTCTCTTGAGTTTTTTTTTGTTACCTAGCTTAATTTCCAGATCTAGCTCTCTGTGGATATGACCTAGATCTTACCGAGTTAATTGCTACATCGCACACTCGTGCACTTTCAAGTTAAAACAAGCCGATCATAAAAAGCGGTCAAACAATTTTGGCGTCGTTGCCGAGGAGCTAGCAAGCAAAGGTAATAAATTTATTTTTAATTATTGGAAAACAAAAAAAATACATATAAATAAAAAAATCAAATGGTCGGTTTTACCACCCTAAAAAAAATTGATTGGCCTCAACTTTTCAGATATTGGACTGTGGACTAGACTATTAATTGTTGGATTTTGGTTGGTTCAACCATTTTTCTTTTATTGTCTATTCTTATTAGTTTCTAATATTTTTCTTGTTTATTTTATTTTATTTTATTTTGTTGATATTGTTTTTGTTTATTATCTAAAGTGCTTGGCCGATATTACCGCCTTTTTATTCATGCTTGTTATAATTATCTTTTAATGTTTATTGTTGTTATTATTCTTATATTTATTGTCTAAAGTTCTTGGCCGGTATTACCACCTCTTGTTTATTTCAGTTTATTTTGTTGTTTTGTTATGATTATTTTCTTATATTTATTGTTTGAAGTGCTTGGCCGGTATTACCGTCTCTTGTTTATTTCATTTTATTTTGTTGTTTTGTTATGATTATTTTCTTATATTTATTGTTTGAAGTGCTTGGCCGGTATTACCACTTTTTTATCCAAGCTTGTTATAATTATCTTTTAATGTTTATTGTTGTTAATATTCCTTATTAGTTGGAGAGTGAATTTCTTAATTTGTTGTATTTTTATTTTTGAGCTATTACTTTTATTTTCAATCTTTTTTTTCCTTTCCTTTCATATTCATATAATTGTTATATTATTATTATTATTTTATCATGGCTAATGTTGAAGATGTAGATGGTAAAGGGAGTGTTCAAGGTAATGGACCTCCACAATTCAATAATTAACCTAATTTTTGAACTCTTAGAGAGTATCTTCACCCGACTAGACAAAGTACACCTTCGTGTATTATCTTACCTCTTAACCAACAAGCTTTCAATTTGAAACCGGGCATGATTCAACTTCTTTCCACATTTCATGGTATGGATTCTAAAAATCCATACATACACATTAAAGACTTTGAAGAGGTATGTAATACTTTTATTGATAGAACATGCATCAAGGAAACCATTTGGCTTAAATTGTTCTCATTCTCTCTAAAGGATAAAGCCAAACTTTGGCTAAACTCCTTGCATCCTAGGTCTATAGGTACATGGAGAGAAATGCAAGCTGAATTTTTGAAAAAAAATACTTCCCTACTCATAGGACAGTAAACTTACAACGTCAAATGATGAATTTTTCTTGTAATCCAAATGAGTCATTTCACCAAGCTTGGGAAAGGTTCAAAGACTTGTTAAATGCATGCCCCCACTATGGTTTTGAGATGTGGAGGTTAGTGAGTGATTGTGCATCAAAAGTTTCATTAAGTCTCTTATTTTACATATGTATTTCTTGTTTTTATTTGGTTGTTTTTATAATAATTGATGTGTTTTTTTAGTAATGAAGTTTGTTTTAATGTTTGGATAGGTTTTTGGAGCTTAAATGAATTAATTCAGAAAATTCAACGTCGGAATTCAAAACAAAGAATTGAAGAGACATTTAGTTGAAGATTGAAGCAAATCTTGGTTCAAATAAGTGCTCCAAATTTGTCCCAAAAATCAATTCTATTCCAATTCTAGAAAAGAATATCATATGATTTATTTCAAGCCCAAACTTGCCTTATGTTGTGTGCAAACTTCAACCATTAAACACTCAAGGTTTCAATGTCAATCTTAGCCCAAATATAAGTACATTTGTATACTTATTTGATGCTCAAATTCAGCCCAAAATCAGCCCCAAATCAACCCTAAATCAACCCCAAATCAACCTTCAAATCAACCCAAACACAATCCATGATCTTACATGTCCACACAACAAATAACAATTGATTTATTTTGGGTAATCCATTGATCCAAGAAGGCAAGCACATGGATGGAAAGCTGGAGGGGATATTTTAACATTATTTTGGGTCAAAAAGAAGAAGGAGACACCTCATAAATGAGGAAGAAAAACGTGCACCAAAGTAGTTGTAAAGCTGTCTTGATTTGATTTTTCAGAACACCTTTCGGTGTTTTGCCCATAACTTTTGACTCAGGTGTCCCAATGAGCTGTTCTTTAATGACCTGGAAAGGTGACAGAATTTCCTATAAATATGTCTCTAATAGACTTCTCGAAAAAAAAGCTTCTAATAGGGTCGAATTGCTGTCCAAAGTTAGAGTCAGATTTGTGTCCGAATTTTTTCTGAAATTGTATTGTGTTCTTCTTTATAGATTTCGGTTCTTTAGTTTGTAAAACTTATTATTTCTGTTGGATTCAAGTTCTTTCATGTTTATTGAAGTGTTCTTATATATATTCATGGTTGGCTGATTAGTACTTAAAAGTGCATTTTTATCATGGTTTTATATCATCATTTTGCACTTGAAGTATCAATAACTCCTTAACTAAAATATGTTTTATAATAATATATCTAATAATATAAGATACCTATAATTTGTGATAAATGTCTATTTTTAATGCAGGCCTATCATATAAATGAAAGGATTGATTGATGACTTGAAGAACTTAAATTGCAAGGATAAAGAGATGGTCAAACTTAGAGAAGAGATGTCGGTGCAATCCAAACCGGAATACTGTTCGGTAATTGAGTCATATCTGGAGCTACAGATCTCAGATTTAGGTCCAATTTATATGGATGGAAAGTTAAGATATAGGCCTACAACTTTCATATGGAGCCCAAGATCTAAAAAGGCCATTATCAAGTCCAAATTGTAGCAACAACAAAGAAGCCCAAATCTGTCTTCCAGCCCGAGCACTGTTCGGTATTTTAGCCATATCTGGAGTTCTAGAAGTCCAAATGAGCTGAATGTTTTACACAAGAAAGCTGAGACAATTGCCTACAACTTTCATGTTTGCACCTGGCTCCAGTTTTGACGTTATCAATGACGTTTTGGGCAGAGAAGAGAAGATAAGGATTGTCACCAAGTCAAAAGTTGGCCACCCACTTATCAATTAGTCATCAAATCAATAGTTCCCAATTTTGGCCTATAAAAGGAGGCATTTTCCATGCATTTAGGCATCTTGGTTTCCAGATCAAGATCATGCTCTTCCTTTCTCTCTTTGTATTTTTTGTAATGTTTATGCTTTGCTTTCATTAATATCAAGTTTATGCCTTTCATTTCCTTTCCTTTACTTAGTTAACCTTTATGTTCTTATTTTGTTTATTTGTTTTCCTTTGTTTCATTATGTCTAGCTAAGTTAATTATGTCAAGGTGAAAAGGTTACACTAATGGTGTGAGAATAAGTATAATGTAAACTTAATATGGACTTTAATGTTTGATACTAACATGTTTTATATTTGTTATCTTGTTCACTCTTTAATACTTTGCTTGTTAAATGACTAGTCTTGATTTATGTTGTATAACACTTGGTACAACAAATGCTTGGCATTTTCATAGCCCATAATGTATGGTATAACCGACACCTGAGCTATGAAAGGAACTTGATTTGTTGTTAACATAAGTTATAATCATGAATGCTTGACGAGATTTACAAGTATTAGCATTAATTGAATAAGATGACTAATGTAATCATGTTAACAATATATAATCTGATTGGAACCTCCTTTGTGTGTGGTTTCCAATTCAATAATAAGAGTTTATACTATATTTGTTTGATATACCATTAGTGGAACCTCTAACCTTGACATTTGTTATTATTATTGTTTAATCCTTACATTAATTTTTCATCTCCAAGTTCTCATCATCTTCTTCTTCTTCTTTTTCTTTATTATTATTATTATTATTATTATTATTATTATTGTTATTATTGTTATTGTTGTTATTGTTGTTATTGTTGTTATTGTTGTTGTATTCTTATTATTTATAATTTATACAATTAACCTCCCTGTGGTTCGACCCCGGTCGTGCCGGGTTATTTATTACTTCGACACTCCTGCACTTGGGAGAAGACATCAACCTTTTAGTCGTGTCATTGGCTAAACTCTTTCTTGGTTCCAAATCAAGGATAATGGTGATTGAGGTGATTTCATTAGGATATGAATGAATCTTAATGTTTATCTTCTTATTTTCTTCATGAATGATTTATTATTGTAAAGAAATTTTAGAAATCATTTAGGTAATGTTATAATCTTGAATTTTTATGCACAAACTTTAGTTTTGGTATAGAGATTGCTTGATTCAATGTCTTACTTAATATGAAAGTACTTGTTCATTCTTAAGTAATAATCAATCTTCATCTTTCTAATCTTCATTGTAATATCTTCGGATCTAATATCACCATCGTTGAGATTAGGTTGAGTTATCTTATATATGTTGAAGAAATCACCAATACATCACCATTAAAATTGATTTGGACCAAGGCTTACTTTTCTTGTCATTTAAAATCTATTTATATTTTTTTTATCTTTGAAAACAAATCCATCAATTATTTTCAACCAAGTTATTGTTAATTTAATTTCTCTTGAGTTTTTTTTTGTTACTTAGCTTAATTTCCAGATCTAGCTCTCTGTGGATATGACCTCGATCTTACCGAGTTAATTGCTACATCGCACACTCATGTACTTGCGAGTTAAAACAAGCCGATCATAAAAAGTGCTCAAGCAATTTTGGCGCCGTTGCCAGGGAGCTAGCAAGCAAAGGTAACAAATTTAGATTTGATTATTGGAAAACTAAAAAAAAAATCATATAAAAAAAAAATCAATTGGCTGGTTTTACCGCCTAAAAAAAAATTTACCTTAACGTTTTGGATATTGGACTGTGGACTGGACTATTAATTGTTGGATTTTGGTTGGTTCAACCATTTTTCTTTTATTGTCTACTCTTATTAGTTTCTAATATTTTTCTTGTTTATTTCATTTTATTTTGTTGATATTGTTTTTATTTATTGTCTAAAGTGTTGGGCCGGTATTACCGTCTCTTGTTTATTTCAGTTTATTTTGTTATTTTGTTATGCTTATTTTTTTATATATTTATTGTTTAAAGTGCTTGGCCGGTATTACCGCCTTTTTACTCATGCCTGTTATAATTATCTTTTAATGTTTATTGTTGTTATTTTTCTTATATTTATTGTCTAAAGTGTTTGGCCGGTATTACCGCCTCTTGTTTATTTTAGTTTATTTTGTTGTTTTGTTATGCTTATTTTTTTTTATATTTATTGTTTGAAGTGTTTGGCCGGTATTACCGCCTTTTTATTCAAGCTTATTATAATTATCTTTTAATGTTTATTGTTGTTAATAGTGCTTATTAGTTAGAGAGTGAATTTCTTAATTTGTTATATTTTTATTTTTGAGCTATTACTTTTATTTGCAATTTGTTTTTCTTTCCTTTCCTTTCATATCATATAATTGTTATATTATTATTATTATTATTATTTTATCATGGCTAATGTTGAAGATGTATAGGGTGAAGGGAGTGTTCAAGGTAATGGACCTCCACAATTCAATGATCAACCTAATTTTCGAACTCTTAGAGAGTATCTTCACCCGGCTAGACAAAGTACACCTTCGTGTATTATCTTACCTCTTAACCAACAAGCTTTCAATTTGAAACCGGGCATGATTCAACTTCTTCCTACATTTCATGGTATGGATTATGAAAATCCATACATACACATTAAAGACTTTGAAGAGGTATGTAATACTTTTATTGATAGAACATGCACAGAGGAAACCATTCGGCTTAAATTGTTCCCATTCTCTCTAAAGGATAAAGCCAAGCTTTGGCTAAACTCCTTGCGTCCTAGGTCTATAGGTACATGGAGAGAAATGCAAGCTGAATTTTTGAAAAAATACTTCCCCACTCATAGGACAACAGCTTTACAACGTCAAATGATGAATTTTTCTTGTAGTCCAAATGAGTTATTTCACCAAGCTTGGGAAAGGTTCAAAGACTTGTTAAATGCATGCCCTCATCATGGTTTTGAGATGTGGAGGTTAGTGAGTTTCTTTATGACTCTCTTACCGTAGATTTTAAAAAGCTAGTGTCAACCATGTGTAATGGTGAGTTTTATGATAAAGAACCAAGTGAGGCCTTTGATTTTTTTGATCAATTGGCTGAAAACACAAAGCAATGGGAGACTTCTCTCCCAGTTCATGTTAAGTCTAGAAACACCATTTCTCATTCAAGTGGGAAGTTTCAATTGAAAGAGACTGATGACCTCAATGCTAGATTAGCCTCATTGGCTAGGAAAGTAGAGTCTCTTGAGATTAAAAAAGTGCATGTCATAAGTGAACAACAAGAGGAAAGTTGTGTTGTTTGTGAAAGCAAAGGGCATAGGACAACTGATTGTCCTACCATTCCAGCTTTCAAGGAAGTGCTATATGGCCAAACTTCTTATTCAAGTAATGTTAGAAAGCCATTTCCAAACCAAGTAGGCAATCCCTACTCTGAGACCTATAATCCTGGATGGAGGAACCACCCAAATTTTGGATGGAGAAATAAGGGCTCTTCAGTACCTCAAACATTTCAACCTCCACCCCAACCATTTCATGCTCCCACACATAACACATACCAACCACCTCATAAGAGATCCTTAGAGGATACTCTTCAACAATTCATGCAAACACAAGAAGGAATCAACAACCAAGTTTACAAATTCCAAGACCAGACCAATAGGACCTTAGATGACATTCGAAGTCAACTAACTAAGTTGACTCAATCACTAAGCATTCAAGAGAAGGGAAAAATCCCAGCTCAACCAATGCCCAATCCTAGAGGTCAGGTACACATGAGTGAATCCTCACCTAATGAACCTTCAAACCATGAACAAGTCGAAGCCATCACTACCCTTAGAAGTGGAAAGATTGTTGACAAAGGTGTAGGTTTTAGGATTCCTAAAGGTATTGTGGAGGAGAAATCTAGGGAAAGTGAAGAGGGAATCAAAACACAAGTGACAAATGAGAGTTTGAGTGACAAAGAAGGTGAGATAAATGAGAAAGAGATGAGTGAGAAAGGAGATGATTCAAGAAATATTGGAGTCAAAATGAGTGATTTAGAATTTGTTCCTAGAGCACCATTTCCACAAAGGTTAGGAAAACCTAAACAAGATCTTATGAACTCGGAAATCTATGAATTGTTCAAACAAGTGAAAGTCAATATTCCACTCCTTGATGCAATTAAACAAGTTCCATCTTATGCAAAGTTTCTTAAGGATTTATGCACAGTCAAAAGGAGATTGAATGTGAAAGAAAGAGCTTTTCTGACTGAACATGCTAGTGTCATCATCCAGTTTAAGACCCCTCCCAAATACAAAGATCCTGGTTGTCTTACCATTTCATGCATTATTGTTGGATTTAGGAGCAAGTGTGAATTTAATACCCTACACTGTTTACGAACAATTAGGTTTAGGAGAAATCAAGCCTACTCGAATCACCCTTCAATTAGCTGATAGGTCAATCAAGATTCCTAGGGGTATCGTTGAGGATGTGTTGGTCCAAGTAGATAAATTCTACTTTCCTGTTGATTTTGTAGTGTTAGACACCGCACCAATTCAAGGTTCTAATGCTCCCATCCCAGTCATTTTAGGGAGACCTTTCCTAGCTACATCCAATGCCTTAATTAACTGTAGGAATGGGGTCATGAAATTGTCTTTTGGCAATATGACTGTGGAGATGAATATATTCAATGTCTCTAAACAAATTGGGGAACATGAGGACATTAGAGAGGTAGATTTGATCCAAATAGTTTGTCAAGAACACTTTGAGAGAGTGTGGATCAAGGATCCATTGGAGAGAACTTTAATTCATGATGAAAGATTTTGTTCTTTGGATTGTGTTGATGAGGAAGTAAGAGAACTCGAGACTTATCTAGATCCAATGCCTATTATGTCAATAGGTCAATGGACCCCATCATTTGAGCCTTTGATTTCACCCCAAGTGAAAGTTGAGGAATCTCTTGTCCAGCCTGATAAACTAGAAAGGAAGCCTTTACCGGGTGATCTTAAGTATGCATTTCTAGGGGAAGATAAATCATATCCTATTGTGATCTCATCAAAACTTAGCATAGAGCAAGAACAAAAACTTTTGAGAGTGGTGAGAAAACACAAGAAAGCAATTGGGTGGAAAATTACTGACTTGAAAGGAATTAACCCTCTTTTATGTACACATAGAATCTATCTTGAAGAAGAGGCTAAATCTGTGAGTCAAATGCAAAGACGATTGAACCCAAACATGAAGGAAGTAGTGAGAGGTGAAGTGCTTAAGCTACTTGATGCAGGTATCATTTACCCTATTGCAAACTCAAAATGGGTTAGTCCAACCCAAGTTGTCCCAAAAAAATCTGGAGTCACGGTAGTGAAGAATGAAAATAATGAGCTGGTACCGACTAGAATCCAAACTGGATGGCGTATGTGCATTGATTATCGTAAATTGAACATGGTGACTAGGAAGGACCATTTTCCGCTTCCATTTTTAGACCAAGTGCTTGAAAGAGTAGCTGGAAGAGCTTTCTATTGTTTTCTGGATGGATACTCAGGTCTACAACCAAATTGAGATTTCTTTAGAAGACTAAGAAAAAACCACTTTCACTTGTCCTTTTGGTACCTATACTTATAGAAGAATGCCATTTGGTTTGTGTAATGCACCAACCACTTTTCAAAGGTGTATGATGAGTATCTTTAGTGACATGGTGGAAAATTTTTTGGAAGTTTTCATGGATGATTTTTCAGTTTATGGGGATTCTTATGAATTGTGTCTAATGAATCTAGAAAAAGTTCTTGAAAGGTGTGAAGAGAGCAATCTTGTACTCAATTGGGAGAAATGTCATTTTATGGTGACACATGGCATTGTTTTAGGTCACATTGTCTCTTCAAAAGGGATAGAGGTAGATAAGTCAAAAGTAGAAGTCATTCAAAAATTAACTACCCCTAAGACTGTGAAAGATGTGAGATCCTTTTTAGGACATGCTGGTTTTTATCGAAGATTCATTCATTCTTTTAGTACCATTGCCAAACCATTGTGTAACTTGTTGTCACAAGATGTCCCATTTGATTGGACATCAAAATGTCAAGAAGCTTTTGAAAAGCTTAAAGGGTTGTTGACAACTGCACCAATCATGCAAGCTCCTGATTGGTCTTTACTATTTGAACTGATGTGTGATGCTAGTGATTTTGCGGTTGGGGCTGTTTTAGGGCAAAGAAAAGACAAGAAACCTCATGTCATATATTATGCTAGCAAGACTTTGAATGATGCTCAATTGAATTACACTACAACTGAAAAAGAACTCTTAGCTGTGGTCTTTGCATTAGACAAGTTTAGGTCTTATTTGGTTGGATCTCTTGTTATTGTTTTCACTAATCATGCAGCATTGAAATATTTGCTCACAAAACAAGATGCCAAACCACGTTTGATTCGATGGATCCTCCTACTCCAAGAGTTTAACATTGAAATTCGAGATAAAAAGGGAGTAGAGAATGTAGTGGCTGATCATTTGTCTCGTCTTTCAAGCTATAAGACCATAATTGATGAATCTCCAATAAATGAACTCTTTGCTGATGAAAATTTATTTTGTGCAGGTACTGTCTCTTACATTGGTTCTCCATGGTATGCTGACATAGCAAATTACCTAGCCACAAGTCAGATTCCTTCTCATTGGTCTAAACTTGACAAACAAAAATTCTTGTGCAATGTGCACACCTTTTTTTGGGATGACCCCTACCTATTTAAATATTGTCCTGACCAAATTATTAGGTGCGGCATCCCTAATCATGAAATTCCAAGGGTCATTAATTTTTGTCATGCATTAATTTGTGGTGGGCATTTCTCTTCCAAGAAAACCATTGCCAAAATCTTGCAGTGTGGTTTTTATTGGCCTACCATGTTTAAAGATGTTCATGCCTTTTGTGTTGCATGTGACCGATGCCAACGACTAGGTAGCCTCACTAGGCATAACATGATGCCCCTTAACCCCATCCTTGTTTTGGAAATATTTGATTGTTGGGGGATTGATTTCATGGGACCTTTTCCAAGTTCATTTGGTTACCAATTCATCCTTGTAGCTGTTGATTATGTGTCTAAATGGGTGGAGGCCATTGCATCTCGAACTAATGACCATCGAGTTGTGGTCAAATTCTTGAAAGAAAATATTTTCTCTCGTTTTGGCATGCCTCGGGCTATGATTAGTGATGGGGGAAAACATTTTTGTAACAAGCCCGTTAGGATTTTGATGAGAAAATATGGTGTAATTCACAAGGTCAGTACCCCCTATCACCCACAGACTAGTGGCCAAGCTGAGTTGGCAAATAAGGAGATCAAGAACATTTTAGAGAAAACAGTCAATCCAAACCGTAAAGATTGGTCCCTACGACTAGTTGATGCTTTGTGGGCATATCGCACTGCTTATAAGACCTCTTTAGGAATGTCTCCTTATAGGCTAGTTTATGGAAAGCCTTGTCATCTCCCTGTTGAGATTGAGCACCGTGCATATTGGGCCATTCGACAATTCAATGACAATGAAAACGAGGTTGGCAAAAATAGAAAGCTTCAATTGGATGAATTAGAGGAGCTGAGAAATGATGCATTTGAAAATGCAAAAATTTCAAAACATAAGATGAAAACTTTGCATGATAAACATATTCTTAGAAAATCCTTTCATGTTGGTCAAAAGGTTCTCTTGTATAATTCACGATTACATCTCTTTCCTGGGAAGTTGAGGGCAAAATGGATTGGTCCATTTGTGATTAAATTCATCTCTGAGCATGGTGCATTTGAGGTAGAAAATCCCAAGAATAGAAATATTTTCAAAGTAAATGGTCATCGATTGAAACTTTATCTTGAAAATGTTGTGGCTGAAGTTGAGACATTGGATCTTGAAGATCCAATACCATTGTAGTATCAAAAGTAATGAGTTTTTATTTTTATTTTATTTTTATTTTTATTTTCATTTTCATTTTTTTCTTTTTTTTTCCATCTCTTATATTTTCTTGTTCATGCATTCGGGACAACGCATTATTTTAAGTTGAGGGGGTGTGAGGTTCTTTATTTTCAAAAAAAAAAACATCAATGTTTTCTTTTAGTTGTGATATGCAGGTTAAAAAAAAAATCAAGCAAGAAGTCAGCTCATGCCCAATTCAATCAGACATTCATCCTTGAAAACAGAAGGGGAGTAATAATTTTCTAATCTTTATACTTTTCTTCTCTTTCTCTTTTACATTGAGGATAATGTAAAACTTAATTTTAGATATTTCATTATGTTGAATGCTTGAGATAAAGTCAAAGTGAGTGATTTAGAATTTGTTCTTAGAGCACCATTTCCACAAAGGTTAGGGAAACCTAAACATGATCTTATGAACTCAGAAATCTATGAATTGTTGAAACAAGTGAAAGTCAATATTCCACTTTTTGATGCAATTAAACGAGTTCCATCTTATGCAAAGTTTCTTAAGGATTTATGCATAGTCAAAAGGAGATTGAATGTGAAAGAAAGAGCCTTTCTAACTGAACATGCTAGTGCCATCATCCAATTTAAGACCCCTCTCAAATACAATGATCCTGGTTGACCATTTCATGCATTATTGGAAGTCATAAGATAGGTCAAGCTTTGTTGGATTTAGGAGCAAGTGTGAATTTAATACCCTACACTATTTACGAACAATTAGGTTTAGGTCGAATCACCCTTCAATTAGTTGATAGGTCAATCAAGATTCCTAGGGGTATCGTTGAGGATGTGTTGGTCCAAGTAGATAAATTCTACTTTCCTGTTGATTTTGTAGTGTTAGACACCGCACCAATTCAGGAATCTAATGCTCCCGTCCTAGTCATCTTAGGGAGACCTTTCCTAGCTACATTGATTAGTACTTAAAAGTGCATTTTTATCATGGTTTTATATCATCATTTTGCACTTGAAGTATCAATAACTCCTTAACTAAAACATGTTTTATTATAATGTATCTAATAATATAAGATATCTTTAATTTGTGGTAAATGTTCATTTTAAATGCAGGCCTAGCACATAAATGAAAGGATTGATTGATGACTTTAAGAACTTAAATTGCAAGGGCAAAGAGATGACCAAAATTAGAAACCAGAACACTATTCGGTAATTGGATCATATCTGGAGCTATAGATCTCATATTTAAGTCTACTTTATACGGATGGAAAGGTAAGACATAGGCCTACAACTTTCATATGGAGCCCAAGATCTAAAAAGGCCATTTTCAAGTCCAAATTGTAGCAACAACAAAGAAGCCCGAATTTGTCCTCCAGCCTAAGCACTGTTCAGTATTTTGGCCATATCTGGAGTTCTAAAAGTCCAAATGAGTGGAAGTTTTACAGAAGAAAGCTAAGACAATTGCCTACAACTTTCATGTTTTTGAGTGGCTCTAATTTTGACGTTATCAATGATGTTTTGGGCAGACGAGAGAAGATAAGGATTGTCACCAAGTCAAGAGTTGCCACCCACTCATCAATTAGTCATCAAATCAATAGTTCCTAATTTTGGCCTATAAAAGGAGGCATTTGCCATGCATTTAGGCATCTTGGTTTCCAGATCAAGATTATGCTCTTCCTTTCTCTCTTTATATTTTTTGTAATATTTATGCTTTACTTTCCTTAATATCAAGTTTATGCCTTTCAATTCCTTTCATTTGCTTTGTTAACTCTTATCTTATTTATGTTCTTATTTTGTTTATTTATTTTTCTTTCTTTCATTATGTCTAGCTAAGTTTATTATGTCAAGGTGAAAATGTTACACTAATGGTGTAAGAATAAGTATAATGTAAACTTAATATAGACTTTAATGTTTGATACTAATATGTTTTATATTTGTTATCTTGTTCACTCTTTAATACTTTGCTTGTTAAATGGCTAATCTTGATTTATGTTGTATAACACTTCGTACAATAAATACTTGGCACTTTCATAGCCCATACTATATGGTATAATCGACACCTGAGCTCTGAAAGGAACTTGATTTGTTGTTAACATAAGTTATAATCATGAATGCTTGGCAAGATTTTCAAGTATTAACATTAATCGAATAAGATGACTAATGTAATTATGTTAACAATATATAATCTGATTGGAACCTCCTTTATGTGGTTTTCAATTGAATAATAAAAATTTATACTATACTTGTTTGACATACCATGATGTGAACCTCGTGATCACATGGTCATGCAACCCACACGCAAAGATGTCAATTCCCGGAAAGCCAAGTAAATCAGGTTTGATAGGAGTGTGACACAAAGATAACTTGTACCTAGGCATCAGCACTATTGGAAATGGAAAACCCCCACCCAGCGAATATTGATTCACGAACGAGAAGTATAAGGATGATGCCACGAAGACAGTTGTTCTTCGATAAGTCATTTTTCAGTTCATTAGAGAACCATGGAAGGGAGATTATCTCACCAACACACACACACACAAAGTGCGGCAAACAAGAAGTTTTATTAATATGAATAGTCTTCCTTTACATGTTTGGTTATGCCTCTATTTATAGAAATTCTAGACTAAAAAGAAACCCTAATGAACCCCCCTTAGGTGGACTTATATGCAGCCCACTTACAATTGACCCAAATAAGTAATAATAACCCAAAGACTATGAAGAAAATAATAAAAGTATAAAAATCCAAAAATTACTATCTTAAATATGCTAGAATCAGATTTGTCACCATTAAGAAGTCCCAAATAGACCAAGAAATCTGATTTGAAGGTAGAATGTGTTCAGTCTTCTTTCCTTTTGTAGCTCGGATGAATAAGGAATCCTTGTAAGAAAAGGATTCTGAAATAATTATGAATCCTTGCCACACTTGAAAACTATGTTGCAGCCCATTAAACATCCTTGTAGAATTAGTATATTTCCAAAATAAGCTGCCACATCTCTTTAGAAAAAGAATCCTAGCCAAATAGGAAGTCCACAAGTCAAAAGGAAGTAAATAACAAAATTCATACAGCCTTTGTTGACCCGTATTGAGATACCTTCCCAAACACCGATTGACCTGCAATTTTAACCATAGGTAATACAATATGTCAGGAGACTCCATGTAACATTTCAGCTTGATCCAACGGTCGGATTGAGAATTATGACTATTGCCGTAAAACTGGATAGTTGCACATTTTACATCAAAATTCAAATTTGACCTTGCTTGGATCGTATCATACCATTAGTGGATCCTCTAACCTTGACATTTGTTATTATCATTGTTTAATCGTTACATTAATATTCCTTCTCAAAGTTCTCATCTTCTTCTTCTTCTTATCCTTCTTTTTCTTTATTATTATTACTATTAGTATTAGTATTACAACTATTGTTATTATTATCAACTATTGTTATTGTTATTGTTATTGTTGTTGTATTATTGTTATTTATAATTTGTACAATTAACCTCCCTATGGTTCGACCCCGGTCTTGCCGGGTTATTTATTACTTCGACACTCCTACATGTGGGAGAAGACATCAATCTTTTGGTCGTGTCAAGTTTTTGGCGCAGTTGCCGGGGAGGTAAGTTTTGTATAAATTATAATATTTATTTTATTTTTTCTTTTCACTTTTCTTGTATATAACTTTGTTTCTTTTCTCTTATTTCTTCTTCTTTTATTTTCTTCTTCCTTTTATTTTCTTCCTATATGTGCATGAGAGTGTGATCACGTACATCAAGTGGTAGACTTAGTAGGGAATCCTCATCATTTTCAGAACATATAGTAGAAGAAGATAATCAATCACTTCATAATGAGAATAATCGTGTTAGAACATTTAGAGACCACGTGAATCCCACAAGAACAAGTGAAGATAATCAATCACTTCATGATGCATCTCATTTTAATTTTAAATCAGGTATTATTCAACTTTTACCTTCTTTTCATGGCTTATAATTGGAAAATCCAAACTTGCATTTAAGGAAATTTAAGGAGGTTTGCAACACATATACTAATTTAAATTGAAGCATGAACACCATCAGATTAAAGCTTTTTCCTTTTTCATTAAAAGATAAAGCTAAAACATGGCTACAAAATTTAAGACCAGGATCCATTCATGCTTGGGATGAAATGCAACAACAATTTTTAAAGAAGTTTTTCTTATCTCATAGAACGAATTCTTTCAAAAGACAAATCACCACTTTCACTCAAAAGACAGGAGAAACATTTTACCAATGTTGGGATAGGTATCAAGACTTGCTTAATACTTTCCCTCATCATGGTTTTGAAACATGGAGATTGATTTCACATTTCTATGAAGGGTTAACACCTAGAGATAGGCAAATGGTTGAATTGACGTGCAATGAAAATTTTGAAGATAAAGATCCTAACGAAGCAATGAAGTACTTAGACTTGTTAGCTGAAAATGCTCAAAATTAGGACACTGTGGGTACTTATGAGGCACCGAGTAAAACTTAACCTCATACAGCTTGTGGAGGTATGTATAATGACACGACTAAAAGGTTGATGTCTTCTCCCAAGTGCAGGAGTGTCGAAGTAATAAATAACCCGGCAAGACCGGGGTTGAACCACAGGGAGGTTAATTGTACAAATTATAGACAACATTATAAGCAACAGTAATAGCAATAACAACAACAACAACAACAATAACAATAACAACTATAATAATAATAATAATAGTAGTAGTAGTAGTAGTAGTAGTAGTAGTAGTAGTAGTAATAGTAGTAATAATAATAATAATAATAAAGAAAGAGAAGAAGAAGAAGATGTTGAGAACTTGGAGATGGAAAATTAATGTAAGGATTAAACAATAATAATAACAAATGTCAAGGTTAGAGGTTCCACTAATGGTATATCAAACAAGTATAGTATAAACTCTTATTATTGAATTGGAAACCACACACAAAGGAGGTTCCAATCAGATTATATATTGTTAACATGATTACATTAGTCATCTTATTCAATTAATGCTAATACTTGTAAATCTCGTCAAGCATTCATGATTATAACTTATGTTAACAACAAATCAAGTTCCTTTCATAACTCAGGTGTCGGTTATACCATACATTATGGGCTATGAAAGTGCCAAGCATTTGTTGTACCAAGTGTTATACAACATAAATCAAGATTAATCATTTAACAAGCAAAGTATTAAAGAGTGAACAAGATAACAAATATAAAACATGTTAGTATCAAACATTAAAGTCCATATTAAGTTTACACTATACTTATTCTTACACCATTAGTGTAACTTTTTCACCTTGACATAATTAACTTAGCTAGACATAATGAAAGAAAGAAAAATAGATAAACAAAATAAGAACATAAAAGTTAACTAAGTAAAGGAAATGAAAAGCATAAACTTGATATTAATGAAAGCAAAGCATAAACATTACAAAAAATACAAAGAGAGAAAGGAAGAGCATGATCTTGATCTCGACACCAAGATGCCTAAATGCATGGCAAATGCCTCCTTTTATAGGCCAAAATTAGGAACTATTGATTTGATGACTAATTGATAAGTGGGTGGCCAACTTTTGACTTGGTGACAATCCTTATCTTCTCTTGTCTGCCCAAAACGTCATTGATAACGTCAAAATTAGAGCCAGGTGAAAACATGAAAGTTGTAGGCAATTGTCTCAGCTTTCTTGTGTAAACAATTCAGCTCATATGGACTTCTAGAACTCCAGATATGGCCAAAATACCGAACAGTGCTTGGGCTGGAAGACATATTCGGGCTTCTTTGTTGTTGCTACAATTTGGACTTGCAAATGGCCTTTTTAGATCTTGGGCTCCATATGAAAGTTGTAGGCCTATGTCTTACCTTTCCATCCATATAAATTGGACCTAAATCTGAGATCTGTAGCTCCAGATATGACCCAATTACAGAACAGTGTTCTAGTTTGGATTGCACCGACATCTCTTTTCTAAGTTTGACCATCTCTTTGCCTTTGCAATTTATGTTCTTAAAGACATCAATCGATATTTTTATTTATGTGATAGGCATGCATTTAAAATGAACATTTACCATAAATTAAAGGTATCTTATATTAATAGATATATTATTATAAAACATGCTTTAATTAAGGAGTTATTGATACTTCAAGTGCAAAATGATGATATAAAACCATGATAAAAATGCATTTTTAAGTACTAATCACACCCCCCCAACCAGCTTATTACTAGTCCCTAGTAATCAAAGCGTTAAAATAGAAAAACAAATTTGCAAATTCCACAAAGCAAGGTATTCATCATTTAACTTCCATTAATCTATCCAGATAAACAAACTCTCATTAAATTTATATATCTGCTCAATACCTCTTAACAAGATATTAATAAACCTTTCTTTTGTGCTTAATGTATCAACACATAATTATGGGGCTTTTCTTGGAAGAAAACAAAATTTTTGTTCTAATGTTTAAGGTTAACTTCCTTGGGTTGGGATTATTATTTTTGTCTTTTTTTTTTTTAACTCTATATACATATAATTTAAAAACATCATGCATCTTTAACCCATGTAACGAGCTTTCAGCTAATGACTCCCAGACCAGTTGGTCTTAGGGCGTTAGGTGTTAAGACACCCCTACGAGCTTAGTAACTCGGGTCGCAGATACTGATATGTAGATAGTGCAATGTTTGATTCCCTTAAGCTTTTCTCCTCAACCCATGTAACAAGCGTTGGGCCAATAGCTCCCAAGTCAGTTGACTTTAGGGTATTAGGTGTTAAAACACCCCTTCGGGCTTAATTGCTTAGGTTAGGGAGGCTACGAAACCAAACTTATCTACATTTTTATTATCATCATTTTTTTTCTTTTTTTTTTCTTTTTTTTTTCATGTTTTTGTTTTTTAATTATATACAATCTCTTTCCCTTAGTTGTTACCTTTAACAAAAGAACATAAATAATGTAATAATCCAATATGCAACCCACAATCATATGTTAAAGTGTGTGTGTATAAATTAAGGTTTAAGAATACATGTTAAATAAGTATATGAGCAGAATTAAGTGGTAACAATACGAGAGTTTGTAAACCTGAATATTTCAGGAAGTATTATAATAGACCTTGTTAAGAATGGTTACTAAGATGCGTCTCAAGAGTCACTTTAACAAAAGAACTCCTTTACTCTACCATCCTAGTAAGAACAATTATGCACATCCTTTATGAAATGAAAAATAATTTTTGTTTTATCAACTACTACCCTCTCCCCCCAACCAAAACGAGACATTGTCCTCAATGTTCTAAGGTAGAAAGATAGAGTATAGAAGATATCACCTGAAATAACGAACACTGACAAAACCTGAAACACACTGAAATAAAAATAAGAAATAACAAAACACAATAATAAAACCAAAAGACACAAAAATTCACAAATGAAGGCTCAAATCCAATCTAAGCTTTTTACGGCTTCTCGTAGATGACCAATTTATGCGACTCATGGAAGGATCAATCACAGGAATGAAAGATTGTAGTTGGTCAATCAATTGTTCAGCAGTAGTAGCAGAGATTATGATTTGTCGTGCAGAAGATGTTAGAAATTCCTGTTCCACAGCATGATCAAGAAAAGACAACAACTTATCATAATAACCATTAACATTTAACAAACCTATGGGTTTATGGTGAATGTGCAATTGAGCCCAAGAGGAAATATGAAAGATCTCTTCTAATGTGCCTAGACCACCTGGTAAAGCAATGAAGGCATCAGCATGGTTAAACATTGCATTCATTCGAGCCGACATTGTGGAGACCTGAAGTTCCTCTCCAATTGTTTTTCCAATGATGTCCCCTTGTGCCAAAGCTTCAGGAACGACCCCCAAAACTTGACTACCTCCTAAAAATGCAGCTATTGACACACCTCCCATTAACCCAAGACTGCCTCCCCCATACACTAAATGAATCTTTCTCTCAGCTAGCACCTGACCAAGATGATTTGCTGATTCTAAAAACTCCTTTTCTTTCCCAGGACTAGATCCACCGAAAACACAAATATTTCTTATTTAATGACTTGAGGAACTTGCCATTTTTACACACTTCTGTATTTGTTGAATGTATAGGTTGAGTAGAAATGAAAGGAAGGAAGAGAGGGTTTTATAGATGAGAAATTATAAAGGCAATCATAACACCTATATGTAGGCCAACTAGAGTCTCACACACTCTCTCTCTCTTTTTATTTGTTTATTTATTTACTTTTGAAAAAGCATGTGTATGTACAGGTAGTTGTGATTGTGGCTCACATCTTCCCTTGGTTTTACGTCCAAGAACGGCTTAAACGCCCTCTATGGGTCGGGGATAGGCTTCCCATCCACTTTTCTTAAAAACTGGCAAACAGGGTCTTTTTTAGTCAGATTCCCAAGACTAAGTCGATCATGTTCTTTATGAAATAGTGGCCATAAAGCATGAATTGCACGATGCACATCTCCACTAGGATGCGTCTCAAGAGTCAATAGAAGATTATCTAAAGACTCCTTACTGAGGCCATCCTTAATGAATTGTATTTTATCTTCACGGTTTATAGATACCATTCCTAAAGAACGACATTGTGTATTACAAGTACATCTAGCACATCGATGACAGACTTCTAGTCGTTTTGCACGACGTTTCTTTGCAAAAGTGCTTTTACCTGTTCCAGGCATGTGTGAAATAAAGAAATTAGAGGACTCACCTGATAATCGGACCTTTGCTTCAATCAACCAGCGAATATCTTCAAGAATTCCATGATTCATTAACAATCTCAATCTTGCACATCTAGCACGGTAAATTTTTGTAATCGCATTCTGAGGGAGAGCGGGAAAATACTTTTTCAATTTTTCAAGATTAATGTCCATTTTCAAATGAGAATTGGAAGAGAGATTTAAAGAATTGCACAGATATATACACAGATATCAGTAATTATGGGAAACTGAAAGAACCGACTTAAGTCACAAAGTACCGTTATCTGCCATTTGACCGGGGTGAGAGAAACTTGCAAAAATCACTCAAAAAGAAACAAAAATAAAATAAAATAAAATAAAATCAATCTTTATATACAGGATCACCCAATTCAATAGATGATTAGTACTTAAAAGTGTATTTTTATCATGGTTTTATATCATCATTTTGCACTTGAAGTATCAATAACTCCTTAACTAAAGCATGTTTTATAATAATATATCTAATAATATAAGATACCTTTAATTTATGGTAAATGTTTATTTTAAATGTAGGCCTATCACATAAATGAAAATATTGATTGATGACTTTAAGAACTTAAATTGCAAAGGCAAAGAGATGGCCAAACATAGAAAAGAGATGTCGGTGCGATCCAAACCGGAACACTGTTTGGTAATTGGGTCATATCTGGAGCTATATATCTCAGATTTAGGTCCAATTTATATGGATGGAAAGGTAAGACATAGGCCTACAACTTTCATATGGAGCCCAAGATCTAAAAAGGCCATTATCAAGTCCAAATTGTAGCAACAACAAAGAAGCCCGAATCTGTCTTCTAGCCCGAGCACTGTTCAGTATTTTGGTCATATCTAGAGTTCTAGAAGTCCAAATGAGCTGAAGTTTTTACACAAGAAAGCTGACGCAATTCCCTACAACTTTCATGTTTACAACTAGCTCCAATTTTGACGTTATCAATGACGTTTTGGGCAGACAAGAGAAGATAAGGATTGTCACCAAGTCAAAAGTTGGCCACCCACTTATCAATTAGTCATCAAATCAATAGTTCCCAATTTTGGCCTATAAAAGGAGGCATTTGCCATGCATTTAGGCATCTTGGTTTCCAGATCAAGATCATGCTCTTCCTTTCTCTCTTTGTATTTTTTGTAATGTTTATGCTTTGCTTTCATTAATATCAAGTTTATGCCTTTCATTTCATTTCCTTTACTTAGTTAACTTTTATGTTCTTATTTTGTTTATTTATTTTTCTTTCTTTCATTATGTCTAGCTAAGTTAATTATGTCAAGGTGAAAAGGTTACACTAATGGTGTGAGAATAAGTATAGTGTAAACTTAATATGGACTTTAATGTTTGATACTAACATGTTTTATATTTGTTATCTTGTTCACTCTTTAATACTTTACTTGTTAAATGATTAATCTTGATTTATGTTGTATAACACTTGGTACAACAAATGCTTGGCACTTTCATAGCCCATAATGTATGGTATAACCGACACCTGAGCTATGAAAGGAACTTGATTTGTTGTTAACATAAGTTATAATCATGAATGCTTGACGAGATTTACAAGTATTAGCATTAATTGAATTAGATGACTAATGTAATCATGTTAACAATATATAATCTGATTGGAACCTCCTTTGTGTGTGGTTTCCAATTGAATAATAAGAGTTTATACTATACTTGTTTGATATACCATTAATGGAACCTCTAACCTTGACATTTGTTATTATTATTGATTAATCCTTACATTAATTTTCCATCTCCAAGTTATCATCATCTTCTTCTTCTTCTCTTTCTTTATTATTATTATTATTATTATTATTATTATTATTACTACTACTACTACTAGTATTATTATTATTATTATTATTATTATTATTATTATTATTATTATTATTACTACTACTACTATTATCAGTATAGTTGTTGTTCTTATTGTTATTGTTGTTGTTATTATTGCTATTATTATTGTTTATAATTGTTGTCTATAATTTGTATAATTAACCTCCCTGTGGTTCGACCCCGGTCTTGCCGGGTTATTTATTACTTCGACACTCCTGCACTTGGGAGAAGACATCAACCTTTTAGTCGTGTCAATAGACTTATGTTCAACTAAAAAATTGTCAAAGTAAACTTTCAGACGATGTCCATTTACCTTGAAAGCATTGCCATTCTTTGGATTCTCTATGTCATAGGCCCCATATGGATACACATGTTTCACAATAAAAGGACCGCTCCATCTTGATCTTAATTTTCCAGGAAATAAATGCAGTCGAGAATTATAAAGCAAAACTTTTTGACCAACATTGAAGATTTTTCTCTGTATTTTCTTGTCATGAAACTCTTTAATTCTTGCTTTATGAATTCTTGAATTTTCATATGCATCATTTCTTATTTCCTCAAGCTCATTTATTTGTAATTTTCGCAGTTGACTAGCATCATCCAGATTTGAATTGAAAGCTTTAATAGCCCAATAAGCTTTATGTTCAAGTTCCACAGGCAAGTGACAAGGTTTTCCATAGACTAGTCTATAAGGTGACATACCTAATGATGTTTTATAAGCAGTTCGATAAGCCCAAAGTGCATCATTAAGTCTTAAAGACCAGTCTTTCCTATTAGGGTTCACTGTTTTCTCCAAAATATGTTTGATCTCCTTATTAGCAAGCTCTACTTGTCCACTTGTTTGAGGGTGATAAGGGGTGGAAACTTTGTGTGTGATTCCATATTTCTTCATTAAAGACTCAAATGGCTTGTTGCAGAAATGTGTTCCACCATCACTTATTATGGCTCGAGGGACTCCGAATCGACTCAAAATATTTTCTTTCAAAAACTTTATCACTGTTTTGTGATCATTGTTTCGACTTGGAATTGCCTCTATTCATTTTGAAACATAATCTACTGTGACTAATATGTATAAGAAACCAAATGATGGAGGGAATGGGCCCATGAAATCTATACCCCAACAGTCAAAGATCTCAATGACAATAATAGGGTTTAAAGGCATCATGTGACGTTTTGAAATAGATCCCAACTTTTGACAATTTTCACAAGACTTGCAGAATGCATGTGAGTCTTTGAACATGGTGGGCCAGTAAAATCCACTTTGTAAGATTTTTGCAGTTGTCTTTCTTGATGAGAAATGGCCCCCACATGCCTCAGAATGACAAAATTTAATGACACTACTTACCTCATTGTCAGGAATGCATCTTCGAAATATTTGATCAGGACAATATTTGAATAAATAAGGATCATCCCAATAAAAGTTCTTCACTTCGTTCAAGAACTTTCTTTTATCTTGGGTACTCCAATGAGCTGGCAATTACCCTGAAACAAGAAAATTGATAATATTAGCAAACTAAGGCATTGTAGAGACAGAAAGTAAAGATTCATTGGGAAAGTAGTTATCGATTGGTGTGATGTCAGTTTTCGAATCTGTTATCAATCTTGACAAGTGATCTGCGACAACATTTTCGTTGTCTTTCTTATCTTTGATTGTGATATCAAATTGTTGCGATGTCGCGGTCGCACAAATTAATTACCCTAACTTAAATCACACAAGATAGTATAGAGCAAGCAAGGGATCGATCCCATGAGGAAGATTTAGTTCAGATTTTTATGCTATACGTTATGCAATTGGGGGGGTTTTGATTTGTGATAATCTAAAATATGGAAGAAATTAAACTAGTGAACACAATCAATTAAAACTGAAATTTATCATGAAAATAAACCATGGTCACAAGCACACATCCACCTACAGAAATCAGAACTGATCCTTGAAACGAAACTTCAGTTTATATTTTGAATTTTTATCTTTTCTTAACTTTGGTTAATTAACGGATCCGCCGTATAACTAGCCCTAACCAACAAATAATCACAGTGTCCGCACTAATGATTTAATCTAATGGCAGCCTTAAGATCTAGATAAATTCATTAATCTTAACAACCAAGTTGTCTACTTGTGTTGCTTTGATCGAATGTTTTCCCTAAGTTTAATAACGTAGTTCCGCCACAATTATCAAGCTTAGTTGCTTCACAAGTTTATATACCCTAACTCCGGTTTTGATATCAAACTTAGCAATAGATTGTTCACAATAACAACTTAGAGTCTGCTCTAGCAATTATCAACAACAGTCATAGAAAATATGCATAGGAAAACAATCATACTCATTCATAATACAAACTGAAAATAAATGGAAGAATAAATCTCACAGTTCTTGAAATCTGAAAGTTTATGTGTCCTTACAACCAAGAAAAGAGCTTAGCCTTGCATGTCTATTGAACAGCTACTCCTAAAGATAAAAGAAAGCATTATTTCTAGTATGTAGAGAGGAGAGTTTGCGTTTCTTCACTTCTAGTTGCTGCCACCTTTCTTTGATTCTATTGCACTCCCTCCTCCCCTTTCTTGGCTCTCTCGGTGTCTATATATAGGCTTCAATGGCAGCTCCTCTTGCTTCTTTATCAATAATGGTGGCTGCCAAACATGCCAAACTTTAACATTAGCATTCACCACAAACAACCCACCATTGTAGCCTCCTTCTTTGACAATGGCAGCATTCCAACTTGCAGCTGGTTTGTGGTTGGTGATTTGAGGTTGGTGGATTGAGGTTGGTGGCTACTTTTCTTGACCTTCTAGATTGATTTACTAGAGGGGCTAAATTGTTGAAATTATAACTTGAATGATAGTTTAGAAGCTTCGAAACATAATTTGGACTCATTTCTTCACGAAACCTGATTGCTGGCAGAATTCAGTTGTCATCTTTGAAAAATCATATCGCCCTCATTTGACATCTTTTTTGGCTTAACATTGGAGCGTTTCTAGACCTTTGAGTCAGGAATCCAACAAAATTG
Organism: Populus pruinosa; assembly: GCA_026413675.1. NCBI lineage: Eukaryota > Viridiplantae > Streptophyta > Magnoliopsida > Malpighiales > Salicaceae > Populus > Populus pruinosa. The sequence continues at coordinate 8,599,864 of CM048606.1, forward strand.
CGTTTGCATCAATTGGACTTCTATAGCTCCAGATATGGAATTTTGAATGGGCAAAGGTCAATAGTGACAGAATACGAGATTTGACTTTGAAGGATGTGATTTCCATGATCTTCCTCTTTGTATTTTTCTTGCATTACACTTCCAGAAAGGTATGGATGTTAGCTTTTTAAAGCCACTGGAATCACTTCATTTTGATCTCTAGAACTCACGCTCTGCACAAAACATCGACTGAACATCAAATCTGCTAATTATCTCCAATTTACTCCTTTTTGCATTTTTCATCCAAAAGTGCCTTCAAAACATAAAACAGAGAATATCAAGGCATTTTACATATAAAACATGGACAAAACATTAGGTAAATATGGGTGAAACTATCGAATAATATGGTTACATCAAATACCCCCACACTTAGCTCTTTCTCGTCCTCGAGAAAGGATAAATAAAATTAAATTGAAAATAACCATGATCAATCTCTTAATCTCCCATCAATGTCCAAGAGTACAAGCATTATAAATAAGAATATAATAAAAAAGGATAAAATAAATAAATTTTTATGAATTTGTTTACATGCAAACTTCAAAATTCAATCAATCATCGGGATTTAAATGAAATCTATGTCATGCCAAAGTGATAGGTCCTCTCATTGATATACACTCCAACACTCATGTGTTTAGGATTTACGTGTCTAAATCTCTCAAATTCAATCAAAGAGTATGTTCTACCATAAGCTTGCTGTTCAATCTCATCTCCATTACTAACATATTACAAACAATGCATGAATCAAAAGGTCTCATTTTCTGGTTGTAATGGGGCTAAGGTTAAGGTGAGGTAAAAGAGAGTAAAAGAAAAGGTTCAAATCAAAGAAAGTAGAGCATTCCGAAAAATGATATTTCAAACAAGATATTCCATCAAAGCTTATAAATTTTTCATCTTTAATCACCAATGCTTAACTGCTTTTGATTTGAAGCTCTTTTAACATAAAATCTTAAGAACATAAAGGAACATTTTTTCTTCTTCTTTTTTTTTTTTGTAATTTTGCCCATCTTTTCATCAAGCATCACTTCTTCTGTCTTTTCACATAATTTCCAACCATAATTCCATGAAGTATCACAAGTACATGCTCTACTAATCCTTGGCCAGGAGAAAAGGAAAATATATATAAAGTTAAGGCTTATACATGAATAAAACAAAGAAAAGATAAACAAGCTCAAAACGGGCTTACTAAGGATAATATGCTTTAGGTTGGCTTTTTGGTTCAAGTGCTTTAAAATTCCTATTGCCTTTATCATCTTCATGTATATTTGTAATGGAATATAATCTCAATAAGATATGAAGCAAGTTCTAGAGATACATATCATTGAAAGAATGCACACTCAAAGAATACAATGTTGAAGGCTCAAAAACTTGTAGTGGTATAACACTATAAAATCAACATGGCATATTCTCAAAGTCAATCCCTAAACCAATTAAACCTTAAAATTTGCATGCATACTCTTTCATTTGATTTATCTCTTCATCTATCTCAATTAATTCTCATACATAATACTCATATTCTCAAAAACCAATGGGAGTTAAAAAGATCAAACATAATTTTTTTTTTGAACAACAAAGAAAACTAAAATAAGAAAATAAAAATTCTCCCAATACCCCCACACTTAAAACACAACATTGTCCTCAATGTTAAAATAAAAGCAAAGGAACATAAGAGAATGACAGAAAATAAATTAAAATACAAAAAGTAAAAGATAAGGAAAAAGAAAGCAAATCTGATATATATATTTTTTTGTGTGTGCTGGGTTGCTGACACGACAAAAAGGTTGATGTCTTCTCCCAAGTGCAGGAGTGTCGAAGTAATAAATAACCCGGCAAGACCGGGGTCGAACCACAGGGAGGTTAATTGTACAAATTATAAACAACAATTATAAAACAACAATAACAACAACAATAATAGTAATAATAATAATAATAATAATAATAATAATAATAGTAGTAGTACTAGTAGTAGTAATAATAATAATAATAATAATAATAATAATAATAAAGAAAAAGAAGAAGAAGATGATGATGATGATGAGAACTTAGAGATGAAATATTAATGTAAGGATTAAACAATAATAATAACAAATGTCAAGGTTAGAGGTTCCACTAATGGTATATCAAACAAGTATAGTATAAACTCTTATTATTGAATTGGAAACCACACACAAAGGAGGTTCCAATCAGATTATATATTGTTAACATGATTACATTAGTCATCTTATTCAATTAATGCTAATACTTGTAAATCTCGTCAAGCATTCATGATTATAACTTATGTTAACAACAAATCAAGTTCCTTTCATAGCTCAGGTGTCGGTTATACCATACATTATGGGCTATGAAAGTGCCAAGCATTTGTTGTACCAAGTGTTATACAACATAAATCAAGATTAATCATTTAACAAGCAAAGTATTAAAGAGTGAACAAGATAACAAATATAAAACATGTTAGTATCAAACATTAAAGTCCATATTAAGTTTACATTATACTTATTCTCACACCATTAGTGTAACCTTTTCACCTTGACATAACTAACTTAGCTAGACATAATGAAAGAAAGCAAAATAGATAAACAAAATAAGAACATAAAAGTTAACTAAGTAAAGGAAAGGAAATGAAAGGCACAAACTTAATATTAATGAAAGCAAAGCATAAACATTACAAAAAATACAAAGGGAGAAAGGAAGACCATGATCTTGATCTGGAAACCAAGATGCCTAAATGCATGACAAATGCCTCCTTTTATAGGCCAAAATTGGGAACTATTGATTTGATGACTAATTGATAAGTGGGTGGCCAACTTTTGACTTGGTGACAATCCTTATCTTCTCTTGTCTGCCCAAAACGTCATTGATAACGTCAAAATTGGAGCCAGGTGAAAACATAAAAGTTGTAGGTAATTGTCTGAGATTTCTTGTGTAAAAAATTCAGCTCATTTGGACTTCTAGAACTCCAAATATGACCAAAATACCGAACAGTGCTCGGGCTGGAAGACAGATTCGGGCTTCTTTATTGTTGCTACAATTTGGACTTGCAAATGGCCTTTTTAGATCTTGGGCTTCATATGAAAGTTGTAGGCCTATGTCTTACCTTTCTAGCCATATAAATTGGACCTAAATCTGAGATCTGTAGCTCCACATATGACCCAATTACCGAACAGTGTTCCGGTTTGGATTACACCGACATCTCTTCTCTAAGTTTGACCATCTCTTTATCCTTGCAATTTAAGTTCTTCAAGTCATCAATCAATCCTTTCATTTATTTGATAGGCCTGCATTAAAAATAGACATTTACCACAAATTATAGGTATCTTATATTATTAGATACATTATTATAAAACATATTTTAGTTAAGGAGTTATTGATACTTCAAGTGCAAAATGATGATATAAAACCATGACAAAAATGCACTTTTAAGTACTAATCAGTTGCCTCCCAGTAAGCACTTTTGTTTTATGTCATTGGCTTGACATGTGGCATGCTCATTCTTCATAGATTGGTTCAGCTAACTCTACAGAAGCGGTGAGTTCTGTTGTCCAACCTTCATAGAAAGGTTTCAAACGATGTCCATTGACTTTGAGTACTTTGCTGGTTTCTAAACTTGTAATTTCAACTGCACTATAAGGAAAAATATTAGAAACAACAAAGGGTCCAATCCAACGAGAGCGTAAATTTATAGGAAAAAGTTTCAAATGCGAATGATAAAGAAGGACTTTGTCTCCAACATGAAATTCCTTTCTTGTAAGCATTCGGTCATGAAGATTCTTAGTCTTTTCTTTGTAAATCCTTGCATTCTCGTAAGCATCATTTTGAATTTCTTCCAACTCTTGCAGGTGCAATTTTCTTGCAATCCCAGCAGCATCATCATCCATGTTGCATTGTTTAATGGCCCAAAAAGCTTTGTATTCAAGCTCCATTGGTAGATGACATGCTTTCCCATAAATCATTCTATAAGGTGAGATTCCTATAGGTGATTTATAAGCAGTTCTATAAGCCCAAAGTGCATCTCCAAGGCGTAGACTCCAATCTCGTCGGTTAGGTTGCACTGTTTTCTCCAAAATAGACTTGATTTCTCGATTGGAAATTTCAGCTTGGCCATTCGTTTGCGGATGATATGCTGTGGATGTTCGATGAGTCACGTGATATTTGCGTAGCAATGCTTCCATGGAACGATTGCAGAAATGAGTGCCACGATCATTGATGATAGCTTTAGGGATGCCAAACCTATCAAATATGTGAGTCCTGACAAAATCTAAAACAACCTTAGCATCATTAGTTCATGTGGCTTTCGGCTCAATCCATTTGGACACATAATCAACAGCAAGAAGAATATAAAGATTTCCAAAAGAAGAAGGAAATGGACCCATAAAGTCAATACCCCAAACATCAAAAATTTCACTTATAAGAATATTTGTTAAAGGCATTTGATTTTTATGAGTGATATTACCTGTTCTTTGGCATTTTTCACATGATTTGCAGAAGTGATATGCATCTTTAAAAATAGAAGGCCAATAGAAACCACTTTTAACTACCTTATAGACTGTTCTTTTTGCTCCAAAATGCCCACCACAAGAATGAGAATGACAAAAAGTGAGAATGGAATGAAATTCATCTTGTGGTACACATCTCCTTACTACTTGATCCACACAAAATTTCCACAAGTAAGGAGTATCCCAAAAATAATATTTAGCATCAGCTCGTAACTTGTCCTTTTGGGATGTAGACAAACTTGGAGGGAATTCTTTGGTGACTAAATAGTTCACCAAATCATCATACCATGGTCTTGTAGAGGAGTGCAACATATACAACTGTTCATCAGGAAATGTTTCTCTTATTGTTTCAGTTGGAATATCCTCGGTCCTCAGTCGACTCAAGTGATCAGCCACATGGTTTTCGACACCTTTTTTGTCTTTGATCTCAAGATCAAATTCTTGTAAAAGCAAGATCCACCTAATCAGTCTTGATTTGGACTTTTTCTTCTTCAAAAGATACTTGAGAGCTGCATGGTCAGTAAAAACAATGACTCTTGTACCAAGTAGATATGACCTGAATTTTTCAAGAGCAAACACCACTGCAAAAAGTTCCTTTTCAGTTGTATGGTAATTGCACTGTGCTCCATCCAACATGCGAGAAGCGTTGGCGATAACATGCAAAGTTTTCCCAATTCTTTGCCCAAGCACAACTCCTACCGCATAGTCACTCGCATCACACATTATCTCAAAAGGTTAATCCCAATTTGGTGGTTAGATGATAGGGGCAGATGTGACACATCTCTTAAGCTCATCATGGGCATCTTTACAAGCTTGATCAAACACAAAATCAACTTCTTTGGCTAATAGTCTGCACAAAGGTGCTGTAATCTTCGAGAAATCTTTGATAAAGCGTCGATAGAAACTTGCATGACCTAGAAAAGAATGAACTTCCCTCACGCATGAGGGGTAAGGCAATGATGAAATAACATCTATCTTAGCTTTATCAACTTGTAATCCATGTGAAGACACAACATGCCCAAGAACTATTCCTTGTTCCACCATAAAATAACACTTTTCATAGTTCAAGACAAGGTTTGTTTCAATGCACCTTTTCAGGATCAAAGATATATTTTCTAGACATTTATCAAAAGAATCACCATACACCGTGAAATCATCCATAAAAACCTCAATTATTCTTTCAACATAGCCTGAAAAAATACTCATCATGCATCTTTGAAAAGTTGCAGGAGCATTACAAAGACCAAAAGGCATTCTCCTATATGTATATGTACCAAATGGACAAGTAAATGTAGTTTTTTCTTGATCCTCAGGATTAATAACAATCTGATTGTATCCACTATATCCATCAAGAAAGCAATAAAAAGACTTACCTGCTAAGCGTTCAAGCATTTGATTTATGAATGGTAATGGTAAATGATCTTTGCGTGTAGAAAGATTGAGCTTTCTGTAATCAACACACATTCTCCATCCACTCGAGATGCGAGTAGGAATGAGCTCATCATTTTTGTTTTTCACCAACGTGATTCTGGTCTTTTTAGGCACCACATGGATTGGTGCTACCCATTTACTGTCAGTGATGGGGTAAATGACTCCTGCATCTAATAGTTTTAAAATTTCAGCTTTCACTACCTCCATCATAGGTGGGTTCAACCTCCTTTGCATTTACCTTGTTGGTTTTGCATTGTCCTCCAATAGTATGTGATGCATACACATTGAGGGACTAATGCCCTTGATGTCAGCTAAAGTCCATCCAATGGCCGTTTTGTGATCACACAACAACTTCACAAGTTTTTCCTCTTGTATACTTGTCAAACATTTTGCTATGATAACGAGAAGTGTATTGTTATCGCCAATTAATACATACTTCAAATTATTAGGCAAAGGTTTTAATTCTAACTCGGGGGCCTGTAAAATAGATGGCAAAAGCTTTTTATGTGAGAGTAATAAATCAATAAAGACATTACCATGGGGAACGGTTTGTAAAGCTTGTAAGGCCAATACTGATTCGTGCATGTTTTGGGGAACACATATATGCCTCTCCATCTCTTCTATCTTGGTGAAATCATAGCCATAGCTCAAAGTTATGCTTAATCCATCTTCACAATCAAAATCACAAACTTGCTGCACACACTTATCAATTTGGTCATAGCATGTGATAGAATAAATATTGCTATAAGGATATTTCATTGCATCATGAAAATTGAATTCAATTTTTTCATCTCCTACCTTCATAGATAAGGTATCCTTACCACAATCAATCTTTGTGTTGGCAGTTTTCAAAAATGGTCTCCCAAACAATATAAGAGTGCTGGTTGATAAATCACAAGAATCATGTTCCATATCAAGAATATAAAAATCACATGGAATAACCAAACTATCAATCTTGACTAGGACATCTTTTATCACACCAAGTGGGTAAACAAAACTACGATCTGCAAGTTGTATTACAATGCTAGTTTTATTCAAAGGTTTCAGACTAAGAGAATCATAAACATGTTTAGGCATAACACTAATGAATGCACCTAAATCACATAAAGCTCTTTTAAAACTAGTATTACCAATAACACATGGGATAGTAAACGCACCTAGGTCTTTTTGCTTTAAAGGCATATTCTTTTGAACAATAGCAGACACAACTTCACCCATACTTACCATTTCATGACCTTTTAGTTTGAATGCTCTCTTGGTAGTACAGAACTCCTTCAAAAATTTGGCATACTTGGGAATTTTCTTGATAGCATCAAGCAAAGGAATGTTGAGTTCTACTTTCTTGAAAACCTCTAAAATTGTTTTTCTTTGTCCTCTTTCTTTGACCTAGAAGAACTAACAAGAAAGGGTGGAATTGCTTTAAAACTGGAATTCATTGAGTGAGGAGTTACCTTTGGAGTGTTGGTCGATGTTTTAGTTTGTGGAGGAGGATGATGTTCCTTCTTTGTACTCAATTCAGTTTCTATCTCTTCTTCTTCCTCCATCTCAATTTGTTTTGACCTTTTCTCTTCAAGTTCTTTCCCACTTCTCAGCATGATTGCACTAACATTCTCTTTTGGATTCAATGCTTGGGAAGGCAATTTTCCATTCATTTGTGCCTCCAATTTCCCTTCACTTGAAGCTACTTGCCCCATTTGCTTCTCCAAGTTGTGAATACTTGACCTTGTTTCCTGTTGAAAAGACATGACATTTTGTTGCAAGGTAACAGTATTAGAAGCCAAAGTTTTCATCATCTCACGAAGATCATCATTGGATGACGACCCCATAACATTGGAGTTTATGAATGGAGGGGGTTGTCTTGCTTGATAATTCTGTTGGGGCTGAAATCCATGGGGATGGAATTGTCGGCCTTGATTGCCTTGTTGGGATGGGTTGCCATAGTGTAAGTTGGGATGATCTCTCCATCCGGGATTGTACGTGTTGGAAAAGGGATCATATTTACGCTGGGGTTGTCCGTTGAATGCTCCATCAATTGCATGAGCTTGTTCAATGTAATCTTCTTGCATTGTTGGGCACATATCCGAAGTATGTCCTTGTAAGGAGCATATGCTACAAACTTTCACCTGTTGCACATTTCCACAAGCCAAAGAACGCACAAGAGAAGTAAGATCATTAACTTGATTTTCAAGGTTAGAAATACTTACCTCATTTACTCATTTGTTAGAGAAGTCTCCACGAGTGCCAAACTGTTTTGAGTTAGCTGCCATGTTTGAGATCAATTGGCGTGCAGCCTCGGGTGTCTTATCCACCAATGTGCCTCCACTTGCAGCATCAATGATACTACGGTCAGTAGGCATCAATCCTTCATAGAAATATTGAATGAGTAGTTGATCGGGTATTTGATGATGAGGGCATTGAATGCATAGTTGCCCAAATCTTTCCCAATACTCGGAGAGTGTCTCTCCATGACATTGCCAAATCGCACATATTTCTTTCCTTATATTGGCAACTCGAGATGCTGGGAAATACTTCTCAAGGAAAATCTTCTTCATTGCATTCCAAGTTCCAATAGATCCTGGGAGAATAGAGAAAAGCCATGCCTTTGGTGCCCCTTTTAAAGAGAAAGGGAAAGCTTTTAACTTAACTTGTTCTTCATCAACTCCATTCGGTTTCATGCCAACACAAACCATATGGAACTCCTTAAGATAAGTATGAGGATCTTCTCCTGCAAGACCATTAAATGTTTTGTAACAAATGTATAAAACCAGATTTGAGCTCAAAGTTTATATTATTGTCAATGTTTATGCATAGTGGCTGATTTTCCACATTAGGAGCAGCAAGCTCCTTGAGTGTTTGTTGTCGTGCAATAGCCATGGTGTTGAGGTGAGCTTCCTTTCTTAACCTGCGTAAAGTGCTTTCTATTTCAAAATCAACCTGCACTTGAATTTGATTAGTAGAACGAGTCACAGGCATCAATCGCTAAGAAAACTCAAAAGAAAGAAACCACACAAGAGATAAAAAAGTAATGCAAATTATATGAAAATCCAATGCTAGAAAACTAAAACTGCCTAAAAACCTTAGAAAACAATCGAATTTTGCCTCAATAGGATGGGGCTAGTAGTATACTACTAGTCTTGTTCAGAACGTCGTTTTCCTTCAGGAAAAGAAAATTCCAAACCTAATTCCACAAACCATTCTGTTTTGAACAGTAACGCCACCGCAAATAAATAGTACTACTGTAAGCAAATTTTTTTTTTTCAGAAATATAAATACAAAATCACAGCAACTAAAAATAACAGTATAAGCACAAGAATCAACTAAAATTACCTCCCCAGTAATGGCGCCAAAATTTGTTGCGATGTCGCGGTCGCACAAATTAATTACCCTAACTTAAATCACACAAGATAGTATAGAGCAAGCAAGGGATCGATCCCATGAGGAAGATTTAGTTCAGATTTTTATGCTATACGTTATGCAATTGGGGGGGTTTTGATTTGTGATAATCTAAAATATGGAAGAAATTAAAATAGTGAACACAATCAATTAAAACTGAAATTTATCAAGAAAATAAACCATGGTCACAAGCACACATCCACCTACAAAAATCAGAACTGATTCTTGAAACGAAACTTCAGTTTATATTTTGAATTTTTATCTTTTCTTAACTTTGGTTACTTAACGGATCCGCCGTGTAACTAGCCCTAACCAACAAATAATCACAGTGTCCGCACTAATGATTTAATCTAATGGCAGCCTTACGATCTAGATAAATTCATTAATCTTAACAACCAAGTTGTCTGCTTGTGTTGCTTTGATCGAATGTTTTCCCTAAGTTTAATAACGTAGTTCCGCCACAATTATCAAGCTTAGTTGCTTCACAAGTTTATATACCCTAACTCTGGTTTTGATATCAAACTTAGCAATAGATTGTTCACAATAACAACTTAGAGTCTGCTCTAGCAATTATCAACAACAATCATAGAAAATATGCATAGGAAAACAATCATACTCATTCATAATACAAACTGAAAATAAATGGAAGAATAAATCTCACAGTTCTTGAAATCTGAAAGTTTATGTGTCCTTGCAATCAAGAAAAGAGCTTAGCCTTGCATGTCTATTGAACAGCTACTCCTAAAGATAAAAGAAAGCATTATTTCTAGTATGTAGAGAGGAGAGTTTGCGTTTCTTCACTTCTAGTTGCTGCCACCTTTCTTTGATTCTATTGCACTCCCTCCTCCCCTTTCTTGGCTCTCTCGGTGTCTATATATAGGCTTCAATGGCAGCTCCTCTTGCTTCTTTATCAATAATGGTGGCTGCCAAACATGCCAAACTTTAACATTAGCATTCACCACAAACAACCCACCATTGTAGCCTCCTTCTTTGACAATGGCAGCATTCCAACTTGCAGCTGGTTTGTGGTTGGTGATTTGAGGTTGGTGGATTGAGGTTGGTAGCTACTTTTCTTGACCTTCTAGATTGATTTACTAGAGGGGCTAAATTGCTGAAATTATAACTTGAATGATAGTTTAGAAGCTTCGAAACATAATTTGGACTCATTTCTTCACGAAACCTGATTGCTGGCAGAATTCAGTTGTCATCTTTGAAAAATCATATCGCCCTCATTTGACATCTTTTTTGGCTTAACATTGGAGCGTTTCTAGACCTTTGAGTCAGGAATCCAACAAAATTGCGTTTGCATCAATTGGACTTCTATAGCTCCAGATATGGAATTTTGAATGGGCAAAGGTCAATAGTGACAGAATACGAGATTTGACTTTGAAGGATGTGATTTCCATGATCTTCCTCTTTGTATTTTTCTTGCATTACACTTCCAGAAAGGTATGGATGTTAGCTTTTTAAAGCCACTGGAATCACTTCATTTTGATCTCTAGAACTCACGCTCTGCACAAAACATCGACTGAACATCAAATCTGCTAATTATCTCCAATTTACTCCTTTTTGCATTTTTCATCCAAAAGTGCCTTCAAAACATAAAACAAAGAATATCAAGGCATTTTACATATAAAACATGGACAAAACATTAGGTAAATGTGGGTGAAACTATCGAATAATATGGTTACATCACAAATTATTGAAGTAATAAAATCCACCACACCAATCTAGCCTTAGAATCTTTCTTAGAAAGAAGATATTTCAATGCTGTATGATCACTAAAAACAACAGGTGAGCCAACAAGATAAGATCTGAATTTTTCACATGTAAATGCTACTGCAAGTAATTCTTTTTCAGTGGTGGTATAATTCATTTGAGCACTATTTAAAGTTTTACTTGCATAGTAAATTGCATAAGGTTTCTTATCTTTTCTTTGTCCCAAAACAGCACCTACGGTATAATCACTAGCATCACATATTATTTCAAAAGGTAATGACCAATCAGGAGGTTGAATGATAGGAGCACACGTAAGCAAGTTTTTAAGTTTAACAAAGGCTTCTTCACAATGTTCAGTCCATTCAAAAATAGTATCCTTTGTTACAAGGTTACTTAAAGGCTTAGATATTACACTAAAATCTTTGATGAACCTTCTATAAAAACCAGCATGTCCCAGGAATGATCTAACATCTTTAAGAGATTTTGGTGTTGGTAAATTTGCAATTAACTCAATTTTAGATTTGTCAACCTTAATTCCTTTTGATGAAACAATGTGACCAAGTACAATGCCTTTTGTTACCATAAAATGACATTTTTCCCAATTCAGCACAAGATTCTTCTTTTCACACCTGGTCAAAACCTTTCATAAGTTAGTCAAACAATCATCAAATGAATCGCCAAAAACAGAAAAATCATCCATGAAAATCTCAAGAAAATGTTCAACCATATCACTAAATATACTAAGCATGCATCTTTGAAATGTGGCTAGTGCATTATATAATCCAAAAGGCATCCTTCAATATGCAAAAGTACCAAATGGACATGTGAAAGTAGTCTTCTCTTGATCTTCCAATGCAATTTCAATTTGGTTCTAACCCAAATAGCCATCTAGGAAATAATAAAATTCATGACCTGGAAATCTTTCTAGGATTTGATCCATGAAAGGTAAAGGAAAATGATCTTTTCTAGTCATTGAATTAAGTTTCCTATAGTCAATGCACATGCGCTAACTAGTAACAGTTCTAGTGGGAATTAACTCATTGTTCTCATTTGTTATCATAGTGACTCCACACTTCTTGGGTACAACTTGGGTAGGACTTACCCATTTGCTGTCAGAAATAGGATAAATGATTTCATTATCTAGAAGCTTAATGACTTCATTTTTCACTACTTCCTTCATATTAGGATTTAGCTTTCGTTGCATTTCTCTAGAGGATTTAGCATTTTCCTCTAAAAAAGTTCTATGTGTACAAATCAAAGGACTAATTCCTTTTATATTAGCTATGGTCCATCCTAATACATTTTTATGCATTTTCAGAGTTTGTAATAACTTACCTTCTTGATGTACATTAAGTTTGGAAGAGATTATTACCGAAAAAGTTTCATTTTCTCCAAAAAATGAGTATTTGAGATTGGATGGCAATGACTTCAAATCAGGTTTTGGTGGTTGAACATTTGAAGGTATGGACTTAATTGATCGTGGTGGCAATTCCTCAATTTGTGGCCTCCAATTACTTGTCTTTGATTCTTCCTGAAACTAAATCATTTGCAAATCATCAGATTCATCAATCTCAATTTCACTAGAAGTGGTTGGAAATTGATCATGAATTAATTTTTCAGTAAAGTCCACTTCTTGTAAATCATTATCATCTCTAGGTTGCTTGCAAATGTTGAAAATATTCATCTCCAATGTCATGTTTCCAAATGATAATTTCATCAGTCCATTCCTACAATTAATCAATGCATTAGAAGTTGCAAGAAATGGACGTCCTAAAATAACAGGAAATTAATTACATACTTCAAGAGGTTGTGTGTCTAAGACAATAAAATTCACAGGATAAATGAATTTATTGACTTGTACTAATACATCTTCAATTATTTCTCTAGGTACTTTTATAGATCTATCGGCAAGTAAAAGAGTTATAGAAGTTGGTTTTAACTCACCTAGATTGAGACTCTGAAAAATTGAATATGGAAGTAAATTCACACTAGCACCAACAACAAGTAAGGCTTTTTCAATTTTATGTTCTCCAATAAAGCAAGAAATTATAGGACAACCAAGGTCTTTATATTTCAAAGCATTATTGTTTTGAAGAATGACACTTACTTGTTCAGCTAGAAAGGCTTTTTCTTTCACATTCAGTTTCCTCTTCACAGTGCATAGATCTTTCAAAAATTTAGCATAGGAAGGAACCTGTTTAATAGCATCCAGTAAAGGTATATTAATTCTTACCTGTTTGAAAATTTCAAAAATTTGAGAGTTGTGATTGACTTTCCTTTGTTTAGTCATGGCATGAGGAAATGGAAGTGCTGGCGGTGAATTAGTGGTTTCTTTGTAATTTTCATATTCAACCCCTTCCTTACCCTCAAAGATTGTCTCATCATCTTTCTTATAAGGTTCAAGAGAGGTTTTTTCAATAACTTACCATTGCGCAGAGTAGTGACTGATTTGACTTGATCTATGTGTTGGCTTCTGGAACTACTTGCATTTGCATTGCCCCTTGGGATTTTGTTGTGGTTGAGATGGAAACTTACCTTTCTCTTGGAAACTGAGAGCAGATGTTAATTTTGCAAGAGTATCTTTAAAATCTGTCATGTTTTGAGCAAGTTGAGTATTGATTGTCTCTTGCTTTTCAATGAATGCATGCAATGTTTCCTCAAGATTTCTTCTAGGAGGTGGAGCATAAGGAGGTGCATATCCATGAGAATTTTGCAAATTGTGGTGTGCTTGAAACGGTGGTTATGAAGTTTGTGCATTGTTGTTCTCACTCTTCCAACTGAAATTTGGGTGATTTCTCCAACCAGGATCGTATATTTGGGAGTATGGATTGTGGTTGACCCTTTAGAAACTATTTAAAGCATGGGCTTGTTCATGGAGACATTCCTTAAAAGAAGACAAGGTTGGACAATCATGTGGTGTCTAAGAGTTCTAAAACGGTTATTCTCATTATTCTCATTATGAAGTGATTGATTATCTTCTTCGGCCATATTTTCTGAAAATGATAAGGATATCCTACAAAGTCTACCACTTGATGTACATGACCACACTCTCATGCACGTGTTAAAATAAAATAAAAGGAAAAGGAAAACAAAAGAAGAAGAAACAAGAGAAAAGGAACAAAGTTATGTGCAAGAAAAGTGAAAAGAGAAAATAAAATAACTACTATAATTTATACAAGAACTTACCTCCCTAGCAACGGCGCCAAAAACTTGACACGACTAAAAGATTGATTGATGTCTTCTCCCAAGTGCAGGAGTGTCGAAGTAATACATAACCCGGCAAGACCGGGGTCAAACCATAGGGAGGTTAATTGTAAAAATTATAAACAACAATTATAAACAACAATAATAGCAATAACAACAACAACAACAATAACAATAACAATAACAATAACAATAACAATAATAATACTAATAATAATAATAATAATAATAATAATAATAATAGTAGTAGTAGTAGTAGTAGTAGTACTAGTATTAATAGTACTAATAATAATAATAGTAATAGTAATAGTAGTAATAATAATAATAATAATAATAATAATAATAATAATAATAATAAAGAAGGAGAAGAAGAAGATGAGAACTTTGAGATGGAATATTAATGTAACGATTAAACAATGATAATAACAAATGTTAAGGTTAGAGATTCCACTAATGGTATGTCAAACAAGTATACTATAAAATCTTATTATTCAATTGGAAACCACACATAAAGGAGGTTCCAATTAGATTATAAATTGTTAACATAATTACATTAGTCATCTTATTAGATTAATGCTAATACTTGTAAATCTCGTCAAGCATTCATGATTATAACTTATGTTAACAACAAATCAAGTTCATTTCATAGCTTAGGTGTCGGTTATACCATACAGTATGGGCTACGAAAGTGTCAAGCATTTGTTGTACCAAGTGTTATACAACATAAATCAAGATTAGTCATTTAACAAGCAAAGTATTAAACAGTGAACAAGATAACAAATATAAAACATGTTAGTATCAAACATTAAAGTCCATATTAAGTTTACACTATACTTATTCTTACACCATTAGTGTAACCTTTTCACCTTGACATAATTAACTTAGCTAGACATAATGAAAGAAAGAAAAATAAATAAACAAAATAAGAACATGAATAAGATTAAAGTTAATTAAGTAAGTGAAAGGAAATGAAAGGCATAAACTTGATATTAATGAAAGCAAAGCATAAACATTACAAAAAATACAAAGAGAGAAAGGAAGAGCATGATCTTGATCTAGACATCAAGATGCCTAAATACATGGCAAATGCCTCCTTTTATAGGCCAAAATTGGGAACTATTGATTTGATGACTAATTGATACGTGGGTGGCCAACTTTTGACTTGGTGACAATCCTTATCTTCTCTTGTCTGCGAAAAACATCATTGAGAACGTCAAAATTGGAGCCACTCAAAAACATGAAAGTTCTAGGCAATTGTCTCAGCTATCTTGTGTAAAACATTCAGCTCATTTGGACTTCTAGAACTCCAGATATGGCTAAAATACTGAACAGTGCTTGGGCTGGAGGATAGATTCGGGCTTCTTTGTTGTTGCTACAATTTGGACTTGAAAACGGCTTTTTTAGATCTTGGGCTCCATATGAAAGTTGTAGGCCTATGTCTGACCTTTCAATCCATATAAAGTGGACCTAAATCTGAGATCTATAGCTCCAGATATGACCCAATTACCGAACAGTGTTCTGGTATAGATTGCACCGACATCTCTTTTCTAATTTTGGTCATCTCTTTGCCCTTGCAATTTAAGTTCTTAAAGTCATCAATCAATCCTTTCATTTATGTGATAGGCCTGCATTTAAAATGAACATTTACCTTAAATTAAAGGTATATTATATTATTAGATATATTATTATAAAACATGCTTTAGTTAAGGAGTTATTGATACTTCAAGTGCAAAATGATGATATAAAACCATGATAAAAATGCACTTTTAAGTACTAATCAAGAGGTATTGAGCAGATATATAAATTTAATGAGAGTTTGTTTATCTGGATAGATTAATGGAAGTTAAATGATGAACACTTTGATTACTAGGGACTAGTAATAAGCTGGTTGGGGGGTGTGATTAGTACTTAAAAATGCATTTTTATCATGGTTTTATATCATCATTTTGCACTTGAAGTATCAATAACTCCTTAACTAAAATATGTTTTATAATAATATATCTAATAATATAAGATACCTTTAATTTGTGGCAAATGTTTATTTTAAATGCAGGCCTATCACTTAAATGAAAGGATTGATTGATGACTTTAAGAACTTAAATTGCAAGGGCAAAGAGATGACCAAAATTAGAAAAGAGATATCGGTGCAATCTAAACCAGAACACTGTTCGGTAATTGGGTCATATCTGGAGCTATAGATCTCAGATTTAGGTCTACTTTATATAGATGGAAACGTAAGACATAGGTCTACAACATTCATATAGAGCCCAAGATCTAAAAAGGCAATTTTCAAGTTCAAATTGTAGCAACAACAAAGAAGCCCGAATCTGTCCTCCAGCCCGAGCACTATTTAGGATTTTGGCCATATCTGGAGTTCTAGACGTCCAAATGCGCTGAAGTGTTTACAAGAAAGCTAAGACAATTTCCTACAACTTTCATGTTTTCGAGTGGCTCCAATTTTGATGTTATCAATGACGTTTTGGGCAGACAAGAGAAGATAAGGATTGTCACCAAGTCAAGAGTTGGCCACCCACTTATCAATTAGTCATCAAACCAATAGTTCCCAATTTTGGCCTATAAAAGGAGGCATTTGCCATGCATTTAGGCATCTTGGTGTATTTTTCTTCATTTCTCTCTTTGTATTTTTTATGTTTTGCTTTCATTAATATCAAGTTTATGCCTTTCATTTCCTTTCCTTTATTTAGTTAACTTTCATATGGAGCCCAAGATCTAAAAAGGCCATTTGCAAGTCCAAATGATAGCAACAACAAAGAAGCCCGAATCTGTCTTCAATTGTGACGTTATCAATGACATTTTGGGCAGACAAGAGAAGATAAGGATTGTCACCAAGTCAAGAATTGGTCACCCACTTATCAATTAGTCATCAAATCAATAGTTCCCAATTTTGGCCTACCCAATTTTGGCCTATAAAAGGAGGCATTTGCCATGCATTTAGGCATCTTGGTTTCCAGTTTTAGATCATGCTCTTCCTTTCTCTCTTTGTATTTTTTGTAATGTTTATGCTTTGCTTTCATTAATATGAAGTTTATGCCTTTCATTTCCTTTCCTTTACTTAGTTAACTTTTATGTTTTTATTTTGTTTATCTATTTTTCTTTCTTTCATTATGTCTAGCTAAGTTAATTATATCAAGGTGAAAAGTTTACACTAATGTGTAAGAATAAGTATAATGTAAACTTAATATGGACTTTAATGTTTGATACTAACATGTTTTATATTTGTTATCTTGTTCACTCTTTAATACTTTGCTTGTTAAATAACTAATCTTGATTTATGTTGTATAACACTTGGTCCAACAAATGATTGGCACTTTCATAGTTCATACTGTATGGTATAACCGACACCTGAGCTATGAAAGGAACTTGATTTATTGTTAACATAAGTTATAATCATGAATGCTTGACGAGATTTACAAGTATTAGCATTAATCGAATAAGATGACTAATGTAATCATATTAATAATCTATAATCTGATTGGAATCTCTTTTATGTGTGGTTTCCAATTGAATAATAAGAGTTTATATTATACTTGTTTGACATACCATTAATGGAATCTCTAACCTTGACATTTGTTATTATCATTGTTTAATCATTACATTAATATTCTTTCTCAAAGTTCTCATCTTATTCTTCTTCTTCTCCTTCTTTTTCTTTATTATTATTATTATTATTATTATTATTATTATTACTCCTACTATTATTATTATTGTTGTTGTTGTTGTTGTTGTTATTCTTATTATTGTTGTTATTGTTATTGTTATTGTTGTTGTATTATTGTTATTTATAATTTGTACAATTAAGCTTCATGTGATTCAACCCTAGTCTTGCTAGGTTATTTATTACTTCGACACTCCTGCACTTGGGAGAAGACATTAATCTTTTAGTCGTGTCAACATTCCTATAGGTGATTTATAAGTAGTTCGATAAGCCCAAAGTGCATCTCCAAGACATAGACTCCAATCTCGCCGGTTAGGTTGCACTATTTTCTCAAAAATGGACTTGATTTCTCGATTTGAAATTTTGGCTTGTCCATTCATTTGAGGATGATATGCTGTGGAAGTTTGATGAGTCATATGATATTTGCGTAGCAATGCTTCCATGGAACGATTGTAGAAATGAGTGCCATGATCACTAATGATAGCTTTACGGATGCCAAACCTGTCAAATATATGAGTCCTGGCAAAATCTAAAACAACCTTAACATCTTTAATTCGTGTGGCTTTCACCACAATCCATTTGGACACATAATCAATAGTAAGAAGAATTTAAAGATTTTCAAAAGACGAAGGAAATGGACTTATAAAGTCAATACCCCAAACATTAAAAATTTCACTGACAAGAATATTAGTTAAAGGCATTTGATTCTTATGAGTGATATTACCTGTTCTTTGGCATTTTTCACATGATTTGTAGAAGTGATATGCATCTTTAAAAATAGAAGGCCACTATAAACCACTTTCAAGTATCTTATGGGTCGTTCTTTTTGCTCCAAAATGTCCACCATAAGAATGAGAATGACAAAAAGTGAGAATGGAATGAAATTCATCATGTGGTACACATCTCCTTACCACTTGATCCACATAAAATTTCCACAAGCAGTATCCCAAAATAATATTTAGCATTAACTCATAACTTGTCCTTTTGGGATGTAGACAAACCTGGAGGGATTCTTTGGTCACTAAATAGTTCACCAAATCAGCATACCATGGTCTTGTAGAGGAATGTAACACATACAACTATTCATTAGGGAATGTTTCTCTTATTATTTCGATTGGTATATCCTCCATCCTCAGTCGACTCAAGTGATCAGCCATATGGTTTTCGACACCTTTTTATCTTTGATCTCAAGATTGAATTCTTGTAAAAGCAAGATCCACCTAATTGGTCTTAGTTTGGACTCCTTCTTCTTCAAAAGATACCTAAGAGTTGCATGGTTAGTAAAAAAAATGACTTTTGTACCAAGTAGATATGACCTAAATTTTTCAAGAGCAGACACCACTACAAAAAGTTCCTTTTCAGTTGTATGGTAATTGCATTATGCTCCATCCAACATGCGAGAAGCATAGACAATAACATGCAAATTCTTCCCAATTCTTTGCCCAAGCACAACTCCTACCATATAGTCACTTGCATCACACATTATCTCAAAAAGTTCATCCCAATTTGATGGTTGGATGATAGGAGCAGATGTGACACATCTCTTCAGCTCATCATGAGCATCTTTACATGCTTGATCAAACACAAAATCCACTTTTTTGGCTAATAGTCTGTACAAAGGTGCTGTAATCTTCGAGAAATCCTTGATAAAGCATTAATAGAAACTGCATGGCCTAGAAAAGAACAAACTTCCCTCACGCATGAGGGGTAAGGCAATGATGAAATAACATCTATCTTACCTTTATCAACCTCTAATCCACGTGAAGACACAACATGCCCAAGAAATAATCCTTGTTCTACCATAAAATAACACTTTTTATAATGCAAGACAAGGTTAGTTTCAATGCACCTTTTTAGGATCAAAGATAAATTTTCTAGACATTTATCAAAAGAATCACCATACACCATGAAATCATCTATAAAATCCTTAATTATTCTTTCAACATAGTCAGGAAAAATACTCATCATGTATCTTTGAAAAGTTGCATGAGCATTACAGAGACCAAAAGGCATTCTCCTATATGCATATGTACCAAATGAACATGTAAATGTAGTCTTTTCTTGATCCTCAAGATTAATAACAATTTGATTGTATCCATTATATCCATCAAGAAAGCAATAAAAAGACTTACCTGCTAGGCATTCAAGCATTTGATCCATGAATGGTAATGGGGAATGATCTTTGCGTGTAGAAAGATTGACCTTTCTATAATTAACACATTCTACATCCACTCGAGATGCGAGTAGGAATGAGCTGATCATTTTTGTTTTTCACCAACATGATTCCAGTCTTTTTAGGCACCATATGGATTGGCGCCACCTATTTACTGTCCTGTTAGTGATGGGGTAAATGACTGCTACATCTAACAGTTTTAAAATTTCAGCTTTCACTACCTCCATCATAGGCAGGTTCAACCTCCTTTGCATTTCCCTTATTGGTTTTACGTTGTCCTCCAATAGTATGTGATGTATACACATTGAGGGACTAATGCCCTTGATGTCGGCTAAAGTCCATCCAATGGCCGTCTTGTGATCACACAACAACTTCACAAGTTTTTCCTCTTGCATACTTGTCAAACCTTTTGCTATGATAACAGGAAGTCTATTGTCGTTGCCAATGAATACATACTTCAAATTATCGGGCAAAGGTTTTTTAATTCTAACTCGGGAGCCTATAAAATAGATGGTAAAAACTTTTTATATGAGAGTACTAAATCAACAAAGACATTACCATAGAGAACGGTTTGTAAAGCTTGTAAGGCCAATACAGATTCGTGCATGTTTTAGGGAACACACACGTGCCTCTCCATCTCTTTTATCTTGGTGAAATCATAGTCATAGCTCAAAGCTATGCTTAATCCATCTTTGCAATTAAAATCATAAACTTACTACACATATTTATCAATTTGGTCATAGCATGTGATAGAATAAACATTGCTATAAGGATATTTCATTGCATCATGAAAATTCAATTCAATTTTTTCATCTCCTATCTCCATAAACAAGGTATCCTTACCACAATCAATCTTTGTGTTGGCAGTTTTCAAGAATGGTCTCCCAAACAATATAGGAGTGCTGGTTGATGAATCACAAGAATCATGTTCAATATCAAGAATATTAAAGTCACATGGAATAACCAAAGTATCAATCTTGACTAGGACATCCTCTATCACACCAAGTGGGTAAACAAAACTACAATTTGCAAGTTGTATTACAATGCTAGTTTTATTCAAAGGCTCAAGACTAAGAGAATCATAAACATGTTTGGACATAACACTAATGGATGCAACTAAATCACACAAGGTCCTTTTGAAACTAGCATTACCAATAACACATGGGATAATAAACGCACCTGGGTCCTTTTACTTTAAAGGCATATTCTTCTGAACAATAGTAGATATAACTTTACCTATACTTACCATTTCATGACCTTTCAGTTTGAAAGTTCTCTTGGTAGTACACAACTCCTTCAAAAATTTGGCATCCTTGGGAATTTGCTTGATAGCATCAAGCAAAAGAATGTTGAGTTCTACTTTTTTGAAAACCTCTAAAATCTCTTTTTCTTTGTCCTTTTTCTTTGACCTAGAAGAACTCATAGGAAAGGGTGGAATTGTTTTAAAACTAGAAGTCATTGAGTGAGGAGTTACCTTTGGAGTGTTGGTCGATGTTTCAATTTGTGGAGGAGAAAGATTTTCCTTTTTTGTACTTAATTTGGTTTCTATCTCTTCTTCTTCCTCCATCTCAATTTGTTTTGACCTTTTCTCTTAAAGTTCTTTCCCACTTTATAGCATGATTGCGCTAACATTCTCTATTGAATTCAATGCTTGAGAGGGCAATTTTCCATTCGTTTGTGATTCCAATTTCTCCACACTTGAAGCTACTTGCCCCATTTGGTTTTTCAAGTTGTGAATACTTGACCTTGTTTCCTGTTGAAAAGACATGACATTTTGTTGCAAGGTAACAATATTAGAAGCCAAAGTTTTCATCATCTCACGAAGATCATCATTGGATGATGACCCCATAACATTGGAGTTTATGAATGGAGGGGGTAGTCTTGCTTGATAATTCTGTTGGGGATGGAATTGTCAGCCTTGATTGCTTTGGTAGGATGGGTTACCATAGCATAAGTGATTAGTACTTAAAAGTGCATTCTCATTAAGGATTTATGTCATCATATTGCACCTAAAGTATCATTAAATTCCCTAACAAAATCATGTTTTATATTAGCAAGTCTAAAAATATAAAATACCTTTAATTCATGGTAAATGTTCATCCTAAATGCAGGTTTATCACATAAATAAAAGGATTGATTGATGAGTTTAAGGATTGAAATTGAAAGGATAAAAAGAAGGCCAAACTTAGCAAAGTGTTGCTGGTGCATTTCAAACTCAAACACTGTTCAGTAATTTGATCATATCTGGAGCTTTAGATATCATATTTAGGTCCATTTTATATCGATGGAAAGGTAAGACATAGACCTACAACTTTCATATGGACTCAAAGACTCAGTTCTGCCATTTTCAAGCTCAAATCTTAGCAACAACGAAGACATCGGAAGCTGTCCTACAGCTCAAACACTATTCGGTTTTTCGCTCATATCTTGAGTTCTAGAAGTCCAAATAAGCTATGGTTTTTTTTTATGGAAAACTGAGACAATTGCCCACAACTTTCACAATTCAGTTTGCTATAATTCTGATGTGAGCAATGATGTTTTGGCCACCAACAATATCAAAAATCAGCCCACAATATCAAAAAACCAGCAGCCATTAATGTCAAAAACCAGCCACCAAATCAATGGATGCCCACCAATTCTTCAATCAATCAATAGTTCTGAAACTTAGCCTATAAAAGGAGGCATTGTCCATGTATTTAGTCATATTAATTTTCAGATCAAAGTTATCTTCTTGCTTTCTCTCTATATCTTTGTAATGTTCAAGTTTTCTTTCATGCTATAGTAATCTCTTGTTTATGCTCTTTCATTTCCTTTCCTATACTTAGTTAGCTTATATTATGTTTATGTTCTTATATTGGTTATTTATGTTTTTCTCCTTCTTAATGTTTAGCTAAGTGATTAGTACTTAAAAGTGTATTTTTATCATGGTTTTATATCATCATTTTGCACTTGAAGTATCAATAACTCCTTAACTAAAATATGTTTTATAATAATGTATCTAATAATATAAGATACCTATAATTTGTGGTAAATGTCTATTTTTAATGCAGGCCTATCACATAAATGAAAGGATTGATTGATGACTTGAAGAACTTAAATTGCAAGGATAAAGAAATGGCCAAACTTAGAAAAGAGATGTCGGTGCAATCCAAACCGGAACACTGTTCGGTAATTGGGTCATATCTGAAGCTATATATCTTAGATTTAGGTCCAATTTATATGAATGGAAAGTTAAGACATAGGCCTACAACTTTCATATGGAGCCCAAGATCTAAAAAGGCCATTATCAAGTCCAAATTGTAGCAACAACAAAGAAGCCCGAATCTGTCTTCCAGCCCGAGCACTGTTTGGTATTTTGGCCATATCTGGAGTTCTAGAAGTCCAAATGAGCTGAAGTTTTTACACAAGAAAGCTGAGACAATTGCCTACAACTTTTATGTTTACAACTGGCTCCAATTTTGACGTTATCAATGACGTTTTGGGTAGACAAGAGAAGATAAGGATTGTCACCAAGTCAAAAGTTGGTCACCCACTTATCAATTAGTCATCAAATCAATAGTTCCCAATTTTGGCCTATAAAAGGAGGCATTTGCCATGCATTTAGGCATCTTGGTGTTCAGATCAAGATCATGCTCTTCCTTTCTCTCTTTGTATTTTTTGTAATGTTTATGCTTTACTTTCATTAATATCAAGTTTATGCCTTTCATTTCATTTCCTTTACTTAGTTAACTTTTATGTTCTTATTTTGTTTATTTATTTTTCTTTCTTTCATTATGTCTAGCTAAGTTAATTATGTCAAGGTGAAAAGGTTACACTAATGGTGGAAGAATAAGTATAGTGTAAACTTAATATGGACTTTAATGTTTGATACTAACATGTTTTATATTTGTTATCTTGTTCACTCTTTAATACTTTGCTTGTTAAATGATTAATCTTGATTTATGTTGTATAACACTTGGTACAACAAATGCTTGGCACTTTCATAGCCCATAATGTATGGTATAACTGACACCTGAGCTATGAAAGGAACTTGATTTGTTGTTAACATAAGTTATAATCATGAATGCTTGACGAGATTTACAAGTATTAGCATTAATTGAATAAGATGACTAATGTAATCATGTTAACAATATATAATCTGATTGGAACCTCCTTTGTGTGTGGTTTCCAAATTCAATAATAAGAGTTTATACTATACTTGTTTGATATACCATTAGTGGAACCTCTAACCTTGACATTTGTTATTATTATTGTTTAATCCTTACATTAATATTTCATCTCTAAGTTCTCATCATCATCATCATTTTCTTCTTCTCTTTCTTTATTATTATTATTATTATTATTATTATTACTACTACTACTACTACTAGTATTATTATTATTATTATTATTATTGTTATTGTTATTGTTATTATTATTATTATTATTGTTATCGTTATTACTATTATTGTTGTTTATAATTGTTGTTTATAATTTGTACACTAAGTTAATTATGTCAAGGTGAAAAGGTTTCTCTAATGGTGTTAGAATAGGTATAATATAAACTCAACATGAGCTTTAAATATTTATATCCAAGAAAGATTGTTATTAACATGTTTATCTTTTTATCTTACTAATTCTTAATACCTTGCTTATTAAATGGTTAATTTAGATTTGTGTTGTTTAATTTTTGGTTCATCAAATGCTTGATCCTTCATAGTTTTCGGCCGACATCGTTATTATGATAGGAACTTGATTTGTTGTTAACATAAAATAGCAACATGAATGCTTGATGATATTTATAAGTATGGTATTACTTAGATAAGATAATTAATATGATCATGTTAGTAATTTATAATGAGCTAATAATGAGAAATCATCCGATTAGAACCTCCTTTGTGTGTGGTTTCTAGTTGAGTAATAAAAAGAGTTTATATTATACTTATTTGAATACCATTAGTGAATCTTATAACCTTGACATATGTTTTGTTATTGTTTAATCCTTACATCAATATCACATCCTAAAACTTTCTTCAATTTTTTTTCTGTTATTATTCTCTTCAACTCTTTTTCTTTATTTGTAATTTATATAATTCACCTCCCTGTGGTTCAACTCCGGTCTTGCCGGGTTATTTTACTTTGACACTCCTGCACTTGGGATAAGACATCAACTCTTTGATCGTGTCAATAAGTTGGGATGATCTCTCCATCCGGGATTGTATGTGTTGGAAAAGGGATCATATTTATGCTGGGGTTGTCTGTTGAATGCTCCAACAATTGCATGAGCTTGTTCAATGTAATCTTCTTGCATTATTAGGCATATATCCGAAGCATGTCCTTGTAAGAAACAGATGCTATAAACTTTCACTTGCTGCACATTTCCATAAGCCAAAGAATGCACAAGAGAAGTAAGATCATTAACTTTATTTTCAAGGTTATAAATACTTACCTCATTTACTTGTTTGTTGGAGAAGTCTCCACGAGTACCAAACTGTTTTGAGTTGGCTACCATGTTTGAGATCAATTGGCATGCAGCCTTGGGTGTCTTATCTACCAATGCCCCTTCACTTGCAACTTCAATGATACTACGGTCAGTAGGCATCAATGATGAGGGCATTAAATGCATAATTGCTCAAATCTTTCTCAATATTCAGAGAGTGTCTCTCCATGAGATTGTCGAATCTCATATATTTCTTTTCTTATGTTGGCAACTTGAGATGCTGGAACATATTTTTCAAGGAAAATGTTCTTCATGGCATTCCAAGTTCCAATAGAACCTAGGAGTATAGATAAAAACCATGCCTTTGCTGCCTTTTTTTAAGAGAAAGGGAAAGCTTTCAACTTAACCTGTTCTTCATCAACTCCATTCGGTTTCATGTCAACGCAAACCATATGGAACTCCTTGAGATGAGTATGAGGATTTTCACTTGCAAGACCATTGAATATTGGTAGCAAATGTATAAAACCAGATTTAAGCTCAAAGTTTACATTATTTTCGATGTTTATGCACATTGATTTTCCACGTTAGGAGCAGCAAGCTCTTTGAGTGTTTGTTGTCGTGCAATAGTCATGGTTTTGAGGTGAGCTTTCTTACGTAACCTGTGTAAAGTTTTTTCTATTTCGAGTTCTATTAATCATTGAATTTGATTAATAGAATGGGTTACTGGAATAAATTATTAAGAAAACTTAAAAGAAACCAATCACACAAGAGATCGAAAACAATGCAAATTGTACGAAAATCTTATACTAGAAAACTAAAACTACCTAAAAACCTTAGAAAACAATGGAATTTGGCTTTAATAGTGTAGGGCTAGTAGTATACTATTAGTCTTGTTCAGAATGTTATTTTCCTTTAGGAAAATAAAATACAAAACCTAATTCCATAAACAATTCTGTTTTGAACAGTACAACTACCGCAAATGAACAATGCCGCCACAAGCAAAAACTCTATTTCTCTTTTTTTTTTTTAAATATAAATAAAAATCATAGCAACTGAAAATAACAGTACAAGCACAAGAATTAACTAAAATTACCTCCCCAGCAACGACGCCAAAATTTGTTGCGATGTTGTGATCGCACAAATTAATTATCCTAGCTTAAAACACAACACACAAGATAGTATATAGCAAGCAACGAGGAAGATTTTGTTCAGATTTCTTATGCTATATGTTATGCAATTTAGAGGGGTTTTGATTTGTCATGATCTAAAATATAGAAGAAAATAAAATAGGAAAAAAAATCAATTAAAATCAAATTTTATCAAGAAAACAAACCTTGGTCACAAGTACACATCCACCAACAAAAATTAAAACCGATCCTTGAAACAAAACTACAATTTATATTCTAAATTTTTATCTTTTCTTAATATTGGTTAATTAACGGATCTGCCATATAACTAACCATAACCAACAAACAATCACAATGTCCGCATTAATGATTTAGTTCAATAATAGCCCTAAGAACTAGATATTTGAGTGTTCTCCCTAAGTTTAATAATGTAGTTTCACCACAATTATCAAACTTAGTTGCTTCACAAGTTCATACATCAGAACTCCGGTTTTGATATCAAACTTAGCAATATATTGTTCACAATAATAACTTAGAGTTCCGCTCTAGCAATTATCAACAACAATCACAGAAAATATGCATAGGAAAACAATCATACTCATTCATAATATAAACTAAAAATAAAAGGAAGAATATATTTCATGGTTCTTGAAATCTAAAGATTTGTTATGTCCTGGCAACCAAGAAAAGAGCTTAGCCTTGCATAACTATTGAACAACTACTCTTAAAGAATGAAGAGAGCATGATTTTTGGGTTTGTAGAGGAGAGAATTTGTGTTTCTTAACTTCTAGCTACTGCCCCCTTCTCTCCCCTCTCTCTTTCTTTTTATATGCTAAGAAACCCTAGTTCTTTACAAAGTAGTCCTCCCTTAAGTTGACAGTTTACATTTAAGTACTTCAATAACTATTTTCCCTAAAAAGAAGAAATTGCCTTCCATGCAATCTTCAAGCTCTGACTTAAAGGAGCTAAATTACTAATATAAAAACTTGGATGATGGTTTAGAAGCTTCTGAACGTAATTTGGACTTATTTCTTCACGAAACATGTTTGTTGGCAGAATTCAGTTGTCATCTTTGAAAAATCATATCTCCATCATATGAAATCGTTTTTGGATGAAATGTGGAGCGTTTATAGACATTTGAGTTAGGAATCCAAAAAAATTGAGTTTGCACTAATTGGACTTTTATAGCTCCAGATATTGAATGTTTAATGGACAAAGCTCAATAGTGGCAGAATGCAAGATTTGACTTTGAAGGATGTGATCTCCATCATCTTTCTCTTTTTATTTTTCTTGCATTATATTTCTAGAAAGGTATGGATGTTAGCCTTTTATTTCCAATAGAATCACTTCATTTTGATCTCTAGAACTCATGTTTTGTACAAAACATCGACTAAACATCAAATCTGTCAATATCTCCAATTTACTCCTTTTTGCATTTTTCATCCAAAAGTGCCTTCAAAACATAAAACAAAGAATATCAAGGCGTTTTACATATAAAACCTGGACAAAACATTAGGTAAATATGGGTGAAACTATCGAATAATATGGTTACATCACGATAACCCTTGTAAACATACTCATCAAGTACATTTTGCCCTAAAGGTGTATTAATTACTACCTCTTTTTTTTATTCTGATAGGTTGCACTTTCAATTTATCTTTCCATTTTCTAGCTACAAAGGAATGGGTAGCAGCATGATCAATTAGTGTATATACATGTTAAGCTTCTAATAGTAAAATACATGCAACAAGATTAATGGCAACTCACATATCCTCCTAAGTCATACGGAAAACTCTCCCCTAAGCTCCCTTCCCTGTACTCGAGGTTGGCCTCGAATAACACTAGTCTTAAATTGAGCAAGTCTACCTCGCCTGTCTATAATCACGGGCTGCTACTGACTTTGTACTGAAAAATCATGTCTTTGAGTTTGCCCTATAGTCCTCTAAGGACACTCCCTCCTACAATGCCCAAGCTTTCCACAATGATAACATACAACATCTAGATAGGGATAATCCCTTCATCTGTGCTCCTATTTGAATATTTAACATTTGTAATATGTAGCCGAGCAATCTCCAAGATGGTTATGCTCACATCTCACACATAGGTGACACGACAAAAAGGTTGATGTCTTCTCCCAAGTGCAGAAGTGTCGAAGTAATAAATAACCCGGCAAGACCGGGGTCGAACCACAAGGAGGTTAATTGTACAAATTATAAACAACAATTATAAACAACAATAATAGTAATAACGATAACAATAACAATAATAATAATAATAATAATAATAATAATAATAATAATAATAATAATAATAATAATAATAGTAGTAGTAGTAGTAGTAGTACTAGTACTAATAATAATAATAATAATAATAATAATAAATAAGGAGAAGGAGAAGGAGAAGATGATGAGAACTTTAAGATGGAATATTAATGTAAAGATTAAACAATGATAAGAACAAATGTCAAGGTTAGAGGTTCCACTAATGGTATATCAAACAAGTATAGTATAAACTCTTATTATTGAATTGGAAACCACACACAAAGGAGGTTCCAATCATATTATATATTGTTAACATGATTACATTAGTCATCTTATTCGATTAATGCTAATACTTGTAAATCTCGTCAAGCATTCATGATTATAACTTATGTTAACAACAAATCAAGTTCCTTTCATAGCTCAGGTGTCGGTTATACCATACATTATGAGCTATGAAAGTGCCAAGCATTTGTTGTACCAAGTGTTATACAACATAAATCAAGATTAATCATTTAACAAGCAAAGTATTAAAGAGTGAACAAGATAACAAATATAAAACATGTTAGTATCAAACATTAAAGTCCATATTAAGTTTACATTATACTTATTCTTACACCATTAGTGTAACCTTTTCACCTTGACATAATTAACTTAGCTAGACATAATGAAAGAAAGAAAAATAGATAAACAAAATAAAAACATAAAAGCTAATTAAGTAAAGGAAAGGAAATGAAAAGCATAAATTTGATATTAATGAAAGCAAAGCATAAACATTACAAAAAATACAAAGAGAGAAAGGAAGAGCATGATCTTGATCTGAACACCAAGATGCCTAAATGCATAGCAAATGCCTCCTTTTATAGGCTAAAATTGGGAACTATTGATTTGATGACTAATTGATAAGTGGGTGGCCAACTTTTGACTTGGTGACAATCCTTATCTTCTCTTGTCTGCCCAAAACATCATTGATAACGTCAAACTTGGAGCCAGTTGTAAACATGAAAGTTGTAGGCAATTGTCTCAGCTTTCTTGTGTAAAACATTCAGCTCATTTAAACTTCTAGAACTCCAGATATGGCCAAAATACCGAACAGTGCTCGGGCTGGAAGACAGATTCGGGCTTCTTTGTTGTTGCTACAATTTGGACTTGATAATGGCCTTTTTAGATCTTGGGCTCCATATGAAAGTTGTAGCCCTATGTCTTACCTTTCCATCCATATAAATTGAACCTAAATCTGAGATCTGTAGCTCCAGATATGACCCAATTACCGAACAGTGTTCCGGTTTGGATTGCACCGACATCTCTTCTCTAAGTTTGACCATCTCTTTATCCTTGCAATTTAAGTTCTTCAAGTCATCAATCAATCCTTCCATTTATTTGATAGGCTTGCATTAAAAATAGATATTTACCACAAATTATAGGTATCTTATATTATTAGATACATTATTATAAAACATATTTTAGTTAAGGAGTTATTGATACTTCAAGTGCAAAATGATGATATAAAACCATGATAAAAATGCACTTTTAAGTACTAATCACACCCCTCAACCAGCTTATTACTAGTCCCTAGTAATCAAAGCGTTAAAACAATTTGCAAATTTCACAAACCAAGGTATTCATCATTTAACTTCCATTAATCTATCCAGATAAACAAACTCTCATTAAATTTATATATCTACTCAATACCTCTTAACAAGATATTAATAAACCTTTCTTTTGTGCTCAATGTATCAACACATAATTATGGGGCTTTTCTTGGAAGAAAACAAAATTTTTGTTCTTATGTTTAAGGTTAACTTCCTTGAGTTGGGATTATTATTTTTGTCTTTTTTTTGTCTTTTTTTTTCTTTCTTTTTTTTTAAAGAAAAAAAAATCTATATACATATAATTTAAAAGCATCATGCATCTTTAACCCATGTAACGAGCTTTCAGCTAATGACTCCCAAACCAGTTGGTCTTAGGGCATTAGGTGTTAAGACACCCCTACGAGCTTAGTAACTCGGGTCGCAGATACTGATATGTAGATAGTGCAATGTTTGATTCCCTTAAGCTTTTCTCCTCAACCCATGTAACAAGCGTTGGACCCATAGCTCCCAAGTTAGTTGACTTTAGGGTATTAGGTGTTAAAACACCCCTTCGGGCTTAATTGCTTAGGTTAGGGAGGCTACGAAACCAAACTTATCTACATTTTTATTATCATCATTTTTTTTCTCTTTTTTTCTTTTTTTTTTCTCTTTTTTTTTAATGTTTTTCTTTTTTCTTTTTTAATTATATACAATCTCTTTCCCTTAGTTGTTACCTTTAACAAAAGAACATAAATAATGTAATAATCCAATATGCAACCCACAATCATATGTTAAAGTGTGTGTGTGTGTAAATTAAGGTTTAAAAATACATGTTAAATAAGTATATGAGCAGAATTAAGTGGTAACAATACGAGAGTTTGTAAACCTGAATATTTCAGGAAGTATTATAATAGACCTTGTTAAGAATGGTTACTAAGATGCGTCTCAAGAGTCACTTTAACAAAAGAACTCCTTTACTCTGCCATCCTAGTAACAACAATTATGCACATGCTTTATGAAATGAAAAACAATTTTTTTTTTATCAACTACTACCCTCCCCCCCAACCAAAACGAGACATTGTCCTCAATGTTCTAAGGTAGAAAGATAGAGTATAAAAGATATCACCTGAAATAACGAACACTGACAAAACCTGAAACACACTGAAAAAATAAGAAATAACAAAACACAATAATAAAACCAAAAGACACAAAAATTCACAAATGAAGGCTCAAATCCAATCTAAGCTTTTTACGGCTTCCCGTAGATGACCAATTTATGCGACTCATGGAAGGATCAATCACAGGAATGAAAGATTGTAGTTGGTCAATCAATTGTTCAGCAGTAGTAGCAGAGATTATGATTTGTCGTGCAGAAGATGTTAGAAATTCCTGTTCCACAGCATGATCAAGAAAAGACAACAACTTATCATAATAACCATTAACATTTAACAAACCTATAGGTTTATGGTGAATGTGCAATTGAGCCCAAGAGGAAATATGAAAGATCTCTTCCAATGTGCCTAGACCACCTGGTAAAGCAATGAAAGCATCAGCATGGTTAAACATTGCATTCATTCGAGCCGACATTGTGGAGACCTGAAGTTCCTCTCCAATTGTTTTTCCAATGATGTCCCCTTGGGCCAAAGCTTTAGGGATGACCCCTAAAACTTGACTACCTCCTAAAAATGCTGCTATTGACACACCTCCCATTAACCCAAGACTGCCTCCCCCATACACTAAATGAATCTTTCTCTCAGCTAGCACCTGACCAAGATGATTTGCTGATTCTAAAAACTCCTTTTCTTTCCCAGGACTAGATCCACCGAAAACACAAATATTTCTTATTTGATGACTTGAGGAACTTGCCATTTCTACACACTTCTGTATTTATTGAATGTATGGGTTGAGTAGAAATGAAAGGAAGGAAAAGAGGGTTTATAGATGAGAAATTAGAAAGGCAATCATAACACCTATATGTAGGCCAGCTAAAGTCTCACACACTCTCTCTCTCTTTTTATTTATTTACTTTTGAAAAAAAAAGCATGTGTATATACAGGTAGTTGTGATTGTGGCTCACATCTTCCCTTGGTTTTACGTCCAAGAACGGCTTAAACGCCCTCTATGGGTCGGGGATAGGCTTCCCATCCAGTTTTCTTAAAAACTGGCAAACAAGGTCTTTTTTAGTCAGATTCCCAAGACTAAGTCGATCATGTTCTTTATGAAATAGTGGCCATAAATCATGAATTACACGATGCACATCTCCACTAGGATGCGTCTCAAGAGTCAATAGAAGATTATCTAAAAACTCCTTACTCAGGCCATCCTTAATGAATTGTATTTTATCTTCACGGTTTATAGATACCATTCCTAAAGAACGACATTGTGTATTACAAGTCCATCTAGCACATCGATGATAGACATCCAGTCGTTTTGCACGACGCTTTTTTGCAAAAGTGCTTTTACCTGTTCCAGGCATGTGTGAAATGAAGTTAGAGGACTCACCTGATAATCGGACCTTTGCTTCAATCAACCAGTGAATATCTTCAGGAATTCCATGATTCATTAACAATCTCAATCTTGCACATCTAGCACGGTAAATTTTTGTAACCGCATTCTGAGGCAGAGCAGGAAAATACTTTTTCAATTTTTCAAGATTAGTGTCCATTTTCAAATGAGAATTAGAGGAGAGCTTCGAACAATTGCACAGATATATACACAGATATCAGTAATTGTGGGAAACTGAAAGAACCGACTTAAGTCACGGAGTACCGTTATCCGCCATTTGACCGGGGTGAAAGAAACTAGCAAAAATCACTAAAAAAAAAACAAAAAAAAAATGTGAGAAAAAAAATAATCAACCTTTATCTACAAAATCATTCAAACCAGTTGATTCATTTTCATTAGGAAAATTATCAAAGTGAGCTTTCAAACGATGTCCATTTTCCTTAAAATCACTGTCATTCATTGAATTCTCAATATCACAGGCCCCATAAGGATTGCTCCATCTTGGTTTTAGCTCTCTAGGGAATGCATAGAGTTGAGAATTATAAAACAAAACTTTTGACCAGTATCAATCTTTTGACAATTTTCACAAGTTTTGCAGAATGCATGCGTGTCCTTGAACATGGTGGGCCAATAAAATCCATTTTGAAAGATTTTTGCAATTGTCTTTTTTGACGAGAAACAACTTCCACATGCTTCAGAATGACAAAGTTTAATGACACTACTTACCTCATTGTCGGGAATGAATCTTTGAAATATTTGTTCAGGACAATATTTGAATAGGTTAGGGTCATCACAATAAAAATTCTTCACTTCGTTCAAAAACTTTTCTTTGTCTTAGGTACTCCAATCAGCTGGCAAATCTCTTAAAGCAAGAAAATTGATATTTTATCATACCAAGTCATTGGACTAAGAGAAAGTAAGGATTCGTTAGAAAAGTAATCATCGATTGGTGTGATGTTAGATGTCGAATCTGTTGTCAATGTTGACAAAAGATTCGAATCAATATTTTCAGTGCTTGTTTCATCCATGATTTCTTCCTCAGAATAAATCATTTGCAAATCTTCAGTTTCATCCAATTCATTTTTACTTAAAGTAGATTCAAGTTGATCATAAACTAATTCTTCAATATGATCTACTTCTTGTAAATCATTATCATCTTTAGGTTGCTTGCAAATGTTGAAAATATTCATCTCCAATGTCATGTTTCCAAATGATAGCTTCATCAGTCCATTCCTACAATTAATCAATGCGTTAGAAGTTGCAAGAAATGGACGTCCTAAAATAACAGGAAATGAATTACATGCTTTAATAGGTTCTGTGTCCAAGACAATAAAATCCACAGGATAAATGAATTTATCGACTTGTACTAACACATCTTCAATTATTCCTCTAGGCACTTTTACAGATCTATCGGCAAGTAAAAGAGATATAGAAGTTGGCTTTAACTCACCTAGATTGAGACTCTGAAAAACTGAATATGGAAGTAAATTCACACTAGCACCAAGATCAAGTAAGGCTCTTTCAATTTTATGCTCTCCAATAAAGCAAGAAATTGTAGGACAACCAGGGTCTTTATATTTCAAAGCATTATTGTTTTGAAGAATAGCACTTACTTGTTCGGCTAGAAAGGCTTTCTTTTTCACATTCAGTTTCCTCTTCACAGTGCAGAGATCTTTCAAAAATTTAGCATAGGAAGGAACCTCTTTAATAGCATCCAGCAAAGGTATATTGATCCTTACCTGTTTGAAAGTTTCAAAGATTTCAGAGTTGTGATTTACTTTCCTTTGTTTGGTCATGGCTTGAGGAAATGGAAGTGCTGGAGGAGAATCAGTCGGTTCTTTGCAATTTCCAGATTCAACCCCTTCCTTACCCTCAGAGATTGACTCATCATCTTTCTCATAAGGTTCAAGAGGGTTTTTCAATAACCTTACCACTGCGCAGAGTAGTGACTGATTTGACTTGATCCATATGTTGGCTTCCGGAACTACTTGCATTTGCATTGTATTGCCCTTTGGGATTTTGTTGTGTTTGAGATGGAAACTTACCTTTCTCTTGGAAACTGAGAGCAGATGTTAATTTAGCAAGAGTATCTTTAAAATCTGTCATGTTTTGAACAAGTTGAGTATTAATTGTCTCTTGCTTTTCAATGAATGCATGCAATGTTTTCTCAAGATTTCTTCTAGGATGTGGAGCATAAGGAGGTGCATATCCATGAGAATTTTGGAAATTGTGGTGTGCTTGAAATGGTGGTTGTGAAGTTTGTGCATTGTTGTTCTCGCTCTTCTAACTAAAATTTGGGTGATTTCTCCAACCAGGGTTGTATGTTTGGGAGTATGGGTTGTGGTTGGCCCTTTGAAAACTGTTTAAAGCATGGGCTTGTTCATGGAGACATTCTTTAAAGGAAGGCAAGGTTGGACAATCGTTGGTTGAGTGTTCATTTGTTTCACAGATTTGACACACAATGTTTTCAACAGATTTTAATTGACCACTCTTTTTTAATTCTAGTGCCTCGACTTTTCTAGCTAAAGATGCAAACTTGGCTTGAAGGTCATGATCTTCCCTAAGGTTGTACATACCTCCACTAGATGTATGAGGTTGAGTTTTACTCGGTGCCTCATAAGTACCCGCGATGTCCCAATTTTGAGCATTTTCAGCTAACAAGTCTAAGTACTCCATTGCTTCATTAGGGTCTTTATCTTTAAAAGTTCCATTGCACATCAATTCAACCATTTGCCTATCTTTAGGTGTTAACCCTTCATAGAAATGTGAAACCAATCTCCATGTTTCAAAACCATGATGGGGGCAAGTACTAAGCAAATCTCGATACCTATCCCAACATTTATAAAATGTTTCTCCTGGTTTTTGAGTGAAAGTGGTGATTTGTCTCTTGAAAGATTTTGTTCTATGAGATGGGAAAAACTTCTTTAAAAACTGTTGTTGCATTTCATCCCAAGCACGAATGGATCCTGGTCTCAAATTTTGTAGCCATGTTTTAGCTTTATCTTTTAATGAAAAAGGAAAAAGCTTTAATCTAATGGTGTTCATGCTACAATTTAAATTATTATATGTGTTGCAGACCTCCTCAAATTCCCTTAAATGCAAGTATGGATTTTCCAATTCCAAGCCATGAAATGAAGGTAAAAGTTGAATAATGCCTGGCTTAAAATTAAAATAAGATGCATCAGGAGGAAAAACTATGCATGATGGTGCACTTGTTCTTGTGGGATTCATGTGGTCTCTTAGTGTTCTAGCACGGTTATTCTCATTATTTTCATTATGAAGTGATTGATTATCTTCTTCAGCCATATTTTCTGAAAATGATGAGGATACCCAACAAAGTCTACCACTTAATGTACGTGACCACACTCTCATGCACGTGTAGGAATAAAATAAAAAAAGAAGAAGAAGAAAGCAAAAGAAGGAGGAAGAAAACAAAATAAAAAGAAACAAAAGAAAAGAAATAAAGTTATATACAAGAAAAGTGAAAAGAGAAAAGAGAAAATAAAATAAATACTATAATTTATACAAGAACTTACCTCCCCGGCAACGGCGCCAAAAACTTGACACGACAAAAAGGTTGATGTCTTCTCCCAAGTGCAGAAGTGTCGAAGTAATAAATAACCCGGCAAGACCGGGGTCGAACCACAAGGAGGTTAATTGTACAAATTATAAACAACAATAATAGTAATAACGATAACAATAACAATAATAATAATAATAATAATAATAATAATAGTAGTAGTAGTAGTAGTAGTAGTAGTACTAATAATAATAATAATAATAATAATAATAAATAAGGAGAAGGAGAAGAAGAAGATGATGAGAACTTTAAGATGAAATATTAATGTAAAGATTAAACAATGATAAGAACAAATGTCAAGGTTAGAGGTTCCACTAATGGTATATCAAACAAGTATAGTATAAACTCTTATTATTGAATTAGAAACCACACACAAAGGAGGTTCCAATCATATTATATATTGTTAACATGATTACATTAGTCATCTTATTCGATTAATACTAATACTTGTAAATCTCGTCAAGTATTCATGATTATAACTTATGTTAACAACAAATCAAGTTCCTTTCATAGCTCAGGTGTCGGTTATACCATACATTATGAGCTATGAAAGTGCCAAGAATTTGTTGTACCAAGTGTTATACAACATAAATCAAGATTAATCATTTAACAAGCAAAGTATTAAAGAGTGAACAAGATAACAAATATAAAACATGTTAGTATCAAACATTAAAGTCCATATTAAGTTTACACTATACTTATTCTTACACCATTAGTGTAACCTTTTCACCTTGACATAATTAACTTAGTGACACGACTAAAAGATTGATGTCTTCTCCCAAGTGCAGGAGTGTCGAAGTAATAAATAACCCGGCAAGACCGGGGTCGAACCACAGGGAGGTTAATTGTACAAATTATAATAACAATAATACAACAACAATAACAATAACAATAACAACAGTAGTAATAGTAATAATAATATTATTAATAGTAGTAGTAGTAGTAGTAGTAGTAGTAGTAGTAGTAATAATAATAATAAAGAAAGAGAAGAAGAAGAAGATGATGATGATGAGAACTTAGAGATGAAATATTAATGTAAGGATTAAACAATAATAATAACAAATGTCAAGGTTAGAGGTTCCACTAATGGTATATCAAACAAGTATAGTATAAACTCTTATTATTGAATTGGAAACCACACACAAAGGAGGTTCCAATCAGATTATATATTGTTAACATGATTACATTAGTCATCTTATTCAATTAATGCTAATACTTGTAAATCTTGTCAAGCATTCATGATTATAACTTATGTTAACAACAAATCAAGTTCCTTTCATAGCTCAGGTGTCGGTTATACCATACATTATGGGCTATGAAAGTGTCAAGCATTTGTTGTACCAAGTGTTATACAACATAAATCAAGATTAGTCATTTAACAAGCAAAGTATTAAAGAGTGAACAAGATAATAAATATAAAACATGTTAGTATCAAACATTAAAGTCCATATTAAGTTTACACTATACTTATTCTTACACCATTAGTGTAACCTTTTCACCTTGACATAATTAACTTAGCTAGACATAATGAAAGAAATAAAAATAGATAAACAAAATAAGGACATAAAAGTTAACTAAATAAAGGAAAGGAAATGAAAGGCATAAACTTAATATTAATGAAAACAAAGCATAAAAAATACAAAGAGAGAAAGGAAGAGCATGATCTTGATCTGGAAACCAAGATGCCTAAATGCATGGCAAATGCCTCCTTTTATAGGCCAAAATTGGGAACTATTGATTTGATGACTAATTGATAAGTGGGTGGCCAACTTTTGACTTGGTGACAATCCTTATCTTCTCTTGTCTGCCCAAAACGTCATTGATAACGTCAAAACTGGAGCTAGGTGCAAACATGAAAGTTGTAGGCAATTGTCTCAGCTTTCTTGTGTAAAACATTCAGCTCATTTGGACTTCTAGAACTCCAGATATGGCCAAAATACCGAACAGTGCTCGGGCTGGAAGACAGATTCGGGCTTCTTTGTTGTTGCTACAATTTGGACTTGATAATGGCCTTTTTAGATCTTGGGCTCCATATGAAAGTTGTAGGCCTATGTCTTACCTTTCCATCCATATAAATTGGACCTAAATCTCAGATCTGTAGCTCCAGATATGGCCCAATTACCGAACAGTGTTCCGGTTTGGATTGCACCGACATCTCTTCTCTAAGTTTGACCATCTCTTTATCCATGCAATTTAAGTTCTTCAAGTCATCAATCAATCCTTTCATTTATGTGATAGACCTGCATTAAAAATAGACATTTACCATAAATTATAGGTATCTTATATTATTAGATATATTATTATAAAACATATTTTAGTTAAGGAGTTATTGATACTTCAAGTGCAAAATGATGATATAAAACCATGATAAAAATACACTTTTAAGTACTAATCACACCCCTCAACCAGCTTATTACTAGTCCCTAGTAATTAAAGCGTTAAAACAATTTGCAAATTTCACAAAGCAAGGTATTCATCATTTAACTTCCATTAATCTATCCAGATAAACAAACTCTCATTAAATTTATATATCTGCTCAATACCACTTAACAAGATATTAATAAACCTTTCTTTTGTGCTCAGTGTATCAACACATAATTATGGGGCTTTTCTTGGAAGAGAACAAAATTTTTATTCTAATGTTTAAGGTTAACTTCCTTGGGTTGGGATTACTATTTTTGTCTTTCTTTTCTTTTTTTTTTCTTTTTTTTTTTAACTCTATATACATATACTTTAAAAACATCATGCATCTTTAACCCATGTAACGAGCTTTCAGCTAATGACTCCCAGACCAGTTGGTCTTAGGGCATTAGGTGTTAAGACACCCCTACGAGCTTAGTAACTCGGGTCGCAGATACTGATATGTAGATAGTGCAATGTTTGATTCCCTTAAGCTTTTCTCCTCAACCCATGTAACAAGCGTTGGGCCAATAGCTCCCAAGTCAGTTGACTTTAAGGTATTAGGTGTTAAAACACCCCTTCGGGCTTAATTGCTTAGGTTAGGGAGGCTACGAAATCAAACTTATCTACATTTTTATTATCATCATTTTTTTTTCTTTTTTTTTTTTTTTTTTTTTCTTTTTGTTTTTAATTATATACAATCCCTTTCCCTTAGTTGTTACCTTTAACAAAAGAACATAAATAATGTAATAATCCAATATGCAACCCACAATCATATGTTAAAGTGTGTGTGTGTAAATTAAGGTTTAAAAATACATGTTAAATAAGTATATGAGCAGAATTAAGTGGTAACAATACGAGAGTTTGTAAACCTGAATATTTCAGGAAGTATTATAATAGACCTTGTTAAGAATGATTACTAAGATGCGTCTCAAGAGTCACTTTAACAAAAGAACTCCTTTACTCTGCCATCCTAGTAACAACAATTATGCACATGCTTTATGAAATGAAAAACAATTTTTTTTTTTTATCAACTACTACCCTCTCCCCCCAACCAAAACGAGACATTGTCCTCAATGTTCTAAGGTAGAAAGATAGAGTATAGAAGATATCACCTGAAATAACGAACACTGACAAAACCTGAAACACACTAAAATAAAAATAAGAAATAACAAAACACAATAATAAAACCAAAAGACACAAAAATTCACAAATGAAGGCTCAAATCCAATCTAAGCTTTTTACGGCTTCCCGTAGATGACCAATTTATGCGACTCATGGAAGGATCAATCACAGGAGTGAAAGATTGTAGTTGGTCAATCAATTGTTCAGCAGTAGTAGCAGAGATTATGATTTGGCGTGCAGATGATGTTAGAAATTCCTGTTCCACAGCATGATCAAGAAAAGACAACAACTTATCATAATAACCATTAACATTTAACAAACCTATGGGTTTATGGTGAATGTGCAATTGAGCCCAAGAGGAAATATGAAAGATCTCTTCCAATGTGCCTAGACCACCTGGTAAAGCAATAAAAGCATCAGCATGGTTAAACATTGCATTCATTCGAGCCGACATTGTGGAGACCTGAAGTTCCTCTCCAATTGTTTTTCCAATGATGTCCCCTTGTGCCAAAGCTTCAGGGACGACCCCCAAAACTTGACTACCTCCTAAAAATGCAGCTATTGACACACCTCCCATTAACCCAAGACTGCCTCCCCCATATACTAAATGAATCTTTCTCTCAGCTAGCACCTGACCAAGATGATTTGCTGATTCTAAAAACTCTTTTTCTTTCCCAGGACTAGATCCACCGAAAACACAAATATTTCTTATTTGATGACTTGAGGAACTTGCCATTTCTACACACTTCTGTATTTGTTGAATGTATGGGTTGAGTAGAAATGAAAGGAAGGAAAATAGGGTTTTATAGATGAGAAAGTAGAAAGGCAATCATAAC
Organism: Populus pruinosa; assembly: GCA_026413675.1. Taxonomy (NCBI): domain Eukaryota; kingdom Viridiplantae; phylum Streptophyta; class Magnoliopsida; order Malpighiales; family Salicaceae; genus Populus; species Populus pruinosa. The sequence goes on from CM048606.1 coordinate 8,640,810, forward strand.
ATCTATATGGAGGCCAGCTGGAGTCTCACACTCTCTCTCTCTCTTTTTATTTGTTTATTTATTTACTTTTGAAAAAGCATGTGTATGTACAGGTAGTTGTGATTGTGGCTCACGTCTTCCCTTGGTTTTACGTCCAAGAACGGCTTAAACGCCCTCTATAGGTCGGGGATAGGCTTCCCATCCAGTTTTCTTAAAAACTAGCAAACAGGGTCTTTTTTAGTCAGATTCCCAAGACTAAGTCGATCATGTTCTTTATGAAATAGTGGCCATAAATCATGAATTGCACGATGCACATCTCCACTAGGATGCGTCTCAAGAGTCAATAGAAGATTATCTAAAGACTCCTTACTCAGGCCATCCTTAATGAATTGTATTTTATCTTCACGGTTTATAGATACCATTCCTAAAGAACGACATTGTGTATTACAAGTCCATCTAGCACATCGATGACAGACATCCAGTCGTTTTGCACGACGCTTCTTTGCAAAAGTGCTTTTACCTGTTCCAGGCATATGTGAAATGAAGTTAGAGGACTTACCTGATAATCGGACCTTTGCTTCAATCAACCAGCGAATATCTTCAGGAATTCCATGATTCATTAATAATCTCAATCTTGCACATCTAGCACGGTAAATTTTTGTAATCGCATTCTGAGGCAGAGCGGGAAAATACTTTTTCAATTTTTCAAGATTAGTGTCCATTTTCAAATGAGAATTGGAAGAGAGCTTCAAAGAATTGCACAGATATATACACCGATATCAGTTATTGTGGGAAACTGAAAGAACCGACTTAAGTCACGGAGTACCGTTATCCGCCATTTAACCGGGGTGAGAGAAACTTGCAAAAATCACTCAAAAAAAAAAAACACAAAAACAATGTGAGAAAAAAAAATTAACCTTTATCTACAAGATCAATCCAACCAGTTGATTCATTTTCACTAGGAAAATTATCAAAGTAAGGTTTCAAACGATGTCCATTTTCCTTAAAATCATTGTCATTCATTGAATTCTCAATATCACAGGCCCCATAAGGATTGGTCCATCTTAATCTTAGCTCTTTAGGGAATGCATAGAGTTGAGAATCATAAAACAAAACTTTTTGACCAGTATCAATCTTTTGACAATTTTCACAAGTTTTGCAGAATGCATGCGTGTCCTTGAACATGGTGGGCCAATAAAATCCATTTTGAAAGATTTTTGCAATTGTCTTTTTTGGCGAGAAATAACTTCCACATGCTTCAGAATGACAAAGTTTAATGACACTACTTACCTCATTGTCGGGAATGAATCTTTGAAATATTTGATCAGGACAATATTTGAATAAGTTAGGGTCATCACAATAAAAGCTCTTCACTTCGTTCAAAAACTTTTCTTTGTCTTGAGTACTCCAATCAACTAGCAAATCTCCTAAAGCAAGAAAATTGATATTTTTATCATACCAAGGCATTGGACTAAGAGAAAGTAAGGATTCGTTAGGAAAGTAATCATCGATTGGTGTGATGTCAGATGTCGAATCTGTTGTCACTGTTGACAAAAGATTCGCATCAACATTTTCGGTGCTTGTTTCATCCATGATTTCTTCCTCAGAATAAATCATTTGCAAATCTTTAGTTTCATCCAATTCATTTTTACTTAAAGTAGATTCAAGTTGATCATAAACTAATTCATCAATATGATCTACTTCTTGTAAATCATTATCATCTCCAGGTTGCTTGCAAATGTTGAAAATATTCATCTCCAATGTCATGTTTCCAAATGATAGCTTCATCAGTCCATTCCTACAATTAATCAATGCGTTAGACGTTGCAAGAAACGGACGTCCTAAAATAACAGGAAATGAATTACATGCTTCAACAGGTTCTGTGTCCAAGACAATAAAATCCACAGGATAAATGAATTTATCGACTTGTACTAACACATCTTCAATTATTCCTCTAGGCACTTTTACAGATCTATCGGCAAGTAAAAGAGATATAGAAGTTGGTTTTAACTCACCTAGATTGAGACTTTGAAAAACTGAATATGGAAGTAAATTCACACTAGCTCCAAGATCAAGTAAGGCTCTTTCAATTTTATGCTCTCCAATAAAGCAGGAAATTGTAGGACAACCAGGGTCTTTATATTTCAAAGCATTATTGTTTTGAAGAATAGCACTTACTTGTTCGGCTAGAAAGGCTTTCTTTTTCACATTCAGTTTCCTCTTCACAGTGCATAGATCTTTCAAAAATTTAGCATAGGAAGGAACCTGTTTAATTGCATCCAGCAAAGGTATATTGATCCTTACCTGTTTGAAAATTTCATAAATTTCAGAATTGTGATTGACTTTCCTTTGTTTGGTCATGGCTTGTGGAAATGGAAGTGCTGGCGGTGAATCAGTCGTTTCTTTGCAATTTTCAGATTCATCCCCTTCCTTACCCTCAGAGATTGATTCATCATCTTTCTCATAAGGTTCAAGAGAGGGTTTTTCAATAACCTTACCACTGCGCAGAGTAGTGACTGATTTGACTTGATCCATGTGTTGGCTTCCGGAACTACTTGCATTTGCATTGTATTGCCCTTTGGGATTTTGTTGTGTTTGAGATGGAAACTTACCTTTCTCTTGGAAACTAAGAGCAGATGTTAATTTAGCAAGAGTATCTTTAAAATCTGTCATGTTTTGAACAAGTTGAGTATTAATTGTCTCTTGCTTTTCAATGAATGCATGCAATGTTTCCTCAAGATTTCTTCTAGAAGGTGGAGCATAAGAAGGTGCATATCCATGAGAATTTTGGAAATTGTGGTGTGCTTGAAATGGTGGTTGTGAAGTTTGTGCATTGTTGTTCTCACTCTTCCAACTGAAATTTGGGTGATTCCTCCAACCAGGGTTGTATGTTTGGGAGTATGGGTTGTGGTTGGCCCTTTGAAAACTGTTTAAAGCATGGGCTTGTTCATGGAAACATTCTTTAAAAGAAGGCAAGGTTAGACAATCGTTGGTTGAGTGTTCATTTGTTTCACAGATTTGACACACAATGTTTTCAACAGATTTTAATTGACCACTCTTTTTCAATTCTAGTGCCTCGACTTTTCTAGCTAAAGATGCAATTTTGGCTTGGAGGTCATGATCTTCCCTAAGGTTGTACATACCTCCACTAGATGTATGAGGTTGAGTTTTACTCGGTGCCTCATAAGTACCCGCAGTGTCCCAATTTTGAGCATTTTCAACTAACAAGTCTAAGTACTCCATTGCTTCATCAGGGTCTTTATCTTCAAAAGTTCCATTGCACATCAATTCAACCATTTGCCTATCTCTAGGTGTTAACCCTTCATAGAAATGTGAAACCAATCTCCATGTTTCAAAACCATGATGAGGGCAAGTACTAAGCAAGTCTCGATACCTATCCCAACATTTGTAAAATGTTTCTCCTGGTTTTTGAGTGAAAGTGGTGATTTGTCTCTTGAAAGAGTTTGTTCTATGAGATGAGAAAAACTTCTTTAAAAATTGTTGTTGCATTTCATCCCAAGCACGAATGGATCCTGGTCTCAAATTTTGTAGCCATGTTTTAGCTTTATCTTTTAATGAAAAAGGAAAAAGCTTTAATTTGATGGTGTTCATGCTACAATTTAAATTATTATATGTGTTGCACACCTCCTCAAATTCCCTTAAATGCAAGTATGGATTTTCCAATTCTAAACCATGAAAAGAAGGTAAAAGTTGAATAATACCTGGTTTAAAATTAAAATGAGATGCATCAGGAGGAAAAACTATGCATGATGGTGCACTTGTTCTTGTGGGATTCATGTGGTCTCTAAGTGTTCTAGCACGGTTATTCTCATTATTTTCATTATGAAGTGAATGATTATCTTCTTCGGCCATATTTTCTGAAAATGATGAGGATATCCTACAAAGTCTACCACTTGATGTACGTGACCACACTCTCATGCACGTGTAGAAATAAAATAAAAAAGAAGAAAAAAGCAAAAGAAGAAGAAACAAAAGAAAAGAAACAAAGTTATATATAAGAAAGTGAAAAAAGAAAATAAAATAACTATTATAATTTATACAAGAACTTACCTCCCCGGCAACGGCGCCAAAAACTTGACACGACTAAAAGATTGATGTCTTCTCCCAAGTGCAGGAGTGTCGAAGTAATAAATAACCCGGCAAGACCGGGGTCGAACCACAGGGAGGTTAATTGTACAAATTATAATAACAATAATACAACAACAATAACAATAACAATAACAACAGTAGTAATAGTAATAATAATATTATTAATAGTAGTAGTAGTAGTAGTAGTAGTAGTAGTAGTAGTAGTAGTAGTAGTAATAATAATAATAATAAAGAAAGAGAAGAAGAAGAAGATGATGATGATGAGAACTTAGAGATGAAATATTAATGTAAGGATTAAACAATAATAATAACAAATGTCAAGGTTAGAGGTTCCACTAATGGTATATCAAACAAGTATAGTATAAACTCTTATTATTGAATTGGAAACCACACACAAAGGAGGTTCCAATCAGATTATATATTGTTAACATGATTACATTAGTCATCTTATTCAATTAATGCTAATACTTGTAAATCTTGTCAAGCATTCATGATTATAACTTATGTTAACAACAAATCAAGTTCCTTTCATAGCTCAGGTGTCGGTTATACCATACATTATGGGCTATGAAAGTGCCAAGCATTTGTTGTACCAAGTGTTATACAACATAAATCAAGATTAGTCATTTAACAAGCAAAGTATTAAAGAGTGAACAAGATAATAAATATAAAACATGTTAGTATCAAACATTAAAGTCCATATTAAGTTTACACTATACTTATTCTTACACCATTAGTGTAACCTTTTCACCTTGACATAATTAACTTAGCTAGACATAATGAAAGAAATAAAAATAGATAAACAAAATAAGGACATAAAAGTTAACTAAATAAAGGAAAGGAAATGAAAGGCATAAACTTAATATTAATGAAAACAAAGCATAAAAAATACAAAGAGAGAAAGGAAGAGCATGATCTTGATCTGGAAACCAAGATGCCTAAATGCATGGCAAATGCCTCCTTTTATAGGCCAAAATTGGGAACTATTGATTTGATGACTAATTGATAAGTGGGTGGCCAACTTTTGACTTGGTGACAATCCTTATCTTCTCTTGTCTGCCCAAAACGTCATTGATAACGTCAAAACTGGAGCCAGGTGCAAACATGAAAGTTGTAGGTAATTGTCTCAGCTTTCTTGTGTAAAAAATTCAGCTCATTTGGACTTCTAGAGCTCCAGATATGGCCAAAATACCGAACAGTGCTCGGGCTGGAAGACAGATTCGGGCTTCTTTGTTGTTGCTACAATTTGGACTTGATAATGGCCTTTTTAGATCTTGGGCTCCATATGAAAGTTGTAGGCCTATGTCTTACCTTTCCATCCATATAAATTGGACCTAAATCTCAGATCTGTAGCTCCAGATATGGCCCAATTACCGAACAGTGTTCCGGTTTGGATTGCACCGACATCTCTTCTCTAAGTTTGACCATCTCTTTATCCATGCAATTTAAGTTCTTCAAGTCATCAATCAATCCTTTCATTTATGTGATAGACCTGCATTAAAAATAGACATTTACCATAAATTATAGGTATCTTATATTATTAGATATATTATTATAAAACATATTTTAGTTAAGGAGTTATTGATACTTCAAGTGCAAAATGATGATATAAAACCATGATAAAAATACACTTTTAAGTACTAATCACTTAGCTAGACATAATGAAAGAAAGAAAAATAGATAAACAAAATAAAAACATAAAAGCTAATTAAGTAAAGGAAAGGAAATGAAAAGCATAAACTTGATATTAATGAAAGCAAAGCATAAACATTACAAAAAATACAAAGAGAGAAAGGAAGAGCATGATCTTGATCTGAACACCAAGATGCCTAAATGCATGGCAAATGCCTCCTTTTATAGGCCAAAATTGGGAACTATTGATTTGATGACTAATTGATAAGTGGGTGGCCAACTTTTGACTTGGTGACAATCCTTATCTTCTCTTGTCTACCCAAAACATCATTGATAACGTCAAACTTGGAGCTAGTTGTAAACATGAAAGTTGTAGGCAATTGTCTCAGATTTCTTGTGTAAAAACTTCAGCTCATTTAGACTTCTAGAACTCCAGATATGGCCAAAATACCGAACAGTGCTCGGGCTGGAAGACAGATTCGGGCTTCTTTGTTGTTGCTACAATTTGGACTTGATAATGGCCTTTTTAGATCTTGGGCTCCATATGAAAGTTGTAGCCCTATGTCTTACCTTTCCATCCATATAAATTGGACCTAAATCTGTAGCTCCAGATATGACCCAATTACCGAACAGTGTTCCGGTTTGGATTGCACCGACATCTCTTCTCTAAGTTTGACCATCTCTTTATCCTTGCAATTTAAGTTCTTCAAGTCATCAATCAATCCTTCCATTTATTTGATAGGCCTGCATTAAAAATAGATATTTACCACAAATTATAGGTATCTTATATTATTAGATACATTATTATAAAACATATTTTAGTTAAGGAGTTATTGATACTTCAAGTGCAAAATGATGATATAAAACCATGATAAAAATGCACTTTTAAGTACTAATCAATAGGGGATAAGTAATTGTTCTGGAGCCCTCTATAATTCCTCCTGGAAAACTAGTATATGGGAGTGACCACCCTTTAGTGAGCTCTGTATAGGTCTAACCGATGTACCTCTTGATCCAAGATTTCCTCTCTTTTTAATTAACCAATCAAATTATTCTTTTTTCCTTTTTTTTGGAAAATGAGGTCTCCTTGTAAATGATGCAGGCTCCTTACACTTTTCTGCTCCCATAATACCTTGTCCATCACCTTCTCGCCACCTTGCAGCTGCCATAACCTCTAGAGACTAAGCAACCTCTATAAAATCCCTTATTATCGAAAATTTCATCCTCAGCTCTTGTCAGAACCCATCTTAGAGTTTCTCAATCCAATGTTGCTTAGTAGGTAAATAAATGGAGACAAGTATATTGAGGTCCTAAAAACACCTCTCATATTTCAATATTGTCATCTCTCCATATATACAAGCCAATAACTCATATTCCTTGATCTTTCGATGCTAGCGAGAATAATATTGGTTCTCAAACTCTGTCTTGAAATCCCTTCATAAGCATCTTAGCAGCCCATCTCTCTTAAACAATATCCCACAATGTCTAGGCTTTGTTCGATAATAGTTAAGTAGCACAATCCACTCATAGCTCTACTGGTATTGCTATTTGATCCATAGACATCTTTATCTTCCATAACCATTGCCTAGATATTTTAGCATCCTTCTCTCCCATAAAATTATAACCATATTTTATTCAATATATTTTAAGGCCCCTTGATTGGTACTTAAGAGTGCATTTTTATTAAGGTTTTATATTATCATTTTCCACTTGAAGTATCAATAACTCCTTAATGAAAGCATGTTTTATAATAACAAATCTAATACCACAAGGTACCTTTAATTTAAGTCAATCACTTAAATAAAAGGATTGATTGATAAGTTGAAGTATTGAAGTTGAAAGGACAAAGAGAGGGCCAAACTTAGAAAAGAGATGCTGGTACAGTCCAAACTGGAACACTGTTCGGTAATTGGGTCATATCTGAAGCTGTAGAACTCATATTTAGGTCTGCTTTATATGGATGAAAAGTTAAAACATAGGCCTAAAACTTTTATAGGAAGTCAAGACTTAATTCTACTATTTAGAAGTCCAAATCTTAGCAACAACATAGAAGACCGAATCTATCATGTAGCCTAGACACCGTTCAGTATTCAACCCATATCAATAGTTTTAAAAGTCCAAATGAACTCAATTTTTTTTCCTAGAAAGTTGAGACAATTTCTTAGAACTTTTGTATGGAAGTCTAGTTGAAATTCTAACGTTATCAATGATGTTTTATTCAGACAAGAAGATAAGAATTATCATCAAGTCAAGAGTTGGCACCCATTTATCAATTACTCATCAAATCAATAGTTCCTAATTTTGGCCTATAATTTAGGCATCTAGGTTTCTAGATCAAGATCATGCTCTTGCTTTCTCTCTTTGTATTTTTGTAATGCTTAATTTTTGCTTTCATTAATATCTTGTTTATACCTCTCATTTTCTTTCTTTACTTAGTTAACTTTTATTTTATTTATATTCTTATCTTGTTTATTTAAGTTTCTCTCTTTTCATTACATTTAGCTAAGTTTATTATATCAAGTTGAAAAGGTTATACTAATGGAGTAAGAATAAGTATAGTGTAAACTTAACATGGACTTTAATGTTTGATACTAATATGTTTTGTATTTGTTATCTTGTTCACTCTTAATACTTTTCTTGTTAAATAGTTTATCTAGATTTATGTTATATAACGCTTGATATAACAAATACTTGGCACTTTCATTACCTAACTGTATGGTGTAACTGACACTTGTGCTATGAAAGGTACTTGATTTGTTGTTAATATAAGTTATAATAATGAATGCTTGACAAGATTTACAAGTATTAGCATTAATTGAATAAGATGACTAATGTAATCATGTTAACAATCCATAATCTGATTGGAACCTCCTTTGTGTATGGTTTCCAATTGAATAATAAGAGTTTATAATATACTTGTTTGACATACCATTAGTGGATCCTCTAACCTTGACATTTTTTTTTAATCATTGTTTGATTCTCACATTGATCTTTCATCTCAAAGTTCTCATCAACTTCTTTTTCTTCTTTTTCTTCTATTGTTGTTGTTGTTGTTGTTGTTGTATTGTTGTTATTTATAATTTATACAATTAATCTCCTTGTAGTTCAACTCCGATCTTGCCGGGTTATTTATTACTTCGACACTCCTACACTTGGGAAAAGACATCAATCTTTTGGTCGTATCACCCCTCATAAAATTTAACTTAATCTGATGGTCGAATTGAAAACTACACCTAGTAACGTAAAAGTGGTCAAATTGTGATTTTTCATCAAATTTCTGAATTCCTCCAAAAAATATGAAATTTTAACCCAGGTTATGGCATCATATTAGAAGGATTTATGTAAATGTTTAGAATTTTCTAATAACACAATTGAGAGTTATAAATTGTTTTTTGTTTTATATAAAACTAATCAATTTATAATTTTTTGCCTAAAGGGTTTACATATTAACTAAATCTACATATATGTAATTGGGAAAAGAGAATATAAATATGATTTTAAATCCTCCTTAATAATATTGAACATCAATAATGTTGATAAAGATATAATAAATGAGAATAGATAGGAATGTCATATTAGCATAAATACATAGAATGTTTATAAAGAAATCTAAAGGAATATTAAAAGGACATGGTAGTGATTAATTTGATTAAAAGAGGAAAAATTAGAAAGGACATTAGGATATATGATATATATGAAAATGGTTCAAAAAATGATTGGAATGAAATATCATTTTATTGGGAGAAAATGACACGACGAAAAGATTGTTGTCTTCTCCCAAGTGCATAAGTGTCGAAGTAATAAATAAACCGGCAAGACTAGGGTCGAACCACAGGAAGGTTAATTGTACAAATTATAAACAACAACAATAATAATACTAATAGTAGTAGTAGTAGTAGTAGCAGTAGTAGTAGTAGTAATAGTAATAATAATAATAATAATAATAATAATAATAATAATAAAGAAAAAGAAGAAGAAGAAGAAGAAAAGTTGATGACAACTTTGAGATGGAAAATTAGCGTAAGGATTAAACAATGATAACAAACAATGTCAAGGTTAGAGGATCCACTAATGGTATGTCAAACAAGTATAGTATAAACTCTTATTATTCAATTGGAAACCATACACAAAGGAGGTTCCAATCAGATTATGGATTGTTAACATGATTACATTAGTCATCTTATTCAATTAATGCTAATACTTGTAAATCTCGTCAAGCATTCATGATTATAACTTATGTTAACAAATCAAGTTCCTTTCACAGCTCAGGTGTCGGTTATACCATACAGTATGAGCTATGAAAGTGCCAAGCATTTGTTGTACCAAGTGTTATACAACATAAATCAAGATTAGTTATTTAACAAGAAAAGTATTAAAGAGTGAATAAGATAACAAATACAAAACATGTTAGTTTCAAATATTAAAGTCCATATTAAGTTTACACTATACTTATTCTTACACCATTAGTGTAACCTTTTCACCTTAATATAATAAACTTAGCTAGATATAATGAAAGAAAGAAAAATAAATAAACAAAATAAGAACATAAATAAGATAAAAGTTAACTAAGTAAATAAAAAGAAATAAAAGGCATAAACTTGATATTAATGAAAGCAAAGCATAAACATTACAAAAAATACAAAGAGAGAAAGCAAGAGCATGATCTTGATCTCGAAACTAAGATGCCTAAATGCATGGCAAATGCCTCCTTTTATAGGCCAAAATTGGGAACTATTGATTTGATGACTAATTAATGAGTGGGTGACCAACTATTGACTTGGTGACAATCCTTATCTTCTCTTGTCTTCCCAAAACATCATTGATAACATAAAAATTAGAGCCACTTGAAAACATGAAAGTTGTAGAAAATTGTCTCAACTTTCTTGTGTAAATAATTTAGCTCATTTGGACTTCTAGAACTCCAAATATGGCCAAAATACTAAACAGTGCTCGGGCTGGAGGACACTTAAAAATGGCCTTTTTAGATCTTAGGCTCCATATGAAAGTTGTAGGCCTATGTCTTACCTTTCCATCCATATAAAGTATATCTAAATCTAAGATCTCTAGCTCCAGATATGACCCAATTATCAAATAGTATTCCGGTTTGGATTGCACCGACATCTCTTTTCAATGTTTGGTCATCTCTTTATCCTTTCAATTTCAGTTCTTAAATTCATCAATCAATCCTTTCATTTATGTGATAGGCCTACATTTAAAATAAACATTTACCATAAATTAAAGGTATCTTATATTATTAGATATATTATTATAAAACATGCTTTAGTTAAGGAGTTATTGATACTTCAAGTGAAAAATGATGATATAAAACCTTGATAAAAATGCACTTTTAAGTACTAATCACACCCCTTAATCAGCTTATTACTAGTCCCTAGTGATCAAAATATAATGTTTAAGGTTAACTTCCATGGGTTGGGATTATTATTTTTGTCTTTTTTTTTCTTTTTTCTTTTTTTAAATATATATACATATAATTTAAAAACACCATGCATCTTTAACCCATGTAACGAGCTTTCAGCTAATGACTCCCAGACCAGTTAGTCTTAGGGCATTAGGTGTTAAGAAACCCTTAGGAGCTTAGTAACTCGGGTCGCAGATACTGATATGTTGATAGTGCAATGTTTGATTCCCTTAAGCTTTTCTTCTCAACCCATGTAACAAGCGTTGGGCCAATAGCTCTCAAGTCAATTGACTTTGGGTACTAGGTGTTAAAACACCCCTTCGAGCTTAATTACTTATTATTTTTATTTTTTTATTTTTTTTCTTTTTTTTTAATTATATACTATCCCTTTCCCTTAGTTGTTACCTTTAACAAAATAATATAAATAATGTAATAATCCAATATGCAACCCACAATCATATGTTAAAGTGTGTGTGTGTAAATGAAAGTTTAAGAATACATGTTAAATAAGTATATGAGCAGAATTAAGTGATAACAATGCGAGAGTTTGTAAATCTAAATATTTCAAGAAGTATTATGATAGACCTTGTTACGAATGATTACTCAGATACGTCTTAAGAGTCATAAAAGTTCTCCCTACTTTGCCATCATAGTAACAACAATTTTGCACATGCTTTATGAAATAGAAAACACAGTTTTTTTTTTAGCTACTACCCTCCCCCCCCAACAAAAACAAGACATTGCCCTCAATGTTTGAAGGTTGAAAGATAGAGTATAGAAGATATCACCTGAAATAACGAACACTGACAAACCTGAAACACACTGAAACAAATATAAGTAACAACAAAACACAATAATAAAACCAAAAGACACAAAGATTCACAAATGAAGGCTCAAATCCAATCTAAACTTTTTATGGCTTTCCTTAGTTGACCAATTTATATGACTCATGGAAGGATCAATTACAGGAATGAAAGATTGTAGTTGGTCAATCAATTGTTCACCAATAGCAGTAGAGATTATGATAGAAATTCCTATTCCACAACATGATCAAGAAAAGACAACAACTTATTATAATAACCATTAACCTTTAACAAACCTATAGATTTATGGTGAATGTGCAGTTGGGCCTAAGAGGAAATATGAAAGATCTCTTCCAATGTGCCTAGACCACCTAGTAAAGCAATGAAGGCATTAGCATGGTTAAACATTGCATTCATTCAAGTTGACATTGTGGAGACCTAAGTTCCGCTCCAATTGTTTTTCCAATGATGTCCCTTTGTGCTAAAGCTTCGGGGACGACCCCCAAAACTTGACTACCTCCTAAAAATGCAGCTATTGACACACCTCCCATTAACCCAAGACTACCTCCCCTATACACTTCTGTATTTGTTGAATGTGTGGGTTAAGTAGAAATAAAAGGAAGGAATAGAGGATTTTATAGATGAGAAATTAGAAACGCAATCATACCACCTATATGTAGGCTAGCTAGAGTCTCACACACACTCTCTCTCTCTCTTTATTTATTTATTTTTGAAAAAGCACGTGTATGTACTGGTAGTTGTGATTATGGCTCACATCTTCCCTTGGTTTTATGTTTAAGAACGGCTTAAATGCCCTCTATGGGTCGGGGATAGGCTTCCCATCCAGTTTTCTTAAAAACTAGCAAATAGGGTCTTTTTCAGTCAGATTCCCAAGACTAAGTCGATCATGTTCTTTATGAAACAGTAGTCATAAATCATGAATTGCACAATACACATCTCCACTAGGATGTGTCTCAAGAGTCAATAGAAGATTATCTTAAGAATCCTTACTCAGGCCATACTTAATGAATTGCATTTTATCTTCACGGTTTATAGATACCATTTCTAAATAACAACATTGGGTATTACAAGTCCATCTAGCACATCGATGACAGACTTTCAGTCATTTTGCACGACATTTCTTTGCAAAAGTGCTTTTACCTGTTCCAGGGATGTGTGAAATGAAGGAGTTAGAGGACTCACCTGATAATCGGACCTTTGCTTCAATCAACCAGCAAATATCTTCAGGAATTCCATGATTCATTAACAATCTCAATCATGCACATCTAGCACGGTAAATTTTTGTAATCGCATTCTGAGGTAGAGAGGGAAAATACTTTTTCAATTTTTCAAGATTAGTGTCCATTTTCAAATGAGAATTGGAAGAGAGATTCAAAGAATTGCACAAATATATAGATAGATATCAATTATTGTGGGAAACTGAAAAAACCAATTTAAGTCACGGAGTACTGTTATCCGTCATTTGATGAGGATGAGAGAAACTAGCAAAAATCACTAAAAAAGAAACACAAAAAAATGTCATAAAAACAAAATAATCAACCTTTATCTACAAGACCATTCAAACCAGTTGATGTTCATTTTCCTTAAAAACATTGTCATTCATTGAATTCTCAATATCATTTTGACTAGTATCAACTTTTTGACAATTTTCACAAGTTTTGCAGATTGCATGCGTGTCCTTGAACATGGTAGCCAATAAAATCCATTTTGAAAGATTTTTGTAACTGTCTTTTTTGATGAGAAATAACTTCCAATTGCTTTAGAATGACAAAGTTTAATGACACTACTTACCTCATTGTCGAGAATGAATCTTTGAAATATTTAATCAGAACAACAATTGAATAAGTTAGGGTCATCACAATAAAAATTCTTCACTTCGTTCAAAAACTTTTCTTTGTCTTGGGTATTCCGATGAGCTAGCAAATCTTCTAAAGCAAGAAAATTAATATTTTTATCATACCAAGGCATTGGATTAAGAGAAAGTAAGGATTTGTTAGGAAAGTAATCATCAATTGGTGTGATGTTAGATGTCGAATTTGTTGTCACTTTTGACAAAAAATCCGCATCAACATTTTTGGTGCGTTTTTCATCCGTGATTTCTTCCTCAGAATAAATCATTTGCAAATCTTAAGATTCATCAAACTCATTTTTACTTAAAGTAGATTTAAGTTGATCATAAACTAATTCGTCAATATGATCTACTTCTTGTAAATCATTATCATCTCTAGGTTGCTTGCAAATGTTGAAAATATTCATTTTCATTGTCATGTTTCCAAATGATAGCTTCATCAGTCCATTCCTATAGTTAATCAATGCATTAGAAGTTGCAAGAAAGGGACGTCCTAAAATAACAGGAAATGAATTGCATGGTTCAATAGGTTGTGTGTCCAAGACAACAAAATCCACAGGATAAATGAATTTATCAACTTCTACTAACACATCTTCAATTTAGGTCCAATTTATATGGATGGAAAGGTAAGACATATGCCTACAACTTTCATATGGAGCCCAAGATCTAAAAAGGCCATTTTCAAGTCCAAATTGTAGCAACAACAAAGAAGCCCGAATCTGTCTTCCAGCCCGAGCACTGTTCGGTATTTTGGTCATATCTGGAGTTCTAGAAGTCCAAATGAGCTGAATGTTTTACACAAGAAAGCTAAGACAATTGCCTACAACTTTCATGTTTTGACTGGCTCCAATTTTGACGTTATCAATGACGTTTTGGGCAGACAACAGAAGACAAGGATTGTCACCAAGTCAAGAGTTGGCCACCCACTTATCAATTAGTCATCAAATCAATAGTTCCCAATTTTGGCCTATAAAAGGAGGCATTTGCCATGCATTTAGGCATCTTGGTGTCCAGATCAAGATCATGCTCTTCCTTTCTCTCTTTGTATTTTTTATAATGTTTATGCTTTGCTTTCATTAATATCAAGTTTATGCCTTTCATTTCCTTTCATTTACTTAGTTAACTTTTATGTTCTTATTTTGTTTATCTATTTTTCTTTGTTTCATTATGTCTAGCTAAGTTAATTATGTCAAGGTGAAAAGGTTACATTAATGGTGTAAGAATAAGTATAATGTAAACTTAATATGGACTTTAATGTTTGATACTAACATGTTTTATATTTCTTATCTTGTTTACTCTTTAATACTTTGCTTGTTAAATAACTAATCTTGATTTATGTTGTATAATGCTTGGTATAAAAAATGCTTGGCACTTTCATAACCCATACTGTATGGTATAACCGACACCTGAGCTATGAAAGGAACTTGATTTGTTGTTAACATAAGTTATAATCATGAATGCTTGACGAGATTTACAAGTATTAGCATTAATTGAATAAGATGACTAATGTAATCATGTTAACAATCTATAATCCAATTGGAACCTTCTTTATGTGTGGTTTCCAATTCAATAATAAGAGTTTATACTATACTTGTTTGACATACCATTAGTTGAACCTTTAACCTTGACATTTGTTCTTATCATTGTTTAATCTTTACATTAATATTCCATCTCGAAGTTCTCATCATCTTCTTCTTCTCCTTCTCCTTCTTTATTATTATTATTATTATTACTACTACTAGTATTATTATTATTATTATTATTATTATTATTATTATTATTGCTACTATTATTATTATTGTTGTTATTGTTATTATTGTTGTTATTTATAGTTGTTGTTTATAATTTGTGCAATCAACCTCAACACTTCAACACTCCTACACTTGGGAGAAGATATCAATCTTTTGGTCGTGTCAGTTACAGAAGTTGGTTTTAACTCACCTAGATTGAGACTTTGAAAAATTAAATATGGAACTAAATTCACACTAGCACCAAGATCAAGTAAGGCTCTTTCAATTTTTTGTTCTCCAATAAAGTAAGAAATTGTAGGACAACCAGGGTCTTTATATTTCAAAGCATTATTGTTCTGAAGAATAACACTTACTTGTTTGCCTAGAAAAGCTTTCTTTTTTACATTTAGTTTCCTCTTCACAGTGCATAGATCTTTCAAAAATTTAGCATAGGAAGGAACTTGTTTAATAGCATCCAGCAAAGGTATATTGATTCTTACCTGTTTGAAAGTTTCAAAAATTTCAGAGTTGTGATTGACTTTCCTTTGTTTCGTCATTACATGAGAAAATGAAAGTGCTGGTGGAGAATCAGTTTTTTCTTTGCAATTTTCAGATTCAACCCCTTCCTTACCTTTAGAGATTGACTCATCATCTTTCTCATAAGGTTCAAGAGAGGGTTTTTCAATAACCCTACCACTACGAAGAGTAGTGACTGATTTGACTTGATCCATGTGTTGGCTTCCGGAACTACTTGCATTTGCATTGTATTGCCCCTGAGATTTTGTTGTGGTTGAGATGGAAACTTACCTTTCTCTAGAAACTGAGAGCAGATGTTAATTTCGCAAGAGTATCTTTAAAATTTATCATGTTTTGAGCAAGATGAGTATTGATTGTCTCTTGCTTTTCAATGAATGCATGCAATGTTTCCTCAAGATTTCTTCTAGGAGGTGGAGCATAAGGAGGTGCATATCCATAAGAATTTTGGAAATTGTGGTGTGCTTGAAATGGTAGTTGTGAAGCTTATGCATTGTTACTCTTACTCTTCCAACTAAAATTTAGGTGATTTCTCCAACCAGGGTTATATGTTTGTGAGTATGGGTTGTGGTTGGCTGTTTGGAAACTGTTTAAAGCGTGGGGTTGTTCATGGAGACATTCTTTAAAAGAAGGCAAGGTTGGACACTTATTGGTTGAGTGTTCATTTGTTTCATATATTTGACACACAATGTTTTCAACAGATTTTAATTGACCACTCTTTTTCAATTCTAGTGCCTAGACTTTTCTAGCTAAAGATGCAAACTTGGCTTCAAGGTCATGATCTTCCCTAAGGTTGTTGACACGACTTAAAGGTTGATGTCTTCTCCCAAGTGCAGGAGTGTCGAAGTAATAAATAACCCGGCAAGACCGGGGTCGAACCACAGGGAGGTTAATTGTACAAATTATAGACAACAATTATAAGCAACAATAATAGCAATAATAACAACAACAAGAACAATAACAACAACAACTATAATAATAATAATAATAATAATAATAGTAGTAGTAGTAGTAGTAGTAGTAGTAGTAGTAAAGAAAAAGAAGAAGAAGAAGATTATGAGAACTTGGAGATGGAAAATTAATGTAAGGATTAAACAATAATAATAACAAATGTCAAGGTTAGAGGTTCCACTAATGGTATATCAAACAAGTATAGTATAAACTCTTGTTATTGGATTGGAAACCACACACAAAGGAGGTTCCAATCAGATTATATATTGTTAACATGATTATATTAGTCATCTTATTCCATTAATGCTAATACTTGTAAATCTCGTCAAGCATTCATTATTATAACTTATGTTAACAACAAATCAAGTTCCTTTCATAGCTCAGGTGTCGGTTATACCATACATTATGGGCTATGAAAGTGTCAAGCATTTGTTGTACCAAGTGTTATACAACATAAATCAAGATTAGTCATTTAACAAGCAAAGTATTAAAGAATGAACAAGATAACAAATATAAAACATGTTAGTATCAAACATTAAAGTCCATATTAAGTTTACATTATACTTATTCTCACACCATTAGTGTAACCTTTTCACCTTGACATAATTAACTTAGCTAGACATAATGAAAGAAAGCAAAATAGATAAACAAAATAAGAACATAAAAGTTAACTAAATAAAGGAAAGGAAATGAAAGGCATAAACTTGATATTAATGAAAGCAAAGCATAAACATTACAAAGAATACAAAGAGAGAAAGAAAGAGCATGATCTTGATCTGAACACCAAGATGCCTAAATGCATGGCAAATGCCTCCTTTTGTAGGCCAAAATTAGGAACTATTGATTTGATGACTAATTGATAAGTGGGTGGCCAACTTTTGACTTGGTGACAATCCTTATCTTCTCTTCTCTGCCTAAAACGTCATTGATAACGTCAAAATTGGAGCTAGTTGTAACATAAAAGTTGTAGGCAATTGTCTCAGCTTTCTTGTGTAAAAACTTCAGCTCATTTGGACTTCTAGAACTCCAGATATGGCCAAAATACCGAACAGTGCTCGGGCTGGAAGACAGATTCGGGCTTCTTTGTTGTTGTTACAATTTGGACTTGATAATGGCCTTTTTAGATCTTGGGCTCCATATGAAAGTTGTAGGGCTATGTCTTACCTTTCCATCCATATAAATTGGACCTAAATCTGAGATCTGTAGCTTCAGATATGACCCAATTACCGAATAGTGTTCCGGTTTCGATTGCACCGACATCTCTTCTCTAAGTTTGACCATCTCTTTATCCTTGCAATTTAAGTTCTTCAAGTCATCAATCAATCCTTTCATTTATGTGATAGGCCTGCATTAAAAATAGACATTTACCACAAATTATAGGTATCTTATATTATTAGATACATTATTATAAAACATATTTTAGTTAAGGAGTTATTGATACTTCAAGTGCAAAATGATGATATAAAACCATGATAAAAATGCACTTTTAAGTACTAATCAGTTGTATATACCTCCACAAGATGTATAAGGTTGAGTTTTACTCGGTGCCTCATAAGTACCCGCGGTGTCCCAATTTTGAGCATTTTCAGCTAACAAGTCTAAGTACTCCATTGCTTCATCAGGATCTTTATCTTCAAAAGTTCCATTGCACATCAATTCAACCATTTGCCTATCTCTAGGTTACCCTTCATAGAAATGTGAAACCAATCTCCATGTTTCAAAACCATGATGAGGGCAAGTACTAAGCAAGTCTCGATACCTATCCCAACATTGGTAAAATGTTTCTCCTGGTTTTTGAGTGAAAGTGGTGATTTGTCTTTTGAAAGAGTTTGTTCTATGAGATGGGAAAAACTTCTTTAAAAATTGTTGTTGCATTTTATCCCAAGCATAAATGGATCCTAGTCTCAAATTTTGTAGCCATGTTCTTTATTTTTTAATGAAAAAGGAAAAAGCTTTAATCTAATGGTGTTCATGCTACAATTTAAATTATTATATGTGTTGCAGACCTCCTCAAATTCCCTTAAATGCAACTATGGATTTTCCAAATCTAAGCCATGAAAAGAAGGTAAAAGTTGAATAATGCTTGGCTTAAAATTAAAATGAGATGCATCAAGAGGAAAAACTATGCATGATGGTGCAGTTGTTCTTGTAGGATTCATGCGGTCTCTAAGTGTTCTAGCACGGTTATTCTCACTATTCTCATTATGAAGTGATTGATTATCTTCTTCGGCCATATTTTCTGAAAATGATGAGGATACCCTACAAAGTCTACCACTTGATGTACGTGACCACACTCTCATGCACGTGTTGGAATAGAATAAGAAAAGGAAGAAAATAAAAGAAGAAGAAATAAGAGAAAAGAAACAAAGTTATATACAAGAAAAGTGAAAAGAGAAAATAAAATAAATACTATAATTTGTACAAGAACTTGCCTCCCTGATAATGGCGCCAAAAACATTGAGAGTTGGAATGAAATATCATTTTATTGGGAGAAAATGACACGACGAAAAGATTGTTGTCTTCTCCCAAGTGCAGGAGTGTCGAAGTAATAAATAACCCGGCAAGACTGGGATCGAACCATAGGGAGGTTAATTGTACAAATTGTAAACAACAATAATAGTAACAATAACAACAACAACAACAACAACAATAGTAGCAATAATAATACTAGTAGTAGTAGTAGTAGTAGTAGTAGTAGTAGTAATAATAATAATAATAATAAAGAAAAAGAAGAAGAAGAAGAAGAAGAAGAAAAGTTGATGAGAACTTTGAATGGAAAATTAGTGTAAGGATTAAACAATGATAACAAACAATATCAAGGTTAGAGGATCCACTAATGGTATGTCAAACAAGTATAGTATAAAGTCTTATTATTCAATTGGAAACCACACACAAAGGAGGTTCCAATCAGATTATATATTCTTAACATGATTACATTAGTCATCTTATTCAATTAATGCTAACACTTGTAAATTTCATCAAGCATTCATGATTATAACTTATGTTAACAACAAATCAAGTTCCTTTCATAGCTTAGGTGTCGGTTATACCATACAGTACGAGCTATGAAAGTGGCAAGCATTTGTTGTACCAAGTGTTATACAACATAAATCAAGATTAGTCATTTAACAAGCAAAGTATTAAAGAGTGAATAAGATAACAAATACAAAACATGTTAGTATCAAACATTAAAGTCCATATTAAGTTTACACTACACTTATTCTTACACCATTAGTGTAACCTTTTCACCTTGACATAATAAACTTAGCTAGACATAATGAAACAAAGAAAAATAAATAAACAAAATAAGAACATAAATAAGATAAAAGTTAACTAAGTAAATGAAAAGAAATGAAAGGCATAAACTTGATATTAATGAAAGCAAAGTATAAACATTACAAAAAATACAAAAAGAGAAAGCAAGAGCATGATCTTGATCTAGAAACCAAGATGCCTAAATGCATGGCAAATGCCTCCTTTTATAGGCCAAAATTGGGAACTATTGATTTGATGACTAATTAATGAGTGGGTGACCAACTCTTAACTTAGTGACAATCCTTATCTTCTCTTGTCTGCCAAAAACGTCATTGATAATGTCAAAATTAGAGCCACTTGAAAACATGAAAGTTGTAGGAAATTATCTTAGCTTTCTTGTGTAAACAAGTCAGCTCATTTGGACTTCTAGAACTCCAGATATGGCAAAATACTAAACAGTGCTTGGGCTGGAGGGCAGATTCTGGCTTCTTTGTTGTTGCAACAATTTGGACTTGAAAATGACCTTTTTAGATCTTAGGCTCCATATGAAAGTTGTAGACCTATGTATTACCTTTCATCCATATAAAGTAAACATAAATCTGAGATCTATAGCTCAAGATATGACCCAATTACCGAACAGTATTCCGGTTTGGATTGCACCGACATCTCTTTTCTATGTTTAGTCATCTCTTTATCCTTTCAATTTCAGTTCTTAAATTCATCAATCAATCCTTTCATTTATGTGATAGGCCTGCATTTAAAATGAACATTTACCATAAATTAAAGGTATCTTATATTATTAGATATATTATTATAAAACATGCTTTAGTTAAGGAGTTATTGATACTTCAAGTGCAAAATGATGATATAAAACCTTGATAAAAATACACATTTAAGTACTAATCAGAAAGTACGAAACATTTTAGTAAGTTAAAACATGAGAAATTACAAGGAATATTTTAATGTGTATAATTATGTAGAAATGAATGAAGTTAATTAAGATAATGGTGTTATCAAACCAATAAAAAGAGTATGTGATGAGTGGATAAAAACATGGATATATGTATGTATGTTTACTTTCTATATACGATTTGAGTTATAAGGGTGTTAAATGATAAACTAATTTAAGGACTCTTGCAATAAGAAGATTAGGGAGGTGGTTAACATGTAATTTATCTACTTTTGTTAATTAGTTAAATTAACAATGAATTGTGTAATATATTAAATACATTATGATGAATGGTATTAGCATTGATTGGTATTCAGGTAATTGGATACTAATGATATCAGGGTAAATGATATATATAATGATTAGTGTATGCAGGAAGAATATTAGTGATAATATAGTGAATGATATCAATATTTGTATTTGTTAATGTGTATGGTGGCTAAAGATAACAAGAATAATTAGAAAGAGACTCCTTCAATGTTTTTTTTTTGTTTATTAAAATCTAATTATTAAGGTACATGATTTAAAAAGGGAAGAGGGGGTAATAGTCTTATAGATGAGAAGAATTTGTATATTTCATGAATGATGGTTTTTAGCATGATTAAGCAAGGAAAATATTGCATGTGAAAAACTTAATTGATAGTTGATGAAATTGAAATGAGACTTGGTTAGAAAGTTTTGATGTAAATATGTATACCTAGTCATCTAATGTATTGAATAGTTAAATTAAAATGTGTTGTTATGATAATTTATTCCAGCAGAATACACACATTGAAACTATCCATTCCAGCACATAATCCTTCAGCCTATCCCAGCAAAACACACACATTGCATGCCGACCAACCCCATAGTTAAAGCCGCCCCCCTACTATGAGAAAGGAAGGAAGTTTCATGACCCATACCTTATGAATCTAGCTAGGTTTAAGGAAGGTTTGACAATGTTCTTCCTCCTCTCCCGCTGGTTTTCTTCCTTCTTTTTCCTCTCATGTTGGTTCCCTTCTCCTCTCTCTTAGGTGGCTGTCCAATCTTCTCTCAAGGTCTCCTCTCTCTCCCTCACACGTTCACAAGGCTTAGGTTTTTGTTGGGGAGGAGAAAGGGAGAGTAATAAGCAGCTGGACATACAACTGCAACAACTTTGATAAAAGCTAGGGTTACCTTCTCTCTCCTCCTTATATTTATACTCCCCATTAAATGAGGTGGGTGTTTGGGGGTTGGTTTAGATGTGTTCTTATCCTTGTTTTGGTCTATCTAAAACTAGTTTTACCCCTCCCTCTCAACTCCTTAAGAAAATTATTATTATTTTATTTTTTAAGACAAAAAAATTGCATTGCTGCCGATTGAGAAATCGGCAGCGGAAACTATGTCACTGCAGATCGAGAAATCAGCAGCGAAAACTACTTTGCTGCAGATGCAGAAATCGGCAGCGGAAACTGCGTCGCTGCAGATGCAGAAATCGGCAGCGGAAACTGCGTCGCTGCAGATGCAGAAATCGACAGCAGAAATTGTGTCGCTGCAGATGCAGAAATCAGCAGCAGAAATTGCGTCGCTGCAGATGCAGAAATCGACAGCAAAAACTGCATCCCAGTCGATCGAGAAATCAACAGCGAATACTAATTCGCTGCAGCTGACACATCTTTTGCAGCAAATTGAAATTTGCTGCAGAACACATAATTCTGCAACAAATGTCGATTCGCTGTAGAAGACTCAGTTTCGGCAGCGAATGCTAATTTGCTGCGGCCGATATATTTTTGGTAGCAAATTGAAATTTTGCTGCAAAACACCCAATTCTAATTCGCTACAGAAGACTCAATTTCGGCAGCGAATACTTATTCTGTGCAGCTGTCACATTTTCGGTAGCGAATCGAAATTTGCTACAGAACACACAATTCTGCAGCGAATGCTGATTCGCTGCAGAAGACTCGGATTCGGCAGCGAATGCTAATTCGCTATGGCCGACTGATTAGTACTTAAAAGTGCATTTTTATCATGGTTTTATATCATCATTTTTCACTTGAAGTATCAATAACTCCTTAACCAACACATGTTTTATAATAATATATCTAATAATATAAGATACCTTTAATTTATGGTAAATGTTCATTTTAAATGCAGGCCTATCACATAAATGAAAGGATTGATTGATGACTTTACGAACTTAAATTGCAAGGATAAAGAGATGGCCAAACTTAGAAAAGAGATGTCGCTGCAATCCAAACTGGAACACTGTTCGGTAATTAGGTCATATCTGGAGCTATAGATCTCAGATTTAGTTCCAATTTATATGGATGGAAAGGTGAGACATAGGCCTCCAACTTTCATATGGAGCCTAAGATCTACAAAGGCCATTTTCAAGTCCAAATTGTAGCAACAACAAAGAAGCCCGAATCTGTCTTCCAGCCTGAGCACTGTTCAGTATTTTGGCCATATTTAGAGTTCTAGAAGTCCAAATAAGCTGAATGTTTTACACAAGAAAGCTGAGACAATTGTCTACAACTTTCATGTTTGCAACTGGCTCCAATTTTGATGTTATCAATGACGTTTTGGGCAGACAAGAGAAGATAAGGATTGTCACCAAGTCAAAAGTTGGCCACCCACTTATCAATTAGTCATCAAATCAATAGTTCCCAATTTTGGCCTATAAAAGGAGGCATTTGCCATGCATTTAGGCATCTTGGTGTCCAGATCAAGATCATGCTCTTCCTTTCTCTCTTTGTATTTTTTGTAATGTTTATGCTTTCCTTTCATTAATATCAAGTTTATGCCTTTCATTTCCTTTCCTTTACTTAGTTAACTTTTATGTTCTTATTTTGTTTATCTATTTTTCTTTGTTTCATTATGTCTAGCTAAGTTAATTATGTCAAGGTGAAAAGGTTACATTAATGGTGTAAGAATAAGTATAATGTAAACTTAATATGGACTTTAATGTTTGATACTAACATGTTTTATATTTGTTATCTTGTTTACTCTTTAATACTCTGCTTGTTAAATGACTAATCTTGATTTATGTTGTATAACACTTGGTACAACAAATGCTTGGCACTTTCATAGCCCATATTGTATGGTATAACCGACACCTGAGCTGTGAAAAGAACTTGATTTGTTGTTAACATAAGTTGTAATCATGAATGCTTGACGAGATTTACAAGTATTAGCATTAATTGAATAAGATGACTAATGTAATCATGTTAACAATCTATAATCCAATTGGAACCTTCTTTATGTGTGGTTTCCAATTGAATAATAAGAGTTTATATTATACTTGTTTGACATACCATTAGTGGAATCTTTAACCTTGACAATTTTTATTATCATTGTTTAATCGTTACATTAATATTCCTTCTCCAAGTTCGCATCATCATCTTCTTCTTCTCTTTCTTTATTATTATTATTATTATTATTATTACTATTACTATTACTAATACTACTACTACTACTACTACTACTATTATTATTATTGTTGTTGTTGTTGTTGTTGTTGTTGTTGTTATAGTTATTGTTGTTATTGCCATTATTGTTGTTTATAATTGTTGTTTATAATTTGTACAATTAACCTCCCTGTGGTTCGACCCCGGTGTTGCCGGGTTATTTTTTACTTCGACACTTCTACACTTGGGAGAAGACATCAATCTTTTAGTCATGTCACCGATACATTTTCGGCAGCAAATAAAAATTTTGCTGCAAAACACCTAATTCAGCAACGAATTCTAATTCACTTGAGAAGACTCAATTTCAGCAGCCAATACTAATTGGCTACAGCCGATACAGTTTCGGCAACGAATTGAAATTTCATTGTAGAACACAAACATTGAAAACCATCAATTACAGCATATATCTTTCAATCATTCCAGCAGAATACACACATTGAAATATCCATTCCAGCACATAATCCTTTAGCCAATCCTACAAAACACACACATTGCATGCCGGCCAACCCCATAGTTAAAGCCGCCCCCTACTATGATTTGTTGTTTCTATTTTATTCATTTTTCTTTGTTAGATGTTCTGAAATTGACCTCATTTCATTTTTGTTCTTTTGTCCTCTTAGTAAATTTTTGTTTTCTTCATAGCTAGCTTAGGTCATAGTTCAATTTTCTTAGGGTTTTTCTTCTTCATTTCCGGTTCTAAATCTTAAGGAGAAGAGGAAGGAAGTTTCATGACCCATACCTTACGAATCTAGCTAGGTTTGAGGAAGGTTTGACAACGTTCTTCCTCCTCTCGCGCTGGTTTTCTTCCTTCTTCTTCCTCTCACATTGGTTCCCTTCTCCTCTCTCTCTAGGTGGCTGTCCAATCTTCTCTCAAGGTCTCCTCTCTCTCCCTCACACGTTCACAAGGCTTAGGTTTCTGTTGGGGAGGAGAAAGGGAGAGTAACAAGCAACTAAACATACAGCTGCAACAACTTTGATAAAAGCTAGGGTTATTGCTTGACCGCTTTTTATGATCGGCTTGTTTTAACTCGCAAGTGCATGAGTGTGCGATGTAGCAATTAACTCGGTAAGATCGAGGTCATATCCACAGAGAGCTAGATCTGGAAATTAAGCTAGGTAACAAAAAAAAACTCAAGAGAAATTAAATTAACAATAACTTGGTTGAAAAATAATTGATGGATTTATTTTCAAAGATAAAAAAAAATGTAAATAGATTTTAAATGACAAGAAAAGTAAGTCTTCGTCCAAATCAATTTTAATGGTGATGTATTGGTGATTTCTTCAACATATATAAGATAACTCAACCTAATCTCAACGATGGTGATATTAGATCGGAAGATATTACAATGAAGATTAGAAAGATGAAGATTGATTATTGCTTAAGAATGAACAAGTACTTTCATATTAAGTAAGACATTGAATCAAGCAATCTCTATACCAAAACTAAAGTTTGTGCATAAAAATTCAAGATTATAACATTACCTAAATGATTTCTAAAATTTCTTTACAATAATAAATCATTCATGAAGAAAATAAGAAGATAAACATTAAGATTCATTCATATCCTAAAGAACTCACCTCAATCACCATTATCCTTGATTTGGATCCAAGAAAGAGTTTAGCCAACCATGATTATATATAAGAACACTTCAATAAACATGAAAGAACTTGAATCCAACTGAAAAAATAAGTTTTACAAACTAAAGAACCGAAATCTATAAAGAAGAACACAATACAATTTCAGAAAAAATTCAGACACAAATCTGACTCTAACTTTGGATAGCAATTCGACCCTCTTAGAAGCTTTTTTTGGAGAAGTCTATTAGAGACATATTTATAGGCAATTCTGTCACCTTTCCAGATCATTAAAGAACAGCTCATTTGGACACCTGAGTCAAAAGTTATGGGCAAAACACTGAAAGGTGTTCTGAAAAATCAAATCAAGACAGCTTTACAACTACTTTGGTGCACGTTTTTCTTCCTCATTTATTAGGTGTCTCCTTCTTCTTTTTGACCCAAAATAATGTTAAAATATCCCCTCCAGCTTTCCATCCATGTGCTTGCCTTCTTGGATCAATGGATTACCCAAAATAAATCAATTGTTATTTGTTGTGTGGACATGTAAGATCATGGATTGTGTTTGGGTTGATTTGAAGGTTGATTTGGGGTTGATTTGGGGCTGATTTTTGGGCTGAATTTGAGCATCAAATAAGTATACAAATGTACTTATTATTTGGGCTAAGATTGACATTGAAACCTTGAGTGTTTAATGGTTGAAGTTTGCACACAACATAAGGCAAGTTTGGGCTTAAAATAAATCATATGATATTCTTTTCTAGAATTGGAATAGAATTGATTTTTGGGACAAATTTGGAGCACTTATTTTAACCAAGATTTGCTTCAATCTTCAACTAAATGTCTCTTCAATTCTTTGTTCTGAATTCCGACGTTGAATTTTCTGAATTAATTCATTTAAGCTCCAAAAACCTATCGAAACATTAAAACAAACTTTATTACTAAAAAACACATCAATTATTATAAAAACAACCAAATAAAAACAATAAATACATATGTAAAACAAGAGACTTAATGACACTTTTGATGCACAATCAATTATATATAAGAACACTTCAATAAACATGAAATAACTTGAATAAAATAGAAATAATAAGTTTTCAAACTAAAGAACCGAAATCTATAAAGAAGAACACAATACAATTTCAGAAAAAATTCGGACACCCGAGTTAATTGCTTCTTATAATTATCTTTTAATGTTTATTGTTGTTAATAGTGCTTATTAGTTGGAGAGTGAATTTCTTAATTTGTTGTATTTTTATTTTTAAGCTATTACTTTTATTTGCATTTTTTTTTCTTTCCTTTCCTTTCATATTCATATAATTGTTATATTATTATTATTATTTTATCATGGCTAATGTTGAAGATGTAGAGGGTGAAGGGAGTGTTCAAGGTAATGGACCTCCACAATTCAATGATCAACCTAATTTTCGAACTCTTAGAGAGTATCTTCACCCGGCTAGACAAAGTACACCTTCGTGTATTATCTTACCTCTTAACCAACAAGCTTTCAATTTGAAACCGAGCATGATTCAACTTCTTCCCACATTTCATGGTATGGATTCTGAAAATCCATACATACACATTAAAGACTTTGAAGAGGTATGTAATACTTTATTGATAGAACATGTATAGAGGAAACCATTCGGCTTAAATTGTTCCCATTCTCTCTAAAGGATAAATCCAAGCTTTGGCTAAACTCCTTGCGTCCTAGGTCTATAGGTACATGGAGAGAAATGCAAGCTGAATTTTTGAAAAAATACTTCCCCACTCATAGGACAGCAGCTTTACAACGTCAAATGATGAATTTTTCTTGTAGTCCAAATGAGTCATTTCACCAAGCTTGGGAAAGGTTCAAAGACTTGTTAAATGCATGCCCTCATCATGGTTTTGAGATGTGGAGGTTAGTGAGTTTCTTTTATGACTCTCTTACCGCAGATTTTAAAAAGCTAGTGTCAACCATGTGTAATGGTGAGTTTTATGACAAAGAACCAAGTGAGGCCTTTGATTTTTTTGATCAATTGGCTGAAAACACAAAGCAATGGGAGAGCTTCTCTCCCAGTTCATGTTGAGTCTAGAAACACCATTTCTCATTCAAGTGGGAAGTTTCAATTGAAAGAGACTGATGACCTCAATGCTAGATTAGCCTCATTGGCTAGGAAAGTAGAATCTCTTGAGATTAAAAAAGTGCATGTCATAAGTGAACAATAAGAGGAAAGTTGTGTTGTTTGTGAAAGCAAAGGGCATAGGACAACTGATTGTCCTACCATTCCAGCCTTCAAGGAAGTGCTATATGGCCAAACTTCTGATTCAAGTAATGTTAGAAAGCCATTTCCAAACCAAGTAGGCAATCCCTACTCTGAGACCTATAATCCTGGATGGAGGAACCACCCAAATTTTGGATGGAGAAATGAGGGCTCTTCAGTACCTCAAACATTTCAACCTCCACCCCAACCATTTCATGCTCCCACACATAACACATACCAACCACCTCATAAGAGATCCTTAGAGGATACTCTTCAACAATTCATGCAAACGCAAGGAGGAATCAACAACCAAGTTTACAAATTCCAAGACCAGACCAATAGGACCTTAGATGACATTCGAAGTCAACTAACTAAGTTGACTCAATCACTAAGCATTCAAGAGAAGGGAAAAATCCCAGCTCAACCAATGCCCAATCCTAGAGGTCAGGTACACATGAGTGAATCCTCACCTAGTGAACCTTCAAACCATGAACAAGTCCAAGCCATCACTACCCTTAGAAGTGGAAAGATTGTTGACAAAGGTGTAGGTTTTAGGATTCCTAAAGGTATTGTGGAGGAGAAATCTAGGGAAAGTGAAGAGGGAATCAAAACACAAGTGACAAATGAGAGTTTGAGTGACAAAGAAGGTGAGATAAATGAGAAAGAGATGAGTGAGAAAGGAGATGATTCAAGAAAGATTGGAGTCAAAATAAGTGATTTAGAATTTGTTCCTAGAGCACCATTTCCACAAAGGTTAGGAAAACCTAAACAAGATCTTATGAACTCGGAAATCTATGAATTGTTTAAACAAGTGAAAGTTAATATTCCACTCCTTGATGCAATTAAACAAGTTCCATCTTATGTAAATTTTCTTAAGGATTTATGCATAGTCAAAAGGAGATTGAATGTGAAAGAAAGAGCTTTTCTGACTGAACATGCTAGTGCCATCATCCAGTTTAAGACCCCTCCCAAATACAAAGATCCTGGTTGTCCTACCATTTCATGCATTATTGGAAGTCATAAGATAGATCAAGCTTTGTTGGATTTAGGAGCAAGTGTGAATTTAATACCCTACACTGTTTACGAACAATTAGGTTTAGGAGAAATCAGCCTACTCGAATTACCCTTCAATTAGCTGATAGGTCAATCAAGATTCCTAGGGGTATCGTTGAGGATGTGTTGGTCCAAGTAGATAAATTCTACTTTCCTGTTGATTTTATAGTGTTAGACACCGCACCAATTCAAGGTTCTAATGCTCCCATCCCAGTCATTTTAGGGAGACCTTTCCTAGTTACATCCAATGCCTTAATTAACTGTAGGAATGGGGTAATGAAATTGTCTTTTGGCAATATGACTATGGAGATGAATATATTCAATGTCTCCAAACAAATTGGGGAACATGAGGACATTAGAGAGGTAGATTTGATCCAAACAGTTTGTCAAGAACACTTTGAGAGAGTGTGGATCAAGGATCCATTGGAGAGAACTTTAATTCATGATGAAAGATTTTGTTCTTTGGAGTGTGAGGAAGTAAGAGAACTCGAGACTTATCTAGATCCAATGCCTATTATGTCAATAGGTCAATGGACCCCATCATTTGAGCCTTTGATTTCACCCCAAGTGAAAGTTGAGGAATCTCTTGTCTAGCCTGATAAACTAGAAAGGAAGCCTTTACCGAGTGATCTTAAGTATGCATTTCTAGGGGAAGATGAATCATATCCTATTGTGATCTCATCAAAACTTAGCATAGAGCAAGAACAAAAACTTTTGAGAGTGGTGAGAAAACACAAGAAAGCAATTGGGTGGAAAATTACTGACTTGAAAGGAATTAGCCCTCTTTTATGTACACATAGAATCTATCTTGAAGAAGAGGCTAAATCTGTGAGGCAAATGCAAAGACGATTGAACCCAAACATGAAGGAAGTAGTGAGAGGTGAAGTGCTTAAGCTACTTGATGCAGGTATCATTTACCCTATTGCAAACTCGAAATGGGTTAGTCCAACCCAAGTTGTCCCAAAAAAATCTGGAGTCACGGTAGTGAAGAATGAAAATAATGAGCTGGTACCAACTAGAATCCAAATTGGATGGCGTATGTGCATTGATTATCGTAAATTAAACATGGTGACTAGGAAGGACCATTTTCCGCTTCCATTTTTAGACCAAGTGCTTGAAAGAGTAGCTGGAAGAGCTTTCTATTGTTTTCTGGATGGATACTCAGGTTACAACCAAATTGAGATTTCTTTAGAAGACCAAGAAAAAACCACTTTCACTTGTCCTTTTGGTACCTATGCTTATAGAAGAATGCCATTTGGTTTGTGTAATGCACCAGCCACTTTTCAAAGGTGTATGATGAGTATCTTTAGTGACATGGTGGAAATTTTTTTGGAAGTTTTCATGGATGATTTTTCAGTTTATGGGGATTCTTATGAATTGTGTCTAATGAATCTAGAAAAAGTTCTTGAAAGGTGTGAAGAGAGCAATCTTGTACTCAATTGGGAAAAGTGTCATTTTATGGTGACACATGGCATTGTTTTAGGTCACATTGTCTCTTCAAAAGGAATAGAGGTAGATAAGTCAAAAGTGGAAGTCATTCAAAAATTAACTACCCCTAAGACTGTGAAAGATGTGAGATCCTTTTTAGGACATGTTGGTTTTTATCGAAGATTCATTCATTCTTTTAGTACCATTGCCAAACCATTGTGTAACTTGTTGTCACAAGATGTCCCATTTGATTGGACATCAAAATGTCAAGAAGCTTTTGAAAAGCTTAAAGGGTTGTTGACAACTACACCAATCATGCAAGCTCCTGATTGGTCTTTACCATTTGAACTAATGTGTGATGCTAGTGATTTTGCGGTTGGGGCTGTTTTAGGGCAAAGAAAAGACAAGAAACCTCATGTCATATATTATGCTAGCAAGACTTTGAATGATGCTCAATTGAATTACACTACAACCGAAAAAGAACTCTTAGCTATGGTCTTTGTATTAGACAAGTTTAGGTCTTATTTGGTTGGATCTCTTATTATTGTTTTCACTGATCATGCAGCATTGAAATCTTTGCTCATAAAACAAGATGCCAAACCACGTTTGATTCGATGGATCCTCCTACTCCAAGAGTTTAACATTGAAATTCGAGATAAAAAGGGAGTAGAGAATGTAGTGGCTGATCATTTGTCTCGTCTTTCAAGCTATAAGACCATAATTGATGAATCTCCAATAAATGAACTCTTTGTTGATGAAAATTTATTTTGTGCAGGTACTGTCTCTTACATTGGTTCTCCATGGTATGCTGACATAGCAAATTACCTAGCCACAAGTCAGATTCCTTCTCATTGGTCTAAACTTGACAAACAAAAATTCTTGCGCAATGTGCGCACCTTTTTTTGGGATGACCCCTACCTATTTAAATATTGTCCTGACCAAATTATTAGGCGGTGCATCCCTGATCATGAAATTCCAAGGGTCATTAATTTTTGTCATACATTAGCCTGTGGTGGGCATTTCTCTTCCAAGAAAACCATTGTCAAAATCTTGCAGTGTGGTTTTTATTGGTCTGCCATGTTTAAAGATGTTCATGCCTTCTGTGTTGCATGTGATCGATGCGAACGACTAGGTAGCCTCACTAGGCGTAACATGATGCCCCTTAACCCCATCCTTGTTTTGGAAATATTTGATTGTTGGGGGATTGATTTCATGGGACCTTTTCCAAGTTCATTTGGTTATCAATTCATAGCTGTTGATTATGTGTCTAAATGGGTGGAGGCCATTGCATCTCGAACCAATGACCATCGAGTTGTGGTCAAATTCTTGAAAGAAAATATTTTCTCTCGTTTTGGCATGCCCCGGGCTATGATTAGTGATGGGGGAAAACATTTTTATAACAAGCCCGTTGGGATTTTGATGAGAAAATATGGTGTAATTCACAAGGTCAGTACCCCCTATCACCCACAGACTAGTGGCCAAGCTGAGTTGGCAAATAGGGAGATCAAGAACATTTTAGAGAAAACAGTCAATCCAAACCGTAAAGATTGGTCCCTATGACTAGTTGATGCTTTATGGGCATATCGCACTGCCTATAAGACCTCTTTAGGAATGTCTCCTTATAGGCTAGTTTATGGAAAGCCTTGTCATCTCCCTGTTGAGATTGAGCACCGTGCATATTGGGCCATTCGGCAATTCAATGACAATGAAAATGAGGTTGGCAAAAATAGAAAGCTTCAATTGGATGAATTAGAGGAGCTAAGAAATGATGCATTTGAAAATGCAAAAATTTCAAAACATAAGATGAAAACTTTGCATGATAAACATATTCTTAGAAAATCCTTTCATGTTGGTCAAAAGGTTCTCTTGTATAATTCACGATTACATCTCTTTCCTGGGAAGTTGAGGACAAAATGGATTGGTCCATTTGTGATTAAATCCATCTCTGAGCATGGTGCATTTGAGGTAGAAAATCCCAAGAATGGAAATATTTTCAAAGTAAATGGTCATCGATTGAAACTTTATCTTGAAAATATTGTGGCTGAAGTTGAGACATTGGATCTTGAAGATCCAATACCATTGTAGTATCAAAAGTAATGAGTTTTTATTTTTATTTTTATTTTTTTTCTTCTTTTTTCCATCTCTTATATTTTCTTGTTCATGCATTCGGGACAATGCATTATTTTAAGTTGGGGGGTGTGAGGTTCTTTATTTAAAAAAAAAAAAACATCAATGTTTTCTTTTATGTTTTCTTTTAGTTGTGATATGCAGGTTAAAAAAAAAATCAAGCAAGAAGTCAGCTCATGCCCAATTCAATCAGACATTCATCCTTGAAAACAGAAGGGGAGTAACAATTTTCTAATCTTTATACTTTTCTTCTCTTTCTCTTTTACATTGAGGATAATGTAAAACTTAATTTTAGATATTTCATTATGTTGAATGCTTGAGATAACCATGCTTGTTAAAAAAAAAATAAAAAATACTTGCATTGGTATGTGAATGAGACTTGTTTAGGATCATCATTACCTTTTTGGGTTCATTATTGTGTTGAACATTGCATGCTTTAATTTGGGATAGATAATATCTTATAAAGCAAGATATAGCATACTTTTTTTTAAGATTACTGAAGTACATCTTTCCTTGTAAAAGTTGTGTGAGTTGTGTGAATATGCATGAAAGATGAGTATGATGCTTTACTTGTGATTATCCCTTTTGATCTAGTCCTAAACAAGGTTTAAGTAAATAGAGTAATAATCATTACATAAAAAAATAAATAAATAAATGTGTACAAAGTTCTATCTACTCCAATGTTTTGAGTTGCTCAGTAACTAGGGGTATTCATCACAAATGTTTATCTTTACGTCAAACGGCAGCTTGAAATATGAGTATGCAAAGCACTTTAAGTTTGTGACTTTGTGAGTAACCGGGTGCATTCATCACAAATGTTTGTATTCGCGTCAAAAGGGAAGTGACAACTTAAAGACAAAGAATAAATCATATCCTCAAAAATATATATATATATATATATATATATATATATATATATATATAGATATAGATATAGATATTTCTCTAGTTTGCTACCTTGTTTGTGTTGGTGAGAAGGGAAGATTACAAGTTGAGTTTTCATATGAATCAATTATGTTGGTTGCACGATAAATATGACTGAATTTGGAAATTTTGTATGGATGTTTGATTTAGAGAATGTGAGTATGCTTATTTTTCTTTATTTGCTATTGTGTACACTAAGTTAAAGATACCAATGTTTGCATGATAGGTCCTTCAAGTATGATGAATCGAGCCTAATTATGGTTGTTATTATTATTATTTTTATTTTAAAGGTTTTATGTTTTGTTTTGCTTGAGGACTAGCAAAATCTAAGTTGGGGGGTGTGATTGTGCATCAAAAGTGTCATTAAGTCTCTTATTTTACATATGTATTTATTGTTTTTATTTGGTTGTTTTATAATAATTGATGTGTTTTTTTAGTAATGAAGTTTGTTTTAATGTTTCGATAGGTTTTTGGAGCTTAAATGAATTAATTCAGAAAATTCAACGTCGGAATTCAGAACAAAAAATTGAAGAGACATTTAGTTGAAGATTGAAGCAAATCTTGGTTCAAATAAGTGCTCCAAATTTGTCCCAAAAATCAATTCTATTCCAATTCTAGAAAAGAATATCATATGATTTATTTCAAGCCTAAACTTGCCTTATGTTGTGTGCAAACTTCAACCATTAAACACTCAAGGTTTCAATGTCAAGATACTCTCTAAGAGTTCGAAAATTAGGTTGATCATTGAATTGTGGAGGTCCATTACCTTGAACACTCCCTTCACCCTCTACATCTTCAACATTAGCCATGATAAAATAATAATAATAATAATAATAATAATAATAATATAACAATTATATGAATATGAAAGGAATAGAAAGAAAAAAACTGCAAATAAAAGTAATAGCTCAAAAATAAAAATACAACAAATTAAGAAATTCACTCTCCAACTAATAAGCACTATTAACAACAATAAACATTAAAAGATAATTATAACAAGTATGAATAAAAAAAAGGCAGTAATACCGGCCAAGCACTTTAGACAATAAATAAAAATAAAACAACAAAATAAAATGAAATAAACAAGAAAAATATTAGAAACTAATAAGAATAGACAATAAAAGAAAAATGGTTGAACCAACCAAAATCCAACAATTAATAGTCCAGTCCACAGTCCAATATCCGAAATGTTAAGGTCAATTTTTTTTTAGGCGGTAAAACCAGCCAATTTAATTTTTTTATATGATTTTTTTTTTAGTTTTCCAATAATCAAATCTAAATTTGTTACCTTTGCTTGCTAGCTCCACGGCAACGGCGCCAAAATTGCTTGACCGCTTTTTATGATCGACTTGTTTTAACTCGCAAGTGCACGAGTGTGCGATGTAGCAATTAACTCGGTAAGATCGAGGTCATATCCAGAGAGAGCTAGATTTGGAAATTAAGCTAGGTAACAAAAAAAAACTCAAGAGAAATTAAATTAACAATAACTTGGTTGAAAATAATTGATGGATTTGTTTTCGAAGATAAAAAAATGTAAATAGATTTTAAATGACAAGAAAAAGTAAGTCTTCGTCCAAATCAATTTTAATGGTGATGTATTGGTGATTTCTTCAACATATATAAGATAACTCAACCTAATATCAACGATGGTGATATTAGATCGGAAGATATTACAATGAAGTTTAGAAAGATGAAGATTGATTATTGTTTAAGAATGAACAAGTACTTTCATATTAAGTAAGACATTGAATCAAGCAATCTCTATACCAAAACTAAAGTTTGTGCATAAAAATTCAAGATTATAACATTACCTAAATGATTTCTAAAATTTCTTTACAATAATAAATCATTCATGAAGAAAATAAGAAGATAAACATTAAGATTCATTCATATCCTAAAGAACTCACCTCAATCACTATTATCCTTGATTTGGATCCAAGAAAGAGTTTAGCCAACCATGATTATATATAAGAACACTTCAATAAACATGAAATAACTTGAATAAAATAGAAATAATAAGTTTTCAAACCAAAGAACCGAAATCTATAAAGAAGAACACAATACAATTTCAGAAAAAATTCGGACACAAATCTGACTCTAACTTTGGATAGCAATTTGACCCTCTTAGAAGCTTTTTTTCGAGAAGTCTATTCGAGACATATTTATAGGAAATTCTGTCACCTTTCCAGATCAATAAAGAACAGCTCATTTGGACACCTGAGTCAAATGTTATGGGCAAAACACCCAAAGGTGTTCTAGAAAATCAAATCAAGACAGCTGTACAACTACTTTGGTGCACGTTTTTCTTCCTCATTTATGAGGTGTCTTGACAAGACTAAAAGGTTGATGTCTTCTCCCAAGTGCAGGAGTGTCGAAGTAATAAATAACCCGGCAAGACCGGGGTCGAACCACAGGGAGGTTAATTGTACAAATTATAAACAATAATTATAAACAACAATAATAGCAATAACAACAATAACTATAATAATAATAATAGTAGTAGTAGTAGTAGTATTAGTATTAGTAGTAGTAGTAATAATAATAATAATAGTAATAGTAATAATAATAATAATAATAGTACTAATAATAATAATAATGATAATGACGAAGAAACAGAAGAAGAAGATGATGATGAGAACTTGGAGAAGGAATATTAATGTAAGGATTAAACAATAATAATAACAAATGTCAAGGTTAGAGGTTCCACTAATAGTATATCAAACAAGTATAGTATAAACTCTTATTATTGAATTGGAAACCACACACAAAGGAGGTTCCAATCAGATTATATATTGTTAACATGATTACATTAGTCATCTTATTCAATTAATGCTAATACTTGTAAATCTCGTCAAGCATTCATGATTATAACTTATGTTAACAACAAATCAAGTTCCTTTCATAGCTCAGGTGTCGGTTATACCATACATTATGGGCTATGAAAGTGCCAAGCATTTGTTGTACCAAGTGTTATACAACATAAATCAAGATTAGTCATTTAACAAGCAAAGTATTAAAGAGTGAACAAGATAACAAATATAAAACATGTTAGTATCAAACATTAAAGTCCATATTAAGTTTACATTATACTTATTCTCACACCATTAGTGTAACCTTTTCACCTTGACATAATTAACTTAGCTAGACATAATGAAAGAAAGCAAAATAGATAAACAAAATAAGAACATAAAAGTTAACTAAGTAAAGGAAAGGAAATGAAAGGCATAAACTTGATATTAATGAAAGCAAAGTATAAACATTACAAAAAATACAAAGAGAGAAAGGAAGAGCATGATCTTGATCTGGAAACCAAGATGCCTAAATGCATGGCAAATGCCTCCTTTTATAGGCCAAAATTGGGAACTATTGATTTGATGACTAATTGATAAGTGGGTGGCCAACGTTTGACTTGGTGACAATCCTTATCTTCTCTTGTCT
Organism: Populus pruinosa; assembly: GCA_026413675.1. Classification (NCBI taxonomy): domain Eukaryota; kingdom Viridiplantae; phylum Streptophyta; class Magnoliopsida; order Malpighiales; family Salicaceae; genus Populus; species Populus pruinosa. The sequence continues at coordinate 8,678,258 of CM048606.1, forward strand.
GCCCAAAACGTCATTGATAACGTCAAAATTGGAGCCAGTTGTAACATGAAAGTTGTAGAAATTTGTCTCAGCTTTCTTGTGTAAACAATTCAGCTCATTTGGACTTCTAGAACTCTAGATATGGCCAAAATACTGAACAGTGCTCGGGCTGGAAGATAGATTCGGGCTTCTTTGTTGTTGCTACAATTTGGACTTGATAATGGCCTTTTTAGATCTTGGGCTCCATATGAAAGTTGTAGGCCTATGTCTTACCTTTCCAACCATATAAATTGGACCTAAATCTGAGATCTGTAGCTCTAGATATGACCCAATTACCGAACAGTGTTCCGGTTTGGATTGCACCGACATCTCTTCTCTAAGTTTGACCATCTCTTTATCCTTGCAATTTAAGTTCTTCAAGTCATCAATCAATCCTTTCATTTATGTGATAGGCCTACATTAAAAATAGACATTTACCACAAATTATAGGTATCTTATATTATTAGATACATTATTATAAAACATATTTTAGTTAAGGAGTTATTGATACTTCAAGTGCAAAATGATGATATAAAACCATGATAAAAATGTACTTTTAAGTACTAATCACACCCCTCAACCAGCTTATTACTAGTCCCTAGTAATCAAAGCGTTACAAAAATTTGCAAATTTCACAAAGCAAGGTATTCATCATTTAACTTCCATTAATCTATCCAGATAAACAAACTCTCATTAAATTTATATATCTGCTCAATACCTCTTAACAAGATATCAATAAACCTTTCTTTTGTGCTCAATATATCAGCACATAATTATGGGGCTTTTCTTGGAAGAAAACAAAATTTTTGTTCTAATGTTTAAGGTTAACTTTCTTGGGTTGGGATTACTATTTTTGTCTTTTTTTTTCTTTTTTTTCTTTTTAAAAAAATCTATATACATATAATTTAAAAACATCATGCATCTTTAACCCATGTAACGAGCTTTCAGCTAATGACTCCCAGACCAGTTGGTCTTAGGGCATTAGGTGTTAAGACACCCCTACGAGCTTAGTAACTCGGGTCGCAGATACTGATATGTAGATAGTGCAATGTTTGATTCCCTTAAGCTTTTCTCCTCAACCCATGTAACAAGCATTGGGCCAATAGCTCCCAAGTCAGTTGACTTTAGGGTATTAGGTGTTAAAACACCCCTTTGGGCTTAATTGCTTAGGTTAGGGAGGCTACGAAACCAAACTTATCTACATTTTTATTATCATCATTTTTTTTCTTTTTTTTCATGTTTTTTTTTAATTATATACAATCCCTTTCCCTTAGTTGTTACCTTTAACAAAAGAACATAAATAATGTAATAATCCAATATGCAACCCACAATCATATGTTAAAGTGTGTGTGTGTAAATTAAGGTTTAAGAATACATGTTAAATAAGTATATGAGCAGAATTAAGTGGTAACAATACGAGAGTTTGTAAACCTGAATATTTCAGGAAGTATTATAATAGACCTTGTTAAGAATGGTTACTAAGATGCGTCTCAAGAGTCACTTTAACAAAAGAACTCCTTTACTCTGCCATCCTAGTAACAACAATTATGCACATGCTTTATGAAATGAAAAACAATTTTTTTTTTATCAACTACTACCCTCTCCTCCCAACCAAAATGAGACATTGTCCTCAATGTTCTAAGGTAGAAAGATAGAGTATAGAAGATATCACCTGAAATAACAAACACTGACAAAACCTGAAACACACTGAAACAAAAATAAGAAATGACAAAACACAATAATAAAACCAAAAGACACAAAAATTCACAAATGAAGGCTCAAATCTAATCTAAGCTTTTTACAGCTTCCCGTAGATGACCAATTTATGCGACTCATGGAAGGATCAATCACAGGAATGAAAGATTGTAGTTGGTCAATCAATTGTTCAACACTAGTAGCAGAGATTATGATTTGTCGTGCAGAAGATGTTAGAAATTCCTGTTCCACAGTATGATCAAGAAAAGACAACAACTTATCATAATAACCATTAACATTTAACAAACCTATGGGTTTATGGTGAATGTGCAATTGAGCCCAAGAGGAAATATGAAAGATCTCTTCCAATGTGCCTAGACCACCTGGTAAAGCAATGAAGGCATCAGTATGGTTAAACATTGCATTCATTCGAGCTGACATTGTGGAGACCTGAAGTTCCTCTCCAATTGTTTTTCCAATGATGTCCCCTTGTGCCAAAGCTTCTGGGACGACTCCTAAAACTTGACTACCTCCTAAAAATGCAGCTATTGACACACCTCCCATTAACCCATGACTGCCTCCCCCATACACTAAATGAATCTTTCTCTCAACTAGCATCTGACCAAGATGATTTGCTGATTCTAAAAACTCCTTTTCTTTCCCGGGACTAGATCCACCAAAAACACAAATATTTCTTATTTGATGACTTGAGGAACTTGCCATTTCTACACACTTCTGTATTTGTTGAATGTATGGGTTGAGTAGAAATGAAAGGAAGGAAAAGAGGGTTTTATAGATGAGAAAGTAGAAAGGCAATCATAACATCTATATATAGGCCAACTAGAGTCTCACACACTCTCTCTCTCTTTTTATTTATTTATTTATTTACTTTTGAAAAAAACATGTGTATGTACAGGTAGTTGTGAGTGTGGCTCACATCTTCCCTTGGTTTTACGTCCAAGAACGGCTTAAACGCTCTCTATGGGTCGGGGATAGGCTTCCCATCCAGTTTTCTTAAAAACTGGCAAACAAGGTCTTTTTTAGTCAGATTCCCAAGACTAAGTCAATCATGTTCTTTATGAAATAGTGGCCATAAATCATGAATTGCACGATGCACATCTCCACTAGGATGCGTCTCAAGAGTCAATAGAAGATTATCTAAAGACTCCTTACTCAGGCCATCCTTAATGAATTGTATTTTATCTTCACGGTTTATAGATACCATTCCTAAATAACGACATTGTGTAATACAAGTCCATCTAGCACATCGATGACAGACATCCAGTCGTTTTGCACGACGCTTCTTTGCAAAACTGCTTTTACCTGTTCCAGGCATGTGTGAAATGAAGGAGTTAGAGGACTCACCTGATAATCGGACCTTTGCTTCAATCAACCAGCGAATATGTTCAGGAATTCCATGATTCATTAACAATCTCAATCTTGCACATCTAGCACGGTAAATTTTTGTAATCGCATTCTGAGGCAGAGCGGGAAAATACTTTTTCAATTTTTCAAGATTAGTGTCCATTATCAAATGAGAATTGGAAGAGAGATTCAAAGAATTGCACAAATATATACACAAATATTAGTTATTGTGGGAAACTGAAAGAACCGACTTAAGTCACGGAGTACCGTTGTCCGCCATTTGACCGGGGTGAGAGAAACTAGCAAAAATCACTCAAAAAGAAATACAAAAAAGAAAATGTGAGAAAAACAAAATAATCAACCTTTATCTACAAGATCATTCAAACCAGCTGATTCATTTTCACTAGGAAAATTATCAAAGTAAGCTTTTAAACGATGTCCATTTCCCTTAAAATCATTGTCATTCATTGAATTCTCAATATCACAGGCCCCATAAAAATTGGTCCATCTTAATCTTAGCTCTTTAGGGAATGCATAGAGTTGAGAATCATAAAACAAAACTTTTTGACCAGTGTCAATTTTTTGACAATTTTCACAAGTTTTGCAGAATGCATGTGTGTCCTTGAACATGGTGGACCAATAAAATCTATTTTGCAAGATTTTTGCAATTGTCTTTTTTGACGAGAAATAACTTCCACATGCTTCAGAATGACAAAGTTTAATGACACTACTTACCTCATTATCGGGAATGAATCTTTGAAATATTTGATCAGGACAATATTTGAATAAGGTAGGGTCATCACAATAAAAATTCTTCACTTCGTTCAAAAACTTTTCTTTGTCTTGGGTACTCCAATCAGCTGGCAAATCTCCTAAAGAAAGAAAATTGATATTTTTATTATACCAAGGCATTGGACTAAGAGAAAGTAAGGATTCGTTAGGAAAGTAATCATCGATTGGTGTGATGTCAGATGTCGAATTTGTTGTCATTATTGACAAAAGATTCGCATCAACATTTTCGGTGCTTGTTTCATCCGTGATTTCTTCCTCGGAATAAACCATTTGCAAATCTTCAGTTTCATCCAATTCATTTTTACTTAAAGTAGATTCAAGTTGATCATAAACTAATTGATCAATATGATCTACTTCTTGTAAATCATTATCATCTCTAGGTTGCTTGCAAATGTTGAAAATATTCATCTCCAATGTCATGTTTCCAAATGATAGCTTCATTAGTCCATTCCTACAATTAATCAATGCGTTAGACGTTGCAAGAAACGGACGTCCTAAAATAACAGGAAATGAATTACATGTTTCAACAGGTTCTGTGTCCAAGACAATAAAATCCACAGGATAAATGACTTTATCGACTTGTACTAACACATCTTCAATTATTCCTCTAGGCACTTTTACAGATCTATCGGCAAGTAAAAGAGATATAGAAGTTGGTTTTAACTCACCTAGATTGAGACTTTAAAAAACTGAATATGGAAGTAAATTCACACTAGCACCAAGATCAAGTAAGGCTCTTTCAATTTTATGCTCTCCAATAAAGCAAGAAATTGTAGGACAACCAGGGTCTTTATATTTCAAAGCATTATTGTTTTGAAGAATGGCACTTACTTGTTCCGCTAGAAAGGCTTTTTTTTCACGTTCAGTTTCCTTTTCACAGTGCATAGATCTTTCAAAAATTTAGCATAGGAAGGAACCTGTTTAATAGCATCCAGCAAAGGTATATTGATTCTTACCTGTTTGAAAATTTCAAAAATTTCTGAGTTGTGATTGAATTTCCTTTGTTTGGTCATGGCTTAAGGAAATGGAAGTGCTGGTGGTGAATCAGTCGTTTCTTTGCAATTTTCAGATTCAACCCCTTCCTTACCCTCAGAGATTGACTCATCATCTTTCTCATAAGGTTCAAGAGAGGGTTTTTCAATAACCTTACCGCTGCGTAGAGTAGTGACTGATTTGACTTGATCCATGTGTTGGCTTTCGGAACTACTTGCATTTGCATTGTATTGCCCCTTGAGATTTTGTTGTGGTTGAGATGGAAACTTACCTTTCTCTTGGAAACTAAAAGCAGATGTTAATTTAGCAAGAGTATGTTTAAAATCTGTCATGTTTTCAGCAAGTTGAGTATTAATCTGTCATGTTTAAAATCTCTTGCTTTTCAATGAATGCATGCAATGTTTCCTCAAGATTTCTTCTAAGAGGTGGAGCATAAGGAGGTGCATATCCATGAGAATTTTGGAAATTATGGTGTGCTTGAAATGGTGGTTGTGAAGTTTGTGCATTGTTGTTCTCACTCTTCCAACTGAAATTTGGGTGATTCCTCCAACCAGGGTTGTATGTTTGTGAGTATAGGTTATGGTTGGGCCTTTGGAAACTATTTAAAGCATGAGCTTGTTCATGGAGACATTTCTTAAAACAAGGCAAGGTTGGACAGTTATTGGTTGAGTGTTCATTTGTTTCACAGAATTGACACACAATGTTTTCAACAGAGTTTAATTGACCACTCTTTTTCAATTCTAGTGCCTCGACTTTTCTAGCTAAAGATGCAAACTTGGCTTGAAGGTCATGATCTTCCCTAAGGTTGTACATACCTCCACTAGATGTATGAGGTTGAGTTTTACTCAGTGCCTCATAAGTACCCGCGGTGTCCCAATTTTGAGCATTTTCAGCTAACAAGTCTAAGTACTACATTGCTTCATCAGGGTCTTTATCTTCAAAAGTTCCATTGCACATCAATTCAACCATTTGCCTATCTTTAGGTGTTAACCCTTCATAGAAATGTAAAACCAATCTCCATATTTCAAAACCATGATGAGGGCAAGTACTAAGCAAGTCTCGATACCTATCCCAACATTGGTAAAATGTTTCTCCTGGTTTTTGAATGAAAGTGGTGATTTGTCTCTCGAAAGAGTTTGTTCTATGAGATGGGAAAAACTTCTTTAAAAACTGTTGTTGCATTTCATCCCAAGCACGAATGGATCCTGGTCTCAAATTTTGTAGCCATGTTTTAGCTTTATCTTTTAATGAAAAAGGAAAAAGCTTTAATCTAATGGTGTTCATGCTACAATTTAAATTATTATATGTGTTGCACACCTACTCAAATTCCCTTAAATGCAAGTATGGATTTTCCAATTCTAAGCCATGAAAAGAAGGTAAAAGTTGAATAATGCCTGGTTTAAAATTAAAATGAGATGCATCAGGAGGAAAAACTATGCATGATGGTGCACTTGTTCTTGTGGGATTCATGTGGTCTCTAAGTGTTCTACCACGGTTATTCTCATTATTTTCATTATGAAGTGATTGATTATCTTCTTCAGCCATATTTTCTGAAAATGATGAGGATATCCTACAAAGTCTACCACTTGATGTACGTGACCACACTCTCATGCACGTATTGGAATAAAATAAAAAAGAAAAAGAAAGCAAAAGGAGGAAGAAAACAAAATAAAAAGAAACAAAAGAAAAGAAACAAAGTTATATACAAGAAAAGTGAAAAGAGAAAATAAAATAAATACTATAATTTATACAAGAACTTATCTCCCCGGCAACGACGCCAAAAACTTGACACGACTAAAAGGTTGATGTCTTCTCCCAAGTACAGGAGTGTCGAAGTAATAAATAACCCGGCAAGGTTATACCAAGTGTTATACAACATAAATCAAGATTAGTCATTTAACAAGCAAAGTATTAAAGAGTGAACAAGATAACAAATATAAAACATGTTAGTATCAAACATTAAAGTCCATATTAAGTTTACATTATACTTATTCTCACACCATTAGTGTAACCTTTTCACCTTGACATAATTAACTTAGCTAGACATAATGAAAGAAAGCAAAATAGATAAACAAAATAAGAACATAAAAGTTAACTAAGTAAAGGAAAGGAAATGAAAGGCGTAAACTTGATATTAATGAAAGCAAAGTATAAACATTACAAAAAATACAAAGAGAGAAAGGAAGAGCATGATCTTGATCTGGAAACCAAGATGCCTAAATGCATGGCAAATGCCTCCTTTTATAGGCCAAAATTGGGAACTATTGATTTGATGACTAATTGATAAGTGGGTGGCCAACGTTTGACTTGGTAACAATCCTTATCTTCTCTTGTCTGCCCAAAACGTCATTGATAACATCAAAATTGGAGCCAGTTGTAAACATGAAAGTTGTAGAAATTTGTCTCAGCTTTCTTGTGTAAAAAATTCAGCTCATTGGGACTTCTAGAACTCTAGATATGGCCAAAATACTGAACAGTGCTCGGGCTGGAAGACAGATTCGGGCTTCTTTGTTGTTGCTACAATTTGGACTTGATAATGGCCTTTTTAGATCTTGGGCTCCATATAAAAGTTGTAGGCCTATGTCTTACCTTTCCAGCCATATAAATTGGACCTAAATCTGAGATCTGTAGCTCCAGATATGACCCAATTACCGAACAGTGTTCCGGTTTGGATTGCACCGACATCTCTTCTCTAAGTTTGACCATCTCTTTATCCTTGCAATTTAAGTTCTTCAAGTCATCAATCAATCCTTTCATTTATGTGATAGGCCTGCATTAAAAATAGACATTTACCACAAATTATAGGTATCTTATATTATTAGATACATTATTATAAAACATATTTTAGTTAAGGAGTTATTGATACTTCAAGTGCAAAATGATGATATAAAACCATGACAAAAATGCACTTTTAAGTACTAATCATGTCTCCTTCTTCTTTTTGAACCAAAATAATGTTAAAATATCCCCTCCAGCTTTCCATCCATGTGCTTGCCTTCTTGGATCAATGGATTACCCAAAATAAATCAATTGTTATTTGTTGTGTGGACATGTAAGATCATGGATTGTGTTTGGGTTGATTTGAAGGTTGATTTGGGGTTGATTTAGGGCTGATTTGGGGCTGATTTTGGGCTGAATTTGAGCATCAAATAAGTATACAAATGTACTTATTATTTGGGCTAAGATTGACATTGAAACCTTGAGTGTTTAATGGTTGAAGTTTGCACACAACATAAGGCAAGTTTGGCTTGAAATAAATCATATGATATTCTTTTCTAGAATTAGAATAGAATTGATTTTTGGGACAAATTTGGAGCACTTATTTGAACCAAGATTTGCTTCAAACTTCAACTAAATGTCTCTTCAATTCTTTGTTCTGAATTCCGACGTTGAATTTTCTGAATTAATTCATTTAAGCTCCAAAAATCTATCGAAACATTAAAACAAACTTCATTACTAAAAAACACATCAATTATTATAAAAACAACCAAATAAAAACAATAAATACATATGTAAAATAAGAGACTTAATGACACTTTTGATGCACAATCAGTTACCTTCTCTCTCCTCCTTATATTTATACTGCCCATTAAATGAGGTGGGTGTTTGGGGGTTGGTTTAGATGTGTTCTTATCCTTGTTTTGGTCTATCTAAAACCAGTTTTACCCCTCCCTCTCAACTCCTTAAGAAAATTATTATTATTTTATTTTTTAAGACTAAAACTGCATCGCTGCTAATGCAAAAATCGGTAGCGGAAACTGCGTCGTTGCAGATGCAGAAATCAGCAGCGGAAACTGCATCGCTGTCGATGCAGAAATTGGCAACGGAAACTGCTTCGCTGCAGATGCAGAAATTGGCAGCGGAAACTGCGTCGCTGCCGATCGAGAAATCAGCAGCGAAAAGTGTGTCGCTACCGATCAAAAAATCGGCAGCAAAAACTGCTTCGCTGTAGATACAGAAATCGGCAGCGGAAACTATGTTGCTATCGATGTAGAAATCGGCAACGAAAACTGCTTCGCTGTAGATGCAGAAATCGACAACAGACACTGCGTCACTGTCGATTGAGAAATCGATAGTGAAAACTGCTTCGCTGCAGATTTAGAAATCAACAGCAGAAACTGCGTCGCTATCAATCTAGAAATCGGCAGAAAAAACTGCTTCATTAGCTCTGTCTATATATATATATATATATATATATATATATATATATATATATATATATATATGTCTTTTGGGTGTTTACATTCTCCCCCCTTAATAGGAATTTCATCCTCAAAATTTAAGAGGTTTAATACTGCATACTTGGTAGTTCAAATAAATTAGGGTACTTTTTCCTCATCTCAGCCTCCCTCTTCCAAGATTCCTCTTCTACTTGAGCATTTCGCCATAAAATTCTGATGATGGGGATCTTTTCGCTTCGTAGCTCCCTCACTTCCTGATCAAGTATCCTTATGGTCCTCAATTCTAGTGTTAAGTCTTCCTTGACTTCTACTAGAACCTAGGGTAGGATTCGGGTGGGATCCACGTCAGCCTTTCTTAACAATGAGACATAGAACACATCATGGACCTTGGCTAACTGTGGGGGCAAGTCCACTTTGTAGGCTACTGGTCCTATTCATTGTAAGATTTTGAAGGGTCTAATGAAGCGGGGAGTTAGCTTCCCTTTCAATCCAAACCATAACATGTTCTTCCATAGGACTACCTTCAGGAATACCTGGTCCCCTGTATTGAACTCGAGAGGTCTTCTCCTCACATCAGCATACTTCTTCTGTCTATCTTGTGCGACTTTAATGCGATCCCTAATAGTTCTCACTTTCTCCGTGGTGACTTGGACCAATTTTGTGCCATATAACTTCTGGTCCCCGATTTCCTCCCAACATAAAGGAGTTCTGAACCTCCTACCATACAAGGCTTTATATGGGGCCATCCCTATTGTGGCTTAGTGACTATTGTTATATGTGAACTCCACTAATGCCATGTGTTCCTCCTAGTTTCCTCCAAATTCTAAAACACAGGCCCGTAATAGGTCTTCCAAGACTTGGATGATTCTTTCTGACTAGCTATCCCTTTGAGGGTGAAACGCAGTGCTCATGTCCAATCTTGTTCCCAAGGCATGTTGTATGCTTGGCCAAAGTCAAGAGGTGAACCTAGGATCTCGATCCGATACAATGGACACTAGAATCCCATGAAGTCGTACCACCTCATTTATATAAATCTTGGCAAGCTTGTCCACCAAGACGGTCATCTTTATAGGCAAGAATAGTGCAGATTTCGTCAACCAATCTACGATAGCCCATATCATTTCATTTCCTTTCCTTCCTTTGGGAAATCCTGACACGAAATCCATAATGATCATCTCCCACTTCCATTCTGGAATTTGTAATGGTTGTAATGGTCCTGTAGGCCTTTAGTGTTCAACCTTGACTTGTTGACATATCCCACACTTAGACACATACTCAGCTATTTCCCTTTTCATATTAGGCCACCAATAGAGGTGTTTCAGGTCTCGATACATCTTAGTGCTGCCAGGATGAATGGAGAACCGAGACTCATATGCTTCTTGTAGAACCATTCGTTTGACTATTTCATCACTAGGCACGTATAACCATTGTCCCATCATCAAGGATCCATCATCCGCTACTCGGAATTTCATTTCTACTCCAGCCTCCATATTCCTCCTAATCTTACACCCCTTCTTATCATGGAATTGGGCATGTAGTATTTGTTCCCGATACGTTGGTCGCACCAATAATTGGGCATGTAGTATCTGTTCTCGATACGTTGGTCGCACCAATAATTGGGCTACTAACCCACCTCCGGCATTAATGTCCAAATCTGCACCCATCTCTTTCAGTTCCGCCAATTGTCGCTCCTTTCCCACTGTTAACCTTTCTAGGGTGGCTTTATTTTTGTGACTGAGGGCATCTGCCACCATGTTTGCTTTCCCCGGATGGTAATCTACGGTGCAGTCATAATCCTTAATAAGCTCTATCCACCTTTGTCGCATGTTCAACTCCTTTTGCGACATCAGATACTTCAGACTCTTATGATCAGTAAAAATTTGGGTTCGAGACCCATACAAATAGTGTTTTTATATCCTCAAGGCAAAAACTCCAGCAGCCAACTCCAGGTCATGCACTGGGTAGTTCACCTTATGAGTCTTTAACTATCTTGAAGCATAGGCGATCACTTTCCCATGTTGCATCAGAACACACCCCAATCCCTTCCCCGAAGCATCACTATATACCACAAAACCCTCGGTCCTTGAGGGAAGGGTCAACACTGGAGTAATGGTGAGCCTCTTCTTTAATTCTTGGAAGCTTTTCTCATATTCTTCTAACCACACCCATTTCTTATTCTTCCTAGTTAGCTGGGTCAAAGGTGTTGCAATGAGGGAAAAACCTTCGATAAACCTCCGATAGTATCCTGCAAGTCCCAGGAGCTATGTATTTTGGTGACCGAAGTTGGTCTTTCCCATTTCAAGAATGCCTCAACTTTTGGGGGGTCTACAAAAACACCTTCGGCTGAAATGACATGTCCTAGAAACGTCACTCTCTTCAACCAAAATTCACATTTACTCAGTTTTGCATATAACTAGTGATCTCTCAAGGTTTGTAAGGTTTGTCTCAAGTGTTCTTCGTTCTCCTCAAAAGAATTTGAGTACACCAATATATCATCAATGAACACCACCACAAACTTATCAAGATATGGTTGGAAAACCCGATTCATCAAGTCCATGAAGAGGGCTGGGGTGTTCGTCAACCCGAATGGTAGCACCAAAAATTCATATTGTCCATAACGAGTTCTAAATGCAGTCTTTGCTACATCCGCTTCTTTAATCTTCATCTGATAGTACCCTGATCTCAGATCTATCTTCGAAAATTCCCTCGCTCCCTTTAATTGATCAAACAAATCATCTATCTGAGGTAATGGATACTTGTTTTTCATTGTTATCTTGTTCAGTTGTCGGTAGTCAATACAAAGTCTATGGGTTCCATCTTTCTTTCTTACAAACAACACCGGTGCTTCCCATGGAGAATTACTTGGCCATATGAACCCTTTGTCTAACAATTCCTGTAATTGAGTCTTTAATTCATTCAGTTCTGTTGGAGCCATCCGATACAGTTGTTGGGCTATAGGTGGGACTCCAGGAAAAGTGTCTATAGACACTTCTACCTCTCGCTCCGGGGGTAGTCCCGGTAGTTCTTCGGGAAACACATTTGGGAATTCCTTCACCACAGGAATATCCTTCAGTCGTGGACCTTCATCATCACAGTTTAAGATGTATGCAAGGTATCCCATACATCCCTTTCTTAAAAGTTTTTGGGCTGTTACCACCGATATCAAGGCAATTGGTTTGAGAATTCTCTCTCCTTTAAAACTCATTCTCTCGCCCTTAGGGGTTTGGAAAGTAACAATTTTAAGATAACAATCTATTAGAGCCTTGTATTTACTCAACCAATTCATGCCTAGGATTATGTCAAAATCATACAGCTTTAAGGGAATCAAGTCTACTTTTATTTCATAACCAGATAGACTAACCCCCACATCCACATACATAATATTTGTTTCAACCATGTTTCCCATTGGAGTTCCAATTAAGAATCCCTTCTCTACTTTTTCTACTCCCTTTCTTAGTTTAGTGACAATTCTCTTAGCAATGAATAAGTGGGTGGCACTCGGATCAAACAACACATGCACATTAAAATCATTCAATAGTAGTGTACCTGCCACCACATCCGATACAGCCCTGACCTCTTCCTGTGTCAGGTGGAAGACCTTCCCCGAGGTCCTATCATTTTGTGCCCTCGGTCTCCCTCGACTAGAGTTTGCTCCTGGTTGAGAAGATCTCACTGGCCTATTCACGGTGACTGACTGTTGTTGGCTCTGGCTGGGTTGCCTATAGCTTTGTACTTGTCTAGTGTTCCTTTTTGGGCAGTCCCTCTTGAAATGACCTCTTCCGCCATAGTAATGACACCCTTGACTCAAATACTGGCAGTTCCTCCACCTATGACCTTCTCGTCTGCACACAAAGCATCGCCCGGGGGAAACTGAGCAGTCCCTAGGGTGTTTTTGCCCACATTTCATACAAAATGGATAGTCAATACCCTTGCGGTCACCAGTCCTAGTTGAAGAGTTTTCCCTCAAGTGCAACCGTCTAACCATCACTCTCCCACTTGACTGTTGGTGGGGCGGTAACATCAAACTCCCCTTCTTCTTGTACTGCTCAAACACTCCACTTTTTCCTTTCTACGGGAATGGTGGTCTACTGCTGAAAAAGTCCCCATCTCTCTTTTTGCCTATGCCCTGATATCCCCCTTGGCCTTCTCCAATACAAGCCTCCAAAGCCTAGGTAGCCTCAATCAAGTCTCTCACTGATTTAAATCGTAAGGCGATCAATCCTTGTCTCAAGTCCTGTCGCAAACCATCTCTCAATTTCTCAATCATATGTTCCTTTGTTGGCACATAGTATGGGGCAAACAATGAGAGATCATGGAACTTCCTTTCGTACTCCAATACCGATATATCACCCTGTCTTAATGCCAAGAACTTTTGTTCTTTCACTTACGATGGTACCTGGAATAAAATTGATTCTCAAACTCTATCTTGAAATCACTCCAAGTTAGTGTCTCGGTTGCACGCCTCAGCTAAACTGTTTCCCACCATGTCATGGCCCTATCACATAATAACTGGGTTGCATAGTTTACCCTCAACCCCTCGGGTATGCTTATTTGAACCATGGTCTTTCTACCTTCCTAATCCATCTTCCAGCTATCTCTGCATCTTGTTCCCCTATATACGGTTCACAGCCCATTTCCCTCATACTCTTGACTAGTCGCACTAATGGCACCATGTTATCCATAGCCATGCTTGTCATAGGGGCTACTTGTGGAATCTGCGTGGTGGGAGTTGCTTGTGTCACTGAACCCGCCATACCCTCCATCATTGCTTTAACTATTTATACAAGGAGTCCTGGATCTACAAATTATAGGGGCACACCAGTTGGAATAGTCAATGGTTGTGCTTCTGATCTTTCTTACTACGTTGCTGCAATTGGGGTACTCCTATCTAAGGAGGGCGGCTCAGTTCGTGTCCCTTGTCGGGTGCATACCATCTTGAAATTCACCACACCAACACAATTATTAGTGATCCCTAGGATCTAAACCAGGGGCTCTGATACCAACCATAACAACCCGGCTTTTCAAGCCCTAAAACAACAGAATTTTTTTCTTTGACGCACATTGTGTCGGTAAATTGCAAACCTATTTTCCTCACATCATCAAAATGCAATCCATACATCAACAACATTCAACATTTCATTTAAAAGGGAAATTTACATAAACACATAATATTATGTTTGCATGCTTAGAAGTTTATATTATAATATTACATCCGTAGACATGAGTTTGCATTCCTATCCTACTAATAGTCACCACGAATTTAAACAAAAAGGTTCAATAAAAGTTATATGTTTAATACATTGATCCATACAGAATACATCGTGAGTTAGGATGCAACTACATGATTCCTTGCAAAAGTAGGTTCCAGTGCAAAACATTTAAGAGAATGCAATCGCTTATTAGTAATAATGATAATTAAATGGTCTAGCAGGAAAAATGAAACATTAGCATTATTCCATGGTTGATGCATGATATTTGTAGTTTCTTCATGTACATAGTATACACAATTTATAGTACATATAGTTGCACCAATTCTTGTAATCAACCAAAATCTTAAACCCAGCTATCCTCTCAAGGTATCATTTGTTGAGATTAACCATTCACTCCCCCCGATCATCCACTTCGGATGCCTTTAGCCGAAGCTAATCAATCACTTGTCCCAATCATCCTTTCGGATGCCATTAGCCGAGGCAAATCATTCCTTTGTCCCGGTCATCCATTCGGATGCCATTAGTTGAGGCTAATCATTTTTACACCATCATAACATGAAATTGTTACTAGCATTTAAGTCATTTTTGCCTAGAAGGCTTATTGTAGAAATCGGCAGCGAAAACTGGTTCACTACAGGCTGCCAAATTCGACAGCGAGAATTAGTTCGTTGCAGGCTGCCAATTTGGCAGTGACAACTATTTCGCTGCCAGCAGCCAGTTTGGCAGCAAAAACTGTTTCGCTGTTGGCGTCACTATTCCGGTAGCAGATGCTAAATCGTAGGGAACAACTCGGTTTTGGCAATGAATCACAATTTTGCTGCAACCAACTCAACTTCGGTGGCGAATCACAAATTCACTATAGAACATGAAACTCGACAGCGAATGTTAATTTGCTGCAGACAACTCAACTTCAGTAGCGATTCACTACAGCCGACATAGTTTTGGCAGTGAATCGCAATTTCGCTGCAGAACATAAATTCAGCAGTGAATTCTTATTCACTATAGCCGTCACATTTTCGGCAGCGAATCAAAATTTGCTGCAAAACACACAATTCTGCAGCGAATGCTGATTCGCTGTAGAAGACTCAATTTCAGCAGCGAATGCTAATTCACTGCAGCCGACACATTTTTGGTAGTAAATCAAAATTTCGTTGCAAAACACCCAATTCGATAGTGAATTCTAATTCACTGCAAAAGACTCAATTTCAGCAGTGAATACTTATTCACTGTAGCCGTCACATTTTCGGCAGCGAATCAAAATTTGCTGCAAAACACACAATTCTGCAGCGAATGCTGATTCGCTGTAGAAGACTCAATTTCGGCAGCGAATGCTAATTCACTGCAGCCGACACATTTTTGGTAGTAAATCAAAATTTCGTTGCAAAACACCCAATTCGATAGTGAATTCTAATTCACTGCAAAAGACTCAATTTCAGCAATGAATACTTATTCACTGTAGCCGTCACATTTTCGGCAGCGAATCAAAATTTGCTGCAGAACACACAATTCTGCAGCGAATGCTGATTCGCTGCTGAAGACTCGGTTTTGGCAGTGAATGCTTATTCGCTGTAGCCATCACATTTTCGGCAGCGAATCGAAATTTGCTGCAGAACACACAATTCTGCAGCGAATGCTGATTTGCTGCAGAAGACTTAGTTTCGGCAGCGAATGCTAATTCGCTACAGCCGACACATTTTTTACAGTAAATCAAAATTTCGCTGCAAAACACCCAATTCGATAGCGAATTCTAATTCACTACAGAAGACTCAATTTTAGCAGTGAATACTTATTCATTGTAGCCGTCACATTTTCGGTAGCGAATCGAAATTTGCTGCAGAACACACAATTCTGCAGCGAATGCTGATTCGCTGCAGAAGACTCGGTTTTGGCAGTGAATGCTTATTCGCTGTAGCCGTCACATTTTCAGTAGTGAATCAAAATTTGTTGCAGAACACACAATTCTGCAGCGAATACTGTTTCGCTGTAGAAGACTCGATTTCGGCAGCGAATGCTAATTCGCTGTGGCCGACACATTTTCAACAGCAAATCAAAATTTCACTGTAAAATACCCAATTCGGCAGCCAATTCTAATTCGCTGCAGAAGACTCAATTTCGGCAGCCAATACTAATTTGCTGCAGCCAATACAGTTTCGGCAGCGAATTGAAATTTTGCTGCAGAACACACACATTGAAAACCATCAATTACAACATATATCTTTCAATCATTCTAGTAGAATACACACATTGAAACTATCCATTCCAGCACATAATCCTTCAGCCAATCCTACAAAACACACACATTGCATACCGGCCAACCCCATAGTTAAAGCCACCCCTACTATGATTTGTTGTTTCTATTTTATTCATTTTTCTTTGTTAGATGTTCTGAAATTGGCCTCATTTCATTTCTGTTTTTTTGTCCTCTTAGTAAATTTTTGTTTTCTTCACAGCTAGCTTAGGTCATAGTTCAATTTTCTTAGGGTTTTTCTTCTTCATTTCTGGTTCTAAATCTTAAGGAGAAGAGGAAGGAAGTTTCATGACCCATACCTTACGAATCTAGCTAGGTTTAAGGAAGGTTTGACAATGTTCTTCCTCCTCTCTCGCTGGTTTTCTTCCTTCTTCTTCCTCTCACGTTGGTTCCCTTCTCCTCTCTCTCTAGGTGGCTGTCCAATCTTCTCTCAAGGTCTCCTCTCTCTCCCTCACACGTTCACAAGGCTTAGGTTTTTGTTGGGGAGGAGAAAGGGAGAGTAACAAGCAACTGGACATACAACTGCAGCAACTTTGATAAAAGCTAGGGTTACCTTCTCTATCCTCCTTATATTTATACTCCCCATTAAATGAGGTGGGTGTTTGGGGATTGGTTTAGATGTGTTCTTATCCTTGTTTTGGTCTATTTAAAACCAGTTTTACCCCTCCCTCTCAACTCCTTAATAAAATTATTATTATTTTATTTTTTAAGACAAAAACTGCATCGCTGCCGATGTAGAAATCGACAGCGGAAACTGCGTCGCTGCCGATGCAGAAATCAGCAGCGGAAAGTGCGTCACTGCCGATCAAGAAATCAACAGCGAAAATAGCTTCGCTGTAGATGCAGAAATCGGCAGCGAAAACTGCTTCGCTGCAGATGCAGAAATCAACAGCAAAAACTGCATCGCTGCCACTATAGAAATCGGCAGCGGAAACTGCTTCGCTGCAGATGTAGAAATCGGTAGCAGAAATTGCATCACTACCGATCATGAAATCGGCAGCAAAAACTACTTTGCTGCAGATGCAGAAATCGATAGTAGAAACTGCATCGTTGCCGATCGAGAAATCGGCAGCGAAAACTGCTTCATTAGTTTTGTCTATTGACACGACTAAAAGGTTGATGTCTTCTCCCAAGTGCAGGAGTGTCGAAGTAATAAATAACCCGGCAAGACCGGGGTCGAACTATAGGGAGGTTAATTGTACAAATTATAAATAACAATAATACAACAACAATAACAATAACAATAACAACAACAATAATATTAATAGTAGTAGTAGTAGTAGTAGTAGTAGTAGTAGTAGTAGTACTAGTAGTAGTAGTAATAATAATAATAAAGAAAGAGAAGAAGAAGATGATGATGAGAACTTGGAGAAGGAATATTAATGTAAGGATTAAACAATAATAATAACAAATGTCAAGGTTAGAGGTTCCACTAATGGTATATCAAACAAGTATAGTATAAACTCTTATTATTGAATTGGAAACCACACACAAAGGAGGTTCCAATCAGATTATATATTGTTAACATGATTACATTAATCAGCTTATTCGATTAATGCTAATACTTGTAAATCTCGTCAAGCATTCATGATTATAACTTATGTTAACAACAAATCAAGTTCCTTTCATAGCTCAGGTGTCGGTTATACCATACATTATGGGCCATGAAAGTGCCAAGCATTTGTTGTACCAAGTGTTGTACAACATAAATCAAGATTAGTCATTTAACAAGCAAAGTATTAAAGAGTGAACAAGATAACAAATATAAAACATGTTAGTATCAAACATTAAAGTCCATATTAAGTTTACATTATACTTATTCTCACACCATTAGTGTAACCTTTTCACCTTGACATAACTAACTTAGCTAGACATAATGAAAGAAATAAAAATAGATAAACAAAATAAGAACATAAAAGTTAACTAAGTAAAGGAAAGGAAATGAAAGGCATAAACTTAATATTAATGAAAACAAAGCATAAAAAATACAAAGAGAGAAAGGAAGAGCATGATCTTGATCTGGAAACCAAGATGCCTAAATGCATGGCAAATGCCTCCTTTTATAGGCCAAAATTGGGAACTATTGATTTGATGACTAATTGATAAGTGGGTGGCCAACTTTTGACTTGGTGACAATCCTTATCTTCTCTTGTCTGCCCAAAACGTCATTGATAACGTCAAAATTGGAGCCAGTTGTAACATGAAAGTTGTAGGAAATTGTCTCAGCTTTCTTATGTAAAAAAGTCAGCTCATTTGGACTTCTAGAACTCCAGATATGGCCAAAATACCGAACAGTGCTCGGGCTGGAAGACAGATTCGGGCTTCTTTGTTGTTGCTACAATTTGGACTTGCAAATGGCCTTTTTAGATCTTGGGCTCTATATGAAGGTTGTAGGCCTATGTCTTACCTTTCCATCCATATAAATTGGACCTAAATCTGAGATCTGTAGCTCTAGATATGACCCAATTACCGAACAGTGTTCCGGTTTGGATTGCACCGACATCTCTTCTCTAAGTTTGACCATCTCTTTATCCTTGCAATTTAAGTTCTTCAAGTCATCAATCAATCCTTTCATTTATGTGATAGGCCTGCATTAAAAATAGACATTTACCACAAATTATAGGTATCTTATATTATTAAATACATTATTATAAAACATGCTTTAGTTAAGGAGTTATTGATACTTCAAGTGTAAAATGATGATATAAAACCATGACAAAAATGCACTTTTAAGTACTAATCACACCCCTCAACCAGCTTATTACTAGTCCCTAGTAATTAAAGCGTTAAAACAATTTGCAAATTTCACAAAGCAAAGTATTCATCATTTAACTTCCATTAATCTATCCAGATAAACAAACTCTCATTAAATTTATATATCTGCTCAATACCACTTAACAAGATATTAATAAACCTTTCTTTTATGCTCAATGTATCAACACATAATTATGGGGCTTTTCTTGGAAGAAAACAAAATTTTTGTTCTAATGTTTAAGGTTAACTTCCTTGGGTTGAGATTATTATTTTTGTCTTTTTTCTTTCTTTCTTTTTTTTTTTTAAAAAAATCTATATACATATAATTTAAAAACATCATGCATCTTTAACCCATGTAACGAGCTTTCAGCTAATGACTCCCAGACCAGTTGGTCTTAGGGCATTAGGTGTTAAGACACCCCTACGAGCTTAGTAACTCGGGTCGCAGATACTTATATGTAGATAGTGCAATGTTTGATTCCCTTAAGCTTTTCTCCTCAACCCATGTAACAAGCGTTGGGCCAATAGCTCCCAAGTCAATTGACTTTAGGGTATTAGGTGTTAAAACACCCCTTCGGGCTTAATTGCTTAGGTCAGGGAGGCTACGAAACCAAACTTATCTACATTTTTATTATCATCATTTTTTCCTTTTTTCTTTTTTCTTTTTTTTTCATGTTTTTTTTTTATTATATACAATCCCTTTCTCTTAGTTGTTACCTTTAACAAAAGAACATAAATAATGTAATAATCCAATATGCAACCCACAATCATATGTTAAAGTGTGTGTGTGTGTGTGTGTAAATTAAGGTTTAAGAATACATGTTAAATAAGTATATGAGCAAAATTAAGTGGTAACAATACGAGAGATTGTAAACCTGAATATTTTAGGAAGTATTATAATAGACCTTGTTAAGAATGGTTATTAAGATGCGTCTCAAGAGTCACTTTAACAAAAGAACTCCTTTACTCTGCCATCCTAGTAACAACAATTATGCACATGCTTTATGAAATGAAAAATAATTTTTTTTTATCAACTACTACCCTCTCTCCCCAACCAAAACGAGACATTGTCCTCAATGTTCTAAAGTAGAAAGATAGAGTATAGAAGATATCACCTGAAATAACAAACATTGACAAACCTGAAATACACTGAAACAAAAATAAGAAATGACAAAACACAAATATTATGCTATTAATAAAAAGAAAAGACACAAATTTTTACAAGCTAAGACTCAAATCGCAGTTGTGATTGTGGCTCACATCTTCCCTTGGTTTTACGTCCAAGAACGGTTTAAACGCCCTTTATGGGTCGAGGATAGGCTTCCCATCCAATTTTCTTAAAAACTGGCAAACAAGGTCTTTTTTTAGTCAGATTCCCAAGACTATGCCAAGCATGTTCTTTATGAAAATGGGTTCCTAAGTCATGAATTACACGATGCTTATCTCGACTATGATGAGACTTAAGAGTCAATAGAAGATTATCTAAAGACTCTCTGTGTTTTGAAATAAATCCCACCTTTTGAAAATTTTCATAGTTTTTACGGAATGCATGTGACTCCTTGAATATGGTGGGCCAGTAAAATCCCCTTTGTAAGATTTCTACAATCCTCTTTTTTAACGAGAAATGATCCCCACATGCCTTAGAGTGACAAACTTTAATGAAATTACTTACCTCATTGTCGAGAATGCATTTTTGAAATATTTGATCAGGACAATAATTGAATAAGTAAGGGTCATCCCAATAAAAATTTTGCTCGTTGCTCAAAAATTTTCTTTTGTCTTCAATACTCCAATGAGTTGGCAAAAATCCTGAAGCAAGAAAATTAATATTTTTAGCAAACCAAGGCATTGAATTAAGAGAAAGTAGAGATTCATCAGGAAAGTAATCATCGATTGGTGTGATGTCGGGTGTCGAATCTGTTGTCACTTTTGATAAAAGATCTGCATCAACCTTTTCGGTGCCTTTTTCATCCTCGATTTCTTCCTGATTGGTCATGGCATGAAAAAATGGAAGTGCTGGCGAAGAATCAGTCTTTTCTTTGTAATTTTTAGATTCAACCCCTTCCTTACCCTTAGAGATTGACTCATCATCTTTCTCACAAGGTTCAAGAATTGGTTTTTGAATAGCCTTACCACAACAAAAAGTGATAACTGATTTGACTTGATCCATGTGTTGACTTCCATAACTACTTACATTTGCAGTGTATTGCCCTTTGGGATTTTGTTGTGTTTGAGATGGAAACTTACCTTTCTCTTGGAAACTGAGAGCAGATGTTAATTTAGCAAGAGTATCTTTAAAATCTGTCATGTTTTGAGCAAGTTGAGTATTGATTGTCTCTTGCTTTTCAATGAATGCATGCAATGTTTCCTCAAAATTTCTTCTAGGAGGTGGAGCATAAGGAGGTGCATATCCATGAGAATTTTGGAAATTATGGTGTGCTTGAAATGGTGGTTGTGAAGTTTGTGCATTGTTGTTCTCACTCTTCCAACTGAAATTTGGGTGATTCCTCCAACAAGGGTTGTATGTTTGGGAGTATGGGTTGTGGTTGGCCCTTTGAAAACTCTTTAAAGCATGGGCTTGTTCATGGAGACATTCTTTAAAAGAAGGCAAGGTTGGACAATCGTTGGTTGAGTGTTCATTTGTTTCACAGATTTGACACACAATGTTTTCAACAGATTTTAATTAACCACTCTTTTTTAATTCTAGTGCCTCGACTTTTCTAGCTAAAGATGCAAACTTGGCTTGAAGGTCATGATCTTCCCTAAGGTTGTACATACCTCCACTAGATGTATGAGGTTGAGTTTTACTCAGTGCCTCATAAGTACCCGCGGTGTCCCAATTTTGAGCATTTTCAGCTAACAAGTCTAAGTACTCCATTGCTTCATCAGGGTCTTTATCTTCAAAAGTTCCATTGCACATCAATTCAACCATTTGCCTATCTTTAGGTGTTAACCCTTCATAGAAATGTGAAACCAATCTCCATGTTTCAAAACCATGATGAGGGCAAGTACTAAGCAAGTCTCGATACCTATCCCAACATTTGTAAAATGTTTCTCCTGGTTTTTGAGTGAAAGTGGTGATTTGTCTCTTGAAAGAGTTTGTTCTATGAGATGGGAAAAACTTCTTTAAAAATTATTGTTGCATTTCATCCCAAGCACGAATGGATCCTGGTCTTAAATTTTGTAGCCATGTTTTTAGCTTTATCTTTTAATGAAAAAGGAAAAAGCTTTAATCTGATGGTGTTCATGCTACAATTTAAATTATTATATGTGTTGCACACCTCCTCAAATTCCTTTAAATGCAAGTATGGATTTTCCAATTTTAAACCATGAAAAGAAGGTAAAAGTTGAATAATACCTGGTTTAAAATTAAAATGAGATGTATCGGGAGGAAAAACTATGCATGATGGTGCACTTGTTCTTGTGGGATTCATGTGGTCTCTAAGTGTTCTAGCACGGTTATTCTCATTATTTTCATTATGAAGTGATTGATTATCTTCTTCGACCATATTTTCTGAAAATGATGAGGATACCCTACAAAGTCTACCACTTGATGTACGTGACCACACTCTCATGCACGTGTAAAAATAAAAAAAGAAGAAGAAAGCAAAAGAAGGAGGAAAAAAAACAAAATAAAAAGAAACAAAGTTATATACAAGAAAAGTGAAAAGAGAAAATAAAATAAATATTATAATTTATACAAGGACTTATGTCCCCGGCAACGACGCCAAAAACTTGACACGACTAAAAGGTTTATGTCTTCTCCCAAGTGCAGGAGTGTCGAAGTAATAAATAACCCGGCAAGATCGGGGTCGAACCACAGGGAGGTTAATTGTACAAATTATAAATAACAATAATACAACAACAACAACAATAACAATAACAATAACAACAATAATAATATTAATAATAATAGTAGTAGTAGTAGTAATACTAGTAGTAGTAGTAGTAGTAGTAGTAATACTAGTAGTAGTAGTAATAATAATAATAAAGAAAGAGAAGAAGAAGAAGATGATGAGAACTTGGAGATGAAATATTAATGTAAGGATTAAACAATAATAATAACAAATGTCAAGGTTAGAGGTTCCACTAATGGTATATCAAACAAGTATAGTATAAACTCTTATTATTGAATTGGAAACCACACACAAAGGAGGTTCCAATCAGATTATATATTGTTAACATGATTACATTAGTCAGCTGATTCGATTAATGCTAATACTTGTAAATCTCGTCAAGCATTCATGATTATAACTTATGTTAACAACAAATCAAGTTCCTTTCATAGCTCAGGTGTCGGTTATATCATACATTATGGGCCATGAAAGTGCCAAGCATTTGTTGTACCAAGTGTTATACAACATAAATCAAGATTAGTCATCTAACAAGCAAAGTATTAAAGAGTGAACAAGATAACAAATATAAAACATGTTAGTATCAAACATTAAAGTCCATATTAAGTTTACACTATAATTATTCTTACACCATTAGTGTAACCTTTTCACCTTGACATAATTAACTTAGCTAGACATAATGAAAGAAATAAAAATAGATAAACAAAATAAGAACATAAAAGTTAACTAAGTAAAGGAAAGGAAATGAAAGGCATAAACTTAATATTAATGAAAACAAAGCATAAAAAATACAAAGAGAGAAAGGAAGAGCATGATCTTGATCTGGAAACCAAGATGCCTAAATGCATGGAAAATGCCTCTTTTTATAGGCCAAAATTGGGAACTATTGATTTGATGACTAATTGATAAGTGGGTGGCCAACTTTTGACTTGGTGACAATCATTATCTTCTTTGTCTGCCTAAAACATCATTGATAACGTCAAAATTGGAGCCAGTTGTAAACATGAAAGTTATAGGCAATTGTCTCAGCTTTCTTGTGTAACAAATTCAGCTCAGTTAGACTTCTAGAACTCCAGATATGGCCAAAATACCGAACAGTGCTCTGGCTGGAAGACAGATTCGGACTTCTTTGTTGTTACTACAATTTGGACTTGATAATGGCTTTTTTAGATCTTGGGCTCCATATGAAAGTTGTAGGCCTATGTCTTACCTTTCCATCCATATAAATTGGACCTAAATCTGAGATCTGTAGCTCCAGATATGACCCAATTACCGAACAGTGTTCCGGTTTGGATTGCACCGACATCTCTTCTCTAAGTTTGACTATCTCTTTATCCTTGCAATTTAAGTTCTTCAAGTCATCAATCAATCCTTTCATTTATGTGATAGGCCTGCATTAAAAATATACATTTACCACAAATTATAGGTATCTTATATTATTAGATACATTATTATAAAACATGCTTTAGTTAAGGAGTTATTGATACTTCAAGTGCAAAATGATGATATAAAACCATGACAAAAATGCACTTTTAAGTACTAATCATCTATATATATATATATATATTTTTCTTTTGGGTGTTTATAGAGAGAGAGGTCTTTCAGTTGATAGGAGTTAAACCAATTTATGAAGTGTATTATAAAGTTGAATGGAATTGATGAGACTACTAAAAGTGGAAGTAAAGAAAATGGCATAAATGTTGGTCTTTTATATAATTATATTCATTATATCATAATACAATTCTTCATGGAATTCTTAAAGAGGAAATTATGAAGTTAAAAAAGGAATGGAAAGATCAAGATGTAAAAGCATTTGCTAAAATCCTAATAAATTGATTGATAAGCCTAAGGCTATTTTGAAGAGGAACATGATACATATGGTTTAATATAATACAATATGGTTTAATATAATACAAAGATAGTATAAGAATGTGTTAAGTCAAAAGAATGTATTATAATTCAAACTTAAAATGATATAATGAAAAATATTATCAAAGGACAATCATTAAATGATTTCTTAATGTTGGTTAAGGTTTATAGTCATGATTATGGACAAGGCTATATGAAATTGTTGTAATAAATTCTTAAAAAATAAAATATTAAAGTTTCTTTTATGCAGAATTAAGTGATACCAGTGCAAGAGTTTGTAAACTTGAATATTTTTAAAAGTATTATGATAGACTTTGTTAACAAGGCTTACTAAGATGCGTCTCATGAGTCACTTTAATAATAGTTTTACACATGCTTTATAAAATAGAAAACACAGTTTATTGGTTTTTTTATAACTACTACTAAGACGACTTAAAGATTGATGTCTTCTCCTAATTGTAGAAGTGTCGAAGTAATAAATAACCCGGCAAGATCAGGGTCGAATAATAGGGAGGTTAATTATACAAATTATAAACAACAATAATAGTAATAATAACAACAACAACAAAAATAACAATAGTAGCAATAATAATAATAATAATACTAGTAGTAGTAGTAGTAAAGAAGAAGAAGAAAAAGAAGTTGATGAGAACTTTGAGATGAAAGATTAACGTAAGGATTAAACAATGATAATAACAAATGTCAAGGTTAGAGGTTCCATTAAAGGTATGTTAAAGAAGTATAGTTGATTAGTGCTTAAAAGTGCATTTTTATCATGGTTTTATATCATCATTTTGCACTTGAAGTATCAATAACTCCTTAACTAAAGTATGTTTTATAATAATATATCTAATAATATAAGATACCTTTAATTTGTGGTAAATGTTAATTTTAAATGTAGTCCTATCACATAAATGAAAGGATTGATTGATGACTTTAAGAACTTAAATCGCAAGGGCAAAGAGATGATTAAAATTAGAAAAGAGATGTCGGTGCAATCCAAATCAGAACACTGTTCGGTAATTGGGTCATATCCAGAGCTATAGATCTCAGATTTAGGTCTACTTTATATGGATGGAAAGGTAAGACATAGGCCTATGCTTGACCGCTTTTTATGATCGGCTTGTTTTAACTCGCAAGTGCACGAGTGTGCGATGTAGCAATTAACTCGGTAAGATCGAGGTCATATCCACAGAGAGCTAGATCTGGAAATTAAGCTAAGTAACAAAAAAAAACTCAAGAGAAATTAAATTAACAATAACTTGGTTGAAAATAATTGATGGATTTGTTTTCAAAGATAAAAAAAAATGTAAATAGATTTTAAATGACAAGAAAAGTAAGTCTTGGTCCAAATCAATTTTAATGGTGATGTATTGGTGATTTCTTCAACATATATAAGATAACTCAACCTAATCTCAACGATGGTGATATTAGATCGGAAGATATTACAATGAAGATTAGAAAGATGAAGATTGATTATTGCTTAAGAATGAATAAGTACTTTCATATTAAGTAAGACATTGAATCAAGCAATCTCTATACCAAAACTAAAGTTTGTGCATAAAAATTCAAGATTATAACATTACCTAAATGATTTCTAAAATTTCTTTACAATAATAAATCATTCATGAAGAAAATAAGAAGATAAACATTAAGATTCATTCATATCCTAAAGAACTCACCTCAATCACCATTATCCTTGATTTGGATCCAAGAAAGAGTTTAGCCAACCATGATTATATATAAGAACACTTCAATAAACATGAAAGAACTTGAATCCAACTGAAAAAATAAGTTTTACAAACTAAAGAACCGAAATCTATAAAGAAGAACACAATACAATTTCAGAAAAAATTCGGACGCAAATCTGACTCTAACTTTGGACAGCAATTCGACCCTCTTAGAAGCTTTTTTTGGAGAAGTCTATTAGAGACATATTTATAGGCAATTCTGTCACCTTTCCAGATCATTAAAGAACAGCTCATTTGGACACCTGAGTCAAAAGTTATGGGCAAAACACCGAAAGGTGTTCTGAAAAATCAAATCAAGACAGCTTTACAACTACTTTGGTGCACATTTTTCTTCCTCATTTATGAGGTGTCTACTTCTTCTTTTTGACCCAAAATAATGTTAAAATATCCCCTCCAGCTTTCCATCCATGTGCTTGCCTTCTTGGATCAATGGATTACCCAAAATAAATCAATTGTTATTTGTTGTGTGGACATGTAAGATCATGGATTGTGTTTGGGTTGATTTGAAGGTTGATTTAGGGTTGATTTAGGGCTGATTTGGGGCTGATTTTTGGGCTGAATTTGAGCATCAAATAAGTATACAAATGTACTTATTATTTGGGCTAAGATTGACATTGAAACCTTGAGTGTTTAATGGTTGAAGTTTGCACACAACATAAGGCAAGTTTGGGCTTGAAATAAATCATATGATATTCTTTTCTAGAATTGGAATAGAATTGATTTTTGGGACAAATTTGGAGCACTTATTTGAACCAAGATTTGCTTCAATCTTCAACTAAATATCTCTTCAATTCTTTGTTCTGAATTCCGACGTTGAATTTTCTAAATTAATTCATTTAAGCTCCAAAAACCTATCGAAACATTAAAACAAACTTCATTACTAAAAAACACATCAATTATTATAAAAACAACCAAATAAAAACAATAAATACATATGTAGAACAAGAGACTTAATGACACTTTTGATGCACAATCAGCCTATAACTTTCATATGGAGCCCAAGATCTAAAAAGGCAATTTTCAAGTCCAAATTATAGCAACAACAAAGAAGCTCGAATCTGTCTTTGTATTTTTTGTAATGTTTATGCTTTGCTTTCATTAATATCAAGTTTATGCCTTTCATTTCCTTTCATTTACTTAGTTAACTCTTATCTTATTTATGTTCTTATTTTGTTTATTTATTTTTCTTTCTATTATTATGTCTAGCTAAGTTTATTATGTCAAGGTAAAAAGGTTACTGTATGGTATAACCGACACCTGAGCTATGAAAGGAACTTGATTTGTTGTTAACATAAGTTATAATCATGAATGCTTGACAAGATTTACAAGTATTAGCATTAATTGAATAAGATGACTAATATAATCATGTTAACAATCTAAATTTGATTGGAACCTCCTTTATGTGTGGTTTCCAATTGAATAATAAGAGTTTATATTATACTTGTTTGACATACCATTAGTGGAATCTCTAACCTTGACAATTTTTATTATCATTGTTTAATCGTTACATTAATATTCCTTCTCCAAGTTCTCATCATCATCTTCTTCTTCTCTTTCTTTATTATTATTATTATTATTATTATTATTATTATTACTACTACTACTACTATTACTACTACTAGTATTATTATTATTATTGTTGTTGTTGTTGTTGTTGTTGTTGTATTATTGTTATTTATAATTTGTACAATTAACCTCCCTGTGGTTCGACCCCGGTCTTACTGGGTTATTTATTACTTCGATAATCCTACACTTGGGAGAAGACATCAATCTTTTGGTCGTGACAAGTTTTTGGCGCTATTGCCGGGGAGGTAAGTTCTTGTATAAATTATAGTAGTTATTTTATTTTTTCTTTTCACTTAGCTTGTATATAACTTTGTTTCTTTTCTCTTGTTTCTTCTTTTTTTTTTGTTTTCTTTTCCTTTTATTCTATTCCTACACATGCATGAGAGTGTGGTCACGTACATCAAGTGGTAGACTTTGTAGGATATCCTCATCATTTTGAGAAAATATGGCCAAAGAAGATAATCAATCACTTCATAATGAGAATAATGAGAATAACCATGTCAGAACACTTAGAGACCACATGAATCCCATAAGAATAAGTGCACCATCATGCATAGTTGATTAGTACTTAAAAGTGCATTTTTATCATGGTTTTATATCATCATTTTGCACTTGAAGTATCAATAACTCCTTAACTAAAATATGTTTTATAATAATGTATCTAATAATATAAGATACCTATAATTTATGGTAAATGTCTATTTTTAATGCAGGCCTATCACATAAATGAAAGGATTGATTGATGACTTGAAAAACTTAAATTGCAAGGATAAAGAGATGGTCAAACTTAGAGAAGAGATGTCGGTGCAATCCAAACCGGAACACGATTCGGTAATTGGGTCATATCTGGAGCTACAGATCTCAGATTTAGGTCCAATTTATATGGATGGAAAGGTAAGACATAGGCCTACAACCTTCATATAGAGCCCAAGATCTAAAAAGGCCATTTGCAAGTCCAAATTGTAGCAACAACAAAGAAGCCCGAATCTGTCTTCCAGCCCGAGCACTATTCGGTATTTTGGCCATATCTGGAGTTCTAGAAGTCCAAATGAGCTGAATGTTTTACACAAGAAAGCTGAGACAATTACCTACAACTTTCATGTTTACACCTGGCTCCAGTTTTGACGTTATCAATGACGTTTTGGGCAGACAAGAGAAGATAAGGATTGTCACCAAGTCAAAAGTTGGCCACCCACTTATCAATTAGTCATCAAATCAATAGTTCCCAATTTTGGCCTATAAAAGGAGGCATTTGCCATGCATTTAGGCATCTTGGTGTTCAGATCAAGATCATGCTCTTCCTTTCTCTCTTTGTATTTTTTGTAATGTTTATGCTTTACTTTCATTAATATCAAGTTTATGCCTTTCATTTCATTTCCTTTACTTAGTTAACTTCTATGTTCTTATTTTGTTTATTTATTTTTCTTTCTTTCATTATGTCTAGCTAAGTTAATGATGTCAAGGTGAAAAGGTTACACTAATGGTGTAAGAATAAGTATAGTGTAAACTTAATATGGACTTTAATGTTTGATACTAACATGTTTTATATTTGTTATCTTGTTCACTCTTTAATACTTTGCTTGTTAAATGACTAATCTTGATTTATGTTGTATAACACTTGGTACAACAAATGCTTGGCACTTTCATAGCCCATAATGTATGGTATAACCGACACCTGAGCTATGAAAGGAACTTGATTTGTTGTTAACATAAGTTATAATCATGAATGCTTGACGAGATTTACAAGTATTAGCATTAATTGAATAAGATGACTAATGTAATCATGTTAACAATATATAATCTGATTGGAACCTCCTTTGTGTGTGGTTTCCAATTCAATAATAAGAGTTTATGCTATACTTGTTTGATATACCATTAGTGGAATCTCTAACCTTGACATTTGTTATTATTATTGCTTAATCCTTACATTAATATTTGATCTCCAAGTTCTCATCATCATCATCTTCTTCTTCTTCTCTTTCTTTATTATTATTATTATTATTATTATTAGTACTACTACTACTACTACTACTACTACTAGTATTATTATTATTATTATTATTATTATTATTATTATTATTATTACTATTGTTGTTGTTGTTATTGTTGTTTTATAATTGTTGTTTATAATTTGTACAATTAACCTCCCTGTGGTTCGACCCCGGTCTTGCCGGGTTATTTATTACTTCGACACTCCTGCACTTGGGAGAAGACATCAATCTTTTAGTCGTGTCAAGTTTTTGGCGCCGTTGCCGGGGAGGTAAGTTCTTGTATAAATTATAGTATTTATTTTATTTTCTCTTTTCACTTTTCTTGTATATAACTTTGTTTCTTTTCTTTTGTTTCTTTTTATTTTGTTTTCTTCCTCCTTCTTTTGCTTTCTTCTTCTTCTTTTTATTTTATTCCTACACGTGCATGAGAGTGTGGTGACGTACATCAAGTGGTAGACTTTGTAGGGTATCCTCATCATTTTCAGAAAATATGGCCGAAGAAGATAATCAATCACTTCATAATGAAAATAATGAGAATAACCGTGCTAGAACACTTAGAGATCATATGAATCCCACAAGAACAAGTGCACCATCATGCATAGTTTTTCCTCCCGATGCATCTCATTTTAATTTTAAACCAGGCATTATTCAACTTTTACCTTCTTTTCATGGCTTAGAATTGGAAAATCCATACTTGCATTTAAGGGAATTTGAGGAGGTGTGCAACACATATAATAACTTAAATTGTAGCATGAACACCATCAGATTAAAGCTTTTCCCTTTTTCATTAAAAGATAAAGCTAAAACATGGCTACAAAATTTAAGACCAGGATCCATTCGTGCTTGGGATGAAATGCAACAACAGTTTTTGAAGAAGTTTTTCCCATCTCATAGAACAAACTCTTTCAAGAGACAAATCACCACTTTCACTCAAAAACCAGGAGAAACATTTTACAAATGTTGGGATAGGTATCGAGACTTGCTTAGTACTTGCCCTCATCATGGTTTTGAAACATGGAGATTAGTTTCACATTTCTATGAAGGGTTAACACCTAAAGATAGGCAAATGGTTGAATTGATGTGCAATGGAACTTTTGAAGATAAAGACCCTGATGAAGCAATGGAGTACTTAGACTTGTTAGCTGAAAATGCTCAAAATTGGGACACCGCAGGTACATATGAGGCACCGAGTAAAACTCAACCTCATACATCTAGTGGAGGTATGTACAACCTTAGGGAAGATCATGACCTTCAAGCCAAGTTTGCATCTTTAGCTAGAAAAGTCGAGGCACTAGAATTAAAAAAGAGTGGTCAATTAAAATCTGTTGAAAACATTGTGTGTCAAATCTGTAAAACAAATGAACACTCAACCAACGATTGTCCAACCTTGCCTTCTTTTAAAGAATGTTTCCATGAACAAGCTCATGCTTTAAACAGTTTTCAAAGGGCCAACCACAACCCATACTCCCAAACATACAACCCTGGTTGGAGGAATCACCCAAATTTTAGTTGGAAGAGTGAGAACAACAATGCACAAACTTCACAACCACCGTTTCAAGCACACCATAATTTCCAAAATTCTCATGGATATGCACCTCCTTATGCTCCACCTCCTAGAAGAAATCTTGAGGAAACATTGCATGCATTCATTGAAAAGCAAGAGACAATCAATACTCAACTTGCTCAAAACATGACAGATTTTAAAGATACTCTTGCTAAATTAGCATCTGCTCTCAGTTTTCAAGAGAAAGGTAAGTTTCCATCTCAACCACAACAAAATCCCAAAGGGCAATACAATGCAAATGCAAGTAGTTCCGGAAGCCAACACATGGATCAACTCAAATCAGTCACTACTGTACGCAATGGTAAGGTTATTGAAAAACCCTCTCTTGAACCTTATGAGAAAGATGATGAGTCAATCTCTGAGGGTAAGGAAGGGGTTGAATCTGAAAATTGCAAAGAAACGACTGATTCACCGCCAGCACTTCCATTTCCTCAAGCCATGACCAAACAAAGGAAAGCCAATCACAATTCTGAAATTTATGAAATTTTCAAACAGTTAAGGATCAATATACCTTTGCTGGATGCAATTAAACAGGTTCCTTCCTATGCTAAATTTTTGAAAGATCTATGCACTGTGAAGAGGAAACTGAATGTGAAAAAGAAAGCCTTTCTAGCCGAACAAGTAAGTGCTATTCTTCAGAACAATAATGCTTTCAAATATAAAGACCCTGGTTGTCCCACAATTTCTTGCTTTATTGGAGAGCATAAAATTGAAAGAGCCTTACTTGATCTTGGTGCTAGTGTGAATTTACTTCCATATTCAGTTTTTCAAAATCTCAATTTAGGTGAGTTAAAACCAACTTCTATATCTCTTTTACTTGCTGATAGATCTGTAAAAGTGCCTAGAGGAATAATTGAAGATGTGTTAGTACAAGTCGATAAATTCATTTATCCTGTGGATTTTATTGTCTTGGACACAGAACCTGTTGAAGCATGTAATTCATTTCCTGTTATTTTAGGACGTCCATTTCTTGCAACTTCTAACGCATTGATTAATTGTAGGAATGGACTGATGAAGCTATCATTTGGAAACATGACATTGGAGATGAATATTTTTAACATTTGCAAGTGATTGTGCATCAAAAGTGTCATTAAGTCTCTTATTTTACATATGTATTTATTGTTTTTATTTGGTTGTTTTTATAATAATTGATGTGTTTTTTAGTAATGAAGTTTGTTTTAATGTTTCGATAGGTTTTTGGAGCTTAAATGAATTAATTCACAAAATTCAACGTCGGAATTCAGAACAAAGAATTGAAGAGACATTTAGTTGAAGATTGAAGCAAATCTTGGTTCAAATAAGTGCTCCAAATTTGTCCCAAAAATCAATTCTATTCCAATTCTAGAAAAGAATATCATATGATTTATTTCAAGCCCAAACTTGCCTTATGTTGTGTGCAAACTTCAACCATTAAACACTCAAGGTTTCAATGTCAATCTTAGCCCAAATAATAAGTACATTTGTATACTTATTTGATGCTCAAATTCAGCCCAAAATCAGCCCCAAATCAGCCCTAAATCAACCCCAAATCAACCTTCAAATCAACCCAAACACAATCCATGATCTTACATGTCCACACAACAAATAACAATTGATTTATTTTGGGCAATCCATTGATCCAAGAAGGCAAGCACATGGATGGAAAGCTGGAGGGGATATTTTAACATTATTTTGGGTCAAAAAGAAGAAGGAGACACCTCATAAATGAGGAAGAAAAACGTGCACCAAAGTAGTTGTAAAGCTGTCTTGATTTGATTTTTCAGAACACCTTTCGGTGTTTTGCCCATAACTTTTGACTCAGGTGTCCAAATGAGCTGTTCTTTAATGATCTGGAAAGGTGACAGAATTGCCTATAAATATGTCTCTAATAGACTTCTCCAAAAAAAGCTTCTAAGAGGGTCGAATTGCTGTCCAAAGTTAGAGTCAGATTTGTGTCCGAATTTTTTCTGAAATTGTATTGTGTTCTTCTTTATAGATTTCGGTTCTTTAGTTTGTAAAACTTATTTTTTCAGTTGGATTCAAGTTCTTTCATGTTTATTGAAGTGTTCTTATATATAATCATGGTTGGCTAAACTCTTTCTTGGATCCAAATCAAGGATAATGGTGATTGAGGTGAGTTCTTTAGGATATGAATGAATCTTAATGTTTATCTTCTTATTTTCTTCATGAATGATTTATTATTGTAAAGAAATTTTAGAAATC
The DNA here is from genome assembly GCA_026413675.1 of Populus pruinosa. Taxonomy (NCBI): domain Eukaryota; kingdom Viridiplantae; phylum Streptophyta; class Magnoliopsida; order Malpighiales; family Salicaceae; genus Populus; species Populus pruinosa. The sequence continues at coordinate 8,712,311 of CM048606.1, forward strand.
ATTTAGGTAATGTTATAATCTTGAATTTTTATGCACAAACTTTAGTTTTGGTATAGAGATTGCTTGATTCAATGTCTTACTTAATATGAAAGTACTTGTTCATTCTTAAGCAATAATCAATCTTCATCTTTCTAATCTTCATTGTAATATCTTCCGATCTAATATCACCATCGTTGAGATTAGGTTGAGTTATCTTATATATGTTGAAGAAATCACCAATACATCACCATTAAAATTGATTTGGACCAAGACTTACTTTTCTTGTCATTTAAAATCTATTTACATTTTTTTTTTATCTTTGAAAACAAATCCATCAATTATTTTCAACCAAGTTATTGTTAATTTAATTTCTCTTGAGTTTTTTTTTTGTTACTTAGCTTAATTTTCAGATCTAGCTCTCTGTGGATATGACCTCGATCTTACCGAGTTAATTGCTACATCGCACACTCGTGCACTTGCGAGTTAAAACAAGCCGATCATAAAAAGCGGTCAAGCAATTTTGGCGCCGTTGCCGGGGAGCTAGCAAGCAAAGGTAACAAATTTAGATTTGATTATTGGAAAACTAAAAAAAATCATATAAAAAAATCAATTGGCTGGTTTTACCGCCTAAAAAAAATTTACCTTAACATTTCGGATATTGGACTGTGGACTGGACTATTAATTGTTGGATTTTGGTTGGTTCAACCATTTTTCTTTTATTGTCTACTCTTATTAGTTTCTAATATTTTTCTTGTTTATTTCATTTTATTTTGTTGATATTGTTTTTATTTATTGTCTAAAGTGCTTGGTCGGTATTACCGCCTTTTTATTCATGCCTGTTATAATTATCTTTTAATGTTTATTATTGTTATTTTTCTTATATTTATTGTCTAAAGTGCTTGGTCGGTATTACCGCCTCTTGTTTATTTCATTTTATTTTGTTGTTTTGTTATGATTATTTTTCTTATATTTATTGTTTGAAGTGCTTGGCTGGTATTACCGCCTTTTTATTCAAGCTTGTTATAATTATCTTTTAATGTTTATTATTGTTAATAGTGTTTATTAGTTGGAGAGTGAATTTCTTAATTTGTTGTATTTTTATTTTTGAGCTATTACTTTTATTTGTAATTTTTTTTCTTTTTCTTTCCTTTCTTTTCATATTCATATAATTGTTATATTATTATTATTATTATTATTTTATCATGGCTAATGTTGAAGATGTAGAGGGTGAAGGGAGTGTTCAAGGTAATAGACCTCCACAATTCAATGATCAACCTAATTTTCGAACTCTTAGAGAGTATCTTCACCCGGCTAGACAAAGTACACCTTCGTGTATTATCTTACCTCTTAACCAACAAGCTTTTAATTTGAAACCGGGCATGATTCAACTTCTTCCCACATTTCATGGTATGGATTCTGAAAATCCATACATACACATTAAAGACTTTGAAGAGGTATGTAATACTTTTATTGATAGAACATGCACCGAGGAAACCATTCGGCTTAAATTGTTCCCATTCTCTCTAAAGGATAAAGCCAAGCTTTGGCTAAACTCTTTGCGTCCTAGGTCTATAGGTACATGGAGAGAAATGCAAGCTGAATTTTTGAAAAAATACTTCCCCACTCATAGGACAGCAGCCTTACAACGTCAAATGATGAATTTTTCTTGTAGTCCAAATGAGTCATTTCACCAAGCTTGGGAAAGGTTCAAAGACTTGTTAAATGCATGCCCTCACCATGGTTTTGAGATGTGGAGGTTAGTGAGTTTCTTTTATGACTCTCTTACCGCAGATTTTAAAAAGCTAGTGTCAACCATGTGTAATGGTGAGTTTTATGACAAAGAACCAAGTGAGGCCTTTGATTTTTTTGATCAATTGGCTGAAAACACAAAGCAATGGGAGACTTCTCTCCCAGTTCATGTTGAGTCTAGAAACACCATTTCTCATTCAAGTGGGAAGTTTCAATTGAAAGAGACTGATGACCTCAATGCTAGATTAGCCTCATTGGCTAGGAAAGTAGAGTCTCTTGAGATTAAAAAAGTGCATGTCATAAGTGAACAACAAGAGGAAAGTTGTGTTGTTTGTGAAAGCAAAGGGCATAGGACAACTGAATGTCCTACCATTCCAGCCTTCAAGGAAGTGCTATATGGCCAAACTTCTGATTCAAGTAATGTTAGAAAGCCATTTCCAAACCAAGTAGGCAATCCCTACTCTGAGACCTATAATCCTGGATGGAGGAACCACCCAAATTTTGGATGGAGAAATGAGGGCTCTTCAGTACCTCAAACATTTCAACCTCCACCCCAACCATTTCATGCTCCCACACATAACACATACCAACCACCTCATAAGAGATCCTTAGAGGATACTCTTCAACAATTCATGCAAACGCAAGGAGGAATCAACAACCAAGTTTACAAATTCCAAGACCAGACCAATAGGACCTTAGATGACATTCGAAGTCAACTAACTAAGTTGACTCAATCACTAAGCATTCAAGAGAAGGGAAAAATCCCAGCTCAACCAATGCCCAATCCTAGAGGTCAGGTACACATGAGTGAATCCTCACCTAGTGAACCTTCAAACCATGAACATGTCCAAGCCATCACTACCCTTAGAAGTGGAAAGATTGTTGACAAAGGTGTAGGTTTTAGGATTCCTAAAGGTATTGTGGAGGAGAAATCTAGGGAAAGTGAAGAGGGAATCAAAACACAAGTGACAAATGAGAGTTTGAGTGACAAAGAAGGTGAGATAAATGAGAAAGAGATGAGTGAGAAAGGAGATGATTCAAGAAAGATTGGAGTCAAAATGAATGATTTAGAATTTGTTCCTAGAGCACCATTTCCACAAAGGTTAGGAAAACCTAAACAAGATTTTATGAACTCGGAAATCTATGAATTGTTCAAACAAGTGAAAGTCAATATTCCACTCCTTGATGCAATTAAACAAGTTCCATCTTATGCAAAGTTTCTTAAGGATTTATGCACAGTTAAAAGGAGATTGAATGTGAAAGAAAGAGCCTTTCTAACTGAACATGCTAGTGCCATCATCCAGTTTAAGACCCCTCCCAAATACAAAGATCCTGGTTGTCCTACCATTTCATGCATTATTGGAAGTCATAAGATAGATCAAGCTTTGTTGGATTTAGGAGCAAGTGTGAATTTAATACCCTACACTGTTTACGAACAATTAGGTTTAGGAGAAATCAAGCCTACTCGAATCACCCTTCAATTAGCTGATAGGTCAATCAAGATTCCCAGGGGTATCGTTGAGGATGTGTTGGTCCAAGTAGATAAATTCTACTTTCCTGTTGATTTTGTAGTATTAGACACCGCACCAATTCAAGGTTCTAATGCCCCCATCCCAGTCATCTTAGGGAGACCTTTCCTAGCTACATCCAATGCCTTAATTAACTGTAGGAATGGGGTGATGAAATTGTCTTTTGGGAATATGACTGTGGAGATGAACATATTCAATGTCTCCAAACAAATCGGGGAGCATGAGGACATTAGAGAGGTAGATTTCATCCAAACAGTTTGTCAAGAACACTTTGAGAGAGTGTGGATCAAGGATCCATTGGAGAGAACTTTAATTCATGATGAAAGATTTTGTTCTTTGGAATGTGTTGATGAGGAAGTAAGAGAACTCAAGACTTATCTAGATCCAATGCCTATTATGTCACTAGGTCAATGGACCCCATCATTTGAGCCTTTGATTTCACCCCAAGTGAAAGTTGAGGAACCTCTTGTCCAGCCTGATAAACTAGAAAGGAAGCCTTTACCGAGTGATCTTAAGTATGCATTTCTAGGGGAAGATGAATCATATCCTATTGTGATCTCATCAAAACTTAGCATAGAGCAAGAACACAAACTTTTGAGAGTGGTGAGAAAACACAAGAAAGCAATTGGGTGGAAAATTACTGACTTGAAAGGAATTAGCCCTCTTTTATGTACACATAGAATCTATCTTGAAGAAGAGGCTAAATCTGTGAGACAAATGCAAAGACGATTGAACCCAAACATGAAGGAAGTAGTGAGAGGTGAAGTGCTTAAGCTACTTGATGCAGGTATCATTTACCCTATTGCAAACTCAAAATGGGTTAGTCCAACCCAAGTTGTCCCTAAAAAATCTGGAGTCACGGTAGTGAAGAATGAAAATAATGAGCTGGTACCAACTAGAATCCAAACTGGATGGCGTATGTGCATTGATTATCGTAAATTGAACATGGTGACTAGGAAGGACCATTTTCCGCTTCCATTTTTAGACCAAGTGCTTGAAAGAGTAGCTGGAAGAGCTTTCTATTGTTTTCTAGATGGATACTCAGGTTACAACCAAATTGAGATTTCTTTAGAAGACCAAGAAAAAACCACTTTCACTTGTCCTTTTGGTACCTATGCTTATAGAAGAATGCCTTTTGGTTTGTGTAATGCACCAGCCACTTTTCAAAGGTGTATGATGAGTATCTTTAGTGACATGGTGGAAAATTTTTTGGAAGTTTTCATGGATGATTTTTCAGTTTATGGGGATTCTTATGAGTTGTGTCTAATGAATCTAGAAAAAGTTCTTGAAAGGTGTGAAGAGAGCAATCTTGTACTCAATTGGGAGAAGTGTCATTTTATGGTGACACATGGCATTGTTTTAGGTCACATTGTCTCTTCAAAAGGGATAGAGGTAGATAAGTCAAAAGTGGAAGTCATTCAAAAATTAACTACCCCTAAGACTGTGAAAGATGTGAGATCTTTTTTAGGACATGCTGGTTTTTATCGAAGATTCATTCATTCTTTTAGTACCATTGCCAAACCATTGTGTAACTTGTTGTCACAAGATGTCCCATTTGATTGGACATCAAAATGTCAAGAAGCTTTTGAAAAGCTTAAAGGGTTGTTGACAACTGCACCAATCATGCAAGCTCCTGATTGGTCTTTACCATTTGAACTGATGTGTGATGCTAGTGATTTTGCGGTTGGGGCTGTTTTAGGGCAAAGAAAAGACAAGAAACCTCATGTCATATATTATGCTAGCAAGACTTTGAATGATGCTCAATTGAATTACACTACAACTGAAAAAGAACTCTTAGTGGTCTTTGCATTAGACAAGTTTAGGTCTTATTTGGTTGGATCTCTTGTTATTGTTTTCACTGATCATGCAGCATTGAAATATTTGCTCACAAAACAAGATGCCAAACCACGTTTGATTCGATGGATCCTCCTACTCCAAGAGTTTAACATTGAAATTCGAGATAAAAGGGGAGTAGAGAATGTAGTGGCTGATCATTTGTCTCGTCTTTCAAGCTATAAGACCATAATTGATGAATCTCCAATAAATGAACTCTTTGCTGATGAAAATTTATTTTGTGCAGGTACTGTCTCTTATATTGGTTCTCCATGGTATGCTGACATAGCAAATTACCTAGCCACAAGTCAGATTCCTTCTCATTGGTCTAAACTTGACAAACAAAAATTCTTGCGCAATGTGCGCACCTTTTTTTGGGATGACCCCTACCTATTTAAATATTGTCCTGACCAAATTATTAGGCGGTGCATCCCTGATCATGAAATTCCAAGGGTCATTAATTTTTGTCATGCATTAGCCTGTAGTGGGCATTTCTCTTCCAAGAAAACCATTGCCAAAATCTTGCAGTGTGGTTTTTATTGGCCTACCATGTTTAAAGATGTTCATGCCTTCTGTGTTGCATGTGACCGATGCCAACGACTAGGTAGCCTCAGTAGGCGTAACATGATGCCCCTTAACCCCTTCCTTGTTTTGGAAATATTTGATTGTTGGGGGATTGATTTCATGGGACCTTTTCCAAGTTCGTTTGGTTACCAATTCATCCTTGTAGCTGTTGATTATGTGTCTAAATGGGTGGAGGCCATTGCACCTCGAACCAATGACCATCGAGTAGTGGTCAAATTCTTGAAAGAAAATATTTTCTCTCGTTTTGGCATGCCCCGGGCTATGATTAGTGATGGGGGAAAACATTTTTGTAACAAGCCCGTTGGGATTTTGATGAGAAAATATGGTGTAATTCACAAGGTCAGTACCCCCTATCACCCACAGACTAGTGGCCAAGCTGAGTTGGCAAATAGGGAGATCAAGAACATTTTAGAGAAAACAGTCAATCCAAACCGTAAAGATTGGTCCCTACGACTAGTTGATGCTTTATGGGCATATCGCACTGCTTATAAGACCTCTTTAGGAATGTCTCCTTATAGGCTAGTTTATGGAAAGCCTTGTCATCTCCCTGTTGAGATTGAGCACCGTGCATATTGGGCCATTCGGCAATTCAATGACAATGAAAATGAGGTTGGCAAAAATAGAAAGCTTCAATTGGATGAATTAGAGGAGCTAAGAAATGATGCATTTGAAAATGCAAAAATTTCAAAACATAAGATGAAAACTTTGCATGATAAACATATTCTTAGAAAATCCTTTCATGTTGGTCAAAAGGTTCTCTTGTATAATTCACGATTACATCTCTTTCCTGGGAAGTTGAGGACAAAATGGATTGGTCCTTCCATTTGTGATTAAATCCATCTCTGAGCATGGTGCATTTGAGGTAGAAAATCCCAAGAATGGAAATATTTTCAAAGTAAATGGTCATCGATTGAAACTTTATCTTGAAAATGTTGTGGCTGAAGTTGAGACATTGGATCTTGAAGATCCAATACCATTGTAGTATCAAAAGTAATGAGTTTTTATTTTTATTTTTATTTTTATTTTCATTTTTTTTCTTCTTTCTTCCATCTCTTATATTTTCTTGTTCATGCATTCGGGACAATGCATTATTTTAAGTTGGGGGGTGTGAGGTTCTTTATTTTCAAAAAAAAAAAAAACATCAATGTTTTCTTTTATGTTTTCTTTTAGTTGTGATATGCAGGTTAAAAAAAAAATCAAGCAAGAAGTCAGCTCATGCCCAATTCAATCAGACATTCATCCTTGAAAACAGAAGGGGAGTAACAATTTTCTAATCTTTATACTTTTCTTCTCTTTCTCTTTTACATTGAGGATAATGTAAAACTTAATTTTAGATATTTCATTATGTTGAATGCTTGAGATAACCATGCTTGTTAAAAAAAAAATAAAAAATACTTGCATTGGTATGTGAATGAGACTTGTTTAGGATCATCATTACCTTTTTGGGTTCATTATTGTGTTGAACATTGCATGCTTTAATTTGGGATAGATAATATCTTATAAAGCAAGATATAGCATACTTTTTTTTAAGATTACTGAAGTACATCTTTCCTTGTAAAAGTTGTGTGAGTTGTGTGAATATGCATGAAAGATGAGTATGATGCTTTACTTGTGATTATCCCTTTTGATCTAGTCCTAAACAAGGTTTAAGTAAATAGAGTAATAATCATTACATAAAAAAATAAATAAATAAATGTGTACAAAGTTCTATCTACTCCAATGTTTTGAGTTGCTTAGTAACTAGGGGTATTCATCACAAATGTTTATCTTTACGTCAAACGGCAGCTTGAAATATGAGTATGCAAAGCACTTTAAGTTTGTGACTTTGTGAGTAACCGGGTGCATTCATCACAAATGTTTGTATTCGCGTCAAAAGGGAAGTGACTACTTAAAGACAAAAAATAAATCATATCTTATTAAAAAAAAAATAAAGAAAGAAAAAAAAGAAAGAAAAAAAAATATATAGATATTTCTCTAGTTTGCTACCTTGTTTGTGTTGGTGAGAAGGGAAGATTACAAGTTGAGTTTTCGTATGAATCAATTATGTTGGTTGCACGATAAATATGACTGAATTTGGAAATTTTGTATGGATGTTTGATTTAGAGAATGTGAGTATGCTTATTTTTCTTTATTTGCTATTGTGTACACTAAGTTAAAGATACCAATGTTTGCATGATAGGTCCTTCAAGTGTGATGAATCGAGCCTAATTATGGTTGTTATTATTATTATTTTTATTTTAAAGGTTTTATGTTTTGTTTTGCTTGAGGACTAGCAAAATCTAAGTTGGGGGGTGTGATTGTGCATCAAAAGTGTCATTAAGTCTCTTATTTTACATATGTATTTATTGTTTTTATTTGGTTGTTTTTATAATAATTGATGTGTTTTTTAGTAATGAAGTTTGTTTTAATGTTTCGATAGGTTTTTGGAGCTTAAATGAATTAATTCACAAAATTCAACGTCGGAATTCAGAACAAAGAATTGAAGAGACATTTAGTTGAAGATTGAAGCAAATCTTGGTTCAAATAAGTGCTCCAAATTTGTCCCAAAAATCAATTCTATTCCAATTCTAGAAAAGAATATCATATGATTTATTTCAAGCCCAAACTTGCCTTATGTTGTGTGCAAACTTCAACCATTAAACACTCAAGGTTTCAATGTCAATCTTAGCCCAAATAATAAGTACATTTGTATACTTATTTGATGCTCAAATTCAGCCCAAAATCAGCCCCAAATCAGCCCTAAATCAACCCCAAATCAACCTTCAAATCAACCCAAACACAATCCATGATCTTACATGTCCACACAACAAATAACAATTGATTTATTTTGGGCAATCCATTGATCCAAGAAGGCAAGCACATGGATGGAAAGCTGGAGGGGATATTTTAACATTATTTTGGGTCAAAAAGAAGAAGGAGACACCTCATAAATGAGGAAGAAAAACGTGCACCAAAGTAGTTGTAAAGCTGTCTTGATTTGATTTTTCAGAACACCTTTCGGTGTTTTGCCCATAACTTTTGACTCAGGTGTCCAAATGAGCTGTTCTTTAATGATCTGGAAAGGTGACAGAATTGCCTATAAATATGTCTCTAATAGACTTCTCCAAAAAAAGCTTCTAAGAGGGTCGAATTGCTGTCCAAAGTTAGAGTCAGATTTGTGTCCGAATTTTTTCTGAAATTGTATTGTGTTCTTCTTTATAGATTTCGGTTCTTTAGTTTGTAAAACTTATTTTTTCAGTTGGATTCAAGTTCTTTCATGTTTATTGAAGTGTTCTTATATATAATCATGGTTGGCTAAACTCTTTCTTGGATCCAAATCAAGGATAATGGTGATTGAGGTGAGTTCTTTAGGATATGAATGAATCTTAATGTTTATCTTCTTATTTTCTTCATGAATGATTTATTATTGTAAAGAAATTTTAGAAATCATTTAGGTAATGTTATAATCTTGAATTTTTATGCACAAACTTTAGTTTTGGTATAGAGATTGCTTGATTCAATGTCTTACTTAATATGAAAGTACTTGTTCATTCTTAAGCAATAATCAATCTTCATCTTTCTAATCTTCATTGTAATATCTTCCGATCTAATATCACCATCGTTGAGATTAGGTTGAGTTATCTTATATATGTTGAAGAAATCACCAATACATCACCATTAAAATTGATTTGGATCAAGACTTACTTTTCTTGTCATTTAAAATCTATTTACATTTTTTTTTTATCTTTGAAAACAAATCCATCAATTATTTTCAACCAAGTTATTGTTAATTTAATTTCTCTTGAGTTTTTGTTTTGTTACTTAGCTTAATTTTCAGATCTAGCTCTCTGTGGATATGACCTCGATCTTACCGAGTTAATTGCTACATCGCACACTCGTGCACTTGCGAGTTAAAACAAGTCGATCATAAAAAGCGGTCAAGCAGCAAGCAACCTAGAGATGATAATGATTTACAAGAAGTAGATCATATTGATGAATTAGTTTATGATCAACTTGAATCTACTTTAAGTAAAAATGAATTGGATGAAACTGAAGATTTGCAAATGATTTATTCTGAGGAAGAAATCACAGATGAAACAAGCACCGAAAATGTTGATGCGAATCTTTTGTCAACAGTGACAACAGATTCGACATCTGACATCACACCAATCGTTGATTACTTTCCTAACGAATCCTTACTTTCTCTTAGTCCAATGCCTTGGTATGATAAAAATATCAATTTTCTTACTTTAGGAGATTTGCTAGTTGATTGGAGTACTCAAGACAAAGAAAAGTTTTTGAACGAAGTGAAGAGCTTTTATTGTGATGACCCTAACTTATTCAAATATTGTCCTGATCAAATATTTCAAAGATTCATTCCCGACAATGAGGTAAGTAGTGTCATTAAACTTTGTCATTCTGAAGCATGTGGAAGTTATTTCTCGTCAAAAAAGACAACTGCAAAAATCTTACAAAGTGGATTTTATTGGCCCACCATGTTCAAAGACACACATGCATTCTGCAAAACTTGTGAAAATTGTCAAAAGATTGATACTGGTCAAAAAGTTTTGTTTTATAATTCTCAACTCTATGCAGTCCCTAGAGAGCTAAGACCAAGATGGAGCAATCCTTATGGGGCCTGTGATATTGAGAATTCAATGAATGACAATGATTTTAAGGAAAATGGACATCGTTTGAAAGCTTACTTTGATAATTTTCCTAGTAAAAATGAATCAACTGGTTGGAATGATCTTGTAGATAAAGGTTGATTTTTTTTTTCTCACATTGTTTTTGTGTTTCTTTTTTAGTGATTCTTGCTAGTTTATCTCACCCCGGTCAAATGACGGATAACGGTACTCCGTGACTTAAGTCGGTTCTTTCAGTTTCCCACAATAACTGATATCAGTGTATATATCTGTGTAATTCTTTGAAGCTCTCTTCCAATTCTCATTTGAAAATGGACACTAATCTTGAAAAATTGAAAAAGTATTTTCCCGCTCTGCCTCAGAATGCGATTACAAAAATTTGTCGTGCTAGATATGCAAGATTGAGATTATTAATGAATCATGGAATTCCTCAAGATATTCGCTGGTTGATTGAAGCAAAGGTCCGATTATCAGGTGAGTCCTCTAATTTCTTTATTTCACACATGCCTGGAACAGGTAAAAGCACTTTTGCAAAGAAACGTCGTGCAAAACGACTAGAAGTCTGTCATCGATGTGCTAGATGGACTTGTAATACACAATGTCGTTCTTTAGGAATGGTATCTATAAACCGTGAAGATAAAATACAATTCATTAAGGATGGCCTGAGTAAGGAGTCTTTAGATAATCTTCTATTGACTCTTGAGACGCATCCTAGTGGAGATGTGCATCGTGCAATTCATGATTTATGGCCACTATTTCATAAAGAACATGATCGACTTAGTCTTGGGAATCTGACTAAAAAAGACCCTGTTTGCCAGTTTTTAAGAAAACTGGATGGGAAGCCTATCCCCGACCCATAGAGGGCGTTTAAGCCGTTCTTGGACGTAAAACCAAGGGAAGATGTGAGCCACAATCACAACTACTTGTACATACACATGCTTTTTTTTCAAAAGTAAATAAATAAATAAATAAAAAGAGAGAGAGAGTGTGTGAGACTCCAGCTGGCCTCCATATAGATGTTATGATTGCCTTTCTACTTTCTCATCTATAAAACCCTATTTTCCTTCCTTTCATTTCTACTCAACCCATACATTCAACAAATACAGAAGTGTGTAGAAATGGCAAGTTCCTCAAGTCATCAAATAAGAAATATTTGTGTTTTCGGTGGATCTAGTCCTGGGAAAGAAAAAGAGTTTTTAGAATCAGCAAATCATCTTGGTCAGGTGCTAGCTGAGAGAAAGATTCATTTAGTGTATGGGGGAGGCAGTCTTGGGTTAATGGGAGGTGTGTCAATAGCTGCATTTTTAGGAGGTAGTCAAGTTTTAGGAATCGTCCCTGAAGCTTTGGCACAAGGGGACATCATTGGAAAAACAATTGGAGAGGAACTTCAGGTCTCTACAATGTCGGCTCGAATGAATGCAATGTTTAACCATGCTGATGCTTTCATTGCTTTACCAGGTGGTCTAGGCACATTGGAAGAGATCTTTCATATTTCCTCTTGGGCTTAATTGCACATTCACCATAAACCCATAGGTTTGTTAAATGTTAATGGTTATTATGATAAGTTGTTGTCTTTTCTTGATCATGCTGTGGAACAGGAATTTCTAACATCTTCTGCATGACAAATCATAATCTCTGCTTCTACTGCTGAACAATTGATTGACCAACTACAATCTTTCATTCCTGTGATTGATCCTTCCATGAGTCGCATAAATTGGTCATCTAAGGAAAGCCGTAAAAAGCTTAGATTGGATTTGAGCCTTCATTTGTGAATTTTTGTGTCTTTTGGTTTTATTATGTTTTGTTATTTCTTATTTTTGTTTCAGTGTGTTTCGGGTTTTGTCAGTGTTCGTTATTTCAGGTGATATCTTTTATACTCTATCTTTCTACCTTAGAACATTGAGGACAATGTCTCGTTTTGGTTGGGGGGAGAGGGTAGTAGTTGATAAAAAAAAAAAATTGTTTTTCATTTCATAAAGCATGTGCATAATTGTTGTTACTAGGATGGCAGAGTAAAGGAGTTCTTTTGTTACTCTTGAGACGCATCTTAGTAACCATTCTTAACAAGGTCTATTATAATACTTCCTGAAATATTCAGGTTTACAAACTCTCGTATTGTTACCACTTAATTCTGCTCATATACTTATTTAACATGTATTTTTAAACTTTAATTTACACACACACACTTTAACATATGATTGTGGGTTGCATATTGGATTATTACATTATTTATGTTCTTTTGTTAAAGGTAACAACTAAGGGAAAGGGATTATATATAATTAAAAAAAAACATGAAAAAAAAAGAAAAAAGAAAATAAAAAATGATGATAATAAAAATGTAGATAAATTTGATTTCGTAGCCTCCCTAACCTAAGCAATTAAGCCCGAAGGGGTGTTTTAACACCTAATACCCTAAAGTCAACTGACTTGGGAGCTATTGGCCCAACGCTCGTTACATGGGTTGAGGAGAAAAGCTTAAGGGAATCAAACATTGCACTATCTACATATCAGTATCGGCGACCCAAGTTACTAAGCTCGTTGGGGTGTCTTAACACCTAATGCCCTAAGACCAACTGGTCTGGGAGTCATTAGCTGAAAGCTCGTTACATGGGTTAAAGATGCATGATGTTTTTAAAGTATATGTATATAGAGTTAAAAAAAAAAAAAAGACAAAAATAGTAATCCCAACCCAAGGAAGTTAACCTTAAACATTAGAACAAAAATTTTGTTTTCTTCCAAGAAAAGCCCCATAATTATGTGTTGATACATTGAGCACAAAAGAAAGGTTTATTAATATCTTGTTAAGTGGTATTGAGCAGATATATAAATTTAATGAGAGTTTGTTTATCTGGATAGATTAATGGAAGTTAAATGATGAATACCTTGCTTTGTGAAATTTGCAAATTGTTTTAACGCTTTAATTACTAGGGACTAGTAATAAGCTGGTTGAGGGGTGTGATTAGTACTTAAAAGTGCATTTTTATCATGGTTTTATATCATCATTTTGCACTTGAAGTATCAATAACTCCTTAACTAAAATATGTTTTATAATAATGTATCTAATAATATAAGATACCTATAATTTATGGTAAATGTCTATTTTTAATGCAGGCCTATCACATAAATGAAAGGATTGATTGATGACTTGAAAAACTTAAATTGCAAGGATAAAGAGATGGTCAAACTTAGAGAAGAGATGTCGGTGCAATCCAAACCGGAACACGATTCGGTAATTGGGTCATATCTGGAGCTACAGATCTCAGATTTAGGTCCAATTTATATGGATGGAAAGGTAAGACATAGGCCTACAACCTTCATATAGAGCCCAAGATCTAAAAAGGCCATTTGCAAGTCCAAATTGTAGCAACAACAAAGAAGCCCGAATCTGTCTTCCAGCCCGAGCACTATTCGGTATTTTGGCCATATCTGGAGTTCTAGAAGTCCAAATGAGCTGAATTTTTTACACAAGAAAGCTGAGACAATTACCTACAACTTTCATGTTTGCACCTGGCTCCAGTTTTGACGTTATCAATGACGTTTTGGGCAGACAAGAGAAGATAAGGATTGTCACCAAGTCAAAAGTTGGCCACCCACTTATCAATTAGTCATCAAATCAATAGTTCCCAATTTTGGCCTATAAAAGGAGGCATTTGCCATGCATTTAGGCATCTTGGTGTTCAGATCAAGATCATGCTCTTCCTTTCTCTCTTTGTATTTTTTGTAATGTTTATGCTTTACTTTCATTAATATCAAGTTTATGCCTTTCATTTCATTTCCTTTACTTAGTTAACTTCTATGTTCTTATTTTGTTTATTTATTTTTCTTTCTTTCATTATGTCTAGCTAAGTTAATGATGTCAAGGTGAAAAGGTTACACTAATGGTGTAAGAATAAGTATAGTGTAAACTTAATATGGACTTTAATGTTTGATACTAACATGTTTTATATTTGTTATCTTGTTCACTCTTTAATACTTTGCTTGTTAAATGACTAATCTTGATTTATGTTGTATAACACTTGGTACAACAAATGCTTGGCACTTTCATAGCCCATAATGTATGGTATAACCGACACCTGAGCTATGAAAGGAACTTGATTTGTTGTTAACATAAGTTATAATCATGAATGCTTGACGAGATTTACAAGTATTAGCATTAATTGAATAAGATGACTAATGTAATCATGTTAACAATATATAATCTGATTGGAACCTCCTTTGTGTGTGGTTTCCAATTCAATAATAAGAGTTTATGCTATACTTGTTTGATATACCATTAGTGGAATCTCTAACCTTGACATTTGTTATTGTTATTGCTTAATCCTTACATTAATATTTGATCTCCAAGTTCTCATCATCATCATCTTCTTCTTCTTCTCTTTCTTTATTATTATTATTATTATTATTATTATTATTATTATTATTATTAGTACTACTACTACTACTACTACTACTAGTATTATTATTATTATTATTATTATTATTATTATTACTATTGTTGTTGTTGTTATTGTTGTTTTATAATTGTTGTTTATAATTTGTACAATTAACCTCCCTGTGGTTCGACCCCGGTCTTGCCGGGTTATTTATTACTTCGACACTCCTGCACTTGGGAGAAGACATCAATCTTTTAGTCGTGTCAATAGTTTTTCCTCCCGATGCATCTCATTTTAATTTTAAGCCAAGAATTATTCAACTTTTCCCATCTTTTCATGGCTTGGAATTGGAAAATCCATACTTGCATTTAAGGGAATTTGAGGAGGTTTGCAACACATATAATAATTTAAATTATAGCATGAACACCATAAGATTAAAGCTTTTTCCTTTTTCATTAAAAGATAAAGCTAAAACATGGCTACAAAATTTAAAACTAGGATCCATTCGTGCTTGGGATGAAATGCAACAATAGTTTTTGAAGAAGTTTTTCCCATCTCACATAACAAACTCTTTCAAAAGACAAATCACCACTTTCACTCAAAAGCCAGGAGAAACATTTTACCAATGTTGGGA
Source organism: Populus pruinosa (assembly GCA_026413675.1). Classification (NCBI taxonomy): domain Eukaryota; kingdom Viridiplantae; phylum Streptophyta; class Magnoliopsida; order Malpighiales; family Salicaceae; genus Populus; species Populus pruinosa. The sequence goes on from CM048606.1 coordinate 8,727,618, forward strand.
TAGGTATCGAGACTTGCTTAGTACTTGCCCTCATCATGGTTTTGAAACATGGAGATTGGTTTCACATTTCTATGAAGGGTTAACACCTAAAGATAGGCAAATGGTTGAATTGATGTGCAATGGAACTTTTAAAGATAAAGACCCTGATGAAGCAATGGAGTACTTAGACTTGCTAGCTGAAAATGCTCAAAATTGGGACAGTGCAGGTACTTATGAGGCTTTGAGTAAAACTCAACCTCATACATCTAATGGAGGTATGTACAACCTTAAGGAAGATCATGACCTTCAAGCCAAGTTTGCATCTTTAGCTAGAAAAGTTGAGGCACTAGAATTGAAAACGAGTGGTCAATTAAAATCTGTTGAAAACATTATGTGTCAAATCTGTGAAACAAATGAACACTCAACCAACGATTGTCCAACATTGCCTTCTTTTAAGGAATGTCTCCATGAACAAGCTCATGTTTTAAATAGTTTCCAAAGGCCCAACCATAACCCATACTCGCAAACATACAACCCTGGTTGGAGAAATCACCCAAATTTCAGTTGGAAGAATGAGAAGAGCAATGCATAAACTTCACAACCACCGTTTCAAGCTGATTAGTACTTAAAAGTGCATTTTTATCATGGTTTTATATCATCATTTTGCACTTGAAGTATCAATAACTCCTTAACTAAAATATGTTTTATAATAATGTATCTAATAATATAAGATACCTATAATTTGTGGTAAATGTCTATTTTTAATGCAGGCCTATCACATAAATAAAAGGATTGATTGATGATTTGAAGAACTTAAATTGCAAGGATAAAGAGATGGCCAAACTTAGAAAAGAGATGTCGGTGCAATCCAAACCGGAACACTGTTCGGTAATTGGGTCATATCTAGAGCTATATATCTCAGATTTAGGTCCAATTTATATGGATGGAAAGGTAAGACATAGGCCTACAACTTTCATATGGAGCCCAAGATCTAAAAAGGCCATTATCAAGTCCAAATTATAGCAACAACAAAGAAGCCCGAATCTGTCTTCCAGCCCGAGCACTGTTCGGTATTTTGGCCATATCTGGAGTTCTAGAAGTCCAAATGAGCTGAATTTTTTACACAAGAAAGCTGAGACAATTGCCTACAACTTTCATGTTTGCACCTGGCTCCAGTTTTGACGTTATCAATGACGTTTTGGGCAGACAAGAGAAGATAAGGATTGTCACCAAGTCAAAAGTTGGCCACCCACTTATCAATTAGTCATCAAATCAATAGTTCCCAATTTTGGCCTATAAAAGGAGGCATTTGCCATGCATTTAGGCATCTTGGTTTCCAGATCAAGATCATGCTCTTCCTTTCTCTCTTTGTATTTTTTGTAATGTTTATGCTTTGCTTTCATTAATATTAAGTTTATGCCTTTCATTTCCTTTCCTTTCCTTAGTTAGCTTTTATGTTCTTATTTTGTTTATCTATTTTTCTTTCTTTCATTATGTCTAGCTAACTTAATTATGTCAAGGTGAAAAGGTTACACTAATGGTGTGAGAATAAGTATAATGTAAACTTAATATGGACTTTAATGTTTGATACTAACATGTTTTATATTTGTTATCTTGTTCACTCTTTAATACTTTGCTTGTTAAATGACTAATCTTGATTTATGTTGTATAACACTTGGTACAACAAATGCTTGGCACTTTCATAGCCCATAATGTATGGTATAACCGACACCTGAGCTATGAAAGGAACTTGATTTGTTGTTAACATAAGTTATAATCATGAATGCTTGATGAGATTTACAAGTAATAGCATTAATTGAATAAGATGACTAATGTAATCATGTTAACAATATATAATCTGATTGGAACCTCCTTTATGTGTGGTTTCCAATTGAATAATAAGAGTTTATATTATACTTGTTTGACATACCATTAGTGGAACCTCTAACCTTGACATTTGTTATTATTATTGTTTAATCCTTACATTAATTTTCCATCTCCAAGTTCTCATCATCTTCTTCTTCTTCTCTTTCTTTATTATTATTATTATTATTATTATTATTATTATTATTATTATTATTATTATTATTATTATTATTATTGTTATTACTATTATTATTGTTATTGTTGTTATTATTGTTGTTGTTGTTGTTGTTGTTGTTGTTGTTGTTGTTGTTGTTGTTGATGTTATTGTTGTTGTTGTATTATTATTATTTATAATTTGTACAATTAACCTCCCTGTGGTTCGACCCCGGTCTTGCCGGGTTATTTATTACTTCGACACTCCTGCACTTGGGAGAAGACATCAATCTTTCAGTCGTGTCAAGTTTTTGGCGCCGTTGCCGGGGAGGTAAGTTTTTGTATAAATTATAATATTTATTTTATTTTCTCTTTTCACTTTTCTTGTATATAACTTTGTTTATTTTCTCTTGTTTCTTCTTCTTTTATTTTCTTCTTCTTTTTATTTTATTCCTACACGTGCATGAGAGTGTGGTCACGTACATCAAGTGGTAGACTTTGTAGGGTGTCCTCATCATTTTCAGAAAATATGGCCGAAGAAGATAATCAATCACTTCATAATGAAAATAATGAGAATAACCGTGCTAGAACACTTAGAGATCATATGAATCCCACAAGAACAAGTGCACCATCATGCATAGTTTTTCCTCCCGATGCATCTCATTTTAATTTTAAACCAGGTATTATTCAACTTTTACCTTCTTTTCATGGTTTGGAATTGGAAAATCCATACTTGCATTTAAGGGAATTTGAGGAGGTGTGCAACACATATAATAATTTAAATTGTAGCATGAATACAATCAGATTAAAGCTTTTTCCTTTTTCATTAAAAGATAAAGTTAAAACATGGCTACAAAATTTGAGACCAGGATCCATTCGTGCTTGGGATGAAATGCAACAACAGTTTTTAAAGAAGTTTTTCCCATCTCATAGAACAAACTCTTTCAAGAGACAAATCACCACTTTCACTCAAAAACCAGGAGAAACATTTTACAAATGTTGGGATAGGTATCGAGACTTGCTTAGTACTTGCCCTCATCATGGTTTTGAAACATGGAGATTGGTTTCACATTTCTATGAAGGGTTAACACCTAAAGATAGGCAAATGGTTGAATTGATGTGCAATGGAACTTTTGAAGATAAAGACCCTGATGAAGCAATGGAGTACTTAGACTTGTTAGCTGAAAATGCTCAAAATTGGGACACCGCGGGTACATATGAGGCACCGAGTAAAACTCAACCTCATACATCTAGTGGAGGTATGTACAACCTTAGGGATGATCATGACCTTCAAGCCAAATTTGCATCTTTAGCTAAAAAAGTCGAGGCACTAGAATTGAAAAGGAATGGTCAATTAAAATCTGTTGAAAACATTGTGTGTCAAATATGTGAAACAAATGAACACTCAACCAATAACTGTCCAACCTTGCCTTCTTTTAAGAAATGTCTCCATGAACAAGCCCATGCTTTAAACAGTTTCGAAAGGTCCAATCACAACCCATATTCACAAACATACAATCCTGGTTGGAGTAATCACCTAAATTTCAGTTGGAAGAGTGACAATGCACAAACTTCACCACCACAGTTTCAAGCACACCATAATTTCCAAAATTCTTATGGATATGCACCTTCTTATACTCCACCTCTTAGAAGTAATTTTGAGGAAACTTTGTATGCATTCATTGAAAAGCAAGAGACAATCAACACTCAACTTACTCAAAGCATAACAGATTTTAAAGAAACTCTTGCAAAATTCATATCTGCTCTCAGTTTTCAAGAGCAAGGTAAGTTTCCATCTCAACCACAGCAAAATCTCAAGGGGCAATATGATGCAAATGCAAGTAGTCCTGGAAGTCAACACATGGATCAAGTCAAATCAGTCATTACTCTTCGCAATGGTAAGGTTATTAAAAAACCCACTCTTGAACCTTGTGAGAAACATGATGAGTCAATCTCTAAGGGTAAGGAAGGGGTTGAATCTGAATATTGCAAGGAAAAGACTGATTCCCTACCAGCACTTTCATTTCCTCATGCCATGACCAATCAGGAAGAAGTCGATGATGAAAAAGGCACCGACAATGTTGATGCGGATCTTTTATCAAAAGTGACAATAGATTTGACACCCGACATCACACCAATCAATTATTACTTTCCTAATGAATCTCTACTTTCTCTTAGTTCAATGCCTTGGTTTGCTAAACATATCAATTTTCTTACTTCAGGAGTTTTGCCAGCTCATTGGAATACCGAAGACAAAAGAAAATTTTTGAGCAACGAGCAAAATTTTTATTGGGATGACCCTTACTTATTCAATTATTGTCCTGATCAAATATTTCAAAAATGCATTCTCGACAATGAGGTAAGTAATTTCATTAAATTTTGTTACTCTAAGGCATGTGGGGATCATTTCTCATCAAAAAAGAGGATTGTAGAAATCTTACAAAGTGAATTTTACTGGCCCATCATATTCAAGGAGTCAGATGCATTCCGCAAAAACTATGAAAATTGTCAGAAGGTGGGATTTATTTCAAAACACAGAGAGTCTTTAGATAATCTTCTATTGACTCTTAAGTCTCATCATAGTCGAGATAAGCATCGTGTAATTCATGACTTATGAACCCATTTTCATAAAGAACATACTTGGCATAGTCTTGGAAATCTGACTAAAAAGATCATGTTTGCCAGTTTTTAAGAAAACTGGATGGGAAGCCTATCCCCGACCCATTGAGGGCGTTTAAGCTGTTCTTGGACGTAAAACCAAGGGAAGATGTGAGCCACATTCACAACTGCGATTTGAATTTTTTTTGTTTGTAAAAACTTGTGTCTTTTGTTTTTATTATTGTGTTTTGTTATTTCTTATTTTTATTTTAGTGTGTTTCAGGTTTTGTCAGTGTTCGTTATTTCAGGTGATATCTTCTATACTCTATCTTTCTACCTTAGAACATTGAGGACAATGTCTCGTTTTGGTTGGGGGGAGAGGGTAGTAGTTGATAAAAAAAAAATTGTTTTTCATTTCATAAAGCATGTGCATAATTGTTGTTACTAGGATGGCAGAGTAAAAGAGTTCTTTTGTTAAAGTGACTCTTGAGACGCATCTTAGTAACCATTCTTAACAAGGTCTATTATAATACTTCCTAAAATATTCAGGTTTACAAACTCTCGTATTGTTACCACTTAATTCTGCTCATATACTTATTTAACATGTATTCTTAAACCTTAATTTACACACACACACTTCAACATATGATTGTGGGTTGCATATTGGATTATTACATTATTTATGTTCTTTTGTTAAAGGTAACAACTAAGGGAAAGGGATTGTATATAATTAAGAAAAAAAAACATGAAAAAAAAAGAAAAAAAAAAGAAAAAAAATGATGATAATAAAAATGTAGATAAGTTTGGTTTCGTAGCCTCCCTAACCTAAGCAATTAAGCCCGAAGGGGTGTTTTAACACCTAATACCCTAAAGTCAACTGACTTGGGAGCTATTGGCCCAACGCTTGTTACATGGGTTGAGGAGAAAAGCTTAAGGGAATCAAACATTGCACTATCTGCGACCCGAGTTACTAAGCTCGTAGGGGTGTCTTAACACCTAATGCCCTAAGACCAACTGGTTTGGGAGTCATTAGCTGAAAGCTCGTTACATGGGTTAAAGATGCATGATGTTTTTAAATTATATGTATATAGAGTTGAAAAAAAAAAGCAAAAAAAAAAAAGAAAAAGAAAAAAAAGACAAAAATAATAATCCCAACCCAAGGAAGTTAACCTTAAACATTAGAACAAAAATTTTGTTTTCTTCCAAGAAAAGCCCCATAATTATGTGTTGATACATTAACCACACAAAAGAAAGGTTTATTAATATCTTGTTAAGAGGTATTGAGCAGATATATAAATTTAATGAGAGTTTGTTTATCTGGATGGATTAAAGGAAGTTAAATGATGAATACCTTGCTTTGTGAAATTTGCAAATTTGTTTTCTATTTTAACGCTTTGATTACTAGGGACTAGTAATAAGCTGGTTGGGGGGTGTGATTAGTACTTAAAAGTGCATTTTTATCATGGTTTTATATCATCATTTTGCACTTGAAGTATCAATAACTCCTTAACTAAAATATGTTTTATAATAATGTATCTAATAATATAAGATACCTATAATTTGTGGTAAATGTCTATTTTTAATGCAGGCCTATCACATAAATAAAAGGATTGATTGATGATTTGAAGAACTTAAATTGCAAGGATAAAGAGATGGCCAAACTTAGAAAAGAGATGTCGGTGCAATCCAAACCGGAACACTGTTCGGTAATTGGGTCATATCTAGAGCTATATATCTCAGATTTAGGTCCAATTTATATGGATGGAAAGGTAAGACATAGGCCTACAACTTTCATATGGAGCCCAAGATCTAAAAAGGCCATTATCAAGTCCAAATTATAGCAACAACAAAGAAGCCCGAATCTGTCTTCCAGCCCGAGCACTGTTCGGTATTTTGGCCATATCTGGAGTTCTAGAAGTCCAAATGAGCTGAATTTTTTACACAAGAAAGCTGAGACAATTGCCTACAACTTTCATGTTTGCACCTGGCTCCAGTTTTGACGTTATCAATGACGTTTTGGGCAGACAAGAGAAGATAAGGATTGTCACCAAGTCAAAAGTTGGCCACCCACTTATCAATTAGTCATCAAATCAATAGTTCCCAATTTTGGCCTATAAAAGGAGGCATTTGCCATGCATTTAGGCATCTTGGTTTCCAGATCAAGATCATGCTCTTCCTTTCTCTCTTTGTATTTTTTGTAATGTTTATGCTTTGCTTTCATTAATATTAAGTTTATGCCTTTCATTTCCTTTCCTTTCCTTAGTTAGCTTTTATGTTCTTATTTTGTTTATCTATTTTTCTTTCTTTCATTATGTCTAGCTAACTTAATTATGTCAAGGTGAAAAGGTTACACTAATGGTGTGAGAATAAGTATAATGTAAACTTAATATGGACTTTAATGTTTGATACTAACATGTTTTATATTTGTTATCTTGTTCACTCTTTAATACTTTGCTTGTTAAATGACTAATCTTGATTTATGTTGTATAACACTTGGTACAACAAATGCTTGGCACTTTCATAGCCCATAATGTATGGTATAACCGACACCTGAGCTATGAAAGGAACTTGATTTGTTGTTAACATAAGTTATAATCATGAATGCTTGATGAGATTTACAAGTAATAGCATTAATTGAATAAGATGACTAATGTAATCATGTTAACAATATATAATCTGATTGGAACCTCCTTTATGTGTGGTTTCCAATTGAATAATAAGAGTTTATATTATACTTGTTTGACATACCATTAGTGGAACCTCTAACCTTGACATTTGTTATTATTATTGTTTAATCCTTACATTAATTTTCCATCTCCAAGTTCTCATCATCTTCTTCTTCTTCTCTTTCTTTATTATTATTATTATTATTATTATTATTATTATTATTATTATTATTATTATTATTATTGTTATTACTATTATTATTGTTATTGTTGTTATTATTGTTGTTGTTGTTGTTGTTGTTGTTGTTGTTGTTGTTGTTGTTGTTGATGTTATTGTTGTTGTTGTATTATTATTATTTATAATTTGTACAATTAACCTCCCTGTGGTTCGACCCCGGTCTTGCCGGGTTATTTATTACTTCGACACTCCTGCACTTGGGAGAAGACATCAATCTTTCAGTCGTGTCACAAGCACACCATTATTTCCAAAATTCTCATGGATATGACATTGCACCTCCTTATGCTCCACCTTTTAAAAGAAATCTTGAGGAAACATTGCATGCATTCATTGAAAAGCAAGAGACAATCAATACTCAACTTGCTCAAAACATGACAGATTTTAAAGATACACTTGCAAAATTAACATCTGCTCTCAGTTTCCAAGAGAAAGGTAAGTTTCCATCTCAACCACAATAAAATCCCAAGGAGCAATACAATGCAAGTGCAAGTAGTTTCAGAAGCCAACAAATAGATCAAGTCAAATCAGTCACTACTCTGCGCAGTGGTAAGGTTATTGAAAAACCCACTCTTGAACCTTATGAGAAAGATGATGAGTCAATCTCTAAGGGTAAGGAAGGGGTTGAATCTAAAAATTACAAAGAAATGACTGATTCACCACCAGCACTTCAATTTCCTCATGTCATGACCAAACAAAGGAAAGTCAATCACAACTCTGAAATCTTTGAAATTTTCAAACAGGTAAGGATCAATATACCTTTGTTGGATGCTATTAAACAGGTTCTTTTCTATGCTAAATTTTTAAAAGATCTATGCACTATGAAGAGGAAACTGAATGTGAAAAAGAAAGCCTTTTTAGCCAAACAAGTAAGTGTCATTCTTTAGAACAATAATGCTTTGAAATATAAAGACCGTGGTTGTCCTATAATTTCAGGTAATGTCTTTTAACTCTATCTTTCTACCTTAGGACATTGAGGACAATGTCTTGTTTTGGATGGGGGGAGAGGGTAGTAGTTAAAAAAAAACTAACTAACTGTGTTTTCTATTTCATAAACCATGTGCAAAAATATTGTTATTAGGACGACAGAGTAAAAGAGATCTTTTATTAATGTGACTCTTGAGACGCATCTTAGTAACCATTCTTAATAAGGTTTATCATAATACTTTTTGAAATATTCAGGTTTACAAACTCTCGCATTGTTATCACCTAATTCTGCTCATATACTCATTTAACATGTATTCTTAAACCTTAATTTTCACACACACACACACACTTTAACATATGATTATAGGTTACACATTGGATTATTACATTATTTATGTTAAACGTAACAACTAAGGGAAAACAAAACAAAAAAAAAGAGCAAAAAAATATGATGATAAAAAAAATATAGATAAGTTTGGTTTCGTAGCCTCCCTAACCTAAGCAATTAAGCCCAAAGGGGTGTTTTAACATCTAATACCCTAAAGTCAACTAACTTAGGAGCTATTGGCCTAAAGCTTAAGGTAATCAAATATTGCACTATCTATGTATTTGTATCTACAACCCAATTTACTAAGCACATAGGAATGTCTTAACACCTCATGCCCTAAGGGCAACTGGTCTAAGCGTCATTAGCCAAAAGCTCGTTACATAGGTTAAAAGAGGCATCATGTGTTAAGTTATATGCATATATATATATTAACAAAAAAGAAAAAAATAATAATTCCAACCCAAGAAAGTTAACTTTAAACATTATAAAAAAAATTGTTTTCTTCCAAGAAAAACCCCATAACTATATGTTGATATATTGAGCATAAAAGTTTTATTAATATCTCACCCACTCATCAATTAGTCATCAAATCAATAGTTTCCAATTTTAGCCTATATAAGGAGGCATTTGCCATGCATTTAGGCATCTTGGTTTCCAGATCAAGATCATGCTCTTGCTTTCTCTTTTTGTATTGTTTAAGTTCTACTTTCATTAATATCAAGTTTATGCCTTTCATTTCCTTTTCTTTACTTAGTTAACTTTTATCTTATTTATGTTCTTATTTTGTTTATTTAATTTTTTTTTTCATTATATTTAGTTAAGTTTATTATGTCAAGGTAAAAAGGTTGCACTAATGGTGTAAGAATAATTATAGTGTAAACTCAACATGGACCTTAATGTTTAATACTGATATAATTTTGCACTTGTGACACGACTAAAAGGTTGATGTCTTCTCCCAAGTGCAGGAGTGTCGAAGTAATAAATAACCCGGCAAGACCGGGGTCGAACCACAGGGAGGTTAATTGTACAAATTATAAACAACAATTATAAAACAACAATAACAACAACAACAATAGTAATAATAGTAGTAGTAGTAGTAGTAGTAGTAGTAGTAGTAGTACTAATAATAATAATAATAATAATAATAATAATAATAATAATAATAATAATAATAATAATAATAATAATAATAATAATAATAATAAAGAAAGAGAAGAAGAAGATGATGATGATGATGAGAACTTAGAGATAAAATATTAATGTAAGGATTAAACAATAATAATAACAAATGTCAAGGTTAGAGGTTCCACTAATGGTATATCAAACAAGTATAGTATAAACTCTTATTATTGAATTGGAAACCACACACAAAGGAGGTTCCAATCAAATTATATATTGTTAACATGATTACATTAGTCATCTTATTCAATTAATGCTAATACTTGTAAATCTCGTCAAGCATTCATGATTATAACTTATGTTAACAACAAATCAAGTTCCTTTCATAGCTCAGGTGTCGGTTATACCATACATTATGGGCTATGAAAGTGCCAAGCATTTGTTGTACCAAGTGTTATACAACATAAATCAAGATTAGTCATTTAACAAGCAAAGTATTAAAGAGTGAACAAGATAAAAAATATAAAACATGTTAGTATCAAACATTAAAGTCCATATTAAGTTTACATTATACTTATTCTCACACCATTAGTGTAACCTTTTCACCATGACATAATTAAGTTAGCTAGACATAATGAAAGAAAGCAAAATAGATAAACAAAATAAGAACATAAAAGCTAACTAAGTAAAGGAAAGGAAATGAAAGGCATAAACTTGATATTAATGAAAGCAAAGCATAAATATTACAAAACATACAAAGAGAGAAAGGAAGAGCATGATCTTGATCTGGAAACCAAGATGCCTAAATGCATGGCAAATGCCTCCTTTTATAGGCCAAAATTGGGAACTATTGATTTGATGACTAATTGATAAGTGGGTGGCCAACTTTTGACTTGGTGACAATCCTTATCTTCTCTTGTCTGCCCAAAACGTCATTGCTAACATGAAACTTGGAGCCAGTTGCAAACATGAAAGTTGTAGACAATTATGTCAGCTTTCTTTTATAAAAAATTCAGATCATTTGGACTTCTAGAACTCCAGATATGGCCAAAATACCGAACAGTGCTCGGGCTGGAAGACAGATTCGGGCTTCTTTGTTGTTGCTACAATTTGGACTTGATAATGGCCTTTTTAGATCTTGGGCTCCGTATGAAAGTTGTAGGCCTATATCTTAGCTTTCCATCCATATAAATTGAACCTAAATCTGAGATCTGTAGCTCTAGATATGGCCCAATTACCGAACAGTGTTCCGGTTTGGATTGCACCGACATCTCTTTTCTAAGTTTGACCATCTCTTTGCCTTTGCAATTTAAGTTCTTAAAGTCATCAATCAATATTTTCATTTATTTGATAGGCCTGCATTTAAAATGAACATTTACCATAAATTAAAGGTATCTTATATTATTAGATATATTATTATAAAACATGCTTTAGTTAAGGAGTTATTGATACTTCAAGTGCAAAATGATGATATAAAACCATGATAAAAATGCACTTTTAAGTACTAATCAACTTGTATTTGTTATCTTGTTCGCTTTTAATACTTTACTTGTTAAATGGTTGATTAGTACTTAAAAGTGCATTTTATATCATCATTTTGCACTTGAAGTATCAATAACTCCTTAACTAAATCATGTTTTATAATAACATATCTAATAATATAAGATACCGTTAATTTATGATAAATGTTCATTTTAATAAATGCAAGCCTATCATATAAATAAAATGATTGATTGATGAATTTAAGAACTGAAATTGAAAGGATAAAGAGATGGCCAAACTTAGAAAAGAGATGTTGGTGCAGTCCAAATCAGAACTCTGTTCAGTAATTCGGTCATATCTAGAGTTGTAGATATTAGCTTTAGGTCTACTTTATATGTGACACAATGAATAGATTGATGTCTTCTCCCAAGTGCAGGAGTGTCGAAGAAATAAATAACCCAGTAAGACCGGGGTCGAACCACAGCGAGATTAATTGTGTAAATATAAACGACAATTATAAACAACAACAATAGTAATCACAACAACAACAATACTAATAGAAATAGTAGTAGTAATAAAGAAAGAGATGGAGAAAAAGAAAAGGAAGATGAGAACTTTAAGATGGAAAATCAATGTAAGGATTAATCAATGATAATAACAAAAATCAAGGTTAGAGGTTCCACTAATGGTATGTCAAACAAGTATAGTATAAACTCTTATTGCTCAATTGGACACCACACACAAAGGAGGTTCCAATCGCATTATAGATTGTTAATATGATTACATTAGTCATCTTATTCAATTAATGCTAATACTTGTAAATGTCGTCAAACATTCATGACTATAACTTATGTTAACAACAATCAAGTTCCTTTCATAGCTCAGGTGTCAGTTATACCATATAGTATAGGCTATGAAAGTGCCAAGCATTTGTTGTAACATGTGTTATACAACATAAATCAAGATTAGTCATTTAACAAGTAAAGTATTAAAGAGTGAATAAGATAACAAATACAAAACATGTTAGTATCAAACATTAAAGTCTATATTAAGTTTACACTATACTTATTCTTTCACCATTAGTGTAACCTTTTCACCTTGACATAATAAACTTAGCTATAAATAATGAAAGAAAGAAAAATAAATAAAATAAATAAGAACATAAATAAGATAAAAGTTAACTAAGTAAATGAAAGGAAATGAAAGGCATAAACTTGATATTAATGAAAGCAAAGCATAAACATTATAAAAAATACAAAGAGAGAAAGAAAGAGCATGATTTTGATCTGAAAACCAAGATGCGTAAATGCTTGACAAATGCCTCCTTTTATAGGCCAAAATTGGGAACTATTGATTTGATGACTGACACGACTAAAAGGTTGATGTCTTCTCCCAAGTGCAAGAGTGTCGAAGTAATAAATAACCCGGCAAGACCGAGGTCGAACCACAGGAAGGTTAATTGTACAAATTATAAACAACAATTATAAAACAACAATAACAACAACAACAATAGTAATAATAATAATAATAATAATAATAATAATAATAATAATAATAATAAAGAAAAAGAAGAAGAAGAAGATGATGATGATGAGAACTTAGAGATGAAATATTAATGTAAGGATTAAACAATAATAATAACAAATGTCAAGGTTAGAGGTTCCACTAATGGTATATCAAACAAGTGTAGTATAAACTCTTATTATTGAATTGGAAACCACACACAAAGGAGGTTCCAATCAGATTATATATTGTTAACATGATTACATTAGTCATCTTATTCAATTAATGCTAATACTTGTAAATCTCGTCAAGCATTCATGATTATAACTTATGTTAACAACAAATTAAGTTCCTTTCATAGCTCAGGTGTCGGTTATACCATACATTATGGGCTATGAAAGTGCCAAGCATTTGTTGTACCAAGTGTTATACAACATAAATCAAGATTAGTCATTTAACAAGCAAAGTATTAAAGAGTGAACAAGATAACAAATATAAAACATGTTAGTATCAAACATTAAAGTCCATATTAAGTTTACACTATACTTATTCTTACACCATTAGTGTAACCTTTTCACCTTGACATAATTAACTTAGCTAGACATAATGAAAGAAAGGAAAACAAATAAACAAAATAAGAACATAAAAGTTAACTAAGTAAAGGAAAGGAAATGAAAGGCATAAACTTGATATTAATGAAAGGAAAGCATAAACATTACAAAAAATACAAAGAGAGAAAGGAAGAGCATGATCTTGATCTGAACACCAAGATGCCTAAATGCATGGCAAATGCCTCCTTTTATAGGCCAAAATTGGGAACTATTGATTTGATGACTAATTGATAAGTGGGTGGCCAACTTTTGACTTGGTGACAATCCTTATCTTCTCTTGTCTGCCCAATACGTTATTGATAACGTCAAAATTGGAGCCAGTTGACATGAAAGTTATAGGCAATTGTCTCAGCTTTCTTGTTTAAAAACTTCAGCTCATTTGGACTTCTAGAACTCCAGATAGGGCTAAAATACCGAACAGTGCTCGGGCTGGAAGATAGATTCGGGCTTCTTTGTTGTTGCTAAAATTTGGACTTGATAATGGCCTTTTTAGATCTTGGGATCCATATGAAAGTTGTAGGCCTATGTCTTACCTTTCCATCCATATAAATTGGACCTAAATCTGAGATCTGTAGCTCCAAATATGACCCAATTACCGAACAGTGTTCCGGTTTGGATTGCACCGACATCTCTTCTCTAAGTTTGACCATCTCTTTATCCTTGCAATTTAAGTTCTTCAAGTCATCAATCAATCCTTTCATTTATGTGATAGGCCTGCATTAAAAATAGACATTTACCACAAATTATAGGTATCTTATATTATTAGATACATTATTATAAAACATGCTTTAGTTAAGGAGTTATTGATACTTCAAGTGCAAAATGATGATATAAAACCATGATAAAAATGCACTTTTAAATACTAATCAATGACCAATTGATGAGTGGGTGAGCAACTCTTGACTTGATGACAATCCTTTTCTTCTATTGTCAGCCCAAAACATCATTGATAACATCAAAATTGGAGCCACTTGAAAACATGAAAGTTGTGGAAAATTGTCTCAAATTTCTTGTGTAAACAATTTAGGTCAATTAAAATTCTAGAACTCCAGATATAGCAAAAATACTAAACAGTACTCGGGCTGGAGGACAGATTCAAATTTCTTTGTTGTTGCTCCAATTTGAACTTGAAAATGGCCTTTTTAGATCTTGGGCTCCATATAAACATTGTAGGCTTATGTCTTACCTTTCCATCCATATAAAGTAGACCTAAATCTGAGATCTAAAACTCTAGATATGACCCAGTTACCGAATAGTGTTCCTGTTTGAATTGTACCAACATCTCTTTTCTAAGTTTGGCCATTTCTTTGTCCTTCCAGTTTTAGTTCTTAAATTCATCAATCAATCCTTTCATTTATGTGATAAGCCTGCATTTAAAATGAACATTTACCATAAATTAAAGGTATCTTATATTATTAGATATATTATTATAAAACATGTTTTAGTTAAAGAGTTATTTATACTTCAAATGCAAAATGATGATATAAACCTTGATAAAAATACACTTTTAAGTATCAATTAATATGGATGGAAAGGTAAGACATAGACCTATAACTTTCATATGGAGCCTAATGATTAGTACTTAAAAGTGCATTTTTATCAAGGTTTTATATCATCATTTTGCACTTGAAGTATCAATAACTCCTTAACTAAAACATGTTTTATAATAATGTATCTAATAATATAAGATACCTTTAATTTATGATAAATATTCATTTTAAATGCAAACCTATCATATAAATAAAAGGATTGATTGATGAATTTAAGAATTGAAATTGAAAGGACAAAGAGATGGCAAAACTTAGAAAAAAGATGTCGGTGTAGTCCAAACTGGAACACTATTCGGTAATTTGGTCATATTTGGAGTTGTAGATTTCAGATTTAGGTCTACTTTATATGTGTCGCACGTTAAAAAAAATCAGTGCGGCGTCGGCTTGGCGATTTTTTTCTCTTTGTTATGTTTGATTTGATCTTGTTGGATTCGTTAGGAGTCGCCACCTAGTATTTAATTGAAGGTTACTAGGAAACCCGGTTGTACTTGTCTTGTCAGAGATTCGTGGGTAAGGGACCAGTTGTGGTTAGGGAAGGTATTAGCACCTTACCTGAAGTAAACTGCTTCATGGACTTGATGTGTTAAAGAAGTTTTAAAAATTTTATCTTTTCATTGAATTTTAGAAATACAACTTTCGTACAAGTTTGTACTTCTACACCGTGATCCAATCAAAATATTAAATTCTTCTTTATTCTCTGTAATTTTATCATAAATAAAAAGAAACATTCATAAGACAAATACAAACACACACATGCATTTTCTTTTTTCCTTTTTCTATTTCTTTTTTCTTTTCTTTCTTTTTTTTTTACATCCATATTACAAATAAAAATTCAATACTAAAAATTAAAATTACATCAAACAATTTAAAATTTACAACAACCCCTAAAACTCTAGAAATTGCATTGAAGTCCCTTATAGGGTAGTGTGAACAGTGCGTGTTTGCTCCACGCGTCGTCGCTGCCGAAGGTGGCAGAACCAGTAGATCGGGTTCGTCTTCCTCTTCTCTGTCTTCCTGCACTGGCGGTAGGTGTTGTGATTTGGGTTTTCAAATTGGAAGCTATGACAGATTCTGGGCAAAGCTTCCGACAACCATTACTCATCAACCATTGAAACAATGACAAATCCCAACGGTACAATGGTAAACAGATATCTTATACAGCATATATCCAAATATCAGCCCTAGTTAACGGTTGGATCTCCCTAGATCAGAGTTAGACTGAAACTGACCTAAGATTGGTGAGCCACTGTTGAACACGCATAACACTTTTTTGGATGGGTTTCATCTCATCTCCACCGTTCAGAATATCCAAAACTCAGATTGATCCAACGGTGAATAATGGAGAAATAGGTTGGCAGCTCTAACTGTTTTGAGAGTGGTTTGTCCAGAAATATTCAAATGGTAATATTTCTCTCGTGGTTTCAAATATGAATGATTGCTTCGGTCAGGATGTAGGAAATATAGGGACGCACAACATACTAAAATTTTACGTTGATCCAACTGTAGAAAAGTGAGAAATCATCTAGCGACGCTAATAGGTTTGAGGGGGTGAGGGAGGCGGCGACTCCTCTAGTGAGGGAGAAGAAAAATGTTAGGGTTTTTTGTGGTTTAGGGTTTCTCTTTTTTTTTTTTCAAAATTGCCCCCCCTTTTCTTTGTGTTAAAGGTTGTTATTTATAGGCAAAATGTTGCTTGGATTTCAAAATTGGTCCCTCAATTTTATTTTTTTTGTAAATTTTGATTTTTTTTATGTTTTTTGTATTTTTTTGAAAACAAGCAATATCAACATTGACTCAATAAGAAAAATCAATGATTTTAAAAATAACACGTTAAAAGTTGAATGCGTTCCAAATATCTTTGAAAATTTAAATTCTTTTGAGATGATGCTGAAAATGCTAAAAATGATGCAGATATATTTAAAAATGTATTTTTTTCAATTTTCACTGTTTTTCTCTATTTTTTTGGATTTGTTTCTAAAAATTTATCAAAATATGGATCAAAATTGGGGAATAACCCAGAATTGGGTTATGACAATTGCCCCCTTCTTTACAATGCTTATGCTAGAAAGTCACGTAAGAGACTTTAGATAGTAAGCGTTGTAAAGAAAAAAGGATGAGATATGATTGACTCATCTTGTTGAGAAATAATGAATCCTCTTGAGGGCTAGAAAGCGTACTCAGAGTCAAAACTGGAAAAGTTTTTCTTTTGAAAATTCAAAGATTTTAAAATGGTCAAATTATCATGGGTGACCTACCCAGCGAAAATTGTTTTTGAGGTGGTCTCATTGTAATGGGTGAACTATTCAGGTGAAAAACGCGAAGAAGTTTCAAAGTGGTGAAAAATACAAAGATTTTTCAAAGTGGTGAGAAATGCGAAGATTTTTCAAAGTGGTGAGAAATGCGAAGATTTTTCAAAGTGGTGAAAAATACAAAGATTTTTCAAAGTGGTGAGAAATGCGAAGATTTTTCAAAGAGGTGAAAATGTAGAGATTTTTTGAAGTGGTAAAAAATACAAAGATTTTTCAAAAGTGGTCTTGTTGTAATGGGCAACTTGCCTGGGTGAAAAACACGAAAATTTTTCAAAGTGGTGAAAAATACAAATATTTTTCAAAAGTGGTCTTGTTGTAATGGACAACCTGTCTGGGTGAAAAACACGAAGATTTTTCAAAGTGGTGAGAAATGTGAAGATTCCTCAAAATGGTGAAAAATGAAAAGATTTTTCAAAGTGATGAAAAATACAAAGATTTTTCAAAAGTGGTCTTATTGTAATAAGCAACCTGCCTGGGTGAAAAACATGAAGATTTTCAAAAAGGTGAGAAATGCGAAGATTCCTCAAAATGGTGAAAAATAAAACGATTTTTCCAAGTGGTGAAAAATACAAAGATTTTTCAAAAGTGGTCTTGTTGTAATGGGCAACTTGGCTGGGTGAAAAACACGAAGATTTTTCAAAATGATGAGAAATGCGAAGATTCCTCAAAATGGTGAAAAATGAAAAGATTTTTCAAAGTGGTGAAAAATACAAAGATTTTTCAAAAGTGGTCTTGGTGTAATGGGCAACCTGCCCAGGTGAAAAACACGAAGATTTTTCAAAGTGGTGAAAAATACAAATATTTTTCAAAAGTGGTCTTGTTGTAATGAGCAACCTACCTGGGTGAAAAACATGAAGATTTTCAAAGAGATGAAAACTACGATGATTTCTCAAAATGGTTTTATTGAAAAGGGGTAACCAACCCAGATGGAAGATTTTGCAAGTGGTGAGAAATGTAAGGATTTCTCAAAAGATGGTTCCATTGTAATGGGCAACTGATCCAAATAGAAGATTTTGGAGGTGCTAAGAATTTCAAGGATTTCTCAAAAGATAGTTTCATTGTAATGGGCAACCGGCCCCAGTGGAAGATTTTGAAGGTGGTGAGAAATGCAAGGATTTCTCAAAAGATAGTTTTATCAAATAAAAGATGAAAAGGGTTTTCAAAGAGACAACATGATGGGACTCGAAGGTGCACTATTCAAGCAATGAAAGCTTGATAGAGTATTCAAAAAGAGATAGGACTCGAAAAGGAACGAATGCTAAAAAGCACACTTGAAAGGAGGTAAGGTTAGAAAATGCACTACCTAAGAGGTGAGTGCTCAAAGACGCACTCAAAAGGAAGGTGGGGTTGGAAAACACACTACATAAGAGGTGAGGGCTCGAAGGTGCACTAAAAAGGGAGGAAAAATTGAAAAACACACTACCTAAGAGGTGAGGGCTCCAAGGCAGACTAAAAGGAGGCAGGGTTGGAAAACACACTACCTAAGAGGTGTGGGCTCAAAGGCGCACTAAAAAGGGTGGTAGGGTTAGAAAACACACTACCTAAAAGGTGAGGGCTCAAAGGTGCACTAAAAAGGGAGATAAAAAGGAGGCAGGGTTAGAAAACACACTACCTAAAAGGTGAGGGCTCGAAGGCGCACTAAAAAAGGAGATAAAAAGGAAGCAGGGTTAGAAAACACACTACCTAAGAGGTGAGGGCTCGAAGGCGCACTAAAAAGGGAGGTAGAGTTGGAAAACACACTACCTAGGAGGTCAGGGCTCGAAGGCGCACTAAAAAGGGAGGTAGGGTTGGAAAACATACTACCTAAGAGGTGAGGGCTCAAAGGTGCACTAAAAGAGGAGGCAGGGTCACAAAACACACTACCTAAGAGGTGAGGGCCCAAAGGCACACTAAAAAGGGAGGTAGGGTTGGAAAACATATTACCTAAGGTGATTGAGTGCTCCAAGGCGCACTCAAAGAGGAGGCAGGGTCACAAAACACACAACCTAAGAGGTGAGGGCCTAAAGGCGCACTAAAAGGGGAGGTAAGGTTAGAAAACACACTACCTAAGAGGTTAGGGCTTGAAGGCGAACTAAAAAAGAAGGCAGGGTTGGAAAACCGATTACCTGAGAGGTGAGGGCCCAAAGGCGCACTAAAAAGGAAGGTAGGGTTGGAAAACACACTACCTAAGAAGTTAAGGCTCGAAGGCGCACTAAGAAAGGAGGCAGGGTTGGAAAACACACTACCTAAGAGGTGAGGGCACAAAGGCAAACTAAAAAGGGAGGTAGGGTTGGAAAACACACTACCTAAGAGGTGAGTGCTCAAAGGCGCACTAAAAGGGAAGGTAGGGAGGTAGGGTTAGAAAACATACTACCTAAGAGGTGAGGGCTCGAAGGCGCACTAAGAAAGGAGGCCGGGTTAGAAAACACACTACCTAAGAGGTGAGGGCACAAAGGCGCACTAAAAAGGGAGGTAGGGTTGAAAAACACACTACTTAAGAGGTTAAGGCTCAAAGGTGCACTAAGAAAGGAGGCAGGGTTGGAAAACACACTATCTAGGAGGTGAGGGCACAAAGGTGCACTAAAAAGGGAGGTAGGGTTGTAAAACACACTACCTAAGAGATGAATGCTCAAAGGCGCACTAAAAGGGGAGGTAGGGTTAGAAAACACACAACCTAAAAGGTGAGGGCTCGAAGGTGTAAGGTAGGGTTAGAAAACACATACCCTAAAAGGTGAGGGCTCGAAGGCGCACTAAGAAAGGAGGTAGGGTTGGAAAACACACTACCTAAGAGGTGAAGGCACAAAGGCGCACTAAAAAGGGAGGCAGGGTTGGAAAACACACTACCTAAGTGGTGAGGGCTCAAAGGCGCACTAAAAAGGAAGGCAGGGTCACAAAACACACTACCTAACAAGTGAGGGCCCAAAGGCGCACACAAAAAGGAGGTGAAAAAGGAGGCAGGGTTAGAAAACACACTACCTAAGGTGGTCGAGTGCTCTAAGGCACACTCAAAATGGGAGGTAGGGTTAGAAAACACACTACCTAAGAGATGGTGGCTCAAAAGAGCACATAAAAGAAAGTGAGGGCACAAAGGCTCACTCAAAATAAGGTAGGGTTAGAAAACACGCTACCTAAGAGATGGTGGCTCAAAAGAGCACATAAAAGGAAGTGAGGGCACAAAGGCACACTCAAAATGAGGTAGAGTTAGAAAACGCTACCTAAGGGATGGTAAAACTGATCTGACAATGTTGAAAGCAATGCATTATGATCAATATGCATGTATACTTACCTGAGAAATATAGGTCCCCATTTCTTCATGGTGTCTTTCTTTTCTCAAAACTTGGAGTGTTGGCAATAGGCTTTGATGACTCTCTCACTCTTGCTTACTCGCGTCAAATCTTGATTTTGACCTTTAGGAAGGACTTAATGTCATCATACTTCTTTGTCCTCCACCCTTTATCTCAATGGTTGCCCATTTTGCTTGACATTCTTCTTAGAAAAGGGAATCATAGAGCCAGCCCTACCAGGCGTTTTTGATTGCCCCTCAGCTTGATCATGCCCCCAAGTGTTTAATTTGGGTTTGGGGATAAGGCTATATGGAAGGTTTGACAAAGAGTTGCTTTCATGCAGAAATTTTAGAATTTCAAAGCTATTCCAAACACAAAAATCATTTTGACATCGATTCAAAGCAAACTCATTCTAAAGAAATTCAAGTGATTCCTATAGAGAGGTTTTCAAAAGTGATGAAAACTTTTAGTTTTGTTTTTTGGTGAAAATGCAAACACGAAGTGACATCTGGTTGGTCACAAAAGGTTTAAATTTCAATTTGATGGTTATTGAGAACCGTGGTTTAAAGCATTCATTTTATTTGCATGAATAATGATTTAGTTCGTATGAGAAAGCATTGTCTACCAATTCAGATTGCTTGCCTTTGATTAGAAAGGGCTTGATTAGGCACATAATGTAGGCTTGAGCTATTGGTTATGAAGAAAAGGATATTTGTAGACTCAAAAGGTGTTTAAGGGACTTTAAGACTAAGGATCACTAGTGCTTATATCCCAAACTTTCTGTTCATACATTTCTGGACCTTAGAATTGATTTGCAAAATGGTCCACGGTGCCCCCCAGTGTTGGGCTTGGGCTCTTTCTTTTTGTTTTTGTTTTCTTCATTTGGTTTTGAGCATTATTGCATTGGCTTTTTTTTATGCTCAGAATTTTTTGATCCTTTGGATTTTTCTTTATGCCCCCAGCTTTGTATGGACACTTTCGATGATTGAGAATTTTCTTTTATGCCCCCTCAGTATTGTTTGGGCACTTTCAATCATTGAGGATTTTTTCATGCCCCCAAGAGTTATTTGGGCACTTTTAATCATTAAGGATTTTTTTGGCACTTGCCCCTCAATGTAGGGTGTGATCCTAGTCAAAGTTATTTTTCAAGGAAAATCTATTAAGCTCAAAAGGGGACTGCAAAGGATATATTTTAGCCTTGTGAAAAGGATTATCAAAGATGACCTTTCCTCATCTCAAATGCATGCATTTAGAATCGATAAGCCTTGCTTTCATGCGAGTATGCAAAGTGATTTCTCATTATTCATGCAAATAAAACTTCGCTTTTGGAGTCACTTCATTGTGTTTTTTTTTTGTTTTTTTGTATTGTTTGTTTTTTTTTTTATGTATGGTTACCTCTCTAAGGAATCTCTTGAATTTCCAGAACTCGTTTATTTTGAACAAACACTAACACGATTTCTATTCTTGTACTAAACTTTGAATTCCAAAAAAATCTGGGTGAATATGTGAGATCATGCATTATTTTGGAAGAAAGGGGAAACACACCCAAAAAAAATCTTGGTGCAATGGTTTTATGCTCGATGTGTTATTTGCATGAAATAGCAAAAAATGAAGGCATGTCATGAATTCAGGAAAACACATGATCATATTAACAAGTAAGGCTCGGTGGATAGGGAAAGTCTTGTGGAATTTTGAGCCAAATTACCAATAAAACCTAGAATAGGGTGAAAAAATCAAGAATTTATTTTTTTGCAGGCATGATCGAGCAGAGGTAGTTTTTTTTTTTGGACAAAGCAAGAATAGGCCCTATTCTCTGTCAGTGCGTTTGCTCCATGTGTCGTCGCTGCTGAAGGTGGCAAAACCAGTAGATCGGGGCTGTCTTCCTCTTCTCTGTCTTCCTGCGCTGGCGGTAGGTGTTGTGATTTGGGTTTTCAAATTGGAAGCCATGACAAATCCTGGGCAAAGCTTCTAAAAACCATTACTCATCAACCATTGAAACAATAACAAATCCCAATGGTACAATGGTAAATAGACATCTTATGCAGCATATATCCAAATATCAGCCCGAGTTAACGGTTCGATCTCCCTAGATCAGAGTTAGACCAAAACTGGCTTGAGATTGGCGAGCCACTGTTGAACACGCATAACACTTTTTTGGATGGGTTTCATCTCATCTCCACCATTCAGAATGTGCAATACAATCATACGCATCACATATCCAAAACTCAGATTGATCTAACGGTGAATAATGGAGAAATAGGTCGGCAGCTCTAACCGTTCCGAGAGTGGTTTGTCCAGAAATATTCAAATGGTAATATTTCTCTCATGGTTTCAAATATGAATGATCGCTCCGGTCAGGATGTAGGAAATATAGGGACGCACAACTTACCAAAATTTTGCGTTGATCCAACTATAGAAGAGTGAGAAATCATCCAGCAACGCTGATAGGTCTGAAGGGGTGAGGGAGGCGGCGGCTCCTCTAGTGAGGGAGAAGAAGTTAGGGTTTTTTATGGTTTAGGGTTTCTCTTCTTTCTTTTTTAAATTGCCCCCCCTTTCTTTATGTTAAAGGTTGCTATTTATAGGCAAAATGTTGCTTGGATTTCAAAATTGGTCCCTTAATTTTATTTTTTTTGTAAATTTTGATTGTTTTTGTATTTTTTTTTAAAACAAGCAACATCAACATCGTCTCAATGAGGAAAATCAATGATTTTAAAAATAACACGTTAAAATTTGAACGCGTTCCAAATATTTTTGAAAATTTAAATTCTTTTGAGATAATGCTGAAAATGCTAAAAATGATGTAAATATATTTAAAAATATATTTTTTGGATTTTCATTGTTTTTCTCTATTTTTTGGATTTTTTTCTAAAAATTTATCAAAATATGGATCAAAATTGGGGAATAATCCAGAATTGGGTTATGACAATATGGATGGGAAGGTAAGACATAGACTTACAACTTTTATATGGAGCCCAAGATTTGTAAAGACCATTTTCAAGTTCAAATTGGAGTAATAACAAAAAAGTCTGAATCTATCCTCAAGCCCGAGCACTGTTTAGAGTTTGACCGATATCTGGAGTTTTAGAAGTCCAAATGACCTGAATTTCTTACACAAGAAAGCTAAGACAATTTCCTACAATGTTCATGTTTTCAAGTGGCTCCAATTTGGACATTAAAAGGAACTTGATTTGTTGTTAACATAAGTTATAATCATGAATGCTTGACGAAATTTACAAGTATTAGCATTAATTGAATAAGATGACTAATGTAATCATGTTAACAATCTATAATCTGATTAGAACCTCCTTTGTGTGTGGTTTCCAATTGAATAATAAGAGTTTATACTATACTTGTTTGACATACTATTAGTGGAACCTCTAACCTTGACATTTGTTATTATCATTGTTTAATTCTTACATCAATATTCCATCTCAAAGTTCTCATCATCTTCTTCTTTTTCTCCTTCTTTTTCTTTATTATTAGTACTACTATTACTACTACTACTACTATTATTGTTGTTGTTGTTGTTGTTACTATTCTTGTTGTTGTTATTGTTTATAATTGTTGTTTATAATTTGTACAATTAACTTCCGTATGGTTCGACCCCAGTCTTGCTAGGTTATTTATTACTCGACACTCCTACACTTGGAAGAAGACATTAATATTTTAGTCGTGTCAAGTTTTTGGCGCCGTTGCTGGGGAGGTAAGTTTTCTGTAAATTATAATATTTATTTTATTTTTTCTTTTCACTTTTCTTGTATATAACTTTGTTTCTTTTCTCTTATTTCTTCTTCTTTTGTTTTCTTTTTCCTTTTATTCTATTCCTACACGTGCATGAGAGTGTGGTCACGTACATCAAGTGGTAGACTTTGTAGGGTATCCTCATCATTTTAGAAAATATGGCCAAAGAAGATAATCATTCACTTCATAATAAGAATAACCGTGTTAAAACACTTAGAGACCACATGAATCCCACAAGAACAAGTGCACCATCATGCATAGTTTTTCCTCCTAATGCATCTCATTTTAATTTTAAGCCAGGCATTATTCAACTTTTACTCTCAGTTTCCAAGAGAAAGGTAAGTTTCTATTGCGATGTCGTGGTCGCACAAATTAATTACGCTAACTTAAAACACAACACACAAGATAGTATAGAGCAAGCAAGGGGTCGATCCCATAAGGAAGATTTAGTTCAGATTTTTATGTTATATGTTATGAAATTGGGGGCTTTTGATTTGTGATGATCTAAACTATGGAAGAAATTAAACTAACAAACAAAATCAATTGAAATCGAAATTTATCAAGAAAACAAACCTTGGTTACAAACACACATCCACCAACAGAAATTAGAACCGATCCTTGAAACAAAACTACAATTTATATTCTGAATTTTTATCTTTTCTTAATGTTGGTTAATTACCGGATCCGTCATATAACTAACCCTAACCAACAAACAATCACAATGTCTGCATTAATGATTTAGTTCAATGGCAGCCCTAGAACTAGATATTTGAGTGTTCTCTCTAAGTTTAATAATGTAGTTCCACCATAATTATCAAACTTAGTTGCTTCACAAGCTCATACATCACAACTCCGGTTTTGATATCAAACTTAGCAATAAATTATTCACAATAATAACTTAGAGTTGCGCTCTAGTAATTATCAACAACAATCATAGAAAATATGCATAGGAAAACAATCATACTTATTCATAATATAAACTGAAAATAAAAGGAAGAATAAATCTCACGGTTCTTGAAATCCAAAGGTTTGTTGTGTCCTTGCAACCAAGAAAAGAGCTTAGCCTAGCCTTGCATAACTATTGAACAACTACTCTTAAAGAATGAAGAGAGCATGATTTTTTTGGGTTTATAGAGGAGAGAATTTGTGTTTCTTAACTTCTGGCTGCTACCCCCCTTCTCTCCTCTCTCTCTTTCTTTTTATATGCTAAGAAACCCTCGTTCCTAATTTACAAAGTAGTCCTCCCTTAAGTTGGCAATTGACATTTAAGTACTTCAATAACTATTTTCCCTAAAAAATAGAAATATCCTTGCATGAAATCTTCAAACTCTGACTTAGAGGAGCTAAATTGCTGATATAAAAACTTTGATGACGGTTTAGAAGCTTCGAAATGTAATTTGGACTCATTTCTGCATGAAACCTGATTGCTGCCAGAATTCAGTTGTCATTTTTGAAAAATCATATCTCCCTCATCTGACATTTTTTTTTGCTCCAATTTGGCAAGGTTTACACATCTTTGAGTTAGGAATCCAACAAAATTGAGTTTGCATAAATTGGACTTCTATAGCTCCAGATATTGAATTTTGAATAGACAAAGATCAATAGTGGCAGAATGCGAGATTTACTTTGAAGGATGTGATTTCCATGATCCTCCTCTTTTTATTTTTCTTGCATTACATTTCCAGAAAGATATGGATGTTAGCTTTTTAGTGCCACTGGAATCACTTCATTTCAATCGCTAGAACTCACGGTCTGCACAAAACATAAATTGAACATCAAATCTGCCAATTTTCTCCAATTTACTCCTTTTTGCATTTTTCATCTAAAAGTGCCTTCAAATCATAAAAAAAAAAATATCAAGGCATTTTACATATAAAACATAGAAAAAACATTAGGTAAATATGGGTGAAACTATCAAATAATATAGTTACATCAAATACCCCCACACTTAGCTCCTGCTCGTCCTCGAGAAAGGATAAATAAAATTAAATTGAAAATAACCATGATCAATCTCTTAATCTCCCATCAATGTCCAAGAGTACAAGCATTGTAAATAACAATATAATAAAAAAGGATAAAATAAATAAATTTTTATGAATTTGTTTACATGCAAACTTCAAAATTCAATCAATCGTCGGGATTTAAATGAAATCTATGTCATGCCAAAGTGATAGGTCCTCTCATTGATATACACTCCAACACTCATGTGTTTAGGGTTTATGTGTTTAAATATCTCAAATTCAATCAAAGAGTATGTTCTACTATAAGCTTGCTTTTCAATCTCATCTCCATTACTAACATATTACAAACAATGCATGAATCAAAAGGTCTTCTTTTCCGATTGTAATAGGGCTAAGGTTAAGGTGAGGTAAAAGAGAGTAAAAGAAAAGGTTCAAATCAAATAAAATAGAGCATTCTGAAAAATTATATTTCAAACAAGATATTCCATCAAAGCTCATAAATTTTTCATCTTTAATCACCAATGCTTAACTCTTTTTATTTTAAGCTCTTTTAACATAAAATCTTAAGAACATAAAGGAACATTTTTTTTTCTTTTTTTTTCTTTTTTTTTTTGTAATTTTGCCCATCTTTTCATCCATCATCACTTCTTCTGTCTTTTCACATAATTTCCAACCATAATTCCATGAAGTATCACAAGTATATGCTCTACTAATCCTTGGCCAGGGGAAAAGGAAAATATATATAAAGTTAAGGCTTATACATGGATAAAGTAAAGAAAAGATAAACAAGCTCAAAAAGGGCTCACTAAGGATAATATGCTTTATGTTGGCTTTTTGGTTCAAGTGATTTAAAATTCCTAATGCCTTTATCATCTTCATGTATATTTGTAATGGAATATAATCTTAATAAGATATGTAGCAAGTTCTAGAGATACATATCATTGAAAGAATGCACATTCAAAGAATACAATGTTGAAGGCTTAAAAACTTGTAGTGGTATAACACTATAAAGTCAACATGGCATATTCTCAAAGTCAATCCTTAAACCAATTAAACCTTAAAATTTGCATGTATACTCTTTCATTTGATTTATATCTTCATCTATCTCAATTAATTCTCATATTCTCAAAAACCAATGGGAGTTAAAAAGATCAAACACAAATGTTTTTTTTAAGAACAACAAAGAAAACTAAAATAAGAAAACAAAAATTCTCCCAATACCCCCACACTTAAAACACAACATTGTCCTCAATATTGAAATAAAAGCAAAGGAACATAAGAGAATGATAGAAAATAAATTAAAATACAAAAAATAAAAGATAAGGAAAAAAAAAGCAAATCTGATTTTTTTGTGTGTGTTGGGTTGCCTCTCAATAAGCGCTTTTGTTTTATGTCATTGGCTTGACATGTAGCATGCTCATTCTTTATAGATTGGTTTAGTTAACTCTACAGAAGCGGTGAGTTCTGTCATCCAACCTTCATAGAAAGGTTTCAAATAATGTCCATTAACCTTGAGTACTTTGCTGGTTTCTAATTTCAACTGCACCATAAGGAAAAATATTAGAAACAACAAATGGTCCAATCCAATGAGAGCGCAATTTTCCAGGAAAAAGTTTCAAGCGCGAATGATAAAGAAGGACTTTGTCTCCAACATGAAATTCCTTTCTTTTAAGCATTCAATCATAAAGACTCCAATCTCCATAAATCATTCTATAAGGTGACATTCCTATAGGTGATTTATAAGCAGTCTTATAAGCCCAAAGTGCATCTCCAAGGCGTAAACTCCAATCTCGTTGGTTAGGTTGCACTGTTTTCTCCAAAATGAACTTGATTTCTCGATTGGAAATTTTAGCTTGGCCATTCGTTTGTGGATGATATGCTGTGAAAGTTCGATGAGTCACATGATAATTGCGTAGCAATGCTTCCATGGAACGATTGCAGAAATAAGTGCCACGATCACTAATGATAGCTTTAGGGATGCCAAACCTATCAAATATGTGAGTCCTGACAAAATCTAAAACAACCTTAACATCATTAGTTTGTGTGGCTTTTGCCTCAATCCATTTGGACACGTAATCAATAGTAAGAAGAATATAAAGATTTCCAAAAGAAAAAGGAAATGGACCTATAAAGTCAATACCCCAAACATCAAAAATTTCACTTACAAGAATATTTGTTAAAGGCATTTGATTTTTATAAGTGATATTACCTGTTCTTTGGCATTTTTCACATGATTTGCAAAAGTGATATGCATCTTTAAAAATAGAAGGCCAATAGAAACCACTTTCAAGTACTTTATGGGCCATTCTTTTTGCTCCAAAATGTCCACCACAAGAATGAGAATGAAAAAAAGTGAGAATAGAATGAAATTCATCCTGTGGTACACATCTCCTTACTACTTGATCCACACAAAATTTCCACAAGTAAGGAGTGTCCCAAAAATAATTTTTAGCATTATCTTGTAACTTGTCCTTTTGGGATGTAGACAAACCTGGAGAGAATTCTTTGGTGACTAAATAGTTCACCAAATCAACATACCATGGTCTTGTAAAGGAATGTAGCACATACAATTGTTCATCAGGAAATGTGTCTCTTATTATTTCGGTTGGAATATCCTCGGTCCTCAGTCGACTCAAGTGATCAGCCATATGGTTTTCGACACCTTTTTTGTCTTTGATCTCAAGATCGAATTCTTGTAAAAGCAAGATCCACCTAATCAATCTTGGATTGGACTTCTCCTTCTTCAAAAGATACCTGAGAGTCGCATGGTCAGTAAAAACAATGACATTTGTACCAAATAGATTTGACATGAATTTTTCAAGAGCAAACACCACTGCAAAAAGTTCATTTTCAGTTGTATGGTAATTGCATTGTGCTTCATCCAACAAGCGAGAAGCATAAGAGATAACATGCAAATTCTTCCTAATTATTTGCCCAAGCACAGCTCCTACCGCATAGTCACTCGCATCACATATTATCTCAAAAGGTTCATCCCAATTTGGTGGTTGGATGATAGGGGCACATGTGACACGTCTCTTAAGCTCATTATGGGCATTTTTACAAGTTTGATCAAACATAAAATCCACTTCTTTGGCTAATAGTCTGCACAAGGGTGTTGTAATCTTTGAGAAATCTTTGATAAAGCATCGATAGAAACCTGCATGGCCTAGAAAAGAACGAACTTCCCTCATGTATGAGGGGTAAGGCAATGATGAAATAACATCTATCTTAGCTTTATCAACTTGTAATCCACGTGAAGACACAACATTTTCAAGAACTATTCCTTGTTCTACCATAAAATAACACTTTTCATAGTTTAAGACAAGGTTTGTTTCAATGCACCTTTTTAGGATCAAAGATAAATTTTCTAGACATTTATCAAAAGAATCATCATACACCATGAAATCATCCATAAAAACCTCGATTATTCTTTCAAAATAGTCAGAAAAAATACTCATCATGCATCTTTGAAAAGTTGCAGGAGCATTACAAAGACCAAAAGGTATTCTCTTATATGCACATGTTAATGGACATGTAAATATAGTTTTTTCTTGATCCTCGAGATTAATAACAATTTGATTGTATCCACTATATCCATCAAGAAAGCAATAAAAAGACTTACCTGCTAGACGTTCAAGCATTTGATCCATGAATGATCTTTGCATGTAGAAAGATTGAGCTTTCTGTAATTAACACACATTCTCCATCCATTGGAGATACGAGTAGGAATGACCTCATCATTTTTTTTTCACCAACGTGATTCCGGTCATTTTAGGCACCACATGGATTGGCGCCACTCATTTACTGTTAGTGATGGGGGAAATGACTCCTGCATCTAACAGTTTTAAAATTTCAGCTTTCACTACCTCCATCATAGGCGGATTCAACCTCCTTTGCATTTCCCTTGTTGGTTTTGTGTTGTCCTCTAATAGTATGTGATGCATACACATTGAGGGACTAATGCCCTTGATGTTAGCTAAATTCCATCCAATGGTCGTCTTGTGATCACACAATAACTTCACAAGTTTTTCCTCTTGCATACATGGGGAACGATTTGTAAAGCTTGTAAGGCCAATACTGATTCGTGCATGTTTTGGGGAACACATATATGCCTCTTCATCTCTTCTATTTTGGTGAAATCATAACCATAGCTCAAAGCTATGCTTAATCCGTCTTCACAATCAAAATCCAAACTTGTTGCACACACTTATCAATTTGGTAATAGCATGTGATAGAATAAACATTGCTATAAGGATATTTCATTGCATCATGAAAATTGAATTCAATTTTTTCATCTCCTACCTCCATAGACAAGGTATCCTTACCACAATCAATCTTTGTGTTGGTAGTTTTCAAGAATGGTCTTCCAAACAATATAGGAGTGTTGGTTGATGAATCACAAGAATCATGTTCCATATTAAGAATATAAAAGTCACATGGAATAACCAAAGTATCAATCTTGACTAGGACATCCTCTATCACACCAGGTGGGTAAACCAAACTACGATCCACAAGTTGTATTATAATGCTAGTTTTATGCAAAGGCTCAAGACTAAGAGAATCATAAACATGTTTGGGCATAACACTAATGGATGCACCTAAATCACACAAGGCCTTCTTGAAACTAGCATTACTAATAACACATGGGATAGTAAATGCACCTAGGTCCTTTTGCTTCAAAGGCATATTTTTTTGAACAATAGCAGACACAACTTCACCCATACTTACCATTTCATGACCTTTCAATTTGAAATCTCTCTTGGTAGTACACAACTCCTTTAAAAATTTGGCATACTTGGGAATTTTCTTGATAGCATCAAGCAAAGGACTGTTGAGTTCTACTTTCTTAAAAACCTCTAAAATCTCTTTTTCTTTGTCTTCTTTCTTTGACCTAGAAGAACTTATAAGAAAGGGTGGAATTGCTTTAAAACTGGAATTCATTGAGTGAGGAGTTACCTTTGGAGTGTTGGTCGATGTTTTAGTTTGTAGAGGAGGACGATGTTCCTTCCTTATACTTAATTTAGTTTCTATCTCTTCTTCTTCCTCCATCTCAATTTGTTTTGACATTTTCTCTTCAATTTCTTTCCCACTTCTCAATATGATCGCACTAACATTCTCTTTTGGATTCAATGCTTGGGAGGGCAATTTTCCATTCATTTGTGCCTCCAATTTCCCTACACTTGAAGCTACTTGCCCCATTTGCTTCTCCAAGTTGTGAATACTTGACCTTGTTTCTTGTTGAAAAGACATGACATTTTGTTGCAAGGTAACAATATTAGAAGCCAAAGTTTTCATCATCTCACGAAGATCATCATTGGATGAGGACCCCATAACATTGGAGTTTGTGAATGAAGGGGGTTGTCTTGCTTGATAATTCTGTTAGGGCTGAAATCCATGGGGATATAACTGTCAGCCTTGATTGCCTTGTTGGGATGGGTTGCCATAGTGTAAGTTGGGATGATCTCTGATTAGTACTTAAAAGTGCATTTTTATCATGGTTTTATATCATCATTTTGCACTTGAAGTATCAATAACTCCTTAACTAAAATATGTTTTATAATAATGTATCTAATAATATAAGATACCTATAATTTGTGGTAAATGTCTATTTTTAATGCAGGTCTATCACATAAATGAAAGGATTGATTGATGACTTGAAGAACTTAAATTGCATGGATAAAGAGATGGTCAAACTTAGAGAAGAGATGTCGGTGCAATCCAAACCGGAACACTGTTTGGTAATTGGGTCATATTTGGAGCTACAGATCTCAGATTTAGGTCCAATTTATATGGATGGAAAGGTAAGACATAGGCCTACAACTTTCATATGGATCCCAAGATCTAAAAAGGCCATTATCAAGTCCAAATTTTAGCAACAACAAAGAAGCCCGAATCTATCTTCCAGCCCGAGCACTGTTTGGTATTTTAGCCCTATCTGGAGTTCTAGAAGTCCAAATGAGCTGAATGTTTTACACAAGAAAGCTGAGACAATTGCCTACAACTTTCATGTTTGCACCTGGCTCCAGTTTGGACGTTATCAATGACGTTTTGGGCAGACAAGAGAAGATAAGGATTGTCACCAAGTCAAAAGTTGGCCACCCACTTATCAATTAGTCATCAAATCAATAGTTCCCAATTTTGGCCTATAAAAGGAGGCATTTACCATGCATTTAGGCATCTTGTTGTTCAGATCAAGATCATGCTCTTCCTTTCTCTCTTTGTATTTTTTGTAATGTTTATGCTTTACTTTCATTAATATCAAGTTTATGCCTTTCATTTCATTTCCTTTACTTAGTTAACTTTTATGTTCTTATTTTGTTTATTTATTTTTCTTTCTTTCATTATGTCTAGCTAAGTTAATTATGTCAAGGTGAAAAGGTTACACTAATGGTGGAAGAATAAGTATAGTGTAAACTTAATATGGACTTTAATGTTTGATACTAACATGTTTTATATTTGTTATCTTGTTCACTCTTTAATACTTTGCTTGTTAAATGACTAATCTTGATTTATGTTGTATAACACTTGGTACAACAAATGCTTGGCACTTTCATAGCCCATAATGTATGGTATAACCGACACCTGAGCTATGAAAGGAACTTGATTTGTTGTTAACATAAGTTATAATCATGAATGCTTGACGAGATTTACAAGTATTAGCATTAATTGAATAAGATGACTAATGTAATCATGTTAACAATATATAATCTGATTGGAACCTCCTTTGTGTGTGGTTTCCAATTGAATAATAAGAGTTTATACTATACTTGTTTGACATACCATTAGTGAAACCTCTAACCTTGACATTTGATATTATTATTGATTAATCTTTACATTAATTTTCCATCTCCAAGTTCTCATCATCTTCTTCTTCTTCTCTTTCTTTATTATTATTAGTATTATTACTACTACTACTACTACTATTACTACTACTACTACTACTATTATTATTATTATTATTATTACTATTATTATTATAGTTGTTGTTCTTATTGTTATTGTTGTTGTTATTATTGCTATTATTGTTGTTTATAATTGTTGTCTATAATTTGTACAATTAACCTCCCTGTGGTTCGACCCCGGTCTTGCCGGGTTATTTATTACTTCGACACTCCTGCACTTGGGAGAAGACATCAACCTTTTAGTCGTGTCAAGTTTTTGGCGCCGTTGCCGGGGAGGTAAGTCCTTGTATAAATTATAATATTTATTTTATTTTCTCTTTTCACTTTTCTTATATATAACTTTGTCTCTTTTATTTTGTTTCTCCTTATTTTGTTTTCTTCCTTCTTCTTTTGTTTTCTTCTTCCTTTTATTTTATTCCTACACGTGCATGAGAGTGTGGTCACGTACATCAAGTGGTAGACTTTATAGGATATCCTCATCATTTTCAGAAAATATGGCCGAAGAAGATAATCAATCACTTCAAAATGAGAATAATGAGAATAACCGTGCTAGAACACTTAGAGACCACATGAATCCCACAAGAACAAGTGCACCATCATGCATAGTTTTTCCTCCCGATGCATCTCATTTTAATTTTAAGCCAGGTATTATTCAACTTTTACCTTCCTTTCATGGCTTAGAATTGGAAAATCCATACTTGCATTTAAGAGAATTTGAGGAGGTCTGCAACACGTACAATAATTTAAATTGTAGCATGAACACCATCAGATTAAAGCTTTTTCCTTTTTCATTAAAAGATAAAGCTAAAACATGGCTACAAAATTTGAGACCAGGATCCATTCGTGCTTGGGATGAAATGCAACAACAATTTTTAAAGAAGTTTTTCCCATCTCATAGAACAAACTCTTTCAAGAGACAAATCACCACTTTCACTCAAAAACCAGGAGAAACATTTTACAAATGTTGGGATAGGTATCGAGACTTGCTTAGTACTTGCCCTCATCATGGTTTTGAAACATGGAGATTGGTTTCACATTTCTATGAAGGGTTAACACCTAAAGATAGGCAAATGGTTGAATTGATGTGCAATGGAACTTTTGAAGATAAAGACCCTGATGAAGCAATGGAGTACTTAGACTTGTTAGCTGAAAATGCTCAAAATTGGGACACTGCGGGTACATATGAGGCACCGAGTAAAACTCAACTTCATACATCTAGTGGAGGTATGTACAACCTTAGGGAAGATCATGACCTCCAAGCCAAATTTGCATCTTTAGCTAGAAAAGTCGAGGCACTAGAATTGAAAACGAGTGGTCAATTAAAATCTGTTGAAAACATTGTGTGTCAAATCTGTGAAACAAATGAACACTCAACCAACGATTGTCCAACCTTGCCTTCTTTTAAGGAATGTCTCCATGAACATGCCCATGCTTTAAACAGTTTTCAAAGGGCCAACCACAACCCATACTCCCAAACATATAACCCTGGTTGGAGAAATCACCCAAATTTTAGTTGGAAGAGTGAGAACAACAATGCACAAACTTCAGAACCACCGTTTCAAGCACACCACAATTTCCAAAATTCTCATAGATATGCACCTCCTTATGCTCCACCTTCTAGAAGAAATCTTGAGGAAACATTGCATGCATTCATTGAAAAGCAAGAGACAATCAATACTCAACTTGCTCAAAACATGACAGATTTTAAAGATACTCTTGCTAAATTAACATCTGCTCTCAGTTTCCAAGAGAAAGGTAAGTTTCCATCTCAAACACAACAAAATCCCAAAGGGCAATACAATGCAAATGCAAGTAGTTCCGGAAGCCAACACATGGATCAAGTCAAATCAGTCACTACTCTGCGCAGTGGTCAGGTTATTGAAAAACCCTCTCTTGAACCTTATGAGAAAGATGATGAATCAATCTCTGAGGGTAAGGAAGGGGATGAATCTGAAAATTGCAAAGAAACGACTGATTCACCGCCAGCACTTCCATTTCCTCAAGCCATGACCAAACAAAGGAAAGTCAATCACAATTCTGAAATTTATGAAATTTTCAAACAGGTAAGGATCAATATACCTTTGCTGGATGCAATTAAACAGGTTCCTTCCTATGCTAAATTTTTGAAAGATCTCTGCACTGTGAAGAGGAAACTGAATGTGAAAAAGAAAGCCTTTCTAGCCGAACAAGTAAGTGCTATTCTTCAAAACAATAATGCTTTGAAATATAAAGACCCTGGTTGTCCTACAATTTCTTGCTTTATTGGAGAGCATAAAATTGAAAGAGCCTTACTTGATCTTGGTGCTAGTGTGAATTTACTTCCATATTCAGTTTTTCAGAGTCTCAATCTAGGTGAGTTAAAACCAACTTCTATAACTCTTTTACTTGCCGATAGATCTATAAAAGTGCCTAGAGGAATAATTGAAGATGTGTTAGTACAAGTCGATAAATTCATTTATCCTGTGGATTTTATTGTCTTGGACACACAACTTGTTGAAGTATGTAATTCATTTCCTGTTATTTTAGGACGTCCATTTCTTGCAACTTCTAATGCATTGATTAATTGTAGGAATGGACTGATGAAGCTATCATTTGGAAACATGACATTGCAGATGAATATTTTCAACATTTGCAAGCAACCTAGAGATGATAATGATTTACAGGAAGTGGATTTTACTGAAAAATTAATTCATGATCAATTTCCAACCACTTCCAATGAAATTGAGATTAAGATTGATGAATCTGATGATTTGGAAATGATTTATTTTCAGGAAGAATCAAAGACAAGTAATTGGAGGCCACAAATTGAGGAATTGCCACCACGACCAATTAAGTCCATACCTTCAAGTGTTCAACCACCAAAACCTGATTTGAAGCCGTTGCCATCCAATCTCAAATACTCATTTTTGGGAGAAAATGAAACTTTTCCGGTAATAATCTCTTCCAAACTTAATGCACATCAAGAAGGTAAGTTATTACAAACTCTGAAAATGCACAAAAATGCATTAGGATGGACCATAGCTGATATAAAAGGAATTAGTCCTTTGATTTGTACACACAGAATTTATTTAGAGGAAAATGCTAAACCCTCTAGAGAAATGCAACGAAGGCTAAATCCTAATATGAAAGAAGTAGTGAAAAATGAAGTCATTAAGCTTTTAGATAATGAAATCATTTATCCTATTTCTGACAGCAAATGGGTAAGTCCTACCCAAGTTGTACCTAAGAAGTCTGGAGTCACTGTGATAACAAATGAGAACAATGAGTTAATTCCCACTAGAACTGTTACTGGTTGGCGCATGTGCATTGACTATAGGAAACTTAATTCAATGACTAGAAAAGATCATTTTCCTTTACCTTTCATGGATCAAATCCTAGAAAAAGTTGCAGGTCATGAATTTTATTGTTTCCTAGATGGCTATTCGGGTTACAACCAAATTGAAATTGCATTGGAAGATCAAGAAAAGACTACTTTCACATGTCCATTTGGTACTTTTGCATATCGAAGGATGCCTTTTGGATTATGTAATGCACCAGCCACATTTCAAAGATGCATGCTTAGTATATTTAGCGATATGGTTGAACATTTTCTTGAGATTTTCATGGATGATTTTTCTGTTTTTGGTGATTCATTTGATGATTGTTTGACTAATTTAGGAAAGGTTTTAACCAGGTGTGAAGAGAAGAATCTTGTGCTGAATTGGGAAAAATGTCATTTTATGGTAACAAATGGCATTGTACTTGGTCACATTGTTTCATCAAAAGGAATTGAGGTTGACAAATCTAAAATTGAGTTAATTGCAAACTTGCCAACACCAAAATCTCTTAAAGATGTTAGATCATTCCTGGGACATGCTGGTTTTTATAGAAGGTTCATCAAAGATTTTAGTGTAATATCTAAGCCTTTAAGTAACCTTCTAACAAAGGATACTATTTTTGAATGGACTGAACATTGTGAAGAAGTCTTTGTTAAACTTAAAAACTTGCTTACTTGTGCTCCTATCATTCAACCTCCCGATTGGTCCTTACCTTTTGAAATAATGTGTGATGCTAGTGATTATGCCGTAGGTGCTGTTTTGGGACAAAGAAAAGATAATAAACCTTATGTGATTTACTATGCAAGTAAAACTTTAAATAGTGCTCAAATGAATTATACCACCACTGAAAAAGAATTACTTGCAGTAGTATTTGCCTGTGAAAAATTCAGATCTTATCTTGTTGGCTCACCTGTTGTTGTTTTTAGTGATCATGCAGCATTGAAATATCTTCTTTCTAAGAAAGATTCCAAGGCTAGATTGGTGCGGTGGATTTTATTACTTCAAGAATTTGATATCACAATCAAAGATAAGAAAGGCAGCAAAAATGTTGTCGCATATCACTTGTCAAGATTGACAACAGATTCGAAAACTGACATCACACCAATCGATGACTACTTTCCTGATGAATCTTTACTTTCTGTCTCTACAATGCCTTGGTTTGCTAATATTGTCAATTTTCTTGTTTCAGGACAATTGCCAGCTCATTGGAATACCCAAGATAAAAGAAAGTTTTTGAACAAAGTGAAGAACTTTTATTGGGATGATCCTTATTTATTCAAATATTGTCCTGATCAAATATTTCGAAGATGCATTCCTGACAATGAGGTAAGTAGTGTCATTAAATTTTGTCATTCTAAGGCATGTGGGGGCCATTTCTCATCAAGAAAGACAACTGCAAAAATCTTACAAAGTGGATTTTACTGGCCCACCATGTTCAAAGACTCACATGCATTCTGCAAGTCTTGTGAAAATTGTCAAAAGTTGGGATCTATTTCAAAACGTCACATGATGCCTTTAAACCCTATTATTGTCATTGAGATCTTTGATTGTTGGGGTATAGATTTCATGGGCCCATTCCCTCCATCATTTGGTTTCTTATACATATTAGTCGCAGTAGATTATGTTTCAAAATGGATAGAGGCAATTCCAAGTCGAAACAATGATCACAAAACAATGATAAAGTTTTTGAAAGAAAATATTTTGAGTCGATTTGGAGTCCCTCGAGCCATAATAAGTGATGGTGGAACACATTTCTGCAACAAGCCATTTGAGTCTTTAATGAAGAAATATGGAATCACACACAAAGTTGCCACCCCTTATCACCCTCAAACAAGTGGACAAGTAGAGCTTGCTAATAGGGAGATCAAACATATTTTTCAGTTGAACATAACTCTATTGAATTGGGTGATCCTGTATATAAAGATTGATTTTATTTTATTTTATTTTATTTTATTTTATTTTTGTTTCTTATATAAATATTGATTTTATTTTATTTTATTTTTGTTTCTTTTTGAGTGATTTTTGCGAGTTTCTTCACCCCGGTCAAATGGCGGATAACGGTACTCCGTGACTTAAGTCGGTTCTTTCAGTTTCCCACAATTACTGATATCTGTGTATATATCTGTGCAATTCTTTGAATCTCTCTTCCAATTCTCATTTGAAAATGGACACTAATCTTGAAAAATTGAAAAAGTACTTTCCCGCTCTGCCTCAGAATGCGATTACAAAACTTTACCGTGCTAGATGTGCAAGATTGAGATTATTAATGAATCATGGAATTCCTGAAGATATTCGTTGGTTGATTGAAGCAAAGGTCCGATTATCAGGTGAGTCCTCTAACTTCTTCATTTCACACATGCTTGGAACAGGTAAAAGCACTTTTGCAAAGAAGCGTCGTGCAAAACGACTAGAAGTCTGTCATCGATGTGCTAGATGGACTTGTAATACACAATGTCATTCTTTAGGAATGGTATCTATAAACCGTGAAGATAAAATACAATTCATTAAGGATGGCCTGAGTAAGGAGTCTTTAGATAATCTTCTATTGACTCTTGAGACGCATCCTAGTGGAGATGTGCATCGTGCAATTCATGATTTATGGCCACTATTTCATAAAGAACATGATCGACTTAGTCTTGGGAATCTGACTAAAAAAGACCCTGTTTGCCAGTTTTTAAGAAAATTGGATGGGAAGCCTATCCCCGACCCATAAAGGGCGTTTAAGCCGTTCTTGGACGTAAAACCAAGGGAAGATGTGAGCCACAATCACAACTACCTGTACATACACATGTTTTTTTTCAAAAGTAAATAAATAAATAAATAAAAAGAGAGAGAGAGTGTGTCAGACTCTAGCTGGCCTACATATAGATGTTATGATTGCCTTTCTACTTTCTCATCTATAAAACCCTCTTTTCCTTCCTTTCATTTCTACTCAACCCATACATTCAACAAATACAGAAGTGTGTAGAAATGGCAAGTTCCTCAAGTCATCAAATAAGAAATATTTGTGTTTTCGGTGGATCTAGTCCTGGGAAAGAAAAGGAGTTTTTAGAATCAGCAAACCATCTTGGTCAGGTGCTAGCTGAGAGAAAGATTCATTTAGTGTATGGGGGAGGCAGTCTTGGGTTAATGGGAGGTGTGTCAATAGCTGCATTTTTAGGAGGTAGTCAAGTTTTAGGAGTCGTCCCTGAAGCTTTGGCACAAGGGGACATCATTGGAAAAACAATTGGAGAGGAACTTCAGGTCTCCACAATGTCGGCTCGAATGAATGCAATGTTTAACCATGCTGATGCTTTCATTGCTTTACCAGGTGGTCTAGGCACATTAGAAGAGATCTTTCATATTTCCTCTTGGGCTCAATTGCACATTCACCATAAACCCATTGGTTTGTTAAATGTTAATGGTTATTATGATAAGTTGTTGTCTTTTCTTGATCATGCTGTGGAACAGGAATTTTTAACATCTTCTGCACGACAAATCATAATCTCTGCTTCTACTGCTGAACAATTGATTGACCAACTACAATCTTTCATTCCTGTGATTGATCCTTCCATGAGTCGCATAAATTGGTCATCTAAGGAAAGCCGTAAAAAGCTTAGATTGGATTTGAGCCTTCATTTGTGAATTTTTGTGTCTTTTGGTTTTATTATGTTTTGTTATTTCTTATTTTTGTTTCAGTGTGTTTCAGGTTTTATCAGTGTTCGTTATTTCAGGTGATATCTTGTATACTCTATCTTTCTACCTTAGAACATTGAGGACAATGTCTCGTTTTGGTTGGGGGGAGAGGGTAGTAGTTGATAAAAAAAAAAAAATTGTTTTTCATTTCATAAAGCATGTGCATAATTGTTGTTACTAGGATGGCAGAGTAAAGGAGTTCTTTTGTTAAAGTGACTCTTGAGACGCATCTTAGTAACCATTCTTAACAAGGTCTATTATAATACTTCCTGAAATATTCAGGTTTACAAACTCTCGTATTGTTATCACTTAATTCTGCTCATATACTTATTTAACATGTATTCTTAAACCTTAATTTACACACACACACTTTAACATATGATTGTGGGTTGCATATTGGATTATTACATTATTTATGTTCTTTTGTTAAAGGTAACAACTAAGGGAAAGGAATTGTATATAATTAAAAAAAAAACATAAAAAAAAGAAAAAAAAAAGAAAAAAAAATGATGATAATAAAAATGTAGATAAGTTTGGTTTCGTAGCCTCCCTAACCTAAGCAATTAAGCCCGAAGGGGTGTTTTAACACCTAATACCCTACAGTCAACTGACTTGGGAGCTATTGGCCCAACGCTTGTTACATGGGTTGAGGAGAAAAGCTTAAGGAAATCAAACATTGTACTATCTACATATCAGTATCTACGACCCGAGTTACTAAGCTCGTAGGGGTGTCTTAACACCTAATGCCCTAAGACCAACTGGTCTGGGAGTCATTAGCTGAAAGCTCGTTACATGGGTTAAAGATGCATGATGTTTTTAAATTATATGTATATACATTTAAAAAAAAAAAAAGAAGTAAAAAAAAAAAAGACGACAAAAATAATAATCCCATCCCAAGGAAGTTAACCTTAAACATTAGAACAAAAATTTTGTTTTCTTCCAAGAAAAGCCCCATAATTATGTGTTGATACATTGAGCACAAAAGAAAGGTATATTAATATCTTGTTAAGTGGTATTGAGCAGATATATAAATTTAATGAGAGTTTGTTTATCTGGATAGATTAATGGAAGTTAAATGATGAATACCTTGCTTTGTGAAATTTGCAAATTGTTTTAACGCTTTAATTACTAGGGACTAGTAATAAGCTGGTTGAGGGGTGTGATTAGTACTTAAAAGTGCATTTTTATCATGGTTTTATATCATCATTTTGCACTTGAAGTATCAATAACTCCTTAACTAAAATATGTTTTATAATAATGTATCTAATAATATAAGATACCTATAATTTGTGGTAAATGTCTATTTTTAATGCAGGTCTATCACATAAATGAAAGGATTGATTGATGACTTGAAGAACTTAAATTGCATGGATAAAGAGATGGTCAAACTTAGAGAAGAGATGTCGGTGCAATCCAAACCGGAACACTGTTTGGTAATTGGGCCATATCTGGAGCTACAGATCTCAGATTTAGGTCCAATTTATATGGATGGAAAGGTAAGACATAGGTCTACAACTTTCATATGGAGCCCAAGATCTAAAAATGCCATTATCAAGTCCAAATTGTAGCAACAACAAAGAAGCCCGAATCTGTCTTCCAGCCCGAGCACTGTTTGGTATTTTGGCCATATCTGGAGTTCTAGAAGTCCAAATGAGCTGAATTTTTCACACAAGAAAGCTGAGACAATTGCCTACAACTTTCATGTTTGCACCTGGCTCCAGTTTGGACGTTATCAATGACGTTTTGGGCAGACAAGAGAAGATAAGGATTGTCACCAAGTCAAAAGTTGGCCACCCACTTATCAATTAGTCATCAAATCAATAGTTCCCAATTTTGGCCTATAAAAGGAGGCATTTACCATGCATTTAGGCATCTTGTTGTTCAGATCAAGATCATGCTCTTCCTTTCTCTCTTTGTATTTTTTGTAATGTTTATGCTTTACTTTCATTAATATCAAGTTTATGCCTTTCATTTCATTTCCTTTACTTAGTTAACTTTTATGTTCTTATTTTGTTTATTTATTTTTCTTTCTTTCATTATGTCTAGCTAAGTTAATTATGTCAAGGTGAAAAGGTTACACTAATGGTGGAAGAATAAGTATAGTGTAAACTTAATATGGACTTTAATGTTTGATACTAACATGTTTTATATTTGTTATCTTGTTCACTCTTTAATACTTTGCTTGTTAAATGACTAATCTTGATTTATGTTGTATAACACTTGGTACAACAAATGCTTGGCACTTTCATAGCCCATAATGTATGGTATAACCGACACCTGAGCTATGAAAGGAACTTGATTTGTTGTTAACATAAGTTATAATCATGAATGCTTGACGAGAT
The DNA here is from genome assembly GCA_026413675.1 of Populus pruinosa. Lineage (NCBI taxonomy): Eukaryota > Viridiplantae > Streptophyta > Magnoliopsida > Malpighiales > Salicaceae > Populus > Populus pruinosa. The sequence continues at coordinate 8,770,142 of CM048606.1, forward strand.
TTACAAGTATTAGCATTAATTGAATAAGATGACTAATGTAATCATGTTAACAATATATAATCTGATTGGAACCTCCTTTGTGTGTGGTTTCCAATTGAATAATAAGAGTTTATACTATACTTGTTTGACATACCATTAGTGAAACCTCTAACCTTGACATTTGTTATTATTATTGATTAATCTTTACATTAATTTTCCATCTCCAAGTTCTCATCATCTTCTTCTTCTTCTCTTTCTTTATTATTATTAGTATTATTACTACTACTACTACTACTATTACTACTACTACTACTACTACTACTATTATTATTATTATTATTATTACTATTATTATTACTATTGTTATTATAGTTGTTGTTTTTATTGTTATTGTTGTTGTTATTATTGCTATTATTGTTGTTTATAATTGTTGTCTATAATTTGTACAATTAACCTCCCTGTGGTTCGACCCCGGTCTTGCCGGGTTATTTATTACTTCGACACTCCTGCACTTGGGAGAAGACATCAACCTTTTAGTCGTGTCAATCTCTCCATCCGGGATTGTACGTGTTGGAAAAGGGATCATATTTACGCTAGAATTGTCCGTTAATGCTCCATCAATTGCATGAGCTTGTTCAATGTAATCTTCTTGCATTGTTGGGCACATATCTGAAGCATGTCCTTGTAAGGAGCATATGCTACAAACTTTCACCTGTTGCACATTTCCACAAGCTAAAGAACGTACAAGAGAAGTAAGATCATTAACTTTATTTTCAAGGTTAGAAATACTTACCTCTTTTACTTGTTTGTTGGAGAAGTCTCCACAAGTGCCAAGTTATTTTGAGTTAGCTGTCATGTTTGAGATCAATTGGCGTGCAGCCTCGGGTGTCTTATCCACCAATGCACCTCCACTTGCAGCATCAATGATACTACGGTCAGCAGGCATCAATCCTTCATAGAAATATTAAATGTGCAGTTGATTGGGTATTTGATGATGAGGGCATTGAATGCATAGTTACTTAAATCTTTCCCAATACTCGAAGAGTGTCTCTCCATGAGATTGTCGAATCCCGCATATTTCTTTCCTTATATTGGCAACTCGAGATGCTGGGAAATACTTCTCAAGGAAAATCTTCTTTAAGTTATGCCTTTGCTGCCCCTTTTAAAGAGAAAGGGAAAGCTTTCAACTTAACTTGTTCTTCATCAACTCCATTTGGTTTCATGCCAACACAAACCATATGGAACTCCTTGAGATGAGCATGAGGATTTTCTCCTGCAAGACCATTAAATGTTGGTAACAAATGTATAAAACTAGATTTGAGCTCAAAGTTTACATTATTGTTGATGTTTATGCATAGTTGCTAATTTTCCACATTAGGAGCAGCAAGCTCCTTGAGTGTTTGTTGTCGTGCAATAGCCATGGTGTTAAGACGAGCTTCCATTCGTAACCTGCGTAAAGTTTTGTCTATTTCAAGATCCAACTGCACTTGACTTTGATTAATAGAATGTGTTACTGACATAAATCATTAAGAAAACTCAAAAGAAACCAACCACACAAAAGATCGAAAACAATGTAAATTGTACGAAAATCCTACGTTAGAAAACTAAAACTGCCTTCAAACCTTAGAAAATAGTGGAATTCGGCCTCAATAGGGTGAGGCTAGTTGTGTACTACTAGTCTTCTATAGCTCAAGAAAATAACAGTACAAGCACAAGAATCATGGAATTCGGCCTAAATAAAAAATCACAGCAACTAAAAATAATAGTACAAGCACAAGAATCAACTAAAATTACTTCCCCGGCAACAGCGCTAAAATTTGTTGCGATGTCGTGGTCGCACAAATTAATTACCCTAGCTTAAAACACAACACACAAGATAGTATAGAGCAAGTAAGGGGTCGATCCCACAAGGAAGATTTAGTTCAGATTTTTATACTATATGTTATGCAATTGGGGGCTTTTGATTTGTGATGATCTAAACTATGGAAGAAATTAAACTAGCAAACAAAATCAATTGAAATCGAAATTTATCAAGAAAACAAACCTTGGTTGCAAGCACACATCCACCAATAGAAATTAGAACCGATCCTTGAAACAAAACTACAATTTATATTCTGAATTCTTATCTTTTCTTAATGTTGGTTAATTAACGGATCCGTCGTATAACTAACCCTAACCAACAAACAATCACAATGTCCGCATTAATAATTTAGTTCAATGGCAGCCCTAAGAACTAGATATTTGAGTGTTCTCCCTAAGTTTAATAATGCAGTTCTGTCACAATTATCAAGCTTAGTTGCTTCACAAGTTCATAGATCACAACTCCGGTTTTGATATCAAACTTAGTAATAAATTGTTCACAATAATAACTTAGAGTTCTGCTCTAGCAATTATCAACAATAATCATAGAAAATATGCATAGGAAAACAATCATACTTATTCATAATATAAACTCAAAATAAAAAGAAGAATAAATCTCACGGTTCTTGAAATCCAAAGGTTTGTTGTGTCCTTGCAACCAAGAAAAGAGCTTAGCCTTGCATAACTATTGAACAACAACTCTTAAAGAATAAAGAGAGCATGATTTTTTGGGTTTGTAGAGGAGAGAATTTATGTTTCTTAACTTCTGGCTGCTACCCCCCTTCTCTCCTCTCTCTCTTTCTTTTTATATGCTAAGAAACCCTCGTTCCTAATTTACAAAGTAGTCCTCCCTTAAGTTGACAATTGACATTTAAGTACTTCAATAACTATTTTCCCTAAAAAATAGAAATATCCTTACATGAAATCTTCAAACTCTGACTTAGAGGAGCTAAATTGCTGATATAAAAACTTTGATGACGGGTTAGAAGCTTCAAAATGTAATTTGGACTCATTTCTGCATGAAACCTGATTGCTGCCAGAATTCAGTTGTCATTTTTGAAAAATCATATCTCCCTCATCTGACATTGTTTTTTGCTCTAATTTGGCAAGGTTTACACATCTTTGAGTTAGGAATCCAACAAAATTGAGTTTGCATAAATTGGACTTCTATAGCTCCAGATATTGAATTTTGAATAGACAAAGATCAATAGTGGCAGAATGCGAGATTTTACTTTAAAGGATGTGATTTCCATGATCCTCCTCTTTTTATTTTTCTTGCATTACATTTCCAGAAAGGTATGGATGTTAGCGTTTTAGTGCCACTGGAATCACTTCATTTCGATCTCTAGAACTCACGCTCTCCACAAAACATCGACTGAACGTCAAATCTGCCAATTATCTCCAATTTACTCCTTTTTGCATTTTTCATCTAAAAGTGCCATCAAAACATAAAATAAAGAATATCAAGGTATTTTACATATAAAACATGGACAAAACATTAGGTAAATATGGGTGAAACTATCGAATAATATGGTTACATCAGTTTCCATCTCAACCACAACATAATCTCAAGGGGCAATAGAATGCAAATGCAAGTAGTTTCGAAAGCCAACACATGGATCAAGCCAAATCAGTCACTACTCTTCGAAATGGTAAGGTTATTGAAAAATCCACTTTTGAACCTTGTGAGAAAGATGATGAGTCAATCTTTGAGGGTAAGGAAGGGGTTGAATTTGAAAATTACAAAGAAACAACTGATTTCCCACCGACACTTCCATTTCCTCAAGTCATGACCAAACAAAGGAAAGTGAATCACAACTTTAAAATTTTTGAAACTTTCAAACAGGTAAGAATCAATATACCTTTGTTGGATGCTATTAAACAGGTTCCTTCCTGTGCTAAATTTTTGAAAGATCTATGCACTATGAAGAGAAAATTGAATAAGAAAGAGAAAACCTTTTTAGCCGAACAAGTTAGTGTCATTCTTCAAAATAATAATGCTTTGAAATATAAAGACCCTAGTTGTCCTACAATTTCTTGCTTTATTGGAGAACATAAAATTGAAAAAGCCTTAATCTTGGAGCTAGTGTGAATTTACTTCCATATTTAATTTTTTAGAGTCTCAATCTAGGGAAGTTAAAACTAACTTCTATATCTCTTTTACTTGCCGATAGATCTGTAAAAGTGCCTAGAGGAATAATTGAAGATGTGTTAGTACAAGTCAATAAATTCATTTATCATGTGGATTTTGTTGACTTGAGCACACAACCTGTTAAAGCATGTAATTCATTTCCTGTTATTTTAGAACGTCCATTTCTTGCAACTTCTAAAGCATTGATTAATTGTAGGAATAGACTGATGAAGCTATCATTTGGAAACATGATGAGTGTGCATCAAAAGTGTCATTAAGTCTCTTATTTTACATATGTATTTATTGTTTTTATTTGGTTGTTTTTATAATAATTGATGTGTTTTTTAGTAATGAAGTTTGTTTTAATGTTTCGATAGGTTTTTGGAGCTTAAATGAATTAATTCAGAAAATTCAACGTCGGAATTAAGAACAAAGAATTGAAGAGACATTTGGTTGAAGATTGAAGCAAATCTTGGTTCAAATAAGTGATCCAAATTTGTCCCAAAAAATCAATTCTATTCCAATTCTAGAAAAGAATATCATATGATCTATTTCAAGCCCAAACTTGCCTTATGTTGTGTGCAAACTTCAACCATTAAACACTTAAGGTTTCAATGTCAATCTTAGCCCAAATAATAAGTACATTTGTATACTTATTTGATACTCAAATTCAGCCCCAAATCAGCCCTAAATCAACCCCAAATCAACCTTCAAATCAGCCCAAACACAATCCATGATCTTACATGTCCACACAACAAATAACAATTGATTTATTTTGGGTGATCCATTGATCCAAGAAGGCAAGCACATGGATGGAAAGCTGGAGGGGATATTTTAACATTATTTTGGGTCAAAAAGAAGAAGGAGACACCTCATAAATGAGGAAGAAAAACGTGCACCAAAGTGGTTGTAAAGCTGTCTTGATTTGATTTTTGAGAACACCTTTCGGTGTTTTGCCCATAACTTTTGACTCGGGTGTCTAAATGAGTTGTTCTTTAATGATCTGGAAAGGTGACAGAATTCCTATAAATATGTCTCTAATAGACATCTTGAAAAAAAAGCTACTAAGAGGGTCAAATTGCTGTCCAAAGTTAAAGTCAGATTTGTGTCCGAATTTTTTCTGAAATTATGTTGTGTTCTTCTTTATAAATTTCTGTTCTTTAGTTTGCAAAACTTATTATTTCAGTTTGATTCAAGTTATTTAATGTTTATTGAAGTGTTCTTATCTATAATCATGGTTGGCTAAACTCTTTTTTGGATCCAAATCAAGGATAATGGTGATTGAGGTGAGTTCTTTAGGATATGAATGAATCTTAATGTTTATCTTTTCAGTTTCTTCATGAATGATTTATTATTGCAAAGAAATTTTAGAAATCATTTAGGTAATGTTATAATCTTGAATTTTTATGCACAAACTTTAGTTTTGGTATAGAGATTGCTTGATTCAATGTCTTACTTAATATGAAAGTACTTGTTCATTCTTAAGCAATAATCAATCTTCATCTTTCTAAACTTCATTGTAATATCTTCTGATCTAATATCACCATCGTTAATATTAGGTTGAGTTATCTTATATATATTGAAGAAATCATCAATACATCACCATTAAAATTGATTTGGACCAAGACTTACTTTTTCTTGTTATTTAAAATCTATTTACACTTTTTCATCTTTGAAAACAAGTCCATCAATTATTTTCAACCAAGTTATTGTTAATTTAATTTCTCTTGAGTTTTTTTTTCTTACCTAACTTAATTTCCAGATCTAGCTCTCTGTGGATATGACCTCGATCTTACCGAGTTAATTGCTACATCGCACACTCGTGCACTTGCGAGTTAAAACAAGCCAATCATAAAAAGTGGTCAAACATATGACACTGGAGATGAATATTTTCAACATTTGCAAGCAACCTGGAGATGATAATGATTTACAAAAAGTAGATCATATTGACGAATTTGTTTATGATCAACTTGAATCTACTTTAAGTAAAAATGAGTTGGATGAATCTGAAGATTTGCAAATGATTTATTATGAGGAAGAAATCACGGATGAAAAAAGCACTGAAAATGTTGATGCGAATCTTTTGTCAAAAATGACAACAAATTCGACATCTAACATCACACTAATCGATGATTACTTTCCTATCGAATCCTTACTTTTTCTTAATCCAAAGCTTTAGTATGATAAAAAATATTTGCGTTTTTAGTGTATGGGGGACGCAATTTGCATTTTCGGTGGATTTAGTCTTGGGAAAGAAAAGGAGTTTTTAGAATCAGCAAATCATCTTCGTCAAGTGCTAGCTAAGAGAAAGATTCATTTAGTGTTTGGGGGACGCAATTTAGGGTTAATAAGAGGTGTGTCAATAGCTGTATTTTTAGGAGGTAGTCAAGTTTTGGGGGTCGTCCTCGAAGCTTTAGCACAAGGGGACATCATTGAAAAAATAATTCGAGAGGAACTTCAGGTCTCCACAATGTCAGCTCAAATGAATGCAATGTTTAACCATGTTGATGAATTCATTGCTTTACCAGGTGGTCTAGGCACATTGGAAGAGATCTTTCATATTTCATCTTGGGCCCAACTGCACATTCACCATAAACCCATAGGTTTGTTAAATGTTAATGGTTATTATGATAAGTTGTTGTCTTTTCTTGATCATGTTGTGGAATAAGAATTTCTAACATCTTTTGCACGACAAATCATAATCTCTACTACTACTACTGAACAATTAATTGACCAACTACAATCTTTCATTCCTGTAATTGATCCCTCCATAAGTCACATAAATTAGTCATCTAAGGAAAGCCGTAAAAAGCTTATATTAGATTTGAGCCTTCATTTGTGAATCTTTGTGTCTTTTGGTTTTATTATTGTGTTTTGTTGTTTTTATATTTGTTTTAGTGTGTTTCAGGTTCGTCAGTGTTTATTATTTCAGGTGATATCTTCTATACTCTATCTTTCTAACTTAGAACATTGAGGACACTGTCTAGTTTTGGTTGGGGGGAGAGGGTAGTAGCAAAAAAAAAACTAATTGTGTTTTGTATTTCAAAAGCATGATCTTGATCTGGAGACCAAGATACCTAAATACATGGCAAATGCCTTCTTTATAAGCCAAAATTGGGAACTATTGATTTGATAACTAATTGATGAGTGGGTGACCAACTCTTGACTTGATGACAATTCTTATCTTCTCTTGTCTGCCCAAAACACCATTGATAACGTCAAAATTGGAGCCACTTGAAAACATGAAAGTTGTAGGCAATTGTCTCAGCTTTCTTTTATAAACGATTTAGCTCATTTTGACTTCTAGAACTCCAAATATGGCTAAAATACTGAATAGTGCTCGGGTTGGAGGACAGATTCGGGTTTCTTTGTTGTTGCTATAATTTGGACTTGAAAATGACCTTTTTAGATCTTGGGCTCCGTATGAAAGTTGTAGGCCCATGTCTCACCTTTCCATCCATATAAAGTATACCTAAATCTGAAATTTATAGCTCCAGATATGATCAAATTACCGAACAGGGTTCCGGTTTGGATTGCACCTACATCTCTTTTCTTAGTTTGGTCATCCCTTTGCCCTTGCAATTTAAGTTCTTAAAGTCATCAATCAATCCTTTCATTTATGTGATAGGCCTGCATTTAAAATGAACATTTACCACAAATTAATGGTATCTTATATTATTAGATATATTATTATAAAACATGTTTTAGTTAAGGAGTTATTGATACTTCAAGTGCAAAATGATGATATAAAACCATGATAAAAATGCGCTTTTAAGTACTAATCACACCCCCCAACTAGCTTATTACTAGTCCCTAGTAATTAAAGCGTTAAAATAGAAAAACAATTTGCAAATTCCACAAAGCAAGGTATTCATCATTTAACTTTCATTAATCTATCCAGATAAACAAACTCTCGTTAAATTTATATACCTGCTCAATACCTCTTAACAAGATATTCATAAACCTTTCTTTTGTGCTCAATTTATCAATACATAATTATGGGGCTTTTCTTGGAAGAAAACAAAATTTCTGTTCTAATATTTAAGATTAACTTCCTTGGGTTGGGATTATTATTTTTGTCTTTTTTTTTCTTTTTTTATATATATACATATAACTTAAAACACCATGCATTTTTAACCCATGTAATGAGCTTTCAGCTAATGACTCCCAGACCAGTTAGTCTTAGGGCATTAGGTGTTAAGACACGCCTACGAGCTTAGTAACTCGGGTCGTAGATACTGATATGTAGATAGTGCAATGTTTGATTCCCTTAAGCTTTTCTCCTCAACCCATGTAACAAGCATTGGACCAATAGTTCCCAAGCCAGTTGACTTTAAGGTATTAGGTGTTAAAACACCCCTTCGTGCATTATTGCTTAGGTTAGGGAGGCTACGAAATCAAACTTATCTACATTTTTATTATCATCATTTTTTTTCTTTTTTTCTAATTATATACTATCCCTTTTCCTTAATTGTTACCTTTAACAAAAGAACATAAATAATATAATAATCTAATATGCAACCCATAATCATATGTTAAAGTGTGTGTGTGTAAATTAAGGTTTAAAAATACATGTTAAATAAGTATATAAGCAGAATTAAGTGATAACAATGCGAGAGTTTGTAAACCTGAATATTTCAAGAAGTATTATGATAGACCTTATTAAGAATGGTTACTAAGATGAGTCTCAAGAGTCACTTTAACAAAAGAGCTCCTTTACTCTGCCATTCCAGTAACAACAATTATGCACATGCTTTATGAAATGAAAAACCATTTTTTTTATCAACTACTACTCTCTCCCCCTAACCAAAATGAGATATTGTCTTTAATGTTCTAAGGTAGAAAGATAGAGTATATAAGATATCACCTGAAATCACGAACACTGACAAACCTGAAACAAACTTAAACAAATATAAGAAACAACAAAACACAAATATTATGCTATTAATAAAACCAAAAGACACAAGTTTTTACAAACTAAAATTCAAATCATAGTTGTGATTGTGGCTCACATCTTCCCTTGGTTTTACGTCCAAGAACAGCTTAAACGCCTTCAATGGGTCAGGGATAGGCTTCCCATCTAGTTTTCTTAAAAATTGGCAAACATGGTCTTTTTTTAGTTAGATTCCCAAGACTATGCCAAGCATGTTCTTTATGAAAATGGATTCATAAGTCATGAATTACATGATGCTTATCTCGACTATGATGAGACTTAAGAGTCAATAGAAGATTATCTAAAGACTCTCTGTGTTTTGAAATAAATCCCATCTTTTAACAATTTTCACAACTTTTATGGAATGCATGTGACTCCTTAAATATGGTGGGCCAATAAAATCCATTCTGTAATATTTCTACAATCCTCTTTTTTTATGAGAAATGATCCCCACGTGCCTTAGAGTGACAAAATTTAATGAAATTACTTACCTCATTGTCGGGAATGCATTTTTAAAATATTTAATTAGGACAATAATTGAATAAGTAAAGTTCATCCCAATAAAAATTTTGCACATTGCTCAAAAATTTTTTTTTGTCTTTGGTACTCTAGTGAGCTAGCAAAAATCCTGAAGTAAGGAAATTGATATGTTTAACAAACCAAGGCATTGAACTAAAAGAAAGTAGAGATTCATCAGGAAAGTAATCATTGATTGGTATGATGTCGAGTGTCGAATCTGTTGTTACTTTTCATAAAAGATCCGCATCAATATTTTCGGTGCCTTTTTCATCGTCGATTTCTTCTTGATTGGTCATGGCATGAGGAAATGGAAGTGCTGTCAGGGAATCAGTCTTTTCCTTGCAATATTCAGATTCAACCCCTTCCTTACCCTTAGAAATTGACTCATCATCTTTCTCACAAGGTTCAAGAGTGGGTTTTTTTAATAATATTACCACTATGAAGAGTAATGACTGATTTGACTTGATTCATGTGTTGACTTCCAGAACTACTTACATTTGCATTATATTGCTCCTTGGGATTTTGCTGTGGTTGATGACACGACTATAAGATTGATGTCTTCTTCCAAGTGTAGAAGTGTCGAAGTAATAAATAACCCGACAAGATTGAGGTCGAATCATAGGAAGGTTAATTGTATAAATTATAAATAACAATAATACAACAACAACAACAACAACAACAACAATAATAATAGTACTAATAATAATAATAATAATAATAATAAAGAAAGAGAAGAAGAAGAAGATGATGATGAGAACTTGGAGATAGAATATTAATGTAAGGATTAAACAATGATAATAACAGATGTCAAGGTTAGAGGTTCCACTAATTGTATGTCAAACAAGTATAATATAAACTCTTATTATTCAATTGGAAACCACACATAAACGAGATTCCAATCAGATTATAGATTGTTAACATGATTACATTAGCAATCTTATTCGATTAATGCTAATACTTGTAAATCTCGTCAAGCATTCATGATTATAACTTATGTTAACAACAAATCAAGTTCCTTTCATAGCTCAAGTGTCGGTTATACCATACAATATGAACTATGAAAGTGCCAAGCATTTGTTGTACCAAGTGTTATACAACATAAATCAAAATTAGTTATTTAACAAGCAAAGTATTAAAGAGTGAACAAGATAACAAATATAAAACATGTTAGTATCAAACATTAAAGTCCATATTAAGTTTACATTATACTTATTCTTACACCATTAGTGTAAACTTTTCACCTTGACATAATAAACTTAGCTAAACATAATGAAAGAAAGAAAAATAGATAAACAAAATAAGAACATAAAAGTTAACTAAGTAAAGGAAAGGAAATGAAAGGCATAAAGTTGATATTAATGAAAACAAAGCATAAACATTACAAAAAATACAAAGAGAGAAAGGAAGAGCATGATCTTGATCTGGACACCAAGATGCCGAAATGCATGGCAAATGCCTCCTTTTATAGGCCAAAATTAGGAACTATTGATTTGATGACTAATTGATAAGTTGGTGGCCAACTCTTGATTTGGTGACAATCCTTATCTTCTCTTGTCTGCCCAAAACGTCATTGATAACGTCAAAATTGGAGCCATTCGAAAATATAAAAGTTGTAGGAAATTGTCTCAGATTTCTTGGGCAAATTAATTTTTCGACTTGACATGGACCCCACATTTCTCTTGCCGACTCGACGGGTACCTCGTCACTTGAGCGTATGTATTCCAATTCTTATCTCACCCACGAGACAGTGAGTGTCATTCTGTTTGGTCAATGCAACGTCAAAGAAAAATAAAACCTTATTATTTGCATTTTTTAATTAAAAATATATGAAAATCAATTGTGCTTTTAATTATATTAAAATAACAAAAATATTTTTTAATATTGAAGTATTAAAATCATAAAAAAAAGCTAAGAAATCATGAATTTAATATTTTTAAAAATAAAAAACTTTATAAAAAAATTATAATGAAAATACAAATGCGCCCTAAATGATCTTCTATCTTGTAGTAGTGATGTTCCTTGCATTTCTTTCAAAATCAATTTGATTTTTTTTTGTTTGTTTTCAAGTGAAAATTTTAATAAGGTCAAGTGATTTGATGGGGAAATTGACATCCATTAATGGATATAAGGGAATTACAGGGGCCAGAATTTCATTGATAACGTCAAAATTGGAGTCATTCGAAAACATGAAAGTTGTAGGAAATTGTTATCAATGATGTTTTGGGCAGACAAGAGAAGATAAGGATTGTCACCAAGTCAAGAGTTGGCCACCCACTTATCAATTAGTCATCAAATCAATAGTTCCCAATTTTGGCCTATAAAAGGAGGCATTTGCCATGCATTTAGGCATCTTGGTGTCCAGATCAAGATCATGCTCTTCCTTTCTCTCTTTGTATTTTTTGTAATGTTTATGCTTTGCTTTCATTAATATCAAGTTTATGCCTTTCATTTCCTTTCCTTTACTTAGTTAACTTTTATGTTCTTATTTTGTTTATCAATTTTTCTTTCTTTTATTATGTCTAGCTAAGTTAATTATGTCAAGGTGAAAAGGTTACACTAATGGTGTAAGAATAAGTATAATGTAAACTTTATATGGACTTTAATGTTTGATACTAACATGTTTTATATTTGTTATCTTATTCACTCTTTAATACTTTGCTTGTTAAATGACTAATCTTGATTTAGGTTGTATAACACTTGGTACAACAAATGCTTGACACTTTCATAGCCCATACTGAATGGTATAACCGATACTTGAGCTATGAAAGGAACTTGATTTGTTGTTAACATAAGTTATAATCATGAATGCTTGACGAGATTTACAAGTATTAGCATTAATAGAATAAGATGACTAATGTAATCATGCTAACAATTTATAATTAGATTGGAACCTCCTTTGTGTATGGTTTCCAATTGAATAATAAGAGTTTATACTATACTTGTTTGACATACCATTAATGGAACCTTTACCTTTGACATTTGTTATTATCATTGTTTAATTCTTACATTAATATTCCATCTCAAAGTTCTCATCTTCTTCTTCTTCTTCTTCTTCTCTTTCTTTTTCTTTATTACTACTACTACTACTACTACTACTACTACTACTACTATTATTATTATTGTTATTACTATTATTATTGTTATTACTATTATTATTGTTGTTGTTGTTGTTGTTTATAATTATTATTTATAATTTGTACAATTAACCTTCCTATGGTTTGACCCCGGTCTTGCTGGGTTATTTATTACTTTAACACTGCTGCACTTGGGAGAAGACATCAATCTTTTAGTCGTGTCAGTGCTATTTTGGCCATGTATGTTGTACGTGCTAGAATTTTGTTGTTGGGCTCGCCATTATTATAGTCTTTGGATTTTTGTTCCTTTTGATCGTTTAATTATATTCTTATGGTTTTTTATTTCATTTCCTATGGGTTCCTAGTCTAACCATCTTTTGTTTGCTTTTGGGTTTTTTTTTTAGGAGATTGTTCCCATTGTTCACATTAATGCTTTATACTTTGAGTTTCTGCAGATTTTAGAGTTGTGATTTTTTATCTTTATGTAAACTTACATTTGAGGAAAAAAAAAATATTGTTCTTGAATAGTTTATGAATAATAAATTTCATGGGTTAAGTAATTAATAAATTATTTGTTTTATTATAGGTTCATCATAGTTGAAACAAAATCAATAAGGTTTAGGATATAAATTCTTTTAGTGGATATGATGTATTTTTAGTGGATATGATGTATTGATATAATATTGTAGGCTTTTGATAACTTAACAAGTAAATTTAATGGTGTGCATAGCTTGTAAATATATAACATTTAAGAGTGGTGTCATATTTTTATAGATATGTGTGCTTGTTGTTGTGTTGTGAACTTTTGAATCTTTCTATATGTTCATAGTTGTTAATTATATATCTTCTTTTAAATAATTATATATGATTGTAAATAATTATAAGTGATTGTGTAAATAGATAGAATTGTGTGGAAGCAATATTTAAAAAAAAATGATATAGGTTGAGAAATGATTTATGAATATTGGATTAAGATATAATGTTGGAAAATTGATGCATTGGTAAATACATGAAAAAATATTAATAATTTAATATATAAAAATGTAGGAGAAACTTTACTGAAAGCTTATTAGAAAATACCTTAATTTATGATTGAGGAATATATAATTGGTTGACTTTTTTTGGTTTAATGAAGAGATGGGACTAACTGATTATATTTGATTTGTAAATGGTAAAGGATATTACATTTTTTTTTTATCTATTTTTTTTGTTTTTTTGGTGGTTTAGATATCATTGTTTTTCAATTTTACCACTTGCTATTTTTTAATCTTTAAATGATCCATGAAATTATAAATATTTTTAATTTCATTTCTAGTAATTTTTTATCTTTTAAAGTTGGCTCTCATTATTTTAATTACAATTTATTTTGTTTGTGTTCATTTTTTTTTCAAATTTCATCCTTCCTGGATTTTTTTAATGAAAATTTATCCCTATATTTCTCTTCGCTCATTTTTTTTCTAGTTGTGAGTTTTGTCATAATATTTTTACCAATTTCATCCTTCAAAATTCAATTAGTTAATACTTGAGTTTCTTAATTTATTCAAAGTTCAATATATTTCATGAATTGTGAATTTTAAAAATTAGATAAGATTTAAGAGGTTTGTTTAGGTTTGTTCCTTTTTAAGATCATATTTTCTTATTTTTATCCTTTTTTTTTTTATTGAGTTGCCCTTGATTTCCAATTTAACTCCTTGTTATTTTTCAATATATGAATAATATATCAAATTATAATTTTTTTTTAAATTTTATTCCTTATAATATTTTAATCTTTCAAATCCCATCCTCATTCTGTTCATTTCTGTTAATTGCTATTTATTTTATCGATAATTATTTTCATTTATTTTCTCAAATTTCAACCTCTTTATTCTTTTTCTTGTTAAAATTTTCTTTACTTTTTTCTTGTGTTTTTTTTTTCTTTTCCAAATTAATTTTTTTATCAATTTCATAATTTAAAATTAAATTTGTTGAGAATTGAGTTTTCTGATCTAGAATTTTATGAGTTGTGAGTTTTAGAAATGAGATCAAATTTAAAAGGTTAACCCAAGTTTTTATGATTTTTTTTCCTTTCATCAAATTGGTGATTTCTAATTTTTTTAAATATTTTTTTTTGGCATTTTGTTTCTTATTTTTGGTATTTTATTATAATTCTTTTTTCAATTTCACCCCCTACTATTTTTTATTCTACAAATAATTTATCAAATTATAAATATTTTTTAATTTCATCTCCTATGATTTTTTAATCTTTCAAAACTAGTCCTCATTAAATTAATTACTATTTATTTTGTTTATGATCATTTTTTTTAAATTTCATCCTCCTTGTATTTTTTTTATTAAATTTTATTTTCATTCTTTTTGTTGTTATTTTTTTCTTTTGCAATTTTGTTTTGTTTTACAATTTTATTATTTAAAATTAAATTTGTTTATATTTGAGTTTTTTGATTGAACTTGGGTATAAAATTTTATGAGTTGTGAGTTTTTAATTTTTCAAATTTGATACCCATTCATTTAATTGTTATTTATTTTATTTTAAATTATTTTTTAATTTAAATTTTATCATTGTTAGGTTTTTTTCTTTTAAATTTTATACTCATTCCTTCTTTTTTTTTTTTTTTTTACTTTTGCAAGTTTCTTTTATTGATATTTTTTTCATTCTTTAAAATCAAATTGTTTCATAGTTAAATTTATTTATTAAATCTGAGTTAACAAGTTACAAGTTTTAAAAATTAAATTAAATTTAAAAGATTCTCCTTAGTTTATTTTTTTTATAGGCTGATTTTTTTTTGAAGTTTTGTTTTGTTTTTTTTTTTTTGTGGTTTACATTATTAGATTAGTATTAGGTTGTTTTATAATTTTGATGGATTAAAACATAGTGTTTTTATCCTTTTTCATTACTTGTTTTTAATTAATTGTTTTATTGTCACTATACTTTTATTTTTATATTATTTAAATTATTCAATAAGACGAATAACTTGGAACTTGAATTTCTTTTATCCTAATATTTTTTTTACATAAAATGTTTTTGATCGGCTCGTGGCAAATCAGGTGCAACAAATCTCTAGTTGGTTCTACAAGATATTCTTTATTTTGTTAAACTTTTAAAAAACTTAAATAATTTGGTTATGCAAGATACCAAGAGAAAGAACAAGGGGTGAAGGGACGGACAGGCTTTAAGGACATGGTCAGTCCATCTCATGGTCTGGACAAAACTCGGGCTAGAAACCAAACTAAACCAAACCCAATCCGGACCCAAGTCCTCGTGACCGGCTAACAACTCCCTTCGAGCCTCTATGTTCTTTCTAAAACCCTAACCTGAGAAATTCACCCACTCGTTCTTGAAAATTTGCAAAGCAATCATGTACGGTGGTGGTGAGTTTAAAAAACCCTAACTACTCTAGTCTACTTTACGTTTGTCTTGGAATTTGTTCCTTTAATTTTTTTTTTTTGTTCTGTTGGTGAAAACAGATGAAGTATCAGCTATAGTCATTGACTTGGGCTCACACACTTGCAAAGCTGGTTATGCCGGCGAGGACGCACCCAAGGCCGTCTTTCCATCTGTTATTCTCTTTCTCTCTCGCATGTTATTTATCCTACATTGACAGCATTTTAACCTTTTTTTTTTAATTTGCTTTAGAAACAAGGAATTCCTGTTTGGAATTTCGAAATTGGCAAAATGCTTGTGACTATCAGCTAGGGTTCGAAGATTGTTATTATTATAATATTTCCTCGTTTAGAGGTTTTCTTGGCACATGTTCCTCAGGTTGTTGGGTCGACGGATCAAATGGACGTTGATGACACTACAAGCAAATGTAAGTTATATGTAGGATCTCAGGCTTTAGGGTTTCGTCGAGACCATATGGAGGTCAGTTTTCTAATTATTTTCTTGTCATGTTTTTGATAGACTAGACGGGATTTGTTTAGGCTATGTAATAAATTCAGGTTTTTTCCATCAGGTGTTATCACCTTTTAAGGATGGGATCGTTGCTGACTGGGATATGGTTGACAGCATATGGAATCATGCTTTCAGGTAAGATTCATTATCAAACACCCTGGTTTCATTAACACAAAGAAAGAAAAAAGATAATTTTTTTTTCTTTTATTCTGTAATATCTCTATATCTAGAATTTTACTGTCTTTAGAGAGTGTCTATTGATTGACCCAAAGGAGCACCCGATGCTACTTGCAGAACCTTCATCCAACAGTCAACAACAGAGAGAAAGGTAAGCTGGAAACGCATGATATTCTCTACTTTAATGCCAGCTGCATCTGTTATCTCTGTGTACATTGGCTGGAAGTAACCCTCTTGATCCAATAAATGATTTCTTGCTTGTTGAGATTCTATGAGAATGACGACTACTAATGCCATTGATTAGTTGAATTCTAATCATGTGGTTTGGACTATGAAGTTTTATCAAGGTCATTCTCTGGAAATTAGAAATAATTAAATAGTGTGATTTATTCACAATGGAAGGAAGGAGGAAAAAGCTCCTAGTTTTGCAATATGTTCTTCACTTATGGTTGCAATGGTAATCATATGATTTATTCCTTGTTTCTAAGTGATGCAAGTTACTTCCTGTCCTGCAAGGCTTTCTTTGTCAGTTGTTTAGATTGACATTATTTCTTTGCTTGAAGTTAACTTTTTTTGTGATCTTGGCCTTAAATAATTATTCTTTAGCTTGTTTTTGTTCGGGTAATGAATCTTCACAAAAATATTCTTTGTTTTTGTTGTTGAAATTATTCTTTGCTTGAAGTTAATTTCAGTTTGTGTTATTGAAATTTAACTAAACTTCTTGGTTTTGGCTAATTTCATCATGCTGCTTTGATGCTTGCTGATTATGGTTGGGTTGTTGCATAATTGACAGGACAGCAGAGCTTATTTTTGAAAAGTACAATGTTCCTGCATTATTTTTGGCCAAGAATGCTGTATGTCCCTGTTCCATCTTATGCCCATCTCTACAACTTGCACCTTAATTTTTTTTAACATGATTGGAGAATCTCATTCAATTTGGTGTGACTCAAGTTCTTCCTGCTGCCAGGTTCTAACATCTTTTGCATCAGGACGTGCTACCTCGCTAGTTGTTGATGGGTAGGAGTTATATAATTGTCGAGTTATGAGTGTAGAACGTCTTCAACTGGCAGTGTCAGTGCTTTTCTGCATTTATTTTGCACTTAACTTCAATCTTCTTATTACTTACACTATTTTAGTTGAAGTAACCACTTTGTCACTTATCTCGACAATGTATTTCTTGCCATGCATGTTTAGTGAAAAGGAACAAAACACAAGGAAACAAACTTGCTTTTAACTTTATAATGTGAGGATGCACAATGACATTGGTAAAAAAAAAAAAATGGTTTGGAACTGGTGTGTTTTTTCATCCATGAGTTCTATGCTAAAACTTAGAATATTAGAGTTGTGCAATGACTATGGTGGATAACATAATTTGAATTTGGTGCTCTCCTCACCATGAAAAGTTGATAGCAACGTGCTAAACCTAGAAGATTGAAACATTCTATGGTATTAATTGGCAATTTATCTCCTTGGATTGATGCTGGCTCTAATCAATGTTTTGAGACTACAACATGGATGTTAACATATTTGGAAGTTTGAAGATCGCTTCTAGAACCATCTTATTTGCAATAACAGATTATAATGTGCCCATTATTTTCCTTACGTTTTATTTTCCTTAGTTTTGCTAAACTTATTGCTGGATTTTTTGCTTAATATAATGCTGAAAAAAATTGTATCTGTGCCAGTGGTGGAGGATCAACTACAATTGCCCCAGTCCATGATGGTTATGTTCTTCAAAAGGTCATGCCTGATCAAGTGGCATATGTTACTTGCAAATAATTGCTTTGGCTACGGTGTCTGTCTTTAGATTTTCAATAATAAACCAATCAATATCAGTCTTGCATTTTGTACTTATTTGTATTTTTTTTTAATTCTGTTGAAATTTCTTAACTTAAATCATTAGTAAAATTCTGGAATCTTGACATGTTCAATTTTCAAATCCCTTCAAAAGGTACTGGTGGAGGAAACTCTTAATTGGAACTTTATTAAAAACTATCAACCTCTTTCACCAATCACTTTCCAGCAGCAGATTTAGTGCTGCTTTCTTCCTCTTTCCTAAAAATTTTAAAACAATAAAATTTGACTAGGATCATGCCCCCTTTTAATATCTCAAAGGTCTAATGCCGAGTTATCTGCCCATGACAAACTGACAGCCCTTTTCTTTTCATTGCTTTTGTTATTATAGGCAGTGGCCTCTTCTCCTATTGGAGGAGAACTTCTTACTGATTGCTTGCTGAAAAGCTTGGAGAGCAAAGGTGTCATGGTGAGTGAGTATAGGAATGAATTTGTGCTTTGAAAGGCCTAGTTCTGTCAGAACCAACTAAAACATACTCTTTTTTTTCTTTTCAAAGTAATCTTTTTATTTGGCTATGCAGATAAAACCAAGGTACTCTTTCAAAAGAAAGGAAATACAGCTGGGTGTGTTTCAGGTAATTTTTAAATGTCACTGGAAATTGTTTTGGGTTGTTACCTGTTGTGATGACAATTCCTTTTTCCATGTTTCTGCTTGATATCTCTCAACATTTCTTTTGCTTTGTGATTCAGATCTAATTTCCATAGTTGCATTTTGTTCATTTGGATGTTTTTAATATATGTCGTTGAGACCTCTTTCATTTTTTTGAATGTCATAGACGGTGGATCTTGATTTTCCAAATACAACTGAAAGCTATAGACTCTACTCTCAGGTCTGTGATTGGCTAGACAATTTTCCTCCTTGTGAAGTTGAGAATCTTTTTATATCTGATTGTTTGTTTTGGAAACAGAGAGTGATTGCAAGTGATATCAAAGAATGTGTGTGTCGAGCCCCAGATACACCATATGATGGTGTGTATTCCTTCATGTTGTATTTGCAATGATTGATTACTTGTAGACTTTATCTATTAAGATTGCATGATTTACTTAACAGAATTTCTGGATTGTATATATTTTTTGTATGTGGATATTGTTTGTGGTGCAACCAATTTGTCTATGTGTCTTGTTCTTATAGTTTGAAAACATTAGAGCTGCTGTAAACTTTCATTAATGTTGCGGTTCATTTAATTCAAGGCAAGGCATCAGATTTACCACCAATATCTGTTTGTTCCCACACAAAATGTGACCTTATTTTCTTTGAGGGGCCAGAGCACTGGTGCTGTTGAATTAATAAAGCAAATGAAACTTGTACTGTATCTTAGAAACCCGCTCCAAATTTTCTATCAAAGCTTCTATTTCTCAATGCATCCCAAAGTTCTGAAAGCACTTTTCTTTTTCAGAAGTAACGACAGAGTTGCTTAACATTTTCAAAATTGGTGAAATAGAATACCAGAAAATGTGCAAACTTTCGAAGCCAAGGGTCACTCCTTCTCGACCAATTCATGACGATGACTGAATGATTTCCATGACAGATCATGCTGTTTATTTGTAAACTGAATCTCTTGCGTAATTATGTTGGATCTTGATATATCAAATTGAGTGGTGTTACAAGCATTCATTTATGCTAACCTTTCTGTATCTTTTTCTTTCCTCTACAAATTTAGAAAGTTCATACTCAAACATTCCAATGACTCCATATGAGCTTCCTGACGGCCAGTAAGTCCCATGCAATTCAATATTATCCAGTTTGAATGCTGTTTGGTTTGCTTTTTTCATTTAGAAATTGAATACTATGTTTTTCTATCTGAACTTCTGCTCTTAAATGCAAACAGGACAATTGAAATTGGAGCTGATAGATTCAAGATTCCAGATATTCTATTCAATCCATCCTTGGTTCAGGTTCATGGTTCACAAATACCCACAATCCCTCTTCAATGTTCTGTTCATTGCATCTTCTGTCACTCTGCAATATTTTCACTTTTTTTTTTTTAGGTGTGGGGGGGGTGTCCATTTGTTTATTCTCTCCATGGGACAATGTGTCAGTTGCTAAAATTTTCTCCAAGTACTGCTATTTTCTTCTTTTAACTGCATCAATGGAGGGCAATTTTATAAAGTCTACGCTCACTTTCTTTTTTACCACCACAAGTACATGTTACAAATTCATGGTGGGCAAGAATTTCAGGATTTTCCAAAATAAAGTGGATAAAATGTTTATAATTCAAGGTCACTTCTTTTATATGTTTGGTGCATCTTTACCATAACTATTTTTTCATTTAACTTTGTTTCTTCTTGTGGTTATTGAATGGGTCTTTTCAGAATATCATAGGAAGTAATCTTTAAATCTTGTCTCTTTATGAATTTTGATGCTTCTTGTGCTTTAAATTATAATTTTGTTAAACATAAACACACTTCAATGATCATTTAATTTGTATATTTAACCAATAATTATCCTTTTATTAGTACTTGTGAATCTGATGTTCATATGAAATATTCATGAGTTGTTGATTTATCTGTGGAGTGCAATTGGTTTGTGTATTGTAAGTCTATCTGGTATTTCATTGGTCAAAATCTTCAGCTTGTGTTCACATACAATAAATTGTTTTGTGACTAATATCAGACAATTCCTGGTATGGATAATTTTGCGGAGATTGCTTCTAGTGCTCGTGGTTTGCCACAAATGGTAAATTTACTCTTTTTTACATAACAAATTTTTTGAACTTAAAAATACCCAGTTACCTTCTATCACTTCTATTTAAGTAGTTCTTTCCCAATGTTTGCAGGCTGTTGAAAGCATTAATAAGTGTGATGTTGATATCCGAAGAGAACTATTTAGTAGTATACTGGTAAAGTGAACAAGCTCATTATCAACTATGATTGTAATGTTGAAAGAAAATAACTAGCAAAATGGGTGGATGGCATGATAACTGATTATAATGGCAGATTATCATATCATAGTGTTTGTTTGATGAATTTCTTCAATGAGAAAAAGAAATAAAAGAAGAAATACATGGATTTTAGTTCACTAGATTTGTTTAAAATTTCAATGTTGATGTGGTTCCTTTTCTTTACTGTTTGATTTAGCTTGCTGGTGGAACAGCATCAATGCAACAGTTGAAGGAACGACTTGAGAAAGATTTGCTTGAGGTACTTTTTTGGCTGAAAACTTGATTTGTTTTTTACCCTTTGAAATCATTGGGAATCCTTTTTTAGCTTTCTCCATTTCAAGACTTCCAACACTAGATTTATCATCTCAATCATCTCGCTTTACTTGCAGCTTGCAACACATTTTTAGTATTCAGTGACCTGAAGTAATAAGGCAAAACTTTACCATGCCTTGCACTGTCAGTTTCATACCATCATACACTTGGAATGCTGCATTTTTACTCGCAATTCTGTTATTTGGAGCCAATAGGATGGAAAAGCTCATTGTATTACTGTAGCCTCATTGTATTACTGTAGCCCTTTGTTACACTTCTGCATGCATGCACTTTATTTGTTGAGACTGATAATACATTAATATTTGCATGATAGAACTATTCTTATCAGAAATCATCTAGATATGAATACAAATTTCATATGAGAACAAACTTCTGTTTCCACAGTTCAAAAAGAAAGAACACAGGAACTTCTGTTTCATACTAAGTTACAAAATAATGAAATGATCATTCATCCCTGTGCAGGAGTCTCCTCAAGCTGCCAGAGTTAAAGTGCTGGCTAGTGGAAATGCAACTGAAAGGAGATTCAGGTTTGGTTAACTTGCTTAACCCCAAACAATTCTTGGTATCTTGGCATCTAGTGTATATTGTATTGGCAAAAAACAAAAAAAAAGTGAACTAAACAATAATGAATTCTCATTATTTGTAAGGTGGTGGACAACTGAAAAATGGTTTTGAGGGTTTGCATTAGAGATTGATGTGTTGAAATATTGAGAATTTTGAAGATGAATTTAGAAAGAAAGATAAGTCTAATAACTCAATAATTGAATGTTCGGTGGATAGCCAGATATTCCAAAGAGCACAGACAGTAGTGGTGGAAAACTTACTGCAAACTTGAAACTTTGAGTAATTCCCTCAGTCAGTTTATTCCAATGTATGGTGCTTAGACGTGTTAGTTCTCATCTTTGTGAGAAACAAAGATGGTATTGTCTTGGCAGTCTAAAGTCAGCTTATTACCATTCATTTAAAGTATGATTTGGTGATTGCCATGTGTTTAGTTGATATTGTTTGTAGTGTTCGCCACATATTCTTTCATGTACAAACACTTGGTAGAAGAGCTGATAGTTTCTTTATGTTGTGGAGCATTTCAAGTTTAACTGTGATATTTCTCTAGCTGACAAGTCCCTTTTTTGAACAATTTCTTTAGAATCCATTTTTATAATTAGAAAAATAAATGGTTGTTTTTCAAATGATTATTTGAGCAGTGTATGGATAGGAGGTAGTATACTGGCATCTCTTGGTTCATTCCAGCAGACGTGGTTCTCCAAGTCTGAGTAAGTTTCATCTTTCAGAACTCTGTTGTTTGGATTAATTACTGAGGTTCCAGGAGCATATTTTCAAGTTTTGCTCCTTTTTTCGTAAGATTTCCAGAATTTAAATTTTAGATTAAGCTTTATGAATTCAAGTTTGAACAAATATATCATCCTCAAATTTAAGCACGCTGAATTGACAGGTATGAAGAGCATGGGGTGTCTTATGTACAAAGAAAATGCCCTTGATACTATATTTATGAAGGTAGCTGCGCAGAAGTATCAGTTGTCGGGGAGGATAATTCTATGGTTGGTGGAGATTTCATCAAAGTCATCTGAGCTCTGACATTTCTGGGATCATATAGCTTTCCAGCAAGTTTGCAGCATCTATTGTCACCTCGAAACATTAGCTTAGATTATATCATTATCTTCCTGACTTTGGTTAGCATTTGCTTTGTATCAGCATTTTCCACGCACTCATTCCGTGAAATCTGATCTTGTAGCGTAGGTTGATGCCCTTTTGTGTACTATTTACAAATATGTATTAGGTTGTTAATGCGAACAATCTGTATTATTATTACTCTGACAGAAAAGATGCAATTGAAAAAAAGAGGATTTTGGTACTCTGTTTTGTTTAAGCAAAAAAGATAATATATGATTAATTAAAGCAGAAAATTACGGGCCTTGTAATTTACCCTCTCCCCATTTCATTTGGTGTGTTTTTGTTTCTACCTGCCCCCTCCCATCCAATTTTTTCTTTGGAACATCTTTTGAAGTTTTGTATGGATTCATCGACGAGATTAGTATCATGACTCTGAATGTAAATTATACCTTCTATCTATTATCATAGAACAATAGAACTTCAACCTCGAGTCTCACAAATGGAGTTTTGTGACTTTGTTCATAAATGAAACTTGAAACCTCTAGTCTTGCTTTGCATGGAGCTACTTCATTTTACCCCTTAACATGGTTGCACCATGATAAACTTTGTTTCAATCTTATGGTGGTTCTTGGAATACATCATAGGTTTGGGTGCATGGGCACGCTAGCAAAAACACTGTTGGAATCTTGGTAATGTGCAAAGGTAGTGGTAGCATGTGTGAATAATGATAGATTTAACAACAATGTATAATGAGTGCGTATGAATAGTGGGTTCGTGTGAACATAATTGATTGGTTTGGTGGTAGACTAAGAGAAGTTACAATAGTGGATAGTTAGAGATAATTTTTTGGGCAGACAAGAGAAGATAAGGATTGTCACCAAGTCAAAAGTTGGCCACCCACTTATCAATTAGTCATCAAATCAATAGTTCTTAATTTTGGCCTATAAAAGGAGGCATTTGCCATGCATTTAGGCATCTTGATGTTCAGATCAAGATCATGCTCTTCCTTTCTCTCTTTGTATTTTTTGTAATGTTTATGTTTTGCTTTCATTAATATCAAGTTTATGCCTTTCATTTCCTTTCCTTTACTTAGTTAACTTTTATGTTCTTATTTTGTTTATCTATTTTGCTTTCTTTCGTTATGTCTAGCTAAGTTAGTTATGTCAAGGTGAAAAGGTTACACTAATAGTGTAAGAATAAGTATAATGTAAACTTAATATGGACTTTAATGTTTGATACTAACATGTTTTATATTTGTTATCTTGTTCACTCTTTAATACTTTGCTTGTTAAATGACTAATCTTGATTTATGTTGTATAACACTTGGTACAACAAATGCTTGACACTTTCATAGCCCATAATGTATGATATAACCGACACCTGTGCTATGAAAGGAACTTGATTTGTTGTTAACATAAGTTATAATCATGAATGCTTGACGAGATTTACAAGTACTAGCATTAATCTAATAAGATGACTAATGTAATCATATTAAAAATCTATAATCTGATTGGAACCTCCTTTGTGTGTGGTTTCCAATTGAATAATAAGAGTTTATACTATACTTGTTTGACATACCATTAGTGAAACCTCTAACCTTGACATTTGTTATTATTATTGTTTAATCCTTACATTAATTTTCCATCTCCAAGTTCTCATCATCTTCTTCTTCTTCTTTTTCTTTATTACTACTACTACTACTACTACTACTACTACTACTACTACTATTATTATTATTATATTATTATTATTATTATTATTATTGTTATTGTTATTGTTGTTATTATTGTTATTGTTATTACTATTATTATTGTTGTTGTTGTTGTTATTATTGTTGTTGTACTATTGTCCTTTATAATTTGTACAATTAACCTCCCTATGGTTCGACGCCGGTCTTACCGGGTTATTTATTACTTCGACACTCCTGCACTTGGGAGAAGACATCAATCTTTTAGTCGTGTCAAGTTTTTGGCGCCGTTGCCGGGGAGGTAAGTTCTTGTATAAATTATAGTAGTTATTTTATTTTTTCTTTTCACTCTTCTTGTATATAACTTTGTTTCTTTTCTCTTGTTTCTTCTTCTATTGTTTTCTTTTTCCTTTTATTCTATTCCTACACGTGCATGAGAGTGTGGTCACGTACATCAAGTGGTAGACTTTGTAGGATATCCTCATCATTTTCAGAAAATATGGTTGAAGAAGATAATCAATTACTTCATAATGAAAATAATGAGAATAACCGTGCTAGAACACTTAGAGACCACATGAATCCCACAAGAACAAGTGCACCATCATGCATAGTTTTTCCTCTTGATGCATCTCATTTTAATTTTAAACCAGGCATTATTCAACTTTTACCTTCTTTTCATGGCTTAGAATTGGAAAATCCATACTTGCATTTAAGGGAATTTGAGGAGGTGTGTAACACATATAATAATTTAAATTGTAGCATGAACACCATCAGATTAAAGCTTTTTCCTTTTTCATTAAAAGATAAAGCTAAAACATGGCTACAAAATTTAAGACCAGGATCCATTCGTGCTTGGGACGAAATGCAACAATAATTTTTAAAGAAGTTTTTCCCATCTCATAGAACAAACTCTTTTAAGAGACAAATCACCACTTTCACTCAAAAACCAGGAGAAATATTTTATAAATGTTGGGATAGGTATCGAGACTTGCTTAGTAATTGCCCTCATCATGGTTTTGAAACATGGAGATTGGTTTCACATTTCTATGAAGGGTTAACACCTAAAGATAGGCAAATGGTTGAATTGATGTGCAATGGAACTTTTGAAGATAAAGCCCCTGATGAAGCAATGGAGTACTTAGACTTGTTAGCTGAAAATGCTCAAAATTGGGACACCGCGGGTACATATGAGGCACGGAGTAAAACTCAACCTCACACATCTAGTGGAGGCATGTACAACCTTAGGGAAGATCATGACCTTCAAACCAAGTTTGCATCTTTAGCTAGAAAAGTCGAGGCACTAGAATTGAAAAAGAGTGGTCAATTTAAATCTGTTGAAAACATTGTGTGTCAAATCTGTGAAACAAATGAACACTTAACCAACGATTGTCCAACCTTGCCTTCTTTTAAGGAATGTCTCCATGAACAAGCCCATGCTTTAAACAGTTTCCAAAGGGCCAATCACAACCCATACTCCCAAACATACAACCCTGGTTGGAGAAATCACCTAAATTTCAGTTGGAAGAGTGAGAACAACAATGCACAAACTTCACAACCACCATTTCAAGCACACCATAATTTCCAAAATTCTCATGGATATGCACCTCCTTATGCTCCACCGCTTAGAAGAAATCTTGAGGAAACATTGTATGCATTCATTGAAAAGCAAGACACAATCAATACTTAACTTGCTCAAAACATGACAGATTTTAAAGATACTCTTGCTAAATTAACATCTGCTCTTAGTTTCCAAGAGAAAGGTAAGTTTCCATCTCAACCACAACAAAATCCCAAGAGGCAATACAATGCAAATGCAAGTAGTTCTGGAAGTCAACACATGGATCAAGTCAAATCAGTCACTACTCTGCGCAGTGGTAAGGTTATTGAAAAACCCTCTCTTGAACCTTATGAGAAAGATGATGAGTCAATCTCTGAGGGTAAGGAAGGGGTTGAATCTGAAAATTACAAAGAAATGACTGATTCTCTGCCAGCACTTCCATTTCCTCAAGTCATGACCAAACAAAGGAAAGTTAATCACAACTCTGAAATCTTTAAAACCTTCAAACAGGTAAGGATCAATATACCTTTGCTAGATGCTATTAAACAGGTTCCTTCCTATGCTAAATTTTTGAAAGATCTCTGCACTATGAAGAGGAAACTGAATGTGAAAAAGAAAGCCTTTCTAGCGGAACAATTTCTTGCTTTATTGGTTGTCCTACAATTTCTTGAAAACAATAATGCTTTAAAATATAAAGACCCTGGTTGTCCTACAATTTCTTGCTTTATTGGAGAGCATAAAATTGAAAGAGCCTTACTTGATCTTGGTGCTAGTGTGAATTTACTTCCATATTCAGTTTTTCAGAGTCTCAATCTAGGTGAGTTAAAACCAACTTCTATAACTCTTTTACTTGCCGATAGATCTATAAAAGTGCCTAGAGGAATAATTGAAGATGTGTTAGTACAAGTCGATAAATTCATTTATCCTGTGGATTTTATTGTCTTGGACACACAACCTGTTAAAGTATGTAATTTATTTCCTGTTATTTTAGGACGTCCATTTCTTGCAACTTCTAATGCATTGATTAATTGTAGGAATGGATTGATGAAGCTATCATTTGGAAACATGACATTGGAGATGAATATTTTCAACATTTGCAAGCAACCTAGAGATGATAATGATTTACAGGAAGTGGACTTTACTGAAAAATTAATTCATGATCAATTTCCAACCACTTCCAATGAAATTGAGATTGATGAATCTGATGATTTGGAAATGATTTATTTTCAGAAAGAATCAAAGACAAGTAATTGGAGGCCACAAATTGAGGAATTGCCACCACGATCAATTAAGTCCATACCTTCAAGTGTTCAACCACCAAAACCTGATTTAAAGCCATTGCCATCCAATCTCAAATACTCATTTTTGGGAGAAAATGAAACTTTTCCGGTAATAATCTCTTCCAAACTTAATGCACATCAAGAAGGTAAGTTATTACAAACTCTGAAAATGCATAAAAATACATTAGGATGGACCATAGCTGATATAAAAGGAATTAGTCCTTTGATTTGTACACAGAATTTATTTAGAGGAAAATGCTAAACCCTCTAGAGAAATGCAACGAAGGCTAAATCCTAATATGAAAGAAGTAGTGAAAAATGAAGTCATTAAGCTTCTAGATAATGAAATCATTTATCCTATTTCTGACAGCAAATGGGTAAGTCCTACCTAAGTTGTACCCAAGAAGTCTGGAGTCACTGTGATAACAAATGAGAACAATGAGTTAATTCCCATTAGAACTGTAACTGGTTGGCGCATGTGCATTGACTTTAGGAAACTTAATTCAATGACTAGAAAAGATCATTTTCCTTTACCTTTCCTGGATCAAATCCTAGAAAGAGTTGCAGGTCATGAATTTTATTGTTTCCTAGATGGCTATTCGGGTTACAACCGAATTGAAATTGCATTGGAAGATCAAGAGAAGAATACTTTCACATGTCCATTTGGTACTTTTGCATATCGAAGGATGCCTTTTGGATTATGTAATGCACCAGCCACATTTCAAAGATGCATGCTTAATATATTTAGTGATATGGTTGAACATTTTCTTGAGATTTTCATGGATGATTTTTCTGTTTTTGGCGATTCATTTGATGATTGTTTGACTAACTTAGGAAAGGTTTTGACCAGGTGTGAAGAGAAGAATCTTGTGCTGAATTGGGAAAAATGTCATTTTATGGTAACAAACAGCATTGTACTTGGTCACATTGTTTCATCAAAAGGAATTGAGGTTGACAAATCTAAAATCGAGTTAATTGCAAACTTGCCAACACCAAAATCTCTTAAAGAAGTTAGATCATTCCTGGGACATGCTGGTTTTTATAGAAGGTTCATCAAAGATTTTAGTGTAATATCTAAGCCTTTAAGTAACCTTCTAACAAAGGATACTATTTTTGAATGGACTGAACATTGTGAAGAAGCCTTTATTAAGCTTAAAAACTTGCTAACTTGTGCTCCTATCATTCAACCTCCCGATTGGTCATTACCTTTTGAAATAATGTGTGATGCTAGTGATTATGCCGTAGGTGCTGTTTTGGGACAAAGAAAAGATAAGAAACCGTATGTAATTTACTATGCAAGTAAAACTTTAAATAGTGCTCAAATGAATTATACCACCACTGAAAAAGAATTACTTGCAGTAGTATTTGCATGTGAAAAATTCAAATCTTATCTTGTTGGCTCACCTGTTGTTGTTTTTAGTGATCATGCAGCATTGAAATATCTTCTTTCTAAGAAAGATTCCAAGGCTAGATTGGTGCGGTGGATTTTATTACTTCAAGAATTTGATATCACAATCAAAGATAAGAAAGACAGCGAAAATGTTGTCGCAGATCACTTGTCAAGATTGACAATAGATTTGAAAACTGACATTACACCAATCAATGACTACTTTCCCGATGAATCTTTACTTTCTGTCTCCACAATGCCTTAGTTTGCTAATATTGTCAATTTTCTTGTTTTAGGACAATTGCCAGCTCATTGGAGTACCCAAGATAAAAGAAAGTTCTTGAACGAAGTGAAGAACTTTTATTGGGATGATCCTTATTTATTCAAATATTGTCCTGATCAAATATTTCGAAGATGCATTCCTGACAATGAGATAAGTAGTGTAATTAAATTTTGTCATTCTGAGGCATGTGGGGGCCATTTCTCGTCAAGAAAGACAACTGTAAAAATCTTACAAAGTGGATTTTACTGGCCCACCATGTTCAAAGACTCACATGCATTCTGCAAGTCTTGTGAAAATTGTCAAAAGTTGGGATCTATTTCAAAACGTCAAATGATGCCTTTAAATCCTATTATTGTCATTGAGATCTTTGACTGTTGGGATATAGATTTCATGGGTCCATTCCCTTCATCATTTGGTTTCTTATACATATTAGTCGCAGTAGATTATGTTTCAAAATGGATAGAGGCAATTCCAAGTCGAAACAATGATCACAAAACAGTGATAAAGTTTTTGAAAGAAAATATTTTAAGTCGATTTGGAGTCCCTCGAGCCATAATAAGTGATGGTGGAACACATTTCTGCAACAAGCCATTTGAGTCATTAATGAAGAAATATGGAATCACACATAAAGTTGCTGATTGCGCATCAAAAGTGTCATTAAGTCTCTTGTTTTACATATGTATTTATTTTTTTTATTTGGTTGTTTTTATAATAATTGATGTGTTTTTTAGTAATGAAGTTTGTTTTAATGTTTCGATAGGTTTTTGGAGCTTAAATGAATTAATTCAGAAAATTCAACGTCGGAATTCAGAACAAAGAATTGAAGAGACATTTAGTTGAAGATTGAAGCAAATCTTGATTCAAATAAGTGCTCCAAATTTGTCCCAAAAATCAATTCTATTCCAATTCTAGAAAAGAATATCATATGATTTATTTCAAGCCCAAACTTGCCTTATGTTGTGTGCAAACTTCAACCATTAAACACTCAAGGTTTCAATGTCAATTGACACGACTAAAAGGTTGATGTCTTCTCCCAAGTGCAGGAGTGTCGAAGTAATAAATAACCCGGCAAGACCGGGGTCGAACCACAGGGAGGTTAATTGTACAAATTATAATAACAATAATACAACAACAATAACAATAACAATAACAACAATAGTAATAGTAATAATAATATTATTAATAGTAGTAGTAGTAGTAGTAGTAGTAGTAGTAGTAGTAGTAATAATAATAATAATAATAAAGAAAGAGAAGAAGAAGAAGATGATGATGATGAGAACTTAGAGATGAAATATTAATGTAAGGATTAAACAATAATAATAACAAATGTCAAGGTTAGAGGTTCCACTAATGGTATATCAAACAAGTATAGTATAAACTCTTATTATTGAATTGGAAACCACACACAAAGGAGGTTCCAATCAGATTATATATTGTTAACATGATTACATTAGTCATCTTATTCAATTAATGCTAATACTTGTAAATCTCGTCAAGCATTCATGATTATAACTTATGTTAACAACAAATCAAGTTCCTTTCATAGCTCAGGTGTCGGTTATACCATACATTATGGGCTATGAAAGTGCCAAGCATTTGTTGTACCAAGTGTTATACAACATAAATCAAGATTAGTCATTTAACAAGCAAAGTATTAAAGAGTAAACAAGATAACAAATATAAAACATGTTAGTATCAAACATTAAAGTCCATATTAAGTTTACACTATACTTATTCTTACACTATTAGTGTAACCTTTTCACCTTGACATAATTAACTTAGCTAGACATAATTAAAGAAATAAAAATAGATAAACAAAATAAGGACATAAAAGTTAACTAAATAAAGGAAAGGAAATGAAAGGCATAAACTTAATATTAATGAAAACAAAGCATAAAAAATACAAAGAGAGAAAGGAAGAGCATGATCTTGATCTGAACACCAAGATGCCTAAATGCATGGCAAATGCCTCCTTTTATAGGCCAAAATTGGGAACTATTGATTTGATGACTAATTGATAAGTGGGTGGCCAACTTTTGACTTGGTGACAATCCTTATCTTCTCTTGTCTGCCCAAAACGTCATTGATAACGTCAAAACTGGAGCCAGGTGCAAACATGAAAGTTGTAGCCCATTGTCTCAGCTTTCTTGTGTAAAAAATTCAGCTCATTTGAACGTCTAGAACTCCAGATATGGCCAAAATACCGAACAGTGCTCGGGCTGGAAGACAGATTCGGGCTTCTTTGTTGTTGCTACAATTTGGACTTGATAATGGCCTTTTTAGATCTTGGGCTCCATATGAAAGTTGTAGGCCTATGTCTTACCTTTCCATCCATATAAATTGGACCTAAATCTGAGATCTGTAGCTCCAGATATGGCCCAATTACCGAACAGTGTTCCGGTTTGGATTGCACCGACATCTTTTTTCTAAGTTTGACCATCTCTTTGCCTTTGCAATTTAAGTTTTTAAAGTCATCAATCAATATTTTCATTTATGTGATAGACCTGCATTAAAAATAGACATTTACCACAAATTATACGTATCTTATATTATTAGATATATTATTATAAAACATATTTTAGTTAAGAAGTTATTGATACTTCAAGTGCAAAATGATGATATAAAACCATGATAAAAATGCACTTTTAAGTACTAATCATCAATCTTAGCCCAAATAATAAGTACATTTGTATACTTATTTGATGCTCAAATTCAGCCCAAAATCAGCCCCAAATCAACCCCAAATCAACCTTCAAATCAACCCAAACACAATCCATGATCTTACATGTCCACACAACAAATAACAATTGATTTATTTTGGGTAATCCATTGATCCAAGAAGGCAAGCACATGGATGGAAAGCTGGAGGGGATATTTTAACATTATTTTGGGTCAAAAAGAAGA